>JAWNGG020000021.1:0-1200000 GCA_036937485.2 Tetragonisca angustula
TATGGTGGCGTACCGTTCAAAAAGATGACGCATGTAAAAACTGTAATACAGGGTCCATTTAAGTGAGGAACCGTCTAAATATCTTTTCGATATTTCGAATCGTGATGATGTAAAAAACATTTTCTACCAAATATGAATGGTATCAAACTTTCTTTTTTTGCCAAAGTCACTTTTATCGGAGTATTCAAAGTCATCAATGTTCTTTTTCCATATAACTGTGTGTTCTCTTTTATTGCATCGTGCAGCTGGTAAAAATATATATTCAGATAGTTACGAGACTAACCCCTTGCGCTGGCAACTGGTTGCGCGGACCGTAACGAGTGACCGAACCGTATGCAACAATTCGTCGCTTTCTTTTTCTTCTGAACTTGTCGATACGATATCACTGAATAGAAACGATTAAGAAGCAATAAACTTGCCATTTGTTCTGTCTGTGTCACACTTAAATATACTTAAAAACCGAGAATATGTCGCAGTTTGGGACAAAAGATTCTCCAAAAATTCCAGCGCAAGAAGCTTGGCACCGTAGCGCGACCAAACACAAATCGTACAACAGAAAATCGGTAAAAGGTAACTGAATTTTTTCTTTTTTTTTTTCCACAAAGTTTCATAGTCGTTCGGTCAAGAATCGAAAGGGGATGGGCCTGAAATTCCAGCAGAATTCGGCGGTGTCGCGGATTCGGTGAAAAGGATGGCCGCTTTGTTTCGTGGAACGGCGTCGCCGGCCGATATCACGGTCGAGCGAGTTTTCGGGGCAGTGGAAGGACGGAAATACGGACGGAAAAGCGGGCTGTCGGCCGACTCCTGTAGCAGTCGGGCTGGTAATACGCGGCGAGGTTAAGCGACGAGTCGATTGAACGCGTTGATCGCGAGGACACTCCGAGTGGTGAAGGGGGAGGGGAGGAGGGGGGAGGGGTTAGGGTCGGGGGGGTCGCAGCAAACGGGTCCAGCAAATCGAGGCGGGGCACGCGGAGTCGCGGCCGAGGGTTCGTTTCGGCCGAGGACGTCGATAAGCGGCTCGCATTGTCCGACGGTCACGTGGCCCACCCTCGCACACCCCGAAACGACGCCTTGTCCATGGGCTACCGTCGTTTATATTAAACTCCCGAGGTTAATACCGTGGCTTACTCTAATACCGGGGCAACCCTTTGCCCTGCGATACGCCGATAAGGGTTACCGCGGCCAACCGGCCAACTTCCTCCTTCCTTTCTCTCGGCCGTCTCTGCGCCGCGAGCGGCGGCACGTCTCCGCCGTTCTCTCGTGAAACAGCAAGTTTCGTGGAAAGAAGCGACCAGATCATTTATACAGACTGCTGCGACTGTTGTGTGCGCTCGAATTCCAGCGGTGAAACACTTAGTGCGTGGCACATCGGCCATTGTCCATATTTCACTTTGAATCACGTTTGTACAGAATCATATTTTTGAAAGTGTAATTTTGAAAGAAGGGGACTTGGGTTGGTAGAAAACATTGTACTTTGAATATTTCATATATATGTATAATTACAAATAGCTTTTATATAAATATTAATTTTCTCTAATTATATATATATATATATATATATAATATTGCGAATATCAACTTCAGAAAATTAATATTTATATAAAAGCTATTTGTAATTATTAAATTTGTAGTTGAACAAAATTACCTGAAACTAACTGTCAGGTCGTTCCGCTCGAGTTAAAGAACCCAAAAGTCGTACCTATACAAATCTTGTTAGCTCTCACAAAAAATATGCCAATCTATCATTCGTCCTTCCTTGCAACATTTCTCGCTGCAGACGACAATAACGACAAGACGAAACGAGACATTATTCTGTACTACAGTGCTTAATACACCAGATACGTCCCGAAATGTGTACAGACATCAACGTTTTAACGCTCGGCCACGGAGAGGCCACGTGTTAGATAGACGTGCCTTCAATCAGACAGAGGAAGCATAATGCGAATACTGCGCGGAAGAGCGGCGTGTTCCGCGTGGAAAGTTGAAAGAATCAAGGTTTCGCGAACGGGAGCCGTCGTTTTCCATCGACGGCGAGCGAGCGCGAGATGCAAAGAGGGCAGATAATAAAAGGAAAATGGGTAACGCTCAAAGTCAAGGGTTGGGGGACGCGACCCCGACTCGACACCGAGCAACAATGCGCCCCGATAAAGAGAGAGAGAGGCGGCCGCGAGTCGCTGTGGCTCGTGGTCCCGGGTTCGCAGATAACGCGCGCCACCCACCCTCTTCGCGACTCATCCCTTCGCGCTTCGATTCTCGTTTGCTCGTTTCGTTCCCTCCTCTCGTTTATCTCGTTCGTTCTGCTGTTTTTCGCGCCTACGGTTGCCCCTCCGCCACCCTCTATCTCTCCTAAATATCTTCGAAATCGTAGTCACCTGAGGGGAGGGGGGCCCTGTTTCACACGAACGCGTGTGATTTTTTACGATAAATTATACGCTGTTTGTTTGACGATGCTTCGACGTGATAAATAATACAATACTTTTAATAATAATACGCGCGTAATAAAACGAATCTTGGAGTCTGTGTAATTCTGAATAAAATATGTTTCGATACAACAGACACTACTACGTGTGGTAGAAATGCACGTGAGCATGTTCGCTGTTCGGGTCTTATGCGTGTATTACGTGTACGTTGTTTGAGAAATTAAATTTATTTATTGCAATCGTGTTTGTGTTACTTCGTGATATTTCTTAAATGAAATTCATTCAACATTGATCGAAAAACGTGAATCAATATGACACTCACGAAGCGAATTCCAAGGATTTGCTCAATGTTTCCTTAATATCTTCCGTCTAGATTCCATAATTTTACGAAATTTCAAGAAATTGGAGGATTTCTGATATTTTAACAAATCATTATTTGGTTCTTAATGGATTGATATCAGAAATACCGATGACTAAAGGAAAAAAAAAAAAAGAAATGAAAATTGTACTTACAATAAAGTTTATAATACAACAACGAAAAATCATTCATGTTTCTAAAATAACTTCATTTTATATCATATATTTTTCTATATATATTCTTCATACATATATGTAAATGAATACTGCAGCACCAAGCTCGAGTAACGAACAAAAATAAAATCTGTATAATGAAATGAAATGAAATAAATAAATATAAATATAATAAATAAAATTTGTATAATGAAATACATAGATAAAATAAACAAACATTTCAAATTCACAAAATTTCTATCAAAAATTATGAATTGATGTATCAACTTGTAATATACACCCTCTCGACTCTCCCGCAATCTCTGATAAATACCTAATATAAACAGTGCGGCGAATATAAATTTCGAACCTTCAGAATCGTTTTCTGTCGCCTTCGATATCGACGAGCAATCGGTATAATCTCGACGGAGAAGAACGGTTTCTCACGAAGCTCGATCGATAGACGCTGATTAGAGATATGGTAACGCGAAGAACGCGGAATCGCATCGGACAGACCCATTTTCCGTTCGTCTTCCTCTCTCTCTCTCCTTCTCTTTCTTTCTCTCTCGATGGTTTTGCCGTGATCGATAAATTATCCGAGGTTAACAGGTGAGCGGGGCGAGAACGACAGACGGCGATAATAACGACAACGATAAACGCGTCAATAATACGTCAGGAAGGAGGATCGGGGACGCGGAAACGCGGCTAGGCGATATTAACGATCCGACTCGTACGCGCTCGCTGCTGGATTTCCCTTCGATTTGGGTTACCGGCCCACCCCCGTCTCCTCCCCCTCGTTCCCGCGGCTTTGATCCATCGCCACCGGCCGACATTCCGACCGCGTTCACCTCCATTTCCTTCTGCCGCCTTTCGTTCTTCTCGCGGCCGCGAGTATCCCACCAGGCAGACGCGAGAGGGTGGCATTACGGCAATTGGACACCCTCGTGATTTTGTTTGTAACAGAGAGAAAGTATTTCGGGGCATTGAATGGAGAAAATCTTTTCAAAGTTTCGATAATGTTTCTTTTTCTTTTCTCCAATGAAATTGGACCGTTCAATGCGAGAAATTAATTTTTTGTCTGTTTAACATCGAGTCACGAACACTTGAAACTTCTTTCTGTTTTCGTACGGAAGTATAGTATATTTTTACAATGTAAATTTTGTACTTTAAAAATCGCAATGTTATGAAAGAGTTTTAAAATTAAAGAGCGGTGTTGTCAATCTTTTCTCTGCATTTTTTTTTTTTTTTTTTTTTTTTTTTTTTTTTTTTATAAAATACGCGAAAGCTTTTGTTAATTGTTATATTACAAACTTCTCCTATTCCTTTCACTTTGATTTTTCTAATAAAAATTTTTATATCAGACACGTCCCAAAAGTTTCCAGAATTTGACTTCTGTCTTATCCTCCTTCGAATATTATCCCGAATATTATCTCCTCGTGGCGAAAGTTTTGGCACAATAAATGACATAAAAATCCACTGAACAAATCACAGAAGTTTCGAGGAAAGATAACAGAACAGAATAGATCGTACGGAATCCTATACCATAAAATATACCAATTATCACGAAAGAAACTTTCTAGTAACTTTAGTCATCGGTGACAATTGCAGTATTAAAATGAAATTTCAAATTGTAGCCGTATCGCCATCACTTGGTCTGCGTAAGTACGTTTCGGCATGATTAACGGCTCGTGCATCTATCCCAGGCTGGAACGAGAGAGAGATTAGCCGCTCGAAATCCGGTTGCTCCCCCCGTCGACCATCTCATCCGACGAGAACGTACGTACGTACACGCTTATGCTTGGCTCGCCAGCTTTGTATCTCGGTTCCTCCGAGTCGAAGCGAGCCACGATCCTCCTTCGTACTTTCTCCTCGCGTCGTCTCCGCGGTGTCCCCGTTTTGCGGTGTCCGCTTCGCGGTGCTCTTTAGCCCACTCTTTGGCTGTCGCGCGAAAATCCACTCGTGATTTTCATCGGTGGCGCGCCAGAACACGCGAGACGGTGGGTATACGGCGCCTGCTCGCGTCGATCAGGCGGGGGGGAAAAACAGGTTATAGCGGGGCAAGATCGGTCACGGACTAAGCACAGACAGATAGATTCGTTGCTGGTCACTTCCGGGTTATTGTAACGGGATGATCGAAATGACCAAATTTATAGACGCGAGGCAGTGAATCTTGAGAGATTCCATTTTTCTCGTAAATGTGTAATTACGGAGCTTGTTTTTTTTTTTTTCAAGTTTAACCCCTTGCGCTGGCAACTGGCTCGCGGACCATAACGAGTGACCGAACAATTCGTCGCTTTATTTTTTTTTTTTTCGAACTCGTCGGTACGATATCACTGGATAGAAATTATTGAAAAGTAATAAATTTATCATTTGTTTTGCCTGGAAATTACAACATTTAACTAGAACTATCAGAGTGGTCGAAATGACCAGTTTACGATTTTCTATGGAAATTTTATACATTCGTAAAAGCGTATTTTTAGATACTCGAGTGACTTTTTAACTCAGGATTACCCACGTAAGGGTCCAGTGCAGGGTAGTGTACCGGATTACCCCACGTGGGTAATAAAATATATTAACAGTCTTTTTATCGTATTACCAATTTCTTCTTTGCCACAAATATTATACTTTGGTCATCGGTAGTTCCAGTGTTAAATATACTTAAAACTCGGGAAATGTTTGGAACAAAAAATTATCGTCATTTCAGCGCAAGAGGTTGAGATGCCTCCGACAGAGAATTTTAATCTAGTTTCATTTATCATTCTGATCTCGTTTCGATCGTTTCAAAATACTTGTAGAAACGGAGACTGCCAGCCACCGCGGCGGTTGACGCGTTAATTATGTCGTTGATGGGGAATGAGCTGCGCGGAAGATGCATAGAAACGAAAAGCGCATGGTAGCGAGTACGTGGGTTGCTCACCACTCACCGATCCGCCGAGGCAAAGGGAATTGCGGTCCGCATGCTACATAATCGTGGGAGTGTTTCCCATCGAGAGACACGTAGGTACCGTACCTCGCCCCGTAATTCCCTGCCGCATAAATATATCCGCGCCGCGACTTTGCATGCCTCTACGGGGTGGCCTCAGCGAGAGGAGATCTCGAAAATCTTTTGATCAGCGCAGCTATAGGTACATTCTCAGTGCAAATTGTCGAGAAAGATTGCCTTTGCGTGCTCCTTCGTCAAATGTGAATTATCCATCTGAATTCTTTCTTCCCGATGTGGGTAAATTAATCGTAAACTAAGGATCGTACGTGTTAAAAAGCAAGAGGGCAACAGAGTCTGGGTGAGCGTGACACCAGAGCTAGGGTTTTCTAAACTATTGGAAGATGTAATAAAATTATAAAAAATAATTGTAACATTGAAAATTGATAGAAAGTTAATGTTGGGCCTCAGATATACGAATAATTTATAACCTCTGCTCTGATTAGACAAATACTAGTGACCACTTATTATTAATAACAAACATGGAAAGAAAACTAGCGAGTCTTTATTATTCAAACTTTTTTTTTTTTGGTTATCAGAGCAGCGTATACTCCGACAGAGTTCAGCAAAACAAAGTTCTTCTGTAACAAACTAAATTTTGTCACATTTATCTAATCACAAATTCCAATTCACACACGAGGTATGAAATAACATTTGTTATAAAATGTATTTATATTACGTTCTGTAAGAAGTGTCAACATTTGAAATATTAGAGAATACATTTAATTCTTCAATAACTCTGCTTGTAAATATCGACATATTGCAACACACAATTCCTTGACATTCTTAACTCGTCAAAAATACTTCTTTTTCAAGCAATGAAAATTTACATTTCGAAGTTAGGTTATTTATGTTTGCTACAATCTTATAGTCAGTATAAAAAGAATGCGACATTCACCCGTAAATATTTCCATTATAAATAGACTATAGTTTTCCAGTACATTTGTTCGTAATTGAAAAGTGCACAAGACGCACATAACATACAGAAATATATAAAATATTCAAAGTACGCTATTTATTACGATATTTAATCAAATCTCCGTTTAACCTTAATTCCACAAAGATTCACAGTATAGTCGTCAATATGAAAGTCACGAGGGGGCCAATTTACCACCTAGGGGACAATAATATTATCCTTTCCTCGGTTCAGCGTGCGACTTCGTTTCAATTCATCGCTTCATACAAGTGCCACAGATCGTATGAATTACTCTCGAAACCCGCGGAGATCACGACTGGCCGCGTCCGTTGCAAGTTTAACGCGTCACTGAGTATGCACAGGAGAAAGCCGTACCGTGCTCGATCTAGCCGGCTAAAAACGTGCTTCGTGCACCGTGCCCTCGTTCCACCGTTTTATTCGAACAATTAGACGCATGATTCGGCGTTTGCGGAACACAGAACGAGAAAAATGACTCTCGCTGCACTCGACGACATTTTGGGTAAACAGGTAGCAGGATGCAAGTCGCAGGCGAAAGTATTGCTATGCGAGGACGAGGGAACGCGAACTCGTTTCGAGTCGAACGGAACTAATCGATCCGCGATTGCGTCCGCGGATGTTACGTAGCAGCGTGTATCCAGGGACATGGTGGATCATCACCGATATTTTCGTGTTTTAACAACCACAGAGGTATGTGAATGAAGACCTAGCGTATGATGTATTTTTTTTTTTTTGTCTTACGATTTCGGGGTTAGGACAGAAAGCCTTGCCATTTTCGCATCATATCCTGTCCTATTGATTCAGCGAGGTTTTGCATCGTGGCACTACTGGCGATGAGAATTGAAATCGAAAAATATGAACAATGTTGCTGGATCTGTTTCATTGAATTGAACGTGATATGGTACTTTGATCGCTAATCGTTGTCAGTCGATTTCAGAGAGATAATGAATTGAGGTTGTTGAGGGCGTTATCGTGAAAGTAATGCAATTGAAACGTAAGTCCTAAAAGATTTTATAAACGAAAAGAAAAAAATTTTAACAGGCCGCGAGTTGTACATCATTGATGTAAAATATCACTATATTTGGAATGACTAAAATTTAGATTGTATAAATTTGTTGATCATTGGAGACTAGTCAGTTCTATATACATAATTTTTCATTCTCTATTATCTACTGTGACGCGTTTGTTACTCTGTTACCATTATCCAATGTGTCATAGTAAGAAATGTCATCGTAAGAAATGTGGACAGTATTCTGTTACTGTATTATACAATTTATTATTTAGCTCAGTTGTTCCGATAAATATCGAAAAAGTAACCTGTTCCAGAGCAGTATTCAACGCGTTGGGTCATTTTCGCACACCCAGCCAACACTGAGTTGCCGTCTGTTCAATCGAAATACGTAGAGTTACACACACGTGTGTGCGAATATCGGTAAACAGATTTAGAAACGGGTTCTACATCGAGCTTCGTTAACATTAAACACACAAAGTAACCCGCGTAACAGTAAAAACCAATAAGTAACAGTGACAAACGTGGACGCACCTTTACAAACAACCGTCTCGTTGCTATCGTATAAATAACACACGATCCTCATCTAACCTATAACTAAATATTGCAATACCATAAGACAGATTCTTGCCAAGAATCTCTCTACTGTCGAAGCAGTGCGGAAGAGTATCGATATTTTGTTACACACACACACACACACACGCATTTATATACAGTGAAAGTATACTAACATTGATTTTACCCCGTTAATTAATGATTTTTCGTTCGTACAACAGAGATTCAAGTTCAGGCCAGGGTATTGATTAAATAAATTTTGGCTCAAATAAATGCGTGTCTACTGAAATTAATATAAATTAAATAAAACTCGTGTCTACTGAAATTAATATAATATAAATTAAATAAAATTCGTGTCTACTGAAATTAATGTAAATTAAATGAAACTCGTGTCTATTGAAATTAATATAAATTAAATTAAATAAAATTCGTGTCTACTGAAACTAATGTAAATTAAATAAAACTCGTGTCTATTGAAATTAATATAAATTAAATAAAACTCTTGTGCATTGAAATTGATATAAATTAAATAAAACTCGTGTCTACTGAAATTAATATAAATTAAGTAAAATTCGTGTCTACTGAAATTAATGTGATTTAAATAAAACTCGCGTCTACTGAAATTACTATAAATCAAATAAACGTGTTTCTACTGAAATTACTTCAACAACAAATACCGCCAGTTGACGCTGGTTTCGTGTGTGTGTCGCGGTTCTTAAGTGGCCGATAGCCTCAAGAGCCGTAGAAGTCTCGGAGCTGGAGTAGCGCAGAGAGAAGCGGGGTCCCGCCGCGTGCCACGAACCGCAAGGGGGATCCACGCTGGGTCCCTCTTCGGGCCCGAAGAAAGAACAACGAGTCGGAGAGAGACGGGGGGAAGCCAAGTCCTCTGCCGTGGCGAAGGAAAAGAAGAAAAAGAGGACAGCAGGAGCGCGCAGGGGCTGGTGGTAGGTGGGGAAAGCTCTCCGGAGAAACGGGACATTAGCATAAGCTAAACCGAGCTAAGCGCGGCCATATAGCACGAAAATAAATAGTCGGTTGTCCCGTATCTACAACGAGACGAGTTTAGCATGGGCCGATCTCCCCCGAAAAACCCGAACGCGTGTGCGTTCGTTCGGGCTCGCCCTTCTTGCCCCTTGGTCGTTCGCGGACACACGCGCTACGGCCACCCACCGCACAGAGGGACCTATCGGCCCATCGAACTTCGAAGGGTCGATCCTTCCGCGCGATCGCGCTCGGACGCCGAAGAAACTCGCGTTCGTCCGTTCGTCCTCGATTTGCGGACGAGGCAATCCGGTTCTCCATTGGCGACACACTTTCGGATAGGATTCTCTATTGCGTCGGACGAATATGTACGCGTGTACAATTTTTCGACGAGAACAGCAGCGTGGTTTCCCGATTTTTCTTCTATCCGTAACTCCGTCGTTTCGTCGTCCCTTACTCGTCGTCTTTCGCTCAACAATTTCGTATTTCCATCAATTCCGTAAATAGACAACTAGACTCGTCCTTTTATTACTTTATCAATAATTTAATTGTGCATTTATCTTTTTTCGTGTTATTTATTTAATTTATATTTTTTTCTATATTTTTATTCAATTATATCGGCACTCTGAAGTGAATTTTCTTTCAGTAACTTTGTTAATTAGATTATTAAGTATTATTACGACAACTAGCGCGTCTTTGTATCTTGTATAGAAATGGTGTTATTTTTGTCTAAATTGTTCGAACTTTTGCTGATTTATTATTAATCACGGGGATGTTGCGTGTTGGTGTATTGGAACGATCACGAATTTCGTTGAAGTAGGGAACGAACGAATATTCGTATTTGATTTAAATTGCCGCGATTGGTCGAAAAGTCTTTGAAACGTACAAAACACGTATTTGCATACACTCTGATCTTCCAATGAACTTTCACTCTCGCGGTGTTAAATTTTTTTTCTAGTTGTACGAACTATGCTACTGCTAAACGATATGAAATGAAAACACAGTTATTCGGGCAAATAAGAACTACAGTTTCAATGTTCAGAAGATTGTGTTGAGAAACTTTTTTCTATTATCAAACGTACTCCGAAGTGTACTCGTACGTGAGATCATATTGATACTGAAAAACGTAACGACAAAGTGTAATGAAAAACGACTGGAAAGTCGCCTTAAAAATTATGTAACGCACACATGCCACAATAAATACAGTGGTATGCAAATTTTTGTAGTCGAAACGCTTTCAAAAAAGTCCTTGCGAATTGTAAAAAAAAAACCTTCGCGGATTCGACGAAGAACAAGAACAATGTCGACGTATATACATAGTCGAGTAACGATCACCGCGGAACAAGAACAGGGAACAAGATCGGACGAATATCTCCGATGAAATTTAGCTGTAACAGGTCCACCCGCTCTCGGACCACGAACGAACGGCTCGATCGGCGAAGCAGTCGGAGAAAAATCGCGACGAACAGTTCGGGAAGGCGAGTTATCACGAAGGAAGAGATGCAAACGAAGGGGAGAGAGAGGCACGCCTCGAGCATTGTCCCGACTACCGGACGATGACGATCGCGCGCGACGCGAACGTCGACGAACGAGCTATGGGTATTGTGCCGCTAGTCTCGTCCGTGGCTAGAACGGGAAATCGCGCGGTTCGGATGACAGCCCACAGTCACCGATAACATCTGTCCCCGTCGATTAGACGAAGCTACGAACGAGCGGCCGCGCGTCAAGAGACGGTGGCGATCGGACTTCTTCCGGCGGCCCATGCCATCGCTCGCGGAACACCGCTCGAACATTGTCCGCCCCTTTCTCGAAGCTTCTCTAAGCTCGGACGAGGATCGACCAGAGCACACATCACGCAACTTAGGCGAGGTAGACATTGTTCGACCAATTGTGTCGTCAATTCTGCGTGGAGAAACGTCTCTGAATCGAGCAAGTTTCTTAAACTCGGTGGAACCCTCTCCTGCCGAGTGATTCTACTCTGAGGCCACGTGTTCTCTCTGGTTGACTATTTTTTCCCTCGTAATTCCCAGTATTGTAATTGTAAATGGAGAGGATGTTTCCAGACTTTGTGCTAATTTTGCTCATTCATATTTCTGCAAGTATTTGTTACTTGTATTTTTGTTTGGAGACGAAGACTTGTATTTAGGAGTGAAGATGAATCAGAAGCGACACGTAAGGAATTGTAAGAGCAAAGGATGTTTCCAGACTTTGTGCTAATTTTGCTCATTCATATTTCAGCAAGTATTTGTTACTTGTATTTTTCTTTGGAGACGAAGACTTGTATTTCGGAGTGAGGATGACTCAGAAGTACAAATTAAATTTTGCGATTTCAATGAGAAACCTAAGTCTCAGCTAACGATATTGCGAGCAAAGTATGATTATTCATCGTTAAACGCTAGAAAGAAGAAGTTGCAACAGTTTCACTCTACCTGTGGTGAAGAGGACGATGGCCTTGAGGCAGCTGTACTCCGCGGAGTCGACGTGAAGAGCCTTGAGTTTCTCCACTTGTTCCTGAAAGATCCTGATGTGGTCCATAAAGGCGACGACGCGATCCGCCGCCATGGGGGAGGCGTGAAGACCGGCCGCGGCCAGCAGCGGCGCCACGTGCAGAGGCATCGAGCACTGGCTCGCGTTCAACACGAACAACTCGCTCCAAACTAGCCTGAGCAGGGCGACCTGGTCGGTGACTTGAAGATCTGGGAAGAACGGGATGTTCCTGGCCCACTCGACCGCCGAGAACAGCAATCTCGCCGCGAGCTCGCAGATGTTGTCGATGCCCATGATGTTGTTCGGCTGCATGCACTGGCCGTACCGCGACGTTGGATACGGTTCCGCCCTCAGCAGCAGGCTTATGTACGAGGAGAGGTAAGAATGACCGTTCAGGCTGGCACACGCGACCGCATCACCGTTCGTTAGGGCAAACTGCCCCGGTAAACCTGGTAGCGATGGCTGCGACGGTGGCACTCGGCCCCTCTGCACGGCTGCAACATATGAACCAACTGCATCAATCTCAACTGCGGGCTACGCGCAGTATTACACACGGCAAGAACGCGCGAACGTTCCTCGCAGCGCAATCGTAGATCAGTTCATTTTGAATCTTGTGTCGCGTCGAGGGAGAACGGAACGTGTTACGATATTTTTAACCCTCGCACGACGGTGGCCGGGTCTCGCGAGACCCAAGCTACTGACTACATGTATACGTACACAATGTATACGCCTATATGTAGTCGTTGGTAGCTGGTTCAATTTTATTTCTTTTTTTTTTTTTTTTTTTGTATTTTTATTACGATTGTTGTAACAATAGGATAGTAGGAAATGAAAACACCTTTTGCTACTTTTATTACCTGTGAATAATATTTATTTTCGTTGTGTCTAATACATGTCGTTAGATTGCGTTTATGTTTGCTACAAATTGTGAAAACCGCTGCATTTAGCACTATATTTAGTTCGCTCACGTTTGGTTCGCGTTAATCCCTTGCGCTGACAACTGATTGGCGGACCATAACGAGTGACCAAACCCGTATACAATGATTCCGTCGCTTTCCTTTTAAACCCGTCGGTGTGACATATCGCTGGATAGAAATTATTCAGAAGTAATAAATTTATTATTTGTTTTGCCCGGGTTATACTTCAATATACTTGAAACTGAGGAAATATCGCAATTTTCGGACAAAGAATCCTCAACGTGGCACGTCGTTCCAGCGCAAGAAATTCCATTTTTTTCACCAAACGTTGAAACATTCCCGACGATGCTTTCCAAAAAAATTTTTTATCGATTCCACTAGCGAACCTTGGATAGAGGACGCACTGCTCGGCGAGGATTTCAATTGAAACGCCGTTGCCTCCCTAGGCAAACGTCGAATACCGTTTCGCTGCGAAACGAGTCAAAAGAGAACACGAAGAAAGACCAGAGGGACAGGGAGAGAAGCCTAGTGTCTGTGCACGGTACATACGCGTGACTGTCTCTCTCTCTCTCTCTCTCTCTCTCTTTCTCGCCCGTTCCGTCTTTTACTTCTCCTTCGAGACTCTTCGAGCAACGACACCCCGCTGTGTTCGACGCCTGAATTCCAACCTCCGCCCCGCGGCTAACGAATACCCTACCTATCGTTTCTCTCCTATCGTTTCCTCTTCGCCCCGCCGCCGCACTGAACGAGTCGCCTAAACCGAAATAAAAAAAAAAAAAAAAAAAAAAAAGAAAAAGAAAAAGAAAAGAAGAAAACCACGAACTCGAACCTCTTCAGGGACACCACGGCTTTCTAACAGTCTCCGTGCCATTATTCGTGTGTTTATCGAATTCCGCCGATTTCTGCGATTTCGTTCAACCAGCCGGTGGTTTCCACCAGGTTAGCGAAAAAACGCCGGGTGAAATCGTTGCGACCGATTGTTGTTACCGGGCGAGGCACTCTCTGTTATTTCGTTCGGCCGATCCATCGTTGAACGCGCGAGGAGGGGGAGGGAGGAGGGCACGCGAGAGAGTTCACGGCGCATAGTCCGACTCGCGATATACCGTTACCGAGCCGGCCCGGACACGGATACTCGTTTCGTGGCTCGCTCGAGCGGAAAAGAATCCGCGGGGAAATTTGTAAAGCGCGTCCAGCCAGTTAACTCTCGAGCGTACAGTTATCGAACCGCGCGGCGGGGGGAGGGGAGGGGGAGAGCAGATTCCCCTCCCCTCTGCCGATTTCGCGCCAAGTTCGAAAAATTTGCTGGATCGCAGAATTTCTGCGAACATTCCGAATGCTTGTGATTCGTGGCGTTTAGCACGAAATAACGATAACAACCGTTTTTTTTCTAATAAATATTTTTATATACTACGGTAACAGTCTCGTTAATTTCTTTTTAGACTTTGTACGAGATGTAACGATCTTGAGGTTTTTTTTTTCCAACAGTTGCTGCGATATTTATCGGGAACGTGTCGCTCAATAAATTTCAGTTATCGAAAAAGAAAAAAAAAATGGAAAAAAAGGATAGTAAGTAAAATACAGATTTAATATCGATGTCTGCACATTTAGAAATTATGCTAGAATTAATCTAACGCAATTCGAAATTAATACAGTATGGTATATAACGTACGCTGAGATCGTTACTGACATTATAATTGACGATACAACTTCGTATCTTTGAGAAAATAAAGAAACTCTTGTTTCACAAGGAGTGTTTCTTATCGTTTAGACATGGCTGAGTCTCATTGGGAAGGTCACATTTGATTGAGACTTGGGCATTATTACGGTTAAAGAGATAAGAGTTACTTTCGTCTGACGTCGAAGTCTGGCCAGAGTAACTTGTTCCTTTCAGTTGAAGAAACATGTCGAATTTTTTTATTAAAAAAATGAAATAAATTTCCCATTAAAGGAGCGAAAGAATCAGCTTATTAACACATTGTTGACCGGCAATTCTCATGTCATCGGCTATTATTTCATAATTGAAGTACGAAAGTGAAACAATCTAAATAAATGTTCAATAGTTTATTTATACAGAATGAATTTGAATAAAACTTTGTACATCTTTTATATATATTATATTTTGTACATATGATATATTTTAATTAATTTTTTTGGTGTGATAAACTGTATAGCAATCACCTTATGTGTAACGATGCGCAACAGATTTTGCAAATTTGCCATTTTGGAGATCTAATGTCCGATTCATATCTATCTTCCAACAAGCTATCAATTTCCACGTCACTGCAATATTTCAAAATCACTCGGACAATCAGATAAAGTCTACGTGTAATTCTTCACCGTCACGATCCGTCACGATTGAAACTTTTGTAATACTGAAATTGCGATAAAAACTTAGATATCAATAAAAGTAATTTTTTTTTTTTTTTTAATAAAATGAACACTGTTGAACACGACGAAGAAAAATTTCACAACATCCTGCGTTACTCTGAGTGTCAAAAATTAAAATTGCTAATGCAAACACGAGTTAACTCGTGGTCAACAATGTGTTAAAGAGTTTCTTATTAAAAATAGCGAGATCGCCGAAATTGAGAAAGAAATTGAGAAATTTATCGCTCGTATGAAGGATCGCTCTTTAATCCATCTCCAAGATAAGGCAAGTGTTTCTAAACAAAAAAAAAAAAGTACGAAAAATACATCAAAGTGTTAAATTTATCTCAATAGTTGAATTTATTTTTCGTCCTGTTGTACTTATTTATTTGTATTTATTCATATCTTACGTGTACGTTCGATGGTGGGTTTCGCGGTTTCCACGAAAACGGAGGCCAGAGGGGAGAATTAGGCGAAGCAAGAGCAAACGAAATTGGATCGGCGACCACACGTACGTACGTACGTACGTACAGTATATCTCGCTGATGCAACCGGCGGATCGTTGCGCCCAATTCTTCGGATCGCGGACGGCAACAGCCTCGTAATTTCTCGCGGCGAGAGGTCAGAGGTCGCGGCCGATTGCTCCGCTCGTCTTATCGGCGAGCGTGGACTTTTTTTTGTTCGCGAGATCCTCGAGCAGAGCGGCAGAAATCGTGGCGTTTAGTTAATCGGAAATGTGAACGCGAACGGAGCCGATCGTCGCTGGAATTTTGCCATCCGCTCGAACGAAAGACAGGCTGTTTCTCGAGGAAAAAAAAAAAAAAAGAAAAAACAGAAAGAAATAAAGAGAAAAAGAACGTCTCGACAACGATTCGATAAAATTATCGTCGTCGCGTAGCAAAGTCCACGTCGATCGGACGACCGAGTTTTTTCTTTTTTTTTTTTTTTTCTCCCTCGCTCGAAAGCGGTCGCCGATAGCTAGGAATGGGTTTTGAACACTGCACGATGATTATATTCATTCGTAGAACGAACGTATTTATTTGTACTAACTAATAAATACACTGCGTTAACAATTGACATTGATAAAGTCAATAAATATACGTGGATACGTCCAATGCTAAACAAATACACCGTGAACGTAAATGAAATGGATGAATTTATTGATCAAACGTTTACAGGGAATATCGGCCTTAATCTCTTGATTGTGGCGCCGTTTTTAAAAGTTTGTATCTTGGTTGCTAGACGCGATGATGATTATACTCGTCAAACACAGAGTATGTGCAGCTGCTGTAAAATTGAATTAAGTTGCAAGGAAATGACACTAGTTTTTTTTTTCTAGGAAAATCAATACTTTTCTCGTTCGACTTAATTGATATTAACAGCAAGAAAATATTTAGAAATGGTGTGAAAAGAAGCTAGTCGAGTCTAGCCTCGAAATAATTCCAAAATGTCTAGAATTTTACAAGTACGTTTTCAGTTTCCACGAAAAATTTCAACAACAACAAATTGTAATTATTTTTCTTGCATTACACAAAACAAAAAAGTTGCCATTTCCTCGTGACGAGTATTTACAGCTAGGTGGTTGAAAGGTTACGAAATACTCGATTCCATCTCAGCATTCGAAACCACGCTCATCTAGAAGTACCGTTTCCATTTCCAGAAGTAATTATGAATCATCTCGATTAGATTCGATTGTACTTGGAAGTACCAATGCTCGCGTAAAACTTTCGACTCCAATGACCGAAGGATAAGTCGATTGAAACGACTGATTCAGCAGATCGAAGAAAACAACCCCTGAATCATATCACTGAAATCCACTTGTAAGACTACTCGATCTCATTTCCACTGACAATTTGAGGAAATTCTCTCATCTAAAGAAAGAAAAGAAGAAAAAAAAAGAAAGAAAGCTATCGAAAACGAAGACAGCGTGAAAAGTCGAGCGAAGCCGAGTCGAGACGAAATGAGAGACGAGATGAGCTGCTCGGCCATAGAGAAATCGTCGGACGTGGATTGATGATGCTGACGCGCGTTCGGCGGAGAACGGTCAAGCGCTCAGAGACGACCGACGAAGGAGAAACGAAAAGGAGGGAAAGCGAAATAGACGAGGACGGAGCGGGGGAGAGAAGAGAGAGAGAGAGAGAAAAAAAAGGGAAGAAAAGGAGAAGGATCCATTGGCCGGTTGGAGGCGAAGTACAGCGCGCGTTCGTGTTTCAGTGGAACGCGCCTCTTCGCGCTCGTCGACGCAACAACGAATGGAACGGCGGTCCCGGCGCGGAACCTGCGAACGAAGCATCGTTCAAAATAATTACAAACATCGAGAAACGACGATCAATCTTCCGGCAACGCGTACCGATAATAAACGAATTACAAAGGGGCGAGACGAGAGTTTCCAGTTGGAAACGAGAGAGGCGCGGAGAAAGAATGGAAGAAGGAATGAAAGGAGGAGACGGATGGAATGACAGGGGTAAAGAGTTCTTGTGGTTCCCCCCGCTTCAGGGGCGGAGGGGGTGAGCGCGCGAGCACCCGCGGAGCGCGTGATTTAAAATGCTAATTTTTTTCTCGTTCGTAGCGACAGCTACGTTGATTAAGACGATCGCGCGCGCCGAGAGGAGTTTCATTAACCGTTGTGATACGCGGTTTAGACATTTCGCGCGATTCGACGTTTTCTTTTTTTTTTTTTTTTACTAAGCGACGAAGAGCTTGGTATTGTTGAGATCGATTTGCAGGAATACATGTATACTGCGTTGCAAGTGTTATTTTGTGTGGAAATGAATACGGCTTTCTTTCTTTCTTTTTCTTTTTTATGTGAATTAACACTAGAACTACCAAAGATTAAAGCATAGATTTTTGATCAGAGATATTAAAATGAAAAAAAAAAAAAAAATAGAAATACAGTAGAATACACATGTATTTTATAAAAAATCATTTAAGCCTCTAAAAATACACTATTTTGCATTTGTAAAATATCTAAAAAAAATTATGAATCAGTCATTTTGACCACTCGATAGTTGTAGTGTTAACATACGTTTTCGTGAGAGTTTTTTTTTCTTTTTTTTTTTTTTTTTGATCTATCTATGAGTACTTTGACAATTTTCGAGTAGCTGACAAAACAATTGGTTCTGTAGAGTTTCAATTCACATATTATTGTCATACACACTCGTGATGGACCTCAAATTTTCTTTCTTCAGAATTGCTCAACAGATACTGGTATTTTTGTCAAAATTAATATATAGCATAATATATAATCTATTTATTTTTAATTATCATCATTCGAATTGTAATGATTTATACGCAGAATATTTTGACACGCATCGGAGGTTGTCCTAGTGTAAATATAATACAACAGACGTCGACCCTCAACTAGCGCTCTCATTTATAAAACTACAAATCCAGAACAAACCTCGGACACTTTCAAGCATTCTTTGTGCTTTTAAACACTAGAATCTCAATAACGTCACGAGTTATTAATTACCATACGAGCGCGTGACGTGACAAACTCACTGTGTTCGTATCTACGCTGCTTCTAATGCATCCACACGCATAAAAATCGCTGTCCTTTGCCTCAGTATAAATATGCGTTTGACATGTGTCACATTATCGAGCGCCAGTGCGCACGCAAGCGAGCCAGCATCGGTAAATCTGAAGAATTCCCTCCAAATTTTTGTTCCCGAACATCTTGAAAAACCCGGCGAAATCGCGTCAGACAATTCACCTAACTTTCGCGCGAGCGAATCTGCAACTTCTGATTCGTTGGTGAATTCTCGGCGAGTCCAGCCGCGACATGGGTGTATTTGTATCACCGTTATTGCCATATCTACATCGGTTGCGATCTCTCAGACTCACTGACGCGCGAACATCGACGATGGTCAAGTTGCTCGTGAATTGTAGATTGACGGGGATGTTGACGACGTGACAACAAGGATACCGATCTACGTGAACATCGCCACGAGGTCATTGGGTTGTCGATTGGACAGGCACGTATGTATGGCTCCAGAAAGCCAATCGCGTGTAAGTCGTTTTTCCATCGGGATTCACTTGTGTCAAATATATATTTTTACGAGCATGTTTCTCTCATCAGAATTTTCAGTCCGTGGAACAGTTTAGCTACATTGTGATAATTGCTCCATTTAATTATAATCTATATACACGTATGTGTATATAATAGAAAATTCTTGGAAACGAGGGAAATAATATTAGCGTAGCTGAGGGTGCAGACGAATCTTTTAAAAGTTAAATGAATATCAAGTGAATTGTTACAAAAGATAGTTAGACGATTTCACGATCACTTCGTTACGTATGAAAACTCTTCAAATACGACCGAGGTCCTTCTTATTAATTGGTTATTCAGAACCAGGGCTCGAACGAAACTGTTACAATTTTCAATTAATTCTGATATAACAGATATTGTCTTACTTTTGAGTTTTCTGTTCTAGGAAAATAGTTTTATATGTACTGAAATTCATATATATGCATAGATAGAAAACTTTTATTTTTTCCGGAAGTGAGAGAACGTTCTAGTTGAACAGAAACAGTTATTCTACTTTGAACCGTTAAGTGTTACATATCTTGAATCATACAACTGCATAAAAATCCCGACTTACTTACTACATTTATATCCTGTTTTCAGTTCCTTAAATAATGCCAATTGTAAGTGAAAAAGTATAAACTTTCATATTTTACTTAACAGAAATATCTGTTAAGAAATAAATGTTCCTTTAGGACCTTTGAAGACCTTAGACCTTCTTGAACCTTAGAATGTTCCTTTAGAATCAAATACAAAATAACTGTTAAAATTGAACTTTTACAACAGAATCAAAATTTTCATGTGAAAGTTCATTTAAAACAGAAAAAGAAATAATTTAAAAGTTAAAAGTTTACCAAACAGCTTACGTTTACAAAACTTTACAGTTAAATTCAACCCTTGTCCAGAGCCCGTTCCGATTGTTCTACCATTGAGACACCTATAGCAATTTCTTAACATTCGCTTCCTAAACGTTTGATGTTCCTGGATCCTTTTCCAACAAAGACTACCAACAACTCCGCTTCGAAAAACCGCATCTTTTTGATCGATAGTCGTCGCGTCGACGGGAGGGACGAGCGTGCGCGCAGCAAAATGAAAAAGAAACAAAAAAAAAAAAAAAAAAAAGAAAGATGAAACGAGCGCGAGAGAGTGAGAACGAGAGAGGGCGAGGGTGAAAAGGAGAGGAGAAGGGAGCGGATAGGTAGGTAAGAAGCTCCTCTCTTCCCATCATTAGCCCGTTTGGTTGCGGGATCGCCGCAGGGTTTTACGTAGGTGTTTATTTATCGTCGGGGGCTGTGCACGCGGGGAATTAGTACCGGCTCGTATAATCTCTATTTGGAGTAATTATCTTGCAAACGTTAATGGATCTTCCGCTCGATCGAGTCGGAACGTAGCGTAGGCCGGGACGTTTCGTTTCCGTGCGAGTTTCATCTCCGGGCATCGTGAAACAAACGAGAGCCGATTCCGTTACTTTCGGATAGAAACTTAACTTCAATTTAGTAACTTGACTCGACGAAATTTGTTTCATCGATTTTATATACACGTGTACGTATCTATTGTTGCCGCTGTTGTCATTTCGACGTGTTCAGTCTTATTGTTAAATGTTTACTTTCGGATGAAACAAGTAAAAAATTTCACACTCTGCGTAAGTTCTAGATGATAAAGAAAAACGTTCGATCATTTAACGTTGCGATCAATTGTTTCAATGTCAGTTGTTTAATTACTCAGTCGTTTCTGTTCCTTTCTTTTGACTGTAATATCAACTTATTGCATTTAGCGTATATCTTCTTAATAGGTTCCTCAATAGAGTTACGTATTGCAGAGAGAGAGAATGTACTAATATAGAATTTAATTTCACATATTACATAACGGGTGATATCTTTTCTGATAATAAAAACACAAACAGGATGATATACAAAACTTGACCAAATTTTTTAGGAAAATCAACGAAATACAACGATTTAATAAGATAGAATATTACTTACATTGGTTAGACATGTTGTACATTTGACTGTTCATTTTTAAAAGAATAGAAAAGACTCTTCTTGCATCCAACAATTTAATTTTAGCGTGTAAGATTCATATTTTACATATAAATAAAATTTTTCCCCCTCCCAATGTTAACTTTTCCCGCCTCGGACGCTCGTCTGTTCGTTTCAGCGTATACGTTCACCAAATCACCATGTTCTCTTCTCGTTTCGCTTTCTTTCTGTTTACCGACCTTCAATTTTTCCCGTAGATGCATTTGTACCTTGGACAATCGGACGTTCTACTGTCATTTGTCCCCTTTCGATTCTTCAATGAATAAACAAAGGAGAGAAAAGGCGCGTATCGCGTGGATCGCGCGGAGTGATTTTTACGGGGTTAATAAGCGGGTGCTGGCCGCCCCGCGGCCACCAGTTCCGGCTCGAGATGGTGGCAGAGTGGGAGGCGGCCCGGTGAGAAGAGTGCCGCGAGTCGTCGATGCTATTAAGATTTCCGTATCGTCGTCCCGTTACCGGCCAACATACACGAGAGAGGTGTTACGCTGCTTCGCGTTCCGTCCCGTCGCCTTTCTTCAATTTTCTCGTTCCTCGCCGGCTACGCGTGTGCTCGTTTCGCTCTTTCGGCCTAAATCGGAATTCCGATGACCAGTCGTCTTTCAATGGATCTCGATTCGCGTAATTTTTGTCGACGAGCTCGAAAGGTGTTGGACAGTTTTGTTTCCTATGTCGGATGGAGTTGAAGAGTGCAGGTCAAATTTCAGACAAACGTGAATATACATCGTCATTTTCATTGTATAGCATTTAAGTATTGCAAATGATTTTCTACAATCTGAGAACTTTTGACTTGTACTGCTTTCGACCGCCTGCCAGAGATAATTATCGAATGCAACGAAGAAACATATTCCTTGATTTTCGATTGGACGCTCCTGTCGATGTATTGGTAAATATATCTTTGAAATGTTCAATTTTATTTTGCACTTCATACTCTTTCCGATAGAGAGAGAGAGAGAGAGATAGGATTAAAAATTTTGAACGTAAAACTTATTTCGGGTTAATTCACAATCAGTTTACATATTAGTAATATTACAAAAATTTAAGATATTTGATCTCATCTTCTTTTTTTTTTTTTTGTCCTCCTCGATAAAGATTCTTAATAAAATCAAGTGAAATTAAGAATTCTGTGCGTGGAACCTAATTTTTTACGGTTATTAATTCATTAATTTACGTTGCATTGACAAACGTTACAAAAATCTAATTTCATTCTCACGTTCTCCGTGAGGCGGCGAGGACTGATAATAAAACGAAGTCTTTTAGAACCAAGCGACGCATATGCAAAACCTAACCTTTTACTGTTCGCCAATATCCAATTAGAGAACCAGTTCAATTTCATTCCTCAAAGTAACTAGTTGGCGCGACAGTTTCGAACCGTTGCCTCGTCCACGTCGTGGCGATCATCAGTCTTCGAAACCTGCACCCCTCCGTACGAAATTCCATCTTCGTATAAAAGTATCCCATTAAGCGACGACGGCGCTCTTCGTGGGAGGATGCGAGCGCGTTGCCTAACCCAGGGAACCAGCGAAGAGAGGAAGGATCGAAGTCAGATCGACTGGAAGAAGAGAGGACGGAGAAAAGAGGGAGAGAAAGGATAGGTAGAAAAGGAAGAAGGAAAGAGAGAGAGAGAGATCCGAAATACACCTGCGGATCGGGACGGGCAGAGAGAACCAGTCGACGCGGAATAACTGGTATTAATACGTCACGTAATTACCGTGCGAGTGGTATGCAAGTGTATGAGTGTATGCGCGTGCGTGCGTGCGTGTGTGTGTGTGTGTGTGTGTGTATAGTGGAGGTTGGCCCAACCGAGGCG
The DNA here is from genome assembly GCA_036937485.2 of Tetragonisca angustula. Classification (NCBI taxonomy): domain Eukaryota; kingdom Metazoa; phylum Arthropoda; class Insecta; order Hymenoptera; family Apidae; genus Tetragonisca; species Tetragonisca angustula. The sequence goes on from JAWNGG020000021.1 coordinate 23,031, forward strand.
GGTTCGAGCAAGCACCATGCTCGGTTATATACGTCGGACGGTTCTCGAGAGTCGTCTGTTAGATTCTCTACCCTCTCCGCCTGTGTCTCGCGTGTACGCGAGCGAGCGGAAGATGCCGGGAGAGCATGCACCGCGTCCGGGCAGTTTTCGAGCGGAGCGGAGGTCGCTTCGGGCCATGCTTCTGTTCCGAGCCATTATGATAATTTTCGCCGGAAAGAAGGTTACCGACTTGCGCTTCGTCGTCGACTGCTAGACTCTTGCGCTGCCAGAGTGTGTGCACGTCTCTCTCTCTCTCTCTCTCTCTCTCTCTCTCTCTCTCTCCGTTATACGACCAGGTGAGACGATTTTCGCGAGTCCGGCACCTCTTGCTCTGAGGATCGCTCCGACTATGCGAGTTAGCACGCTTAGATTGTACCTAGGAAGGCTGATGGTGCAGTTTTCTGTAATTCTCGACGAAGCACGTCGCGATTTTCAAGTACTCGCGGCTAAAATTGTAAAAAGTCGTATGTTCTCGAGACGCGAGTCTTGAACGCTGCGTTTTTTTCACATTGGACGAACACTCGGTAAAAGTGAAATTTTCTGTCATATAGTTACGGCGTCATATATATTTATTATATATTATATATTTTGCTCCATTACGTTATTTTCGACGTGACGATACGAGGCATGTTTCTGCATATGCGATTTTTAATCTCTTGCGCTCGAATGACGTGCCACGTCGAGAATTTTTTTATCCCAAAATTGCAACATTTTCTCAGTTTTAGGTATATCTTAAGTATAACCCAGTCAAAATAATAAATTTATTGCTTCTCAACAACTTCTGCTCAGTGATATACCGACGAGTTCAAAAGAGAAAGAAAGCGACGAATTATTGTATACGGGTTCGGTCACTCGTTATGGTCCGCAAGTGGTTAAACGTTACATTTGTATCGGTCTCAAGTTCAGCTGGTACAATCGATAATTTTACAATCAATAATCTTTCATCCTTTTGAACAAGATTGACGTTTGAAGATCCAATATTGTTTTCTATGATCTCATCGTCATTACTGTAACAATAGAATTTCTATTCTCGATCTGACAGAGCAAATTGCGATATTCCTTCCCTTCGAGCGTTTCAAACAAGCATTCTCATTCCACGTGAGTCAAGATTTGGTAACGATATCATCATCGACAGAATCTCTGTAGCGCCATTAGAAGAAGCTGAAAAAGGTCAAATGCTCAACTAGTGCGAAAATTCCGGTACAGAGCTAAGCTTGCGGATACCAATCAATTTTCTTCCGTCACAACTGCGAGGATCACCCTGCCATCGATTATATTCGTGTGATAATATTTTCAGCTTCTTCGAAATTCGGTGAAAAAAAAAAAAAAAGAAAAAAGAGAAACCATGGTCTTGACACTGAGAGAGTCAGTCACTGACGAGGACAACGCCAGGAACAAAAGGGACGAACGCCAACGCTGACACGGACACGGTTCGAAAGGGAAAGGATCGAACAGAGTTACAAAGGGTTAGACGCGTCGAGGAACGCGAAAGAAGGGGAAAAAGGGAAGAAGAAGAAGAAGAAGAAGAAGATGATGATGATGATGAAGAAGAAGAAGGAAAGAGGGAGAGGAATAGGAGAACGGATAGAAGAAAAGGTCGAGGTGGAGTGAAGCGTGGAAGGGGAGAGGGCAGCTCGCGCGCGAGCGGCCAGTGGGCCCGCCTAACATTCCCACGGTGCCTGCTCGCGGCGAGGCCTCCGCTTGCATGCTACTCGACGGTACGATCTTGCGTTATGCGAGTAACATTAAGCTCGCCAGCAACGTGTACACGTACGTACGTGCAACGAACGGGGGAAGAGAAAACGGAAGGGCATGGAACGAGAACGAGAACGAGAGATGAGATGAGAACGAAACGAGGGAAACGAGTCGTGATCGGACGTATTTCGAAAAAAGAGAGAGAGAGAGAGGAAGAAGAATTATCCGCGCCCTTGTTCGACTCGCGAATCACATCATGTGAAGATAGCCTTTGCGAATCCCCTGTCAGTTCATGCGTGCTAATGTAAAATAAGTGATGTAACGCGTGGGGCTCTTCCAGAAAGATCGTTTCGTTCGCTCGTGATCACAGATCAACGAGATGGATCAGCCTGATGTAGTCTGTAGATCGAAACGTTATTGTCGTTTGCGGTCAAATGTTTTCGACACTTGGTATTTGTTTGAAATAAATTTCTGTGAACGCCAAGATGAAAAACGGTTGAATCTGCTTGTTCGAGCTTAGGTTCGCGTCGCACGAATGAAAAATTAGTAGAAAGACATTTCCATTACGAGAACGCCAAAAATTTGCAACTAGTTCATGTAAATGGAGTTTACACGAACATTTTATCTATTACTTGTATATCCAGTACATGTTTTTCATATTAATAGCAATTTTCAGACTGTGAATTTTTGTTTTTGAATATACAATGAAATAGGACCGTATACAGAATCATATAATGAAGTAAAAATTGATACTTTGATTCGTAATTTCGTCTAATTACACTATGTGCAATATTTCGTGTATCTAAATTTTCCATGGACATAGATGTGTATAAAAATGTACAATCTCGTGATTGCTTATGGTGTTTTCTCTGCTTAAAGCGATACAACACTGTATGTACGAACATACGAAAGATATAATCATGTCTTTCGTTGTACATACATTAATATGCGGAAATCAACAAACATGCATATACTAACTCAGAATTACAAGAGACGAGAATAATCAGAAATTCGTAGGTAAAACGTTGATTAAACAGCTAATTTTAATTACTCACTCCTTTATCTAACAACTGACAATTGTTAGAAATAGCTCGTTTGCCATTCTCATGATCATGCAACCCAACAACGAAGCAATCAAGAAAAAATCGAAATGCAGCTAAACGTGCAACTAAAAGAAATACTTGGCCGAGTCGTGGCGAATAAGTCGCGCACGATCTGACTGAGGATCGAGATAAAGATACGAGTAGAAATATGTTATTCCTCTCTTTCAACGTGTCAGGACTCGAGAGTCCTCGTTGGAGAGGAAAACGATTGCGCGATCGCGATGCGTGATGGGTTTGGTTCGCGTTTCCACTCGGACCCCGCGACTCTCGAATCGCCCCGAGGAAGAAGCGCGCGGTCAATCGCGTGGGAGTCTCTCGGCGAAAGAATTTCTTTGAGCGATGTCCTTGTTTCGTTCCGGCTCGCGGCCGACGGAACGCTCTTTTGACCTACTGTCTTTCAAATCGGGGCCCCCCATTCCACCCTCCCCGCGGGTTCCCGAACCGGGTCTCGTCTCGTCTCGTGGCTACTTTCGGAACGTGATTCACTCCAATTCTCCCATTCTTCGTTCCCTTCACGACCCTCGGAAATCCTTGATACCTACGACTTTTATCCGGAACGAACGCTGTATCGCGCCACTTGGTTCCTTTTAATGAAAGAGGAGAAGATCGAGACACCAGGGTTTCGTCGTTTAAGCGTGGTGAGTTCCGTTTTCCACGAAGAGAATGAACGAGAAGGGATCGAGAATGACGATTCTCAGTAAACCGTTTCAGTCCTTTCGTTACTACCTATTAACTATTATCATTCAGTTCTTTTTTTAATAATCGCTAATTGGTCACTTGGTTCAATTTTTTGGTTTAATTTAACAACTTTGGTAGAGCGTAACTTGAGCGTATTTGTTGTATTCGTAGTTGCTAGTGGTGTGCGAGAACCCGAAAATTTCGAGAACCGTTTCTCGAACTACTCTACAATCCTGTATACCAGCCTACGAAATATGTAAATACACAGTTCAATCTCTTCTGCCGGTGAAGTTATTGGAAACACGGATTCGAAGAACATTCGTACTTGGACATTATGTACGCTGTTGAGCAGTATCGCTGAGAAACTCGGGAAGCTCGGACGTATATTTCAAAATATGAATTTAAAAGTGTGAATTTAATAAAGATTAAAGAAAAAGTATCGAGTGATAGTGAGAGTAAAGTTATGGTAGCAGGAAGTAGTGCAGAAGACATCGTGTGAAGAAAGAAGGTGAAGAGGAGCTCCGTTTGGGAACATTTTCACGAAAAAGATGACACAATGGCGGAATGCACACATTGTCACCATGAATTTAAAACTAAGTATGCAAATATTACTGGTTTATTACGCATATTTGAAGCATATGCATCCAAACATAAGTATATGTACGTAGAAAAGAAACTGAATCGATATGAAACAAAGATTGTTAAACCAAAAGATATAACAGAAGGAATTGCTCGAATGATATATAATTGAAGGCGTGGGCTTTAACAAATTATTTAAGCTTGTTCCCAATAAATTCGAGAATAGGTATTTCGAGTTCTCGCACACGTCTCTAGTAGTTACCAATTATTTTGTAATTTTTTATGTATCAGTTTAATGACACTTGATGAGCAAGTGTCAAATGTTCTCTTCGCGTTGTGATTGTTCCTTAATCCAGAGACAGCGTACTTGTGAACAAAATTGTAATAAAATAAAACAAAATCTCGTCGTTGGAACATCAACCAAGCTTTTCGAAAAGAAGAACAAAGGTTCTTCGTCGAAAGGGAGAAGAAGAAAGATAAAATTCGCGATAAAATTGAAACGTCCTCGCGGAAGTGGCAATGGTAGATTGCAACGCTAGCACTCGAGCGTAGAATTTCCATCAAAAATTCCACATTAAAGTGGAAGAAAAGAAAACAACAAAACTTATGAACTTTAAATCATTTAGACTTCTGAAGAAACATACTGTTTCGCGTCTATAAAATCCCAAACAAAAATTACAAATTGGCCATCTTGGCCATTTCGGTTCTAGTATTTCTTTCGTTTGAACGTTCTTCTCCGCAAGAGTCGGTTTTTTTTTTTTTTTTAGAGGAGGGATTGTTTCTCGAGAATTACGATCGGGATAAACTGGGATAAGATTTTCATAGACACGTTGCAGCGTCGATAAGGAGACGCTGTGTGGTGGAAGGTTCGTCTCGGTTAGGCGAGTCTGTCTGCCCACGTCTATCGGTGACTGGTTCGCGATGCAAGGCAGGTGAGTTTTACCAGTTAACGGCTGTTGATATTTGCATCGCGTTTCTTTTCCACCAGGGTCCATAATTGCCCGTGTCGATCGTTCCTTCCCGTTCTTGCATCTTCTCTCCCTAACGTGGATTTCTCTCTGTCTCTCTCGCTGGTTCGCGACTCGCACGAACGATCCAACGTGTACGTGTTTGTCGATCTGTCGCGCGATCGATCATCGTGGCGAGTTGCGTTTCGAACGAGAAGATACGCTATCGAGAGATAACATCTCGCTTCGGCTCGCTGAGAACTGGAGGATTTCGTTCAATTGAATTTGATTTATTCGTACGGACAGATCGTACGTAACGATGAAGAAGATGAAGTAAAATGGAAAAAGAAACGAGCGAGCGATTGAAGGCAAGGGATAGTAAAAATTTAACAGAATAATAGATGCTCAAAACTTTTGCACACCGTGTTAAAGTACAGAGCAAGGGAAATACAAATTTCTACAATCGAAGAAAGAAATAGGAAAATTCACACTGATTACGATTGACGGTTGTAAAAGATAAGGTGGTGGTGTGACAGTATGTATAAAAATTGTAAAACATTGTAAATATTTCTAGTAAATATTGTAAAATTGTAAAATATTTCTGATATTTCGAAGGCACGACAACGTTTCAGTACTACACAGAACGATATTTTGCAATTTTTCTAATCAACATTCCGTTGCCATTAGATGCAAATGAAGTGTGTCAATTGTTTTTTGACTCTCGACATTTTTATATTTCTTGCGCCGTCATTGGAAATTGCTACAACTCGTGCACGTTACTTTCACACGCGATGGACTACTTGCAAAAACAGATCTTGCTAATAGTATCAATCGTTTTCAAAAGTGTATCGTCGAGAACCTAGATGCCTCGATAGTTTCTTGATCCACTAGTGGATCACACGTTCGTTGTAAGTGAATACTCGAAGAACCTAAAGGCCGGTGAGGACTCGGTGAAGTATTTTCTATCTTCCAGTCGCGAGCTCGTTGCTCATTCAGTCGTTCCCAACGTCGAATATAATACTTCGTACGTCACGCAGGTTATCGCGAAAGAGGAATCGGGGCAAGCGTTCGAAAAACGCATTGTGTCGCGTGTAGCAGAAGGAAGAACGGTCGCGAGAGATGCAAGGTCGAGATGGAAATGCAAATAGAGACGCATCGATGTCTCTGTTCTAGTCGTCAGAGGTACGGAAACGAGATGGATAAGTATAGCGAGGGGAGGGATAAAACGACGTGTAAGAGCCGAGCTGTGTGTTGGTAGGTGCGCAAAGCTGACTAACGTAGCAGCTGACCGCCTTTTCCGAGTGAACTTTCACATTCTGATCGCGCGAGAGCTCTGCCTCTGTCTCGAAGGTCGTTTCTCCTCGTTCGAAGCGGAACGCGAGCGCGTTGCCCCGCGGTTTTTCACCGTGAGAAGCAGATGCGCCGACGAATCAGACGGTACAACCGCCGAAATTTTACTCGAAAAAAGAGAGAAAAAAAAAAAGAAAGAAACGCGCACAGTGTGATCGAGACGAATTGGCAGTCAAATTTTATTTAAGATAATTTGACAAATTTAAACGACACGACAAGTGTTGCATCAATGAACGAATGTAAGCATCGCGTACGAAAATTTAAGTATCTTTGAATACGAGTGTGAAGTTGAGTTCGTCGTTTAAAATTCAAATGAAAATAATGCGTTCTTTGAAATTGAAGGTTTCGAAATTTAATCAGTTTTAGCGTCATTGCGAGATTCGAGGCTCGAGTAATAAATCCGCCATCTTACGATTCTCTTTTTGAGGCAAATCGTTGTCATTACATTATTTCAGAAGTACCGAGACATTATAATTTGTCTAACGTCCTTTCATCGTTATTTATTATTAATGTTCAATTGAAATTTCACAAGGTTAAAATTTCTCCTATATCGAATCCGTGAGACTGTAACAAGGGGTTAATTTCCTATCTTCGATTCATTTTCCAATAAAAGTTACTCCTGTTACAATAATAATTACGTAATTTCCCAATACAAAAATTCTCCTGATACAAAATAGAATTTGAAGAGATAAATTTCGAGTTTTAGAGAGAAATACAATAATAATTGCACAATTTCCTCGTACGACAATTCTTCTTTAAAGACCTGAACAGATAAACTTCGAGTTCGTAGTACCGCGAGGGAAATACATTGATGTCACGATAGTAATTACTTGGATGACAATTTCTTAATAAAAAGAAATTCTTATTTAAAAGCCTGAATGTCGAGTTTAGAGAGAAATATAATAATAGTACAATAATAATTGCACAATTTCCTCGTACGACAATTCTTCTTTAAAGACCTGAACAGATAAACTTTGAGTTCGTAGTACCGCGAGGGAAATACATTGATGTCACGATAGTAATTACTTGGATAACAATTTCTTAATAAAAAGAAATTCTTATTTAAAAACCCATCTAGGATAAGCGAAAGAGGAATTAAATAATACAATCGAGGTTAAATTGTTAAGTGTAGCATAAAAGTATAGTGTAGGTTAGTGTAAAATTGTTAAGTATAGCACAAAAGTATAGAGCAGGTAGAGTATATAACAGATATGAAGAATGAAGAGCGAGAGTGAGAGAAACAGAGAGAATGAAAAAAAAAAAAAAGAGAAATGTAAACCAAAGTCCACTTTCATGGCTGTGAAGCCGAAAAATAAAATTATCTATTTAAAAATCCGAATGGACAAATTTCGAGCGATTGCCGATCTGTAAGATTATTCCCTGCCCAATGACGTGGACGTTGGCGTTGCTCGCGATTTTTCCTCGTGAGAAGGAAACTGCTGGTTGCGAACGACGATTTGGTGGCGGTCGAAAGTTCCCTCGGAGGAGCGCCTCGACCGGGATGGAAACCCGACTCGAAACGGGAGAATAAAAGTTGTTGGCGCAACAGGAAGAGGCCAAGACAGGGGGAGACAGAGAGAGAGAGAGAAAGGGGACGCACGAGGCGCGCGAGCCGAAAGGAAAATTTCTGTGGATGTCGTGAGCCGTGGAGGGGGTATGGGACGAACAAAAGGGTTATACGGCGCAAACCGTGTGGACCTTGCACCGTTCTGAATATGCATAACAAGCCCGAGTTCCGATCGCAATCCCCCACGAATGGTGTCAGGTACTCTTGACCCGGCGACAGTTTTGTCATGGTAATGCGCCTACTTTGTATTTTAATGCTCGGTAAGAGATTATGCGGGTAAATACGGCCAGGCGAACGGTTCGGTTCGGCCTCTCTCGGTAATGTCGCCGGTGTTTCGTTTCGTTTCGTTTCGTTACGCCGCGAAAAAAATTGGACGAACCGAGCGATAACTGTCGATAATTCGGGCAAATTTCTTGAACCGCTCGAGAGTGCTTCAAACGATGGAAGGTACAAGTGTTCGGCATTGAATCGATCAAACTACGCACATGTTCGTACGAAATCCGCAAGAGTACAAAGGTTTTACATCGAGTTGAATTAAGAGTGCGACTTTTATTTCGTCTTTAAATGTATTCAAAGAACGAAGCCTCCAACAAGCAATTCCGTTATTCTTGAATGTTGTGGAATCACCATGAATTCGTATCGTAACTCACAGTCCACTGTGTATTTATCTGCATTACAAACTATTTCAATGGATTAAAGTAGCGATGAAATCAATAAAATACTTGTCACTTTAATTTAGTCATCCTAGAGACTTATTACACATTTCATAGAATGTTTGTTGAACACTGTAACGTGTTATACTTTTTGAACCTCTGATAAGCAAATTATTACTGTAGTATTTATTACAATGATTGCTCTAATACATACAGAGAGAATTAACAACGACAATATCGTTTTATAATGTTGAGGAAATTAAATTCCAAATTTCGCGGAATTGCCAGCTTGCCTATCCTTTCAAATCGGTACCATAATTCGCGCCACGAGTACCTACGTTGGCATTAGCGTCGATATTATAAGACAAGGGGTTAACGAAGCTCGCACGCGACCAAACGGAACAGATAGGTAGGTGCAACGAAACGTCGGGGAAAAAGAATTCCAGCCTCGATCGAAAGAGGCAAGCACCGGAGCCGGTGGTTAACCGTAGATCCCCCCCCCCCCCGAGTCTAGCTATGGTTTACAGGCAGTCCGTTATCGCGGGTAGGTTGTTCTCCCTGTTGCAAGATTATCGTGCCACGAGGCTGCGTGGAAAAATCACGCGAACGACGGCGTTTATCAAACTTCGTCCGATAGCCAGCGAACCGACGGCCGATCTTCGAGTTTCGGTGGCTCCCCGGGGGACTCTACTCTCTCCTATGGCTTTATGCCTCCCCGCCTCTCGACGGTTATCGAGAGAAGAAGGAATCTCGCTGCGCGTCGTGCACGGAGGATCAAGAATCGACCGTCAGTCGGATTACTAATCATTTCCCGGGTCCGAGAAACTTCGCTAATTGATTAAAGTCACGATCCTGACCCTGCCGTAATATCGGCAATCTCTTCTCCCCGGCGCGCACTGGGGAGAAAGGTAGACAAGTCGTGGATAGGGACAGGGAGAGAAAAGTAGCGAGAGAGAGAGAGAGAGAGAGAGAGAGAAGAAACGCCAGGAGATAAAAGAGTAGACTTTGCACACACGCTCTCTCTCTCTCTCGGTGTGTTTCCCTCCTCTTCCTACTCTCCTCCGCGGTATGTCGGCTTCGCGTAATTTTTTTCTCCATCTCGCTTCGTCCCGAGCCCTCTCGCATTCTCGTCGTCCCCGTCCCACCATCTCGTCCATTTTGGCTTGCCCCGGAACGCGTTCCGTTCGAGCAGCCCCGGCCATCCGCCTTCGTCGTCCACCCATTGTTGCATCGTTCCACCCCGGCAAGGGAAACAATGTCTAATTTCAGTTAATGCGGCTATAATGGCCATCGTCGTTGCATCGGCATGCCGCGCGCCGCGGCATGCCCCGACGCTTGAGAGATAAGTGAAATCCACCTTGGCACACACAGGCCTCTCTCTTTCTCTCTTTCACTCTCTCTCTCTCTCTTGCTTGCTCTATACCATCGGCCTACGGTATCTCTTCCTACCTACGCGCCAGTCGTTCGCCAGATATATCGGCCTCTATCGGGAATTTCCTAACAACACCGATTCAGCGATCGCCGCGCGCAATTACCCGCGTCGTTTAATCGATCGTCCGATCGACGATCCTGCACTCTCGCGACTCGCGGACATTTCCGGGGTCCGTGGCTGTTCCTCCAGCGTCGGCTATGCGTCGATAGAAATTTTAGAAACGCGAATCCTTGAGATGAGACAATTGCGTTCGCCGATCTGGCAGACCTGGTTGAAACGCGAATTCTTGGGACTCGGTAATGGACAAACGAAAATAAAATGCAAAGTTGTCTGCCAAGGGATGACATCGAAATTTTGGGGGATTTTTTCTGGTTGACAATAGCGACGAAGAAATATTTCGCTGGACAGAAATAATTTGCTGAGCAAGGGTAATGCTGAGAGACGTTGGAAAATCGTGAATCCAACCTATACCAACTACTAAGTAGCTTAATACTGTTTTTTACCAACCACCGTGTCTGTTTTGCTTGCCGAGACCAACATGTGAAGCGTGTGCGTGTATCCTATCGTTTTTAAAAACATTTGACATAAACGTATAAATAACCCCGTGTATTAGCATTTAAGGTTAGCACATAAGGCATTAACGGTTAAGTACATTTACCTCACTGTACAGCGAATAAAGATAAATCTGAGATTTGAAAGCTTAATAAAAAAGAAAATCTTGGGAGTACCTTATCTCGAGACGAATAAATATCTCGCTAACTAGAAAACGTTAAGAGACGAAGTGATAAAAATCGTGTACGAAATGTTGGAAGTATCTCGAAACGGATAAATATCCCGCTAGTAGAAATTATCGCGAAAGAATCGTGTTCGTTTATAGAATCCTAGTAAATCGCAACCACGATTTCACCCTCGTTCGACGGGGAACATTTTCCTACAACGCAAAAAAAAAGGGAAGTTGTAAACATGGCGAATGATTCCAATTGAGGTGACGACGATTTTCAAGTTTCTGAGTTGGTCGACAATTTACCGCGCCACGGTGACATCGGATGCATAACTAAGGGGATTTTCTCCAAGTATCGTTGTTTCGACTGGGTGAATCGTCATATTCCTGTCGAAATAACAACTCTCTCACTCTTAAATGTAATTGATTTCCTTTCGACAATATCTACACCATTGACTCGAGGAAACGTCGAAACTTGGAAACGTGACAAATCTCGACGACACGTGGAAACGAGCTCGGGTAAAAGTGTAAAAGTACGCGTGTTTCTCCGTCGTTGAATATCAGTATGAACATGCCTGACACGCGCGCCCGTAGGAACGTCCTTACGTCAAGGAAGCAAGCAGACACGCGCGACATCACAGACGATGGATTTTCATGGGCCTCGCGAGACCCATGGACGAAAGAAACGTTCAGACAGTTTTCACTAAACGTGCCTTCGCCTCGGCCACTCGCAATTAAGGGTTAATTAAATTGAGCGGCTTCCTAGATTTCTGTAATCATCGCGGACAGTATCTGCGGGGTAATCTTGAGCGCATCCTGTCTGCCTCGGGGGCCCCACGGAAGGAAAGGGGCCCCCGAGGTAAGGTCATGCACCCCGCTGACCTCGGACCACCGACTCGCCCCCTCCCGCCCCGGCCAACCTCCCCCTCCACCCCACCACCCCCTTCGGCCACGAACTCTTCTAGCCCCCTACCTTGCGCGTCTTGCCTCGCCGTTGCCCTCTCTCTCTCTCTTTTCTTTCCTCTCCTCTCCTCTCCTCTCCTCTCCTCTCCTCTCCTCTCCTCTCCTCTCCTCTCCTCGCCTCGCCGCATCGCGCCAAAGCTAAAGGCTCGCTAGCTCGCTTCGCTGCTCGAAACAGCCTCTGCCGCGCGCGCGGACTTTTTGCCTTCGACGCTTCTTCCTCTCCTTTCGATTCTTTCTTCCATCGCGCTTTCTTCGTGTCCGTGTTCATGGTCCTCGTTGACAAAGTTTGTCGATTTGTAAGTCGATTATCGTTGGCCATTCTCTCACGTAGACTTCTCCTTTCCCCGACGAAGACGATGGCATTAACAGCTTGACCTCTCTTCCTTCCGCCTCCGTGCTTCCTCGTTCGTTTAACCTCAACTGTGTTTCGTTTTTTCTTTTTTTTTTTTTTTTTTTTTCATTCTTGATTTTCTGATTCTGTAATACGTAATCGCGCGAACGAGCTTGCTTCTTATCGTCGACGAGGTGAAAGACAATGTTGTTCGATTTTCGCTATCTATGCTTCAATAATATTAGTAATATTAGCAATATTACTTAGCAAGCCGATTATTTTCTACAAAATGGCTTTAGTAGCTTTCCTTTCATCGCGAATGCCCCGTTTCTTTTCGATCATCATCCCCCCTCGATCGTTTGATATCCACGTTTCTCCGTCATACTCGTTCGCGTTCTTCAATTTTCGACTCGCTATCGATCCATCGCTAACATTTCGACACTCGAACGTTCTTTCCTGTAGGATGTTACATTTGCCCTGCTTTCTGTCTTATTGTACCATTGCGCAAAAAGTCGATCGTACGACGACAAGTTTTTGTCGATCGAGGCATGGCTTTATACGTCCGCCCCATTTGAGTCTCAAAGTCTTATCAACGATGGTAGTAATTATCGTCAACAAAACAACGAGCAACTCTGTCGCGTGCTTTTTGTCCAATGCCTCCTAGCTGGTTTAACTGTCAAGTGTATAAGTTTACCCTCGTTTTTTTTCTAATTTCCCACTCGCTATCGATTCATTATCGCCAATAATCAACCCAATTATCGTCGACAAGCTTTCTCTGTCGCAACTCTATCGCTTCTTGTCCCGCATCGTTTCTTCTCGGCCCCCCATTTCTCCTAGCTCGTTCCAACTTGCGAGTATCCAGCTATCATGCACATACGTTCACCCTCGTCTTTGTCCAAAACTCTCAGCAGACACTCTGACAACACTCGCCATCGACAACTCTAGCAACGGACAAACATACTTCTTTCGTTTTTTTTTCTTCCTTTTTTTTTTTTTCACGTCTCGGCGAAAGCCTCGGCAGCTCTATTCTCAGCCCCCTTTGTCCCGCATCGTTCGCCACGAGTGCCCCGAGTTTCCTCCTCGGCCACCGTTCCTCCTTGCTCGTTTAACCTCTTACGTTCTTTCTTTCGTTTCTCTCTCGCTCTTCTCTCTGCCCTCTGCGAGGAATCAAGAGGGCAAAAGAATGGCGCATCGGGCGGTTGCGTGCCCCGCGAGCGAAATAGCGAACGTCGTTTCGAATTATTATCAAAAGCCGGGGCATCATTCTGGATAATGAGCGGACGTTACCGCGACAGGGCAGAAAACTCGGGTCGCCGTTTCGTGGGAAAAACACGGCCAACGCTCACTCTCGCGGCCACCTACCCGCGACAACCACGTTACAGCGATCCACGGTTCAAGGCTTCAGGCCGAGTCATTCGGCGTTTTAAAAAGACTGTTATGTATCAGTTATCAGTTCGAGGATGTAACACGTTTGCCCCGTGGCTCGGTCGGAGAGCATCCCCTTCGCGGATACTTGCGAAACTCGACACGCGACGAGCGACTTTTGTTGCCAATGGCTCTTGGCAATGGCAGGTTTATAGGCCTGTTTAATTTGTACTTTTTATTGTATTTTTCACCGTGGATTTCGAAACTCGCAAGGCTGCAAAAATGGGTAGATGTAAATCGTTCAGTAGTTTGAAACTTGCATCGTCAACTTCTCCGTGTGTCAAGGAATTTTTCAGTGTCCGTGAAGTAAATAATGATAGTAATATACAGAGTTTCGGGCACTTGTGAGACACTCGAGAGCGCAAAAATGTGTAGAATAATAAATCGTTCGAAGTCATTTAAATCGTCGATGGTTCGACAACTCTTTTGTATTACAAGATTCGTTATTAAATGAATAAATAATAGCAGTATACAAACATGTAAGAAAATATTTGTTTTTAATAATTGCAATATTTAGTAGTATCCACATTCCTGGATTCTACTCTTTTTTTTTTTCTATTTTATATATATCTTTATATATCTTTTTATTTATTATTATGTTCTTTATTTTTGTTGCAAAACAGTTCTTGAACTATTCGAGCCAAGTTGTGGACACGACATTGCGATGATTGTACTAATATTCCCTGTTACTTTCTTTTACAAAGCATTTATGTGATAAATACGCAATAGGATTTTTCATTTTTCTCTCTTTTTTTCTTTTCTTTCATATATACGTTTATCCAACTCGGGCGTTGTCACGTCGTTCGTAATGATAAAAGTCACTCGTCTGGATCGTTCGTTAGAACCATTATCAAAATAGAAGCTTCACACTTTAAAATGTAATCAAGTACAATCGTTGTGTGATCTTTTCGTTTTTCTTTTCTTCTCTTTTCTCTTCTTTCGTGCACACATCCGCAGTAATAAAAGTCACCAGTTAAAAGCTTCACGAAGCTTTAAAAGTGGGATTTTTTTCGTTGCGTGATCTTTTCGTTTCTTTCTTTCTCTTTCTTTTTCGTACACACACCTCAAATAAGTCGCTCGTCTGGATCGTTCTGTTAGGCTAACCATCATCAAAGTGGTAGCTTCACGCTTTCAAACGTGATCAAGTGGAAAGCATTTCGTTATGTTTCGTACGATCTTTCCCGTGTGAAGTCATATCGGTTCAGATTGCCGCCAATTTTCCATTACCATTGGCCGTTACAGTTATGCTTCTCCACCGTGTACAACGTATCCTAGGATCGGCGAGTTTCCTCGGACCGTGCTCCCTGACCGTTCGTGTCGACGACCGTTTCGCTCACGTACGTCTCGAACAAGGTCAGATGATATCTACCTCGGCGAGAGGAACCGGGATCGCGCGCGAAACGCCGTGGAACACGAGGAAACGTGGGATAATCGTTTGCCCGAATTACACTCGGAGATCCACTTCACACCGCCTGGCAAAATGCGACTCGATGCGTTTGCCGAGGTGTCGCGATGTCGCGTTTGAAGTCCCTGGTGATGGAACGAACGTGAGAGAAGATAAAGAAAGAGAGAGAGAGAGAGAGAGAGAACGATGAATCCTCGGACCAGAAATAAGTACACCTGGTTCGTCCACGTCGGTGACCAGTTCGTGCGTGCTTTAACAAGGTCAGATGTTATCGCCGCATAAACGAACAAGTTCGAGAGAAGAAGAAGAAGAAGAAGAAGGAATCTCGGAAAGGGAAAGGCGTGGGAACCTTTCCGGGGTTTTCGTGATCGCCGCGGTGATCGAGCGTCTCGTGCGATCTCGATCTATGTGTTTCTGCTTGGGTAAAGGGATTTTCTATAAGCGTACGATTTTTGAACGATTTTTCTTTTGTTTTTTTTTTCTCTTTTGCGATTAAAATTAAGACTTGAAACCTTTGAATGTCACGACAATGCAACAAATTTGCTGTATGGAAAATTGCAGAGATTGGTTTAAAAGTTATCACACTTAAAAATATTGTTAAAAGGTAAATTATGTAACAATAAATTAAAAGACATTGAAAGCGTTGGAAACAAGTCGAGTTGAAAGGGTTAAAACTTTGGTGTCCTTGAAAATTCTTTTTCGATCAGTAACGTATAATGTAATAATGTGATTATGTAATTATTGGTAATATACAGTATGTAAAGTGTAATCGTAATGTATAATACAATTACAATATGAATTTTTTTTATTACTTTCGTAATCTTGGGGAGACCTTGTCTAATTTCAAAAAGAGAGGAATGCGTACGTTGCAAACAAGTTATCCTCTCAACAACTGGTGGTCGTTTATTTCACACATTATACGATGCTCGATACAACCATATGACACATACTACATTTCACTAGTGATCCCTTGCCCGTAGTTTCAAACGACTAATTCAAAAATGGAATTCCACGTGCGAGTGTTTCACAAAATCGCGCGACGCTCGCATCGAACGATAGCTCGAGGACGAAGAAAAGAGAAGAAGAGACAGGAGTTTCAAAAGAAAAAGAAAAAAAGAAAACACAGGATAGCGTGGAACGTCGCGTCGACGAAAGTGGTCGTCGAAAACGTGCCGGCGCGCGAAAGAAAGAAAGAAAGAAAGAAAGAAAGGTGGGTAGGGGACGAAGGAGATCGGTATCGACGCGCTGCCCGAAAGCAGAAGGCGAGGAACTCGAGCGCGACCGTATCGAGAACGCGGTCCTGATATAAATACGCGCACTTGTACCGCGTTAGACCGACACGAAGTTCCAAGGATGCTCGAGCGAGTTCGCACCCGCTCGCTGCTGCTCGAGAATCCCTCGGGCACAAATAAATAGAAACGTTTCCGCCTCGTTGAACTTTGATCTTAGGATACGACGACGAGCGCGCGACTCCGCAGCCCGCCTGCTCTATTTTAACACATTCACGGACGGACGTGGCCATACACGTGTGTACGTGCTTGATTCTGGTCTTGTCCGAAAAATATATAACGTGAACAAATGAATTGATTGACAACAATTGACAAAAGTACTGGTACAAGTAAATGACGAATGAAACAAATGGATTTATTTACGCAATCTTGCTTCCTGTCCAGACAGAAATTAATATTGTATCATTTTATGATTACAGAAATTAATTTGCATTGTATTGAGTTATACGAACTTCGACGAGAACAGCCGTATGTTCCAAGCAGTTCCAACGAAAGTTGCATCGATCAGGGTTCGATTGTTATAGCGCATTGACCAAATTATGATACTACAATAACAACAGTTACACGATCATTTGTTACGCAATTATTTGTCATTTCAAATATCCCGCCGCGAAAGTGTCGAACGCGCGTGGCTTCGCTTCGCATCGGGTAGAAATTCCCTCGATCGGGCCGTGAACGATCGTGGAGGGTAGCGGATCGGGAGATCGATCGATCGATCGATCGGGTACGTACCTTCCCGGCGCATGCCCATTTTCAGGCACTTTTTCAATCGGCAAAACTGGCACTGATTCCTATGGTGTTGGTCGATGGGACAGTTCCTATTTCCACGACACGAGTAGGTCAGGTTTCTCCTGACGCTCCTCTTGAAGAAGCTCTTGCATCCTGGAAAGAGAAAATAAAATTCTTCTATGCTTTTTCTGTTTTTTTTTTTTTTTTTTTTTCATTCTTACACGCATTGTGACGAGCAATCCGAAAGACTGAGAATTTCTCTTTCTTTTTCAATTTACATCTAATTTGATTTATTCGTCATCGTTGGGATAAAATTCTTTCTGATGTAAGACATACAGTATACGGAACAAATATAAAAGGAAGAGGAAGTATTTAGAATTTAGAGAACTGCATTCGTCGAAAATCGGTTCGATTGTTTTCGAGGTTGTTCAACCCTCGGGTGTGCTTGATATTTTTCACTTATTTATATCGTTTGAAAAATCTTTTGAAAGGGAAAATATCAATTGCTGCAAAGAAAAGTAATATAAACGAAATAATAAAAGAAGGACATACACGAGTTAATTATGATTCATGTAACCTACTCGGGATCGTTAAGTCACTTCATTCTCATTTTAATACTCCGAGCGTGCATTTGGAAAATAACACATTTGGAAATTGTTGATTGAATCTTAAATTATAATAGTTATAATAGTGACAATAAGCTATAAAATGAAAGGACAAACTATTGCTCGGTCGCTTGACAGGTTGGGAAAATTGGAAAGAAAATCGCGAAATAAGCGACTATGGTCTTGTCGGCCAAGTTAGAAAATTTAAGTCGCCAATTTTTCTTTTCCCTCTCGTTTCACTCTCGTTATGTTGCTCAATGGGCCCCCCCTACCCAGTAATTATGGCTAGCGACGTGTATAACACGAGTCTTGCAAGCTTCAGACCTCAACGCTCAAAGCCTGAGTTTAACGTAACGACTGACTCGAAGCTTAAAGACTGAAGCTTTTAAAAAGCTTCCCTCTGGCTCTCGAAATTCCCAAGGTTGATTCTGTGTGCAATTCGTATCATCAACATATGATAGTCTGTGATTCTGTTGACGATCATCGTTGTATCATACAATTTAATCGAACTCGTCAAGGACTTTAATTTTTACAGCTCGGGACTCGAATTTTTCAGATTCTACCGCTCGCAGTTTATTCAATTATGATCGACGACGAGCAACCAGAACGAAAAGAGAGAAAGAGAGAGAGAGAGAAAAAAAAGAGAGAACACCGAAACACGCGAAGATTACGCGACGTTTTAAAAAATCACGTCGATTATTTCTCAGTGATTCTCGTTCGGGGAATCGTGCGCGGACTCGGAGGTGTAACGTCGAAGCTCGTTGATCGAATCACCAACCCTTTAACCTGTTTAGCGTACGCCCGACTGCGGCCCCTGTCCATCTGTCACGCGGCGGCACCTCTACACGCTGCTCGTTAAATCGAATCGCGTTCGCCCGTGTCATCGGCCTCCCTCCCCTCGATGTTCCTCGACTACCGGCGACTATCTTCTTTTCCTTCTTTCCCTGTGCCAAGTTATCGGGATTTCTCGTCAAATGACTTTTCCCTTCGTCGCGAGGCACGCAAATACAAGGATTGGACAGAATTGGCCGAATCCCTTCAGACTGGAAAATATATCTTCTTATGGGGTTTCTTTATTTCTTTTCCTCTAATAATAATAAGTAAGAAATGAGCGCTCGAGTCTCGTTAATTTTCGTAGACCATTGTTTTTCACTGGAAGGTCAGAAATAAAAATTTAAGAGTGATACTCAAAATTTATAATGTTAATAATATTAAAGTTTAATTTAAAATAATAATAATTATAATAATTCAAAAATGAGAATAACAGGTACATTCTCACTTTTAAATTCGATCGTGTCAACACCGTCAATTCGAACGTCCGAAACAAGCAGTGTGATTCGTAATTAAATTGACTTTTGGTCTCCCGCTGTTGTCTAATAAGATTAATTCCAAGAAACAGATACGCATCGTTGCTCCGGTGTCAATCGTTAACGAATAAATCAATGAACAAGCTTCTTTCACATCCACGCGAATTTCTCGCCAAATTGTAATGTTTCTTTTTGTGGCGCGAGGTATATCGCCACGAGACGTTTCGATCGTCGACACGAGCTAAGAGACACGGAGGAAACGATAGGAAACGGGGAAATTTGGGTGAATGGCGCGAACGCGGGTGGACGTGCGGCGAGTACTTGAAAGCAATCAAGAGGCAATTCATATCGTGGCAATAAAGCGTTCTCTGTATGAAAATGGCTGGACCGCGCGATAAAGAGGGTTGCCCCTCCGCTGTTGTAGACGATTCTCATCGGCGATCGCCTGTCCCGTCCCGCTGAATGATCTATTCCCGATCTACGATTTACTCGCGCTTTGAAATTAGCTTGGCCGACCTTATCTTCACGCAGGAAGAAAAGACACGTCCCCCTCTCTCCCTCCCCCATGTTTTAGATGGAACGACCGCGCTCGAGATCGGCTCCGACCGTGACCTCGAAACGGTTCCCCGAGATCGATAACGTACTCGTGGTTTTGGGTTCGCAACCTTTTTTTTTTTTTTTTTTTTTTTTTTTTTTAAATAAACGGGACATGTCCTTTTCGCGCAATATTTGTTCATTCGGAAAAGTGTCGCGTGAGAATTTATATGTTCATCAGTGCGGATATGGTATTGACCTATGGTTTTAAACGATAGAGACGATAGAAAGAGATAGCAGAAAGACAGTGTTCGGTATTGCTCGACTTTAAAAATTTTTGATCGTACGAAGATAAAACTTGTTGCCAGATTTGATTAATCTGACAAAGAAGTTGAACATTGTCAAGAATTTAATAGGCTCCGGAAATTACGTAAAGAGAATGACATTAATTAAATGCGTAAGAAGTATTTTTCGTACTTCTTAGCCTTTTAACGTGGCACTGTTGTGCTGTGCAATTGTAAATGTTCAAAAAATCAAATTCAGAAAATTGCTGTTTAATTAATTAGATAGTTTGACAGGTACCGTCAAAATCTAAATATAAAGTATACCAAAAATACAATTTTATCGTTTGATACAACAAATGTTCCTAGAGACTAGATATTTTTTTTCCATAAAAATTCCGCAGGAACAGGCATTTCATTAAGTTCGAATAGAACAAAATTTTTATCTACATGTACAGACATCGTTGAGATATAAAATATACATTTATAACAATATTTATTACGTACATTATTATTATATTATATAAATGTGTATAAATACATTTTACATTATCGGATAATTGTAAAGTAGCAAACAGTGCGTATACACAAATAATTTGAGAGCAGAGAAACAAAAGGAAAATTCTAAAACGACGCGTGGAAGCTGTCCAAAGAGAGAGCGAAGAATTTGACCCTTGAAACTGACGATGGAAATCATTTCTTTTTTTGTCAAGCTGTGTCGGTAATCAGCGGTTACAATCATCGGGGCAAAAAAATAAATGTCACGCGATGAAACACTTCAAAGTGTTCTGATCGAGGTGACGCAAATTTACCGAAGCGTATTAACAAGAAAATTAATTAGCCAGGCATTGACATCTATTTGCAAAACCGGTTCTGCAACTTCACTTTGCGTTTAGAAAGCTCCGCGACGCGGGCAAGGCACTTGGAGAGCCGAGATGGAGACTCGCGATCGACGTTCGCGCTACTTTGTCGAAAGAAACGTTTCGAAAATGTGGCAACAGGCAATTTGAGTGACAGTGGAACTCAAATGTATAGTATTTATATGAATTTCGTTTATTTGAACGACATTTGTTTTAATTAGACAAACAAATTAAATGTTAGTTTAATTAAACGGACTGTTGCTGACTTGAACTTGAACTCCTGGACAGTCTTCTAATTATACGAACGAAAGGTCATTATAGTTCGTTCAACGAGACGAGGCAACCAGATCTCTGAACAGGACATCCACGTGCTAAAACGCATAACTGAGGCAACAGGTTTTCACTGATGCTTATCGTGATGCTAACATTACGTTATTTGTTTGCGTCAGCGACGAATTTCGTCAGTTGGTCGAATATATATAAAAATCGTATTATGGTACGTAAGAGCTGAAACTACGCTTCTGTTCTCTGTTTCATTCGAATGCCACCACGTGCATACGTTTATAGCTGGTGCCTCGACTCGGTGAACGAACCACAGTAGAAGAGAGAATCAATGGACTTCTGTCTTCTATTATGTGAACTTCAATTATATAAACTATTATCTCTGGCAGAAAGTTTTCGATCAGAGTTACTCGAACGTATTGAAATTTTACTAATCACTAATTTTACGTTTCCGTATATATTTCAAACAAATACAACAATGCTTTGTACTTAAATGTTTCTAACTGCTTTCAAATATTTATGTTCTTTTTTTTTTTTGCCAGCAATAGTATTTGTTCCGTGACAAAATCGTATAAATGAAGTTCTTCTGCTTTCTCAGAGATTTTTCTAAAGAGCTCATGCTACTTTATTTCATTCGTTGACTCTAAACATACAAGATCACGTCTGACTAACTCTTCGTAGGAAAACTGAGTCGTTCATGTTCGTGTCTTTTTTTTTTTTTTTTTACTGCTCCAAGCTTTTAAGAATCAACTTGACCTTGAGTTAGTTAATCAAGCTTTTGCTGTATCGTATAGTCAGTTTCTGATTATCAAGTCGTTGAAAACGTTTCTCAGAAAGAATAAAAATTTACTTCGAAGAAATGTATGTACGATAGAATAAAATTTCATTTAGGGTATAAACGACCTAGTTTGTTGAAATGAATCGTGATTAGATTAGAAAGATTAGATTTTGACACTATTACTTAACGTTGAATCGACATTTTCTTAAATCTGGTGCTAGTAAGAAACACATTCAAATTGTCTATTGAAAGAGAGAGAAAGAGAGAGAAAGAGAGATGATGTTACGAGATTTTTGAGCATATCGTGGAACATACAGAGTGTTGCGAGTATTCAGTGTGTTCTACAAATAAAAATAAATGCTTTGACAGAAATAAGTTTGACACGGTGTTGACATGAACGATTTCAACGATGGATCAGCCGAGGAGAACCAATTCTCTAGTCTCCCAAGTTATCAGACTTTGCACCCTCAAGTTTCTACTTATAGAAAAGCATACACGTTATCTTTGAAAGTGAAAAATTTACAATTCAAATTGTCATTTTAAGTTAATTTCAAAAATTTACACAAGTATTTACCATTTGCAGATTATGCAGTGGTACTTGGACGTGAATTGATAAATCAACGCACACAAATACGTACAGCTTTACCAACGAAGAAACTAAACTTTGTAACATGCTGTATAATGGAGAGGGTGCAAAATAGCTGGAAATTAGTGATTTAAACACGTACGTAATACGCACAACATTTCGAGAGCGACGACGCGACGTTCTTATCTCGAATGGAGATACTTCAATGAAAAAAGCAGCTCGGCTACTTGGGCAAAAAACGTCGATTAGATTATTCGTTTCGCGGATAAACGAAAACACACGACGTGCTCGCGACGAGCGTGCAGAGTTATCGCGAAACAGGATTTTCCACGCGCTTGTCAACAAAAAATATTTTCCACTGTGCTCCACCAGAACCTTGAGATATCTCGCGTTAATTGGACGGAAGGAGATATGTAAATCGAATCCTGAGTTGGCGAATTCGTTCGTACGGGGGATGTGCGAAAGTATATATACACGAAGATGATTCAATAATTATAAAATAACGGCGAATGACTAACTGGACTCTTGAATACATGAAATGTTCTACGTTGTATAATTTTGTAAATGGAAAAACGAGTTGGAAAAATTTTTGTATTTAAAGGTTAGATAACAAGTAAAATATCCTACAATAGTTCGTTTTGCTTTCACAATACTGTTTTTTTTTCTTTCTTTTTTACCAAGAGGAAGATATCTTTCACCGTGAATACTATAGATACTCAAACAATCCTGCAAATATTAAAAAATCTTTCTCGCGATTGGAATTACTATGGATTGGAAACTGAAGTCTTCTCTGTATATATAACCTTTTGAAAACTTGACGTACGATTTTTTTTACCGTTTTCTTGAATTTTCTTAAATTTTGGATTTACGCGAGTCTAGTATACAAAACTACGACAAGAGAAAACTGCGTCAAGTTTTAAGAGATCTAGAGTTACTGTCGATTCGAAGACCGAAGCCTTAACAGTTTTCCAACGCCGTTTCATTAAATTCTGAATATCAGACTCAAAATTAAAAAAAAAAAAAAACTCGAGTTTAACAAAAACTAGAAAATATACACGTCGAATTTTAAGAGATCCAGAGTCACTCGGATCATCAAAATCGCGACAAGACTCAGCTTCTCGTTCTTCGAAATATCTCGCGATTTCTCCCCTCCCCTCCTCCCTCCTAAAAAAAATCGAGAATTTATAACGAACGTTTCAGCGAGCAGCTGCCACGTTTCCCGCAACTGCAAATCCACGATCACGATCACGTCCGAGTTACCGATCTCTAAGTCTATATTGCCCGCGTCCGTCGTCTTTGTCGCGGGCCTCCCGTAATCATTGTCGTCGACGACGTTGCGAAAGAGACGGTTGGGGTCGGCCCGTAACTACAAATTGCATCGTTACACGCAAATTACGCGATTACGGTGCGCGAGTCAACCACCGAGTGCACGTGCGCGCCGCGGCGGTGGCGAACGAACGAGCGAGCGAGCGAGAGGAAAGGGTGAAACTGAGCAGGTCCTCGGAAAGGGTGGCAGGCGAACAAAACAGGGTTGGAGGAAGAGAAGAGAGACAGAGACAGAGACGCGGAAGACAAAAACGAGGATAAGGGGAGAAAGGGGTTGGGGGAGACGGGAGGGGAGAGAAAACAGTTGAAACAACTACTGTTTATACTTTCAGATTGTGGCTCTCTCTCTCTCTCGAGAGAGAGAGAGAGCTCAAATTGCTCGCGTCATTGAATTTTCATTGCTCGCGACTGGCTCGCTGCCATTTCGCTCCGTGACGCAAGCCATCGTGCATCGCACGAATGGGGAAGTATTCGCGGTGGCCTTTGAAAACGCGGGGTTTCCTACGAACCCGGGGAAATCTCACGAAACGTGTCTTTCTCACGACGAGGTGATAGTTCGTTCGATGGTGTTTTGATTTTATTTTCTGCGAGTCGAGAGACTCTTCTGTTGTCGCAGCAATCGTTCACTGCAACGACGGTATTTACGATTTCAGAGGAAACTAGTTTCGAGTGTTCTTCTCGCTGTAATTTTGCCACGGTGTCGGAATCGAGTCAAGTTTTCACTGTAACGGTTTTCGAAACATGTACGGTCTATCGGTAAAAACGGAACAGCTGTCTCCTCTAACACTAACGACTCAAAGACTACGGAATGAACAAAATTGACAGAACGAGAAATATAGGATATATAATAGTGACTACCGTAATTTTAATTGAGTTAATTTTATTATGCAGGTAACAATCCTAGAAAGATGTAAAAAGGCCAAATGTGATAATTCAGAATCGCGTATAGAGGAATATGCTTCACCATATTGCAAATATCGCGTATTTAATTTTTATACTCTTTCTTCGTACAATTTTTGATATGCACATGTAACGTGTATAAAAATATACGACACAGATAGACACGTTAGTATATTCAAACGCTATTTTGTGCATTTATTGCGAATATTATCGAATAATATGAATATGAATATATTTATACAGAAATATATACCTAACATTCTGAATTATCGACAAACACAAGAAACGGAATGATATATATGTATCTGATAACAAGATTTAATTAACCAACTGTCTGTTTTCATGTAAAAAGCATTAATAGATTAACATCAACAACGATACGAATAAAAATTTAAATATATTAATACGCCTGTTATTCCTAACACGCGTATAAAACTTCGTATTAAGATCTACACGGATTGAAACATGAATATATTCATTATACGTGCATCTTCAACACACGTACGAAACTATAATACAACTCGTAATATAAAATAATATAATGTACTAGTTCTACAGAATTTGAACTCACAAATCCATTGTGTCATCTGTTACGTGATCGTCCAAGCTTGTTTTGTAAAGTGAAAAATGCACGATCTTGCTGATAATTGTTCCATTTCGAAAACGAAGGATCAGAAAGGACCATTTTTATCCTATTCTCGAAAAGGGGGGGGAAAAACTCTGTGCAAGCTCATAGAAAATTATGTAAAAGAGTTTAACATCCTCGAACTACGTTCAAGCAGTATTAAAGTCGATTTGTTAAAATTCACTTGCCAGTGAGGATGTCAGATCGTTCTTGAAACTGTCTTCAGTCGAAAAACATAAGAAAAATCGTTGGCGGTGATTGCTTGAAAGATGGTAAAAGGTAATCGAACAAAATGGACAATATATCGTCTGATAGAGCTTTTCTCATGAAAAAGTTTCGCCTCTGCAGAAGAAGAGTTACGTTTTGACCAACCTGGCAACTTGCAAACAATAAACAGTGTAACTTGCAATATTTATATGTAAATTGAAACGCTTTGAAGATAATTGCGTGCGTCTGACGTTGGTAAAAAAATTCTTGATTATTTTGTTGCCAGCTCGTGCGAAAAATCGCCAAATTCGTAGAGGCGTGCACATCGTTATCGTTTCGGGACATATCGAAAGATATCGAAGAGTAAAAAGATTAAGATCGCCAATTTCTAGCGTCGATCGAGCCGCGCGAGAATGGCGAACGCCGTCGCGAGAGCGATGCAAACGTCTTCGCTCGTCCCTTTTCGTACGATCTTCGAAACGAATCGAGACGAAGAGACAAAGAGACAAAAAGAGAGAGAGAGAGAGAGAGAGAAGAGGAAGGAAGAAAAATAGCAAATTCGTAGCTTGTAAGGAAACGAAGGACGAGTGGGAGAGGAGGAGGGCCGATTCGGTCAGTAACGTTTCGAGTCGGCCGCGTAAAATTAACGACATTGTTATAATTAATTAGTCGCCGGACGGCGCGTTGTTCGGCGAGCAGAATGGTGCGTAGATAGCGCGAGCTTCGTTAGCGAGATAATTGGTCACAGAGGATGCGTTCGGGATGCGTCGCGGTTCGTAATTCTACGCTCGATGCATGGCGCTCTGCCTGCTGCCCCGCTTCGTCCCGCTTTACACGCTTAGGTATGTAAGCAAGTACGTCCCGCTCGCGTAGCTATACTTGTCCATAGATGTAACGTATATAATATTTTTGTGCATTTACAATAAAAATAGTAATAATTTGAAACATTGTAGAGTGTATATTATATATAAGGGTGAAAATATATAAAATATTCAAAATGTAATATAATATTTATATATATATATATTGTATTGTATTTTGAATATTTTATATACTTTCGCGCTTATAATATATAATACGCATCATTTACTACTATTCATTATTTATCATCACTATTTCTATTATAAATGCATAATAAATCTATCTTGAATATTTCACGCCTTTCTCATCTCTCTCGACTCTTTCTTTCAATATCTTTCTACATCGTGTACGCATTCTGTACATTTCTAATCCATATTATTAAATTAATTAATTCAATCTATATCGTTAAATAATATAGAGCATCATTCTACATTTAATCTATAACATCTAAAATTCACGCACGCGTTTCATACGTTTCTATAGAATTTACAAATCTGTCTGCTCGTCGCCCAGTTCAACTTCCGACACTCGACAGCGTGACAATATTTTTTTCACAATACTCGGCCGAGTATTCGCGATATGTTGGTAATAAAATATTTCTTCCAACTCGTGGCAAGGGTGGGGGAGGGACCCACTGCGCTTCCTCGGGCGAGAGTGGAAACGCCAGGAGAGTCGCGAGGCGGCGCGGTGTTTCGTGAAGTAAACGCGACGCACGCGCCTCCCAGGGAAATGAGATTAATAAAGATTAGCAAAGTCGGAATAATATAATATGATCTCGTTAGAGCGATTAGCCCGCGGAGCGGCGGGCTGCAGAATGTCTGGCTTCTTGCGCGCGCGGTACGCCCGCAGTCCGTAAGTCGGTAAGTCTGTAAGTAACCGTAAGACTCCGGGACAGAAGAAGGGAGAACCAGAGACCCCGGAGCGTGAAGCCCCTTGCGGGTGTACACCTCAGACCGCGAGACCGGAATTCAATTTCCTTTTCGTCTTTCATCCCGCGTGCTCCGAAAGCCGTTTCGCCCGCGAGGGGCTTTCCTTCCAAATTTCTACCACCCTTGGCCGCCACCGCGAACCGCGAAAAACGAGACGATCGTTTGCCAACCGATCGCCGCCTCTGCTAGGCACTGTTGGGCAACGCGATCCCTCCGTTTCCACGATAATACTGAGTTTTATAGAAGTATATTCATTACTTGCTGCGATAGATAGTCTGCGTTCGGATGATCGTAGGGTGTACTAGTCTGCCAAGTGTAATAAAAATCAACACTTGAGACGTCTCTCTCATTTTGTTAACGAAAGTTGTTCGGTACTGTGGCGTTAATGGTTCTTTATTTCTGTAGCTGGATCATCTCTGCTTTTTTTTTTTAAAGTAAGAGTCATTTTTTTTATGCGTTAAAGTCTCTGCGAAAAAGGCACTAGCTCGTATATGTCGAGAACCCGTTTAATACGTAGTACATATATATCTGTAAATAATAATATATATATATATATATATATACAATATAGATATATATAATATTATTATTTATAACATTGTATAATACAATATTACATAAATGTATTATTTGTAATATTATTTACAATAATATATTAACAAAGTATAACAATATATATATTTATCATCATGTCAAAGGGCCATTGTAAACATTTTAGTCCAGCAAACGATTCTGAATAAGTGACAAAGCTTCTGAAAAATTGTCACATTGGAATTTCAAAGAAATTAATTTTCTATCTCTCAATTTTTTCTTTTCTTCTTTTTATTAATTTCGAATTAATTTCACCTCGCTTCTCCCTCGCGTTTGCCATTTTCCTTAGAATTCGAACAATTGTGTTCTGCATGTGTGTGTATTTTGTAACGTTGTAACAAATCTTTGTGCTTGAAATAAAGAGAAAAGAAACGAACACCTGTGGTATTGTCGTTTCGGTGACTCTTATGACAAACTTTGTACAACGTCCGAATTTGGGTCAACAGGTTTGAAGTCGAGAAAAAGCAGCGAGGTTAAAGTCGACTCGCCAGAGGCGCGCAAACACCCAGCAACGAGCCATTTAGTGTGTCTCTTTCCTCGGGCTTGTAACGTGACTCGTTTCAACGTTCCGTCCAATTCGCGACAAACACGAGGCTCGTCTTAAACGCTAGTTTACTCGCATGCCGCGAGCAATTACTACAATCGAGACAACAAGCGTTTTTTAAGAAACGCTCGACCCGAGGGAGCCGCCGTAACAGTCGTTTATTCCCGTTCCCTTCTTCTCGTTCCTTCGAACGACAAACGTCAACGAATTGCGTATTATAATGTAAACCTTTATTAATAATGTGCATTGACTGATGTCGCATCAGAACGAAACGAACATACAGATTTACCGTTCCAAAGGAACACAATTAGAGTGGCATTCGCCATAGTGTGTAATAAATGAAACAAATTTCTGTTCAATTTTCTTTTTCTGCTCGTGGGAATTTCAAAATGCGAAAAATTCTGCAAGCTAGTCATTAGTTTGGAATAAAATTGGTCGCTATTGAAATAAAATTACTATATGGGCCATTGGATTTTGTTGAATGGTGCGAAAGTCCATTTTTCCTTTGTCTCGTGGATGCTCGATTATGCAACTTCATTCGGCAAGAGAATTTCAATTGATCAAGACGAACGGTTATCTTGCGATTTAAATTGCAAATTGCTCGTAAATAAAGAGTTTGTATCGAAATATCTGTAAATCTTTCTCGTTTCTTTAATTTTCCAAATAAGGAACGAACTTACGTTACATTTCGTCCTTCGGAAATGATAGATTTAATAGTATATCATCTCGTATTCAGCTAGTTGTTAAGTAACATGTGTGTTCGTTTACTTGAACGTGGAAATGATTTTTCGTCTCGTTGAGTGAATTTTTATTCGAACAATTTGCCAAACATTTTCCAACCTTTGTGCGTCGTCAAACGCTGATACAAATTTCGAATGACGTCACGTCAGATTGCTCGACGAATTATAGTTTGTACAATTGTTTGTTCATTTGCAGCAAAAAGAGAAAGGAAAAAAGAAAAATCAAAATTTGCAGCTTGTATAAATACAGGCATCGCCGATTGGATTGTTCGACATTTCAGCCACGCAGTTCTCGAGATAATCAGATGAAAAAAAGAATGTTCACATTCCTCTGGATATCGAATGATTGAACGGCGAAGCGGCACGCTAAAATCGCTCGATTACGTAAAGGAAATGACTGTATCGGACTCGGAGCAAGAAAAATTAACGTTATCATCGTGACGCGTGAAAAACACGCACGTAATATGTTACCAGCGAGCACGTCCACCATCGTCGTAGAAAATTCATTTATTTATTTGTTTTGGCGACGAACGCTTCTGCCCAGATAAATCGCGTGCAACTTCGCAACGATCTGTCCTCGATCTTTTTCTCTGTCGTTCAGAGCCATCCTCCGCGGTCGTACGTTATCGCGCGATTGAAATTATTGCATCATAAAATACGATTGAAACGAACCTCAACAGCTGCAGTTAATGGACATTGATAAAAGGAATGGCTAATATTATAATAATCTGATGACTGGCCGCTCTGCAGAGTGACCTCGTTGTTGAAATTTTAGAGCGATTGAAAAGATTTCTAGATTCTGTAAAGTTACTTATCGAAAAGTGAGCGAGTGAAACTGTGAGAAAAAGTGAGAAAGTTAACTAAAACTGTACCACGTATTTTTTTTTTTTTTTTTTTCTTTTATTGAATACTTTCGTCAGATATCTTTGTTACTGCATACGTATATAATAAAGTATCAGCTGTTTAGTAAAAATGAGTATAAAAGGGGCGAGGAAAATTAGTAGAGAAATATTCGCCGCGATACTGTCGCGGCGGCGTAATGAAAATATCGAGCACCTAATGGAATTTCACTGGGTGTCCAATTATTTATGCACGTACGTACGGCATTAGTACATGCATAAGTGCATGTTGCGGCGATTCTCGCGTCACCGTCCTTGATACGCTTCCATTTTCAACACGTGAGGCACGCGTATCCTCCGTATTTTCGCTCGAGTCGACGTAGAAAATGAAACCGGGGAAAAAATGAAATAAAGACGAACGTGTAGGTATTTTTTTGTCGGACGGGACATTCGAAACAAGAGGGAGGGGGACGTTTGGATGGCTTCGCGAGTGTGTTGTCGAAATCGAGTATTTCATGCGAAATACACGGAACTGACGTTGGCTGAGATGAAACTACGCCGAGGTTGGCGAACGTAGGGACAATATCATAATTGTTGGGTCGTTCGCTCCTTCTCGTCGAGTATCGAATCGGTACAAATCGCGGTTGTGTTTCGATTGCTCGAATTTACGTACGTTTACTTATTTATTTATTTTAACGCAGTCTTTTTTTTTTTTTTTTTTTTTTTTTTGTTTATTTGATTCGACGTCACAGTTTGAAATTTTAAGGTTCGCTCTGTTTTAGGTAAATATATAGGCATGCATAACGTTCCTTGACACTTTACAGAACTTTTCCATTTCGCGCTTCATCATTTGGAAATCAACATTTTCGATTTTCACCACTTTTGCATTAAACAATTACTCGACGGTATAAATACATAGGCTGGGACGGATTGTTTGAAAGAATGAAACGAATCGTTGAAAAAGTTACATGGATGACTCGGAAGAAGTTTGAATTTATGCAAAGGCGATTAATGCAGCTTAAATTGGACGCGAAAAGTGCGCGATGCGTTTTTATGCATAGAAGGGGATGAAGTTTCGCGACGGAGCTGACAATTTGAAAGGAGATAATATTTCAGGACAATTTGAATAATTGTTAAGAATCTCGAAGGCAAATAGAACGCATCAAACGTCATACATCTTTCTTCGAAGAGCTCGTGAGATTTTCAAGACGCTTGAATTTATAGGAGACTCTAAAGTGAAAAATTACGTATTTGAAGTATAGTGCTTTGTAAAATATTTAATACGTAAGGTAATTTTCAATCGACGTTAAAACATATAAATTTGCATAAACTTAGACTTATGTTATCGGAAAAAAAAAGGGAAAAAGAAGAATAAAATTGATAGTTACAGAGTTAGAACAGTTAAGATTTCAGAAGAAATTTCCTTTTAAGTAGATAAAATAGGTGAAAATATTTTATTTTCATTGAAACAAAGTAATTAATTACGTTTAAAAACGAATATTCGTATTTCTTTCTTAGAGAAATATAAGATAAGTAAAAATATTTTATTTGCGGTATCGAATCGAAGCAATTGATCATATTTGAAAATGCAAATTATAATTACCATAATTTTTGTAATTGAGAAGGGTTTTTCTTCGAAAAATGTACGAAAGTATTTGGTTCATCTATAAAGGAAAGAGTAATGTAATGAATAATTAAATATTTTTAAAAAAAAGTTTAAAACTGCATGTCTGCGCTTATGAAAAGATCAACATTAAAGAAATTACATTAACGTAATTACACTTTCGGTTAATCGAATCCAAGATTATTCATGAAAAACTCGAAAGATCGGTGTATTAAACGAGCGATTAGCAGAATAACGCACGAGTCTCTCGAATCCACGGCTCATGAAAATTTATTTAATCTAAATTACGACAGTGTAATACGCAGCATATTTCCTGCACATAGTACTCATAATACACGGTGTAAAATTATATACATTAAGATGCAACAGTACGAATATAGATGTAACAAGTGTATCGAATAATGCAATAATAAAATTTCACTATACTATTTCATACTTTTTCCCTGAGCAAAAGTTTGCCTCATCCACTAGGTCTTGTAATGAGTGCTATATTTTGTTCTGTTTCACAGAATTTTGTATATATTCTGCGCACTGTTCATATGAAACAAATCTAATTCTGTTTTACAGATGAATATACTACAGTAAGAATTGTTATATTATTATTAATATGATACAACAATTGCTACTATACAATATAATAATTCTAACTATTATAACGGTTATACGAAATAAACCCAATTCTCTTTTTCCAGTAATCATTACTATTAATACGTACAATAATTATGTAACATTATATACCATAATTACAAGTTATAATACCAAGAATTATTATATGCGTTGTTTCTATTAATTCCAAGGGAGAATTCTAAATATCACGAAATAGTTCAAAGAGGCGATCATCAACCCCCGGGGTGGCTGAAATCGAACCGATTCACGAGCGCCCCTAAGTTTTACACACGTTGGTCACAGCGATGTGTCCGGGGATAAATCGACGCGACAGACAAGAGTGTGTAATGGGGGGTTGGCGGCCAGATGAGAAGCGATCGCGGAAGAATGTGAGCGAAAACAGAGCGCTCGCGGCGCGATCGTAGAAGTAACCGTGAGGTCGAACCGCGAACGACTATTGCGCAATAACCA
The DNA here is from genome assembly GCA_036937485.2 of Tetragonisca angustula. Lineage (NCBI taxonomy): Eukaryota > Metazoa > Arthropoda > Insecta > Hymenoptera > Apidae > Tetragonisca > Tetragonisca angustula. The sequence goes on from JAWNGG020000021.1 coordinate 55,433, forward strand.
AAGACGAAGAACCTTGTTCCAGACGCGGTACCGCGAATGGGAGGTTCCCGAGCCGCTGTAATCGGCAGATTAATGTCCGTTTCTCCAACTTAATCTCGGCCAAAACGGGTCGTCCGTCCGGAGGCAGCGGATCGTGCGAACCGTTCGAACCTTGTCCATTCTCGAAATCGCCACAGAAATTCCTTCTCACTGCCCCTCGGAATCGATTTACGGCGCGCGGGACTGAGAGGCGACGAGGCGAGTTTCTGTCGACCGAGTTGGATCGCGAACATCACGATCGTTTCCGATTCGATCCGCAGAGGAGGGAAGAATTTCGAGCACGGGATGAATATTATCGCTGGAAAATTTATCGTCGTTATTGCCGTGGAAAATTTTCACTTTTTATTTTATTGAAAAGTTTCGTTGATTTCGTTTCACTAAATTTTACAGGAATATAGCACTGTAGTTTGGATATTTTGTATTACGTACTATACATTCGCTTAGTCCATTGGCCACTTGAAAAATAAGATTTTCACTAATTCTAGCATTTTTTGGTGTCTAATTCATTTGTAAATACGTTGAATTAAAATATCTTATATAATAGAAAGAGGATTTGCTTCCTCAAATAAGGGTTTATTTTTCAAATGAACATTTCTGTGATTCAATTGTATCACGAACATATAATTATGTATAATAGAGTAATTTAAATACATACATATAGTGTGTATTTCGTTTGTACATAATTTATGTGCATTTACATATGTATATTTAATATTTTACATATTCTAACAGCAATGACAGATTTGATATTTTTCACTAAAAAAAAATATATATATATAATATACATTATTACCTTTCTCAGTTTATTTCTATAATTCACCTTGGACTCACTATCCAAATCACGACATCTTTATTAATAATAACTTTGTAACTATCGAATTTCAAGGCTACATTTCGAGCTAGCAAAGTTTCGTTTCTTCAGACCGAAACACCCCCCCTAAGATGTTCATAAGTATAGTTTTCCATCCTCGTGAGAAAAAAGCAAAAAAACGTCAAAATCAGATTTTACGCGATCAAGAGCCCCTTAGAACCGATCAATTTATAACGAACAACATATACCAACTAAGAAAGACAATAATTTTGGCCATGATTTCAGGCAAAATCGCCACCGTGTGCCAGCTCGACGTAACGAACTCGAATTTTTCTTCTTTTCCTCGGTTTCGCGCTCAGATTAACATCGAGGAACGATCGAATGAGGATCTAACGGCGACGTGATTGGTCGGGACGATCGACGACGCTCTTTATTGAGATTCATAGAAACATGGACCGATACGCCGCGACGCATACGCCTTCCGCATTGGACGTTCATTGGCGTAATCGCGGTGATTGTCGGCGATCGCTTTATTACGACGAATTGATTTTGATGTCAACCGATGTCAAACGGTCGCGAATTATCGTCAATTTGTCGCGTCTGTCTTTGAGCGATCGATCGAGACGATCGCGGCCGCGTTATCGATGGGCTGGCGATCATCCGTGAACCGACGACGATTCTCGAGATTCGTTTGCCCCTTTTCGAGGATCAAGCCGAGGGAAATCGTCCTCTAGATCTCGTCTAGAACTTTTACTATTTACTTTGCTATTTAGTTAATTATTTATTTATCTGACGAGAAAAGAAAAAGTCTAAAAAAAAATGGTACAAGAAAGTAACACAAACATAGCAAATACAAGTACGATGTTACGTCATATTTGAAAGAGGCGTGTTTTATGTTTAATCAGAGACTGAGATCAATCTATGATGTATTTATCAAATTTAAAAAATTGAAATTTCAAATTCCTATTAGAATTCATGGTCAGAACAATAGTTTATGACGCGACATTGTAAGACAAGAGTGGATTTTATAATCCAACAGTAAAGTTAGAGATTTAGGAGATATAAAAAATATATTGAGTTCTCTTGAAACTCGAGAAAGCTTCGAATCTCGAGAATTCGAATAAATCTTGTTTTCACAAAAGTTATTTATTTTATATGAACGCAGCACGGATGATCAGCAAGCAAGTTCTAAGAAAAATATTTAAAGATAACGTTTGTAATTGGCAGACCGCGGATGTTTATGCAGACTCGTGTCGTTATGAACGTGATTAAAAAAAAAAAAAAAACGCAAGCTGAATAAAAATTTGTGTATTAATTAAACATGTAATATTATTTTGTTTATTGCTCCCTGTTATTATGGAAATACTCGACATGTTCGCACTCTGTACATCTCATTTGTCGCGCATCTTAAAATGGCACTCATTTAGTTCGTGAGCAGTATGAATCCATTTTTTGAGAAAATGAACATTTTACGTATACTGCAATGTGAATTTTCATCGATGAACACATAATTTGTAATTTAAATCTTAAGATATTTATTTCAATCAAATTGAAATTTCGTTGCCAAGTGGAATTACATAATCGATACGAAACGCAAACACTTTCGATATCTCGAGAGAACGAAACGATCCAAATCGAATGAATTTCGTTTTCGAGTTTTTAGAAACAGAGGACGCGTTTAATTCGCGTTTGTTCGATCGCCCGATCTCCCTAAATTCCAAAAATCTAATTTTACATTCAATTGTAAGACACTATGAATATCACCTAATCGTTCAATCTACGATGATTCATATTTTAAGCTCTCAAACTTGAAACATTCCACTGTTTATCGGCGAGAACTCACGAAAATTGCAAGTTCATTCAACACACGTTCCAAATGTCACTTTACTTCGCTCTGTTTGCCATGCTTTATTTAGAAAGAAGAAAAAGTAAATTCACGAATTCACGCCAATTGCAAGAGTAAAACGAAAATTTCTAACGGTGTCCGGCGGCGATTACGATTGCTGCGCAATTCACGATCTTCGCTCGTAGCGAGATATCTGCGCTGAACAGCATCCAGCGCGAGGCAAGAAGTCGTCCTCTTCCGACCTTGTGGTCGTCGAAGCGAACGCGCGCGCGTCGATCGTTCCGTTCGAGAAATTTCACCGAGTTGTCATCGAGCGGAACGATCGGCAAAAGCTGTAATTAAAACAGTGGTTGGCTCGTTACCGAGAGGTGTACCGGAGGTGAGTTACGAGTTTCAGAGGCCTGCGGCAAGGCCACGGTTGTTCGCGTTCACCAGCAGGAAACACCTTACCAGGCGAATCGAGCGAAACGGGACTGATCCTGCTTCCGCTTTTTTCCATACTTCCCACTCGGACCCATATTCTTCTCGCGCGAATATTAAATAAAATATCTGGGGGAGTGAATAAGTCTTAATTTACATAGTGAGTAGTAGCTCCAGTGAAAAATCCATAAACTTCTCGCTAAAGCGTTCACCTTCCTTCCTATCACAATCTGCACGATCCTACGTTTCTTTTATTCAACGCTCGTTCTCACGAGGCAAGTTCAACGTGCAGATCTTGTCGCATCGACATCGACAATTTGTATTTTAGAGGTGCGTTTCAATCTCTTGCGCTGGTAACTGGTTCGCGGACCATAACGAGTGACCAAACCGTATACAGTAAATTCGTCTTCTTTTTGAAATTCATCGGTACATCGTTGGATAGAAATTACCGAGGAGCGATAAATTTATTATCTGTGTTGCCTGAATTATATTTCAATATACTTAGAACTGAGAAAATATGGCAATTCTCGTAGATTCAGATTTTGTGCGTTTGTTTGATCAGATTTTTAACCTCTTGCGCTGGTAGCTGGTTCGCGGACCATAACGAGTGACCGAACCGTATATACAACAATTCGTCTTCTTTTTTCAATTCATTGTTATATCGCTGAATAGAAATTACCGAAGAAGTAAATAAATTTATTATCTGTGTTGCCTGGATTATATTTCAATATACTTAGAACTGAGAAAATATGCCAATTTTCGTAGATTCAGATTTTGTGCGTTTGTTTGATCAGATTTTTAACCTCTTGCGCTGGTAACTGGTTCGCGGACCATAACGAGTGACCGAACCGTATATACAACAATTCGTCTTCTTTTTTTTCAATTCATCGGTATATCACTGAATAGAAATTACTGAAGAAGTAATAAATTTATTATCTGTTTTGCCTTATTATTTCAATATACTTAAAACTGAAGAAATATTGCAATTTTTCGCGAAATATTTTCTTTTGTGCGTGGCACGTCATTCCAGCGCAAGAGGTTAATGGCCCCGATGATAAATTTCGTGTTCTTTTGAATCTATCATTCAGACACATTTTCTTTTTTTTTCTTTATTTCAATACATCACGCTCTCTCTGAATTCTTCTATATCAACTGGTATCGTTTTCAGGTCACATTCAACGCAATGAGAAAACGAAGAATCCGTAAGGACGACAACGAGTGTGAATCCTCCGAAAGGCGAGAATCATCCGACGCGCGGCGAAGGCGAACGATTTTTAAAAGAACGAAATCAGCGAGCGAGGACGGAAGGTTAGCCTTCGAGATGGACGCCAAGGGAAAATCAGTAGGGTAAGCGGGGTAATTAAGATTGCCCGTGAATCGAAATTATCGCTGAATTAACCGCGTTATCGCTAACGGCGGCGCGAACCTCCACGTTACGGCCGCGGAGCTGCCTCGCCACCTAACAATGGTAAATATCGTTAGCGCGGCTGTAATTGGAACACCAGGGAGAGAGGACTCCGAGGGCCGGAGCCGGTTGTAACTCGAGCGTTCAATTAACAGACGGATTCTTAACCCGGCTCGAATCTTCGCGCAGCCGTGGCCGGCACAAATTGTTGGAAATTAACGAACGCGGCAGTGGTAAAGGGGCGGGGGAGGAGAGGAGAGGGTACAGGCGACCAGATGCGAGACAGCCACTAACGGGTTCCCCCCTCCCCCTCATCGGGCATTATTTTTAACGGCGATTTTAAACGCTAACGTCATCGGTCCTCCTTTCCTCGCGGCGATACGGTATTCACCCCGTTCCCAATCGTTGTCGATCCAGTGTCGGCGGTCAATTAACCAGACCGAGAGACTCGCCGAGTGTGGAGTCTCTCTGATCTCCAATCCTCCGAGTATCTCGCGTTCGATTTCGACACCGAGACGCGTGATAATCGAGAACGTTCCCGTTAGCTTGTCGTTAACAAGTGCGGCGAGCGTGCGATATATTCCGGAAGGCGAGAGAGAGAGAGCCTGTTATTATAATTCGTTCATCGGTATCGTCTTCGTTGGATGTCGGTGGACTTTGTCGTTGGTGTTACTGGACATTTGCGTCGAGTACAATTTTTTGGGAATTTTAATTTCTGGTGAGCAGAGAAAGTAGAATGAAAGGAAGGTTATGGGTTAAAGGTTAAAATGAAATTTGTATTTAAATTTAATTAAATTTTATATTAAATTTATATTAAATTCAAATTAAATTTATATTAAAATTGTTTAGCAATTTAATATTTGTCTGGTACTGTACGTGTTGTATGTACTATGTTGTACATTTAGCCAAAATATAAACGTTGGAATTCAAGATTGAACAATATTTTTGTGACTGACTGTATGTTGTATCATATGTACTATGTTCTTAGAATATACACGCTATCATTAAGTCTTCTTATTTCTTTATAGCTTGTTTCTGTATTCTGCGTTCTTGCTAAGTACCCATTTTATTAATCGTGATCGCTAAATGATCGTTTAAACGATTAATGCGATCTTAAAGTAAATAATAATGACAACACATTTTGTTAATCTACGACAACTATTTCAGATTTAACCTCACGTTGTTACGATATTCGAAAAGGCGAGAAGGTATGAAAAACTAGAGTTTTACTCTCGCAGTTCGTTTGCTTCTTCAACCCCTAACTAAACATCAAGTTAATTTTAGGTGAACGTAATTTTACTACTAGAGAGAATGTGAAATACAAAGTGAAATAAAATATAAGACTCAAAATTTTGGTAATCTAACGTAGATAGTCATTTGTAACTCTGGTCAATTGCAACTGATAAACTATTAGAATATTCTGTTAAGGTGAAAAAGCACCTACTTGGTTCACTTCCTTAATTCTTAACTGGTGTCAGTGGATATGGAAGTTAAACGTTTCGGAATTTTTTTATCTAGTTCAATTTTAGTATCAATTTCGAGTGACAGAGGATGTGAAAGAAAGACTGTAACTTATACTATAATTATCCGTGAGAGTTAGCGAACTATACGTAGAAGAAGAAAATCTCATTTCAAGTTTATCCGCTTCTTTAACGCTTAACCGACGTCATCGAACATTGAACACAATTGCACTTTAAAAACTAGATTACCTACTTACTTTCGAAACTTCCAGTCGAATTTCATTTCGAGAAACACGGAGAACTCACGGCCTCGTCCCAAGTTCGTTCGCTCGTTTCAACTTTCAACAAGTAATATCGGATCGATTACAATGTTCGTTGAATTTGAGACTTTTAATAGGACTGAATTTCATCAGAATTTCGACAATTTATTTAATTTGTATCCTAACCTATTGTAATAAATAAATTTGTAACCATATTGATGCTTTTAGTATTTTCGAGCAAGATAGTTTGCGAAACATTCATAACCGATGTCGTTCAAGTTCTACTCAATTTCAACTCGTTGCATCTTACATATTTCGTAGAGGGATCTTTCCCCTTTAACAGAATTAAATTAGACAAATCGTTAATGTGGTCACCTGCGATATTGTTCAAAACTGAGCTAACACAATTGTTGTTCGGTTATTACACGGCTGTCTGTCTTCGTGCCTATCCGAGAACGTTTTCCAATTATTCGATCATTCGATTATTCGATCGACGACGTGAATTTTGCCACGGATACAGGAAAACTTTCAGCGTCGACGAAACTTGAAAGAAGAAGAAAAGAGAAGAAAAAAAAAACAGTACCGGGAATCGGCGAGAATCGAGCGACGTCGCGTGACTCGTAGCTTCGTACTCGTCGCACGCGACCGACTCGCGATCGGCTTCGATCATTCTCTTCTCCTCTCGACGTCGATCCGGTGCCTCGGTACGAGGAAACGATCCGATCGAAGATTTCCAAATTGGTTCCCGGTGATTCCCGGAACGACGATCCCCTTCCCACCGTGAAACTTCCCTCGCGAATAAATTTCTCCGCCGATTTACGACGCGAAAACTGCGATATTTCGCGAACTTTTGCGTGCTATCTTCCACTTGCGAATTTTAACGAGAGTTTGGCAATCCATCGTACCGAGGTGGCCATGTAACTATATATATATATATATATATATATATATAGTTACATGACGTGTGGCACTCGTAAATTTAGCAGAGTTCGCGGAAGAATCGGCGGACCTTCCGTTTCCGTGTCCACATCGTCCCGAGGATTTACACGACCGCGTAGGCACCGTCGTCGATCACGCTCGCGCGGTTAGCATGCAAACGTGGAAACTTCCTATAAGCGTCAGACGGCACGCACCTTGACGTATGCACCACGTACGCGTCGGTGATTTCGTCGACTGGATGAACCGTGTCTTTGCTTTTCCCAGGGCGAATTTTTCAGAATGACTTTCGTTTCTGTGTCTGTTCGGGACAGCAGAACCTCTCGCGTTGGTCGAGGTAAATTTTTAATGATAGTCGAGATCGAGCTCTTTTCCGAGGAAACAATTGTTAGGAGAATTAGTGGATTTAAACTTCGATTATTATTGAACTGTTCTGCAAGTTCGTACATTAACTGTCTCGATTCTCGATTAACCGTCAACTTTGACACTTACTTGAGATCGAAATACTATACTATATACGAACAAACAAATCATCGACAGAGGGGAGAATTTTCGAGTCGCTCCAATTGTTATTTGCTCTTCGACAAGTTCATATGAAACGAAGTTTCACTACACGGTAGATCCCTTGCGAACTCCTCGTTTGAATCAAATTTCAATCAGCACTCGATTACATGAATTATTGATCACACTGTTTGATCGATGAAACCCAGCTTATTTGAAATCAAAGTTCTGCTACATGAACAAAAAAATCACTGACTGAGGGAGGGAGAATTCGTCGTCACTCGAATCATGTCGACTCTGATTATTATTATTTGTTCGCGGGCAAGTTGATGTAAACGAAGTTTATGCTGCAGCGGATTGCAGTAAAATACTGCTGTTGAGATTTCTAGCGAAGACGACAGTGAAACGACAGCGATGACAAGGTGATGACACTGGTGTGCTACGATGTCTCTCGGCTCCCGGATCGTGAACAGTAAATCTCGAATTTCAACTGCAAATCTCGTGGACCTTGATTTCTGAATTTCTGGATCCCGTTCCCTTTAACTCGATTCCCGGATTACTCCTCTTCACACAGGTTGACGCTAGTCAATCGTTGACATCGTCTAGACGATGCTAGAAATCAAAGAATCGACGACCTTTCCTTCGGAACGACAATCAGATAACAATAACCCTGTTAAAACGTTAGGACTTCCTGTCAGCCTAAATCAATAAATATCTTCACTGGTGTCTTTTACCTAGATGATTCTACGAGTAGAAATTATGCGCTCAGAGTATCACATCGCGGTGACGTTAACACGTTCGAGCGACGTTAACAACTATATTACGAGTGTTTGTTCTTCAACTCGTCGTTTCACTTAAACACTGAATACTGAATTAACAATGTGTCTTTTGGGTCGGTGAGTCTTGGAAAGTTTCAGACAAAAATTTTTCACGAAAGTCGCCTGCAGAAGAAAATCAGTGCATGTAAATTTATCTGATATGTGTACAAGTGTTGGACATTCGTCAGAAATTCCACCTTGATCTCTCAACGACGGAAACCGAGTCGTAATTTCCCTTCCGTGCAGGACGAGAAAATTCACGCGGAATATTTAGTATTTTAGAATCGATAGAATTACGAGTTTCTTCCTTTCTGACAAGTGTCCCATTCACGCGTTATGCTTGCGAGATAAATATAAAATTATTTGCGTGATAAACGTCCACTTTCCAGAACGTAATTTGATTTATTGTCGCATTAATTGAATTGTTATCGACTAAATCGTGAGTCCAGTCTTCTCGAAAGTCTCTCTTTTAACCTCTCTTTTAACAACGAAAGTACATAATGTGGACATTCACTTTAGAACTTTAAAGGGAGGTACTTTAATTTAAAACGAACTTCACTTTTCCACACGTGTTCGATGTTCCTTTTTGATGATACTGATAAAATATACGAAACGAAAAAAATATCGAGTCAACTTGATCCACTTGCGTGTACGAACGATTACACGTATGTACGTGGTACAACCACTTTCGTTTGCCCCAAGGCTAGCTCGATCGAGTTACTTGTCCAACACGCGCATCGAGCATAACCGTTCTCAGGCCCTGACGAACAAAAGAACAAAGAACCGTCGATGCTAAAAACCTAACGGGGCAAATCAAAGTTTTGGTAACCTGCGAATGGGTGACACGACCGCGCACCCCTAAATTCCTCGTCGCCGGGTGTCACGCACTTGCTCGTCGAGTGTCTCTTGCACGCTTGGCGTCGATCCGGTCGCGAGAGGATTTTCGACTCGAAGAAAGAGATGGATCGTGAGTGGAACGCGTTAAATCACTCGCACGAGCAGAAATTGCCCGGTACGATCGGATATCGACGAGGCGTAATTCGGGATAATAGGCTGGAAGAGGGGCGAGCGAGGGAGATGCGACACGATTCGACGAGAGGAGCCTCTAGGCCCGTGGGAGGATGCGTAACTTCTCATTTCCGAGAGACGGCGACCATACATTTCGATTAACCCTCCGGCCGGTGGTACCGATCGCGATATTTTTCTTCGTCGTGGTTCCTCCGTGAGAAGAGAGAGAGAGAGAGAGAAAAAAAAAGAAAAAGAAAAGACGATTCAACGCGAAAGATCGTTGTCGAGAACGAACACACATACATACGGCAGCCTAACCAACTCTGGCCAAGTCGCGGGCTATCGTCGATCCTTCTCGTTCCCTCTTCGTCGCACTCGCCGCTCACGGTTCCTCCAGCCCTATTACATCGTTATTAGGCTCGTAACATAGGCGCGAGGAACACCCTACCGAGTTATTAATGGCGAGTCTTTGTTTTTTCGCCCGGTAGTGGTACGTACGGTCGCGGATGGCGAAGAGGAGGCGGCAGGAGGAGGAGGAGGAGGAGGTGGAGGGTGTGATGGCGAGGCAAAGGGTCACTTACCTTCGCAGGTGAACTGGCCGTAGTGTTTGCCGCTGCTCTTGTCCCCGCAGACGACGCACTCGATGTTGGGCGATTTGTCAGTTTGCGAGCTACCGGATTGCGAGCTGTTCGCCTGGCTTCCGGGGGTGGTGCTGGGCGGCAGGGGGTCTCTGGGCGTGAGAACAGCACCGGCGGCTGGCACGAGGCAGGTGATGTCCTCCGGCGTTGCGGATGGCGTTAGGTGAGTCGGTGGCATCGGGGGCGGTGGGGCGATCTGTATAGGGCCCGGACCAGCGGCGGACGCTGCTGCGGCCGCTGCACCGGCTGCAGCGGCGGCAGCGGCAGCGGCTGCACCGGTTGCGGCCAAGCTGGCCCCGGGGTCTCGCGAGGACCACGAGGGCGGCGCGGCTACCAACGCCATAGAGGCGGTGGTGCCGCGCGCCGGGAACCCCACCTCCAACGTGGTGGTGAACTCGGGGTGGTGGTGTCCAGCTGACACCCGGCCAGGAAACAACGTCGCTGTTGCGGCCGGGTAAACCACCCCGGCAGTCGCCAGGGCGTCAGCGCCTCCTGTCCCACCTCGAACCACCCTGCCGGTTTCCTCTTCTTGACTGCAACCACCGCCGACCACCCCTCGTCCTCCTTTCCCGCCGCACCTTCTCGATGATTCTTGCTGTTCGATTCTCGTCGTCGTTACCTCGATCGTCGATCACCACCCACCACCACTCTACCAGTCGTCGTTTTCACCTCTCGTACGTCGTTCTCCTTTTCACGCACTCGTGCGCCACCTCCTTGTTTGTTCCCTGTGCACTAGTATCCTCGCCGAGATTTCTTTCGAGTTTTCCCTTTTTCGTTTCGGTCTCTTTCGTTCGATCGTGTCTCCGTTCGCGCCGCCGCCGCCACCGCCGCCGCCGCCGCCACCACCACCCACCACCACCACCACCACCACCACCACCACCACCACCACCACCACCACGACAACGATTGCAACGCACTTTTTCCTCACTCACACGCGCACTAGACAGAGTTTGCTGGACGACCTCGGTATCTCGATCCCGAGCGCGGCATCCTCGACGACGATGACGGGTTGTTGGTGGTTAGTTTGGCGTAGATTCGTTGGTCCCTTGGTTGGTCGACGTACACCGACCACCCGGTTGAACCCGATTCGGTTCCACACGCGTGATTCGATGTGTCACGGATTTGCGTGTGTCACAGGTTGCGAAGGATGGATCCACCGATCGGTGAAAACTCGCGACGAGGAGAAGAGACCACCTCGTCGACGCTCGGTCGATCGAGCACGCGCGCACACGCGCGCGCGTACACTTTGCGCTGCACACACACACACACACACACACTCTCTCTCTCTCTCTCTCTCTCTCTCTCTCTTTCTTTCTCGCGCGCGCGCGACGTCCTCGTCAGGAAGAGACGTGTAACACCGAAGAGGCAGGTTAGACGAGAGAAAACACGCAGAGCTTCGACACCACCGAGCACTGAGACTCCCTCCGTTTCGGGTGAGGCGCAGGTCGCGCGTCTCGTGATCTCTCAGGATCGGGGATCGGGATCGAGATCGAGATCGCGATCGCGCGCACGCGGTAGATCAGCCGCGTATCCCCGCGTCGCGTTGGTATCCGTCGCGATATCGTGGTATATCGACGCTGGGTGGATGCGCGTTGGCACGAGCCACCGAGTCACAGGGCGGAGAGGGTGTGTGCTTCACGCACGAAACAGAGTGGGAGTTGGACTAACGGCGGAGAGAGGTGGTAGCAGAGCACGCGGAGAGAACGGTGGAAGAGAGGAGGCCAAAGGATCGCGGTGTGTATCGAGCACCGAGGAACGACGAAGATCGCGAACCGTTGGTGGGAGAACGAGGCGAAGGTGGAGGTGGAGGTAGAGGTGGAGGTGGCGGACCGGGCAGAAGGAGCGAGGAACACGACGGTGGCCACGATTGAGGGCAGCCACGAGGTATCGAGAGAGTGCACACTGCGTGTGTCTGTGTATGTGTGTATGTTCGGGAGAGGGAGGGAAAGAGAGAGAGGGAGAAAAAGAGAAGGAACACCGCGCGCGCGCGCGCGCGCAACCCAGTCGATAAGCTGCGCGTGTGCCCCCCTGTGTTGGTTGACGGACGACGAGTGCGCTCGTGCCGGCACAAGCTCTCTCGGAGGAGGAGAAGAGAGGTGATACTCGACTACCGCCTCGATACGACTATTCTTGGGGCCGACCAGAGACCGACTGCCGACTAAGACGACCCCTGACACCGACCTGTTCCCCACCAGCGCGAACTCTCTCGCGGGTTTCTCGCGGGTTTTCGCCAGTTGCCATGACTACCGAAGGTGGGGTCGAGTCCCGGGCGCGCCCCGATGCGCCTCTCATTGGCTACGAACCTGCCCTACCCCTCGCGCCCTCCGACCGCTCTCTTTTCCCTCTTCACCCCTGCCTGATCGTCCTTTCGCGTACGCTTCGCCGCCGAAGAGGCTACACACAATCTTCTCTTCTTCTCTCGTCTCTCCTCTCCTCACTCCACTCTCCTGTCACTCGCGCTCGCGAGCATACTGCGCTTCTTTCTCTTTCTCCTTCTCCTTCTTCTTCTTCTTCTTCTTCCTCCCTTTCACCTCGCATCTGTCTCTCTCTCTCTCTCTCTCTCTCTCTCTCGTTCTTTCCTCTCGCTGTTCACCGGTCATCGTGGCGCGCGGTCCCGCGACTCTTTTTTCTCTCCACCAGCCGGTATGCCACCACCGAATCCACCGATCTCTTCTTCGCTCGCCGATTCTTCGTCTTCGTTTTCGTCGAACCAAGAGTCTCCGAGACATGTCCCGTCGATGTAAAGACCGTGAAGAAAGACACGGTGGGATCGGTCAGAGCTTCGGACGAAAGCTCGAATTCACCGAGTCCTTGGTTATCAAGAATTCGGTGACTTTGATCGTCTCGCGTTTATGCTCTTTTGCCAAAGACAGAGACCTCTCTTTTTCGTGTAATCGATCTTCGAAAGGAAGTCTTCGTCTTTCAACCTTCGAATTGTCCTGCTGCTGCTGCGAGAAAACCAAGCGCCACGAGCCAGTCTTGGGCAAGCGGAGAAAGACGAGTGAAACGCAGAGGCGAGATCAGAGCACATTCGACACAACGTGAAGACGATAAGCGTTTTCACGGATTTCCTTCGGTTTCCTTGGATACACTTCTTTCACGAGCGGAGCATTCTGGAAATAGGAGAACGCGTCGTGAAACGACGACGACGACGACGACGACGACGAGGGATGAGAGGTCACGGGACGAGAGGGCGGCGACCAATGGGGACGAGGAGTCAAGTGGGGCGCGAAAAATGGGCCGGCCCGTTTCAATCCACCCCCGAGGCTAAGGGGTGAGGGTAAGGGTGGCCAGGAGGGAGTAGGGTTGGAGCGACAGACTCGAAGACGACGACGCAGGGTCAGTCGGGTCGCGGACCTGCACCTTTCCGCTCTCTCTCTCTCTCTCTCTCTCTCTCTCTCTCTCTCTCTTTCTCTTTCTCTGTCTCGCGTCTCATCTCCGCGTCTTTCCGCCTTTTGCCATTCTTCCGCTTTTTGCCCTCTGCTACTACCCTTTCGCCTATCCTCCTCCTCCGTCGCTTTTCGCGCAACATGCCATCATTGCTTCGTCTTTCTCCTCTTCCTTTTTTTTTTTTTTTCTTTTTTTTTTCGACGAAAGTTCACTACCTCGCTCACGCGCGTACGTTATCCTGGTAATCGGTTTGGCCATGCAACCCGTTCAGCTCATCGAACCGGATGTGAAACTTGCTACGAAGCTCACTAAAGGCTGGGTAAACGTCCACGTGTTTTTTTTTTTTTTTTTTTTTTTTTTTTTTTTTTTTTTTTTTTTTTTTTGGTCAGGCAGAAACTTTCCAAGGATCGTCCGGACTCGATCTTGGGCGACTGTCGAGCAAATTTCGAGGCAAGGTGTGAACAATTGTTACGAGATCTCAAGACCTTGGAAAGAAATCGGTGGTTTGAAACTGGAAGCGAATGAGATATTTTGATAGTCTTTGAGGTCCCTCGGATGCAGATTGGATACTTTGATGTTCGAATCTGGAAATATAGCTGTGATTTGTCTATTTAGTTCGTTCCTCGTTTTCACAGTTACGTCTATCATTGGAAACTAGATTACTCCAGTGATAACTCGACATTGCCGATTTTCTACCAACGTTTGTCAATTTTTACTTTGCGCTCTGTGCAATTCTTATCGCCATTTGTTTCGTAAATAAATGAAACTGAAATTTCTAAATGCACCACCGCGAGCTGTGCGAGAAATTAAAATTTATTTAAAGGGAAACTAGATATTAATAAACACGACAAACATTTAATTTCTAAATATATATTTATTTATTTTTTATTTTACAAAATACATCTTAGTTACTTTCGGGATTATTCAAATTATTGAAATAAATTAATCAACTCTGATACAAAAGGTACAACATAAATTTTAACTATTAACAATGTTATTAATTTTTAATTATTACTAAAACATATATTTATTCTAAAACTTTATTCAATCATGTTAATTTAAAATCACACGTATATAAATAAATTTATATTCTAGAAGCTATGAAAAATTACAAATCGACTCTGACAATTCCGAAAAAAAAAAAAAAAATTAAATTAAATTATCCACGTCCTGGTTAACTACGATTTTCCTCGACGAGAAATTGAACGAATCGCGTTACATCGCCGACCGAATTGCAACTTTCCACTATTACTCTCCGTAACGAAACTTACAACAGAGACAAGACACAAGACAAGTCCACCCTCTTAGAAAAAAAGTATCGAAACTGGAAGAGAAGGATCCGTGCGGGACGAACGCGTGGGTGCAAAGGTCAGAAACCACCAGCAGCCGAGCACGGTCGAACGTAGAAACCGTCTAATGATCGCGTCGTCGAATTTGCGCGAAAAGGATTCGAGGGTGGTGTAAAGCTAGTAGTAGTAGCGCGCCGGTAGTCGAACGGGGGTGGGAGAAGTAGTAAACGCAGGATCGAGTAAACGGGGGGCCGACGACAGCCGAGAGTCGCGGACAGGGAACAGAACAGAATGGGGGGAGGAGAGAGAGAGAGAGAGAGAGAGAGAGAGAGAGAGAGAGAGAGAGAGAGAGAGACGAGGTTGGATGGCTGGGAATATAGGGGCGGAGGGGGGAGGGGGGTTGGAGAGGTGGAGCGAGGGGGTTGGCGCCGCGTACAAGTGCATATCGGTGAAGGGGTGGCCGAACAATGCGCTCGTTCAATGCGCTCTAGATATGATTACCGGAAACCATCCCATAATTACTTTTTGTACGTCGAAAACGTACCGAGCCCCCTCGTTTCGTTCCCCACCCCCCTCGCCGCTAAAACCGCCGGTCTCTTCTTTTCTCTCTCTCTCTTTTCGTTGTTCTTCTGTTGTGCCCCCTGTCGGTTGGTTCTCTCTCCCCCTCCTCTCTCACTCTTTCTCTCTCTCTCTCTCTCTCTCTCTGTCCATCGGCCCCCGCCGTTGTCGCTCGTCCTTAAAAACTCGCTCAGGGAACGAAAGCGCGCCGCGCGGCCTTCTCCTCCGCGCGTTTCAACCTGACACGCGCGATGCTTTTAAAGTGCCAGCCAACGTTAACGCCGCTCTCCAGATGATTTATCGGAATCGTTGCGTTGAACGCGCGACCGGCTGGCAGGCAACTCCGCCTTGCCCTCCGCTTCCACCCCGCTGGCCGAATCTCACTCGCGAGAGAGAGCGAGCGAGCGATCCACGTTCGTTTCGATGTATGTAGCTCGACTTTGAGCTGAGGAACGTCGTTGTGTCGCAATTACGACCGCGTCTGTGGAGGTTTTCTTTTTTTTTTTTCTTTTCGTTTTGTGCTGTTATATTATTAGACAACGTGAACCAACGTTCCATGCAAAAATTGAGAACAAGTTCTGTAAAATGTGATAACATCGTAATGAACATCGTGTTCGCCAAAGTTACGTTTTAATGTCATCGCTTCTGCGTAAAGTAAAATGATGATTGAGCTGGTGTTGACTGCTTGAAACTCGTATGTCATAAAAAAATTATATTATAATAATAAAATTATATAATAGATAATATAATAATTGTAACAATAAAATTATAACGATAATAAATTAATCAATGAAAAATGTTAGATTTTAGTATATAATTTGACATAGAAAATGGATACAAATGGACGCGCAACAATACTGGGAATAAATCTGATTCAAGAGGTTGAAATAAAAATAGGCGAAAAATTGACGTAGGCACGTTGCTTTATTAAACAATATCAAAGATACTCCTCACATTATTCCATCATACATCGCAACTGTCGACGTTCACATCAGACGTCAGTTGACATGTTAGTACAACAATCGAATAATCTGCGAGCGTTTTAGAGCGAAAAGAGTCGTCCATCATCTTTCAAGGAAGAGCATTTGACGAAAGGTTTTTGTATTTTAATAAACCATCTCGCTATTGCATTTGAGAGACAACTTTAATATTTTGTAATTTTTCACTTTGTAACAGATGTCTTTACGTTTAATTATCCTACTGTTGGAAATTTCTTCATAGGAATTGACGTCAGGCACAGACAAACTTTGTATCACTGCCCTTTTATACATTTACAACATTTTGACTAATTATTCTCTTCTGAGAATGTCTTATTGAGATACAATCATTGATTAATTAAGATGAAACTGACAACCAATACTTTTTCGTGTCCCATGTTTTGCGAGTCATCATTTTCGTGTTACATTTTATCATATTACTGTTCGCAAAATGATAACAAGTTAAGAATTACGCAACGTACAATCCAGTCTAGACATTGCAAGTCTTCCTCTTTCTTTACTTCACGGTCCAGATTGTAGGAATAATTCACGGTCCGGTAATTACGTAATATGTATACTATTACACATCACTATACAATTCCAGGGGAGAGATGACGAGGGATTCCACAAGGATATCCTAGAATGCGCGCGTCTTCACATCAAGTTGCATGCGTTACTTTTAGTTAATCATAAGATACTTAATCTCTGTAAATTTACTGTGAATGCATTCTGTATAATAAAACGTTTGTTGAAATTGGAACGAAATCCTTCATCTCCTCCATCATCCCTCCTCACTCTTACATTGTTACTACTGTTTACCGTCTTTACATTAGAGTAAAGTCTGCAACTTTCGTTGACAGTGCGACAAATCGGCGAATTGCAGCCTCGTTCGAAACCACGAATCGAAGTGAAGTCCTTCTTTTCTAGCTTCCACGATACGGAAATGGTTCTTCGAAACACCACTGACGTTCTGGGTAGAGCCAGACTACTTGCCTCTAAATACTCGAACCTTGATTTGACATATTGTCAACGAAACCTGGAGAAAAATAGCGGCTATTGTTTCAAATTAATTCCATTGCAAGGTACGGAACTCAGAATAAAGGGAGTCAGTAGCTTCCCTTAATTTATCACGTTCAAGGTTAAACAAACCTGTCTTTGATACAGAGTGAGTTGGTAGGGAAATATTGTGACTTATTGTACGATTTAGGGCAAACGAATGTTATATTGTATGATTTATATGACTCTGACAAATATAAATATATTGCGAATATAATACAATCGTTGCATGGAAGACAAGGTTCCATAGTACAGGCTATTGAAATATAGACGTAAGTTTCAGATATAAGACTGGGATTGAACTATGGAACACTAATCTCCTTCTAACACTGAGCAACTAGAATAAGAACTCACTAAGTTGAACGAAATAGAGAGCGGATCGGATTAGGAAACATAGCAGGACTCGAGCGTAGTCACCTCCTCGTGGTGAGACCTGGTAATTGATATAGTTTTCAAACTGTAATGTTTGTAAAACGATATCAAGCTAAGAACTACGCATCCTACAATTCAGTTTACAACATAAAAAATTCATACTTCAAAAATGTAAACTGGAGAGTAGGAATAATTAGACAATAAGTATATTATCACAAAATACGCCAAAAATTAACAGAAAATAAATTACAACTTCTCAAAACCCTGCCTAAAAATGCTCTGAAAAATGAGCCACCTCCTCGACAATCATATGCCGATACAAAATACCAATCTCCAGCACGATAGACATTCTAATTCTCGATAGATTACCGCCTAAAATTTTCTCATGCCACCTCTTCGAGTACCATGTGCTCCTGATACAAAATCCCAATTTTATGAATGATAGACATTCTAATTCCCGATGGATTCCCGCTTAATATTATCTCGTGCCACCTCTTCGAGTATCATGTGCTCCTGATACAAAATCCCAATCTCAAGAACGATAGACATTCTAATTCTCGATTGATTCCCGCCTAATATTTCTTCTTGCCACCACGTCGACTATCATGTGTTCCTGATACAAAATACCAATTTTATGAACGATAGACATTCCAATTAAAAATCCCAATCTTCAGCAAGAAACACTTCGCAAAACTTTGTGCGGGAACAGGCCGAGAATTATAGATGGAACGAGAAATTGCCCTGTAGAACAATGCTCCTGATACAGAAGTTGCTGCATAAAATTTTAGGCGGGAATCAATCGAGAATTAGAATATCTATCGTGGTCGAAATTGGGATTTTGTATCAGGAGCACATGATACTCGAAGAGGTGGCACGAGAAAATTTCAGGAGGGAATAAATCGAGAATTAGAATGTCTGTCGTGGTCGAAATAGGGATTTTGTATCACGAGCACATGATGCTCGAAGAGGTGGCACGAGAAAATTTTAGGCGGCAATGAATCGGGAATTAGAATGTCTGTCGTGGTCGGAATTGGGATTTTGTATCAGGAGCACATGATACTCGAAGAGGTGGCACTAGAAAATTTTAGGCGCGAATAAATCGGAGATTAGAATGTCTATCATGCTTAAAATTGGGATTTTGTATCAGGGGCACATGATACTCGAAGAGGTGGCACGAGAAAATTTTAGGCGGGAATCAATCGAGAATTAGAATGTCTGTCGTGGTCGAAATAGGGATTTTGTATCAGGAGCACATGATGCTCGAAGAGGTGGCACGAGAAAATTTTGGGCCGGAACCAATCGAGAATTATAATGTCTGTCGTGGTCGAAATTGGGATTTTGTATCAGGAGCACATGATACTCGAAGAGGGGGCACGAGAAAATTTTAGGCGGGAATCAATCGGGAATTAGAATGTCTATCATTCTTAAAATTGGGATTTTGTATCAGGAGCACATGATACTCGAAGAGGTGGCACGAGAAAATTTTAGGCGGGAGTCAGTCGAGAATTAGAATGTCTATCATTCTTAAAATTGGGATTTTGTATCAGGAGCACATGATACTCGAAGAGGTGGCACGAGAAAATTTTAGGCGGGAGTCAGTCGAGAATTAGAATGTCTGTCGTGGTCGAAATTGGGATTTTGTATCAGGAGCACACGATACCCAAAGAGGTGGCACGAGAAAATTTTAGGCGGGAATAAGTCGGGAATTAGAATGTCTATCATGCTTAAAATTGGGATTTGTGTCAGGAGGACATGATACTCGAACAGGTGGCACGAGAAAATTTTAGGCGGGAAACAATCGGGAATTAGAATGTCTATCGTGGTCGAAATTGGGATTTTGTATCAGGAACACATGATTCACGAAGAGGTGGCACGAGAAAATTTTTGGAGGGGATAAATCGGGAATTAGAATGTCGATCATGCTTAAAATTGGGATTTTGTGTCAGGAGCACATGATACTCGAAGAGGTGGCACGAGAAAATTTTAGGCGAGAATCAATCGAGAATTAGAATGTCTGTCGTGGTCGAAATTGGTATTTTGTATCAGGAGCACATGATACTCGAAGAGGTGGCACGAGGATATTTTAGGCGGTAATCAATCGAGAATTAGAATGTCTATCGTGTTGGAAATTGGTATTTCGTATCGAGAGCATATGATTGTCGATGAGGTTGCACATTTTTCGGAGCATTTTTAGGCAGAGTTGCGAGAAGCTGTAATTTATTTTCTGTTAATTTTTGGAGTATTTGGTAGTAATATACTTATTGTCTAATTATTCCTACTCTCCAGTTTACATTTTTGTAGAATGAATTTTTTTATGTTGTAAACTGAATTGTAGGATGCGTAGTTCTTAGCTTGATATCGTTTTACAAACATTACAGTTTGAAAACTATATCAATTACCAGGTCTCACCACGAGGAGGTGACTACGCTCGAGTCCCGCTGTATTTCCTAATCCTATCCACTCTCTATTTCGTTCAAGTAAATGAATACCGAGTTCTTTTTCTAGTTGCCCAAAGTTAGAAGTGGATAGATATTCTATATTTTAAGCTCAATCTTTGATCTAAAAGTTACGTTTATATTTCAAGTTTCTGTATGATTCTATGGAGTCCATGCAACGATCGTACTCACAGTATGTTTGTGTTTGATGTAGTTATTTAAATCATTGGATATAATACATACGTTTGTCCTAATTTATACAATAAGCCACAATAACTCTTTATCACCGTGTTCTGTATCAAAGACACGTTTGTTTAACCTTGAACGAAGTGAAAGGAGCGAAGCTACTGACTCGCTTTATTCTGTGTTTTGTACCTCGTAGTAGGAATCATATGAAACAAATACCTCTATATTTCTCCAAGTTTCGCTGTCAGTGTGCCAAATCAAGGTTCTAGCATTTAGAGGCAAGTAGTCTGGCTCTATCCACAATGATACAGTGATGTTCCAAAGAAACACTTGTGTACCGTTGACGCTAAAAAACAAGGGCCTCGCTTCGTGCTTTCGAACAGAGCAGCATTTTGCCTGTTTGTCGGACTGTGAATGAAAGTTGCGGACTCTATTCTAGTAGAATGACGGTATATAACGGTAAATAACAGTAGTAAGAACGTAAAAGCGAAGAGGGGGAGGAATGAAAGGAATGAGATTTCGTCTCAGTTTAAGTAAACGTGTTATTGTGCAGAATGCAGTCACAGTATATTTACAGAGATTAACTATTGATTAATCATGATTAATTAAAGCTAGATTCTCGCAACTTAAAAATATTAAAACGCACTTGTATATTGTATATTGAAATGCACGCATCCGACGGCGTCCCGAGTTGCTGCCGCGGGGGTTCGAATAGTTTATTTATTAACTAATCGTTCCTCCAGTCGAGTCTAGACCGTAAGATAAAAAGAAGGAAAGTGTCGCGCAAGGTCTAGACTCGATTGCGGTTCTCGAATAGATATCGTTTTATAAATTGTAGTATTCGGAGAAACCGTAACTTCGTGTGCTTTTCAAATTGTAATACTTCGAGATATTAATATTTAATATACCAATAGATGTACGAAATGCATACCTACATAAAATGAAAATGTCGCCGCGCAAGTATCTCTACAGAAAACTGCACAGTTTGAACCTAATCGATTTCGCCAGTTACTAAATTAAAAGTTACAATAAATTGAACAATGTGAGTTTGAAATGAAATATTAAATTTGAGTCGAATCGAAAATTTATATTTGGAAATGAATTTCGATGGAACGAAGAAAAGAGAAAGGAACAGTCCACGTGCCTGACGCGATCGACGTTTCACGAAAGAAGGACGCGGACAATGTGGACAACGAGCGCGCAAAACTAGACAAACGGGACCTGGGAAAAGGAAGCAGGTTCGCGGATGCCCGAGGGTCTCGATCGGCGATGTATACCCGCCGGCGTACTATCGCCGGTTTGAAAATCGGATTAAAAAACACGGTGGGCGAGGGCGCTGGTACGATTACGCGGCGAGCGGGGAACGGGAAGGCGAGAACGCGACAAAGGGGAGAATCCCTGTTCCCTCGGAGCGGTGGTTATGGGCTACGGGCGGTACGAAGCGGCGCTCCCGTAGCCGGCTGCTGGCTGCATTATGAGTGTGTTCATATTTCCTGCGTTGCCTCCTTCCTTCCCTTATCTGTCTTCCCTACCCTTCCCCGGGCCCTTTTGTTCGCACTCTTTCGACTGTTAATGCCGCGAAATTAACTCCGGCAGCAGCGAGTTTAAGAACCGCTACAAGGTATATACTCGCGCTCTCCGCTTCTCCCCTTCCCGCTTGGTCCAAAGAGCACCCGAAGGCGATCTTCATTGTCCCGGCCGGCGTATTATTTTAACATTATCTGTTACCCGACTGCCGCTTAATTAATTTATTTATGAGACCGCCCCCGCCAGTCTCGATGGAAGGCACAGAAGCGAGAGAAGCGTTCGGGAGTGACGAACGAAGGTAGCTCGCTCATGGGGCAGGCCGTGCAACCGGAGAAAGAATGGAATCGTCTCCCGATGCTTCGACGATTCAACCCCCTTGGCCGAGTCGAGTCGAGTCGAGTAAAGTCGACTCGGGTTCCTCGGGTTGCTGCTTCTTCGTCGACCAAAGGACAGAGCTCTAATAATGCTTCCTCCTTTATTGCCTCTTCGCTTTATCGTCGTCGTCGTCGGGAAAGTACCTCGCGAAGGGTGGCGTAGACCGATAGGGGGGGGGGGGGGAGGGGGACGTTTTCTCCGCCACCGCGAGATCGCGATTACGCAAATAGGCAAAGAAAGGTAGAAGACGGGTTAAAGTCGAGTCGGGTGGGACGAAGACGAACTCTTTTAGAGTTGTTGCGAGCGTATCTGGCCCGATAGGAAACGAGTACGATTGCATGCAGCTGTTTTGGAAGCGTCGTCGTTGTTGAACTCGCCATTAGCTCTTGATACAAAATGTCAGTGTGACAGTTTGGTTCGTGATCTCGACCGTATAATTTGGCAGTGCCTCAATCTCAACGACGATAGGAATGTTTTAATTCATATATGACTATGTGGAATGGATTGTTTCCCACGCAATGGACTTGTTTTTAAGCAAACCATATATTACTCCTCTGTTGATTATTCACAAATTTCTCAAAAGCCATGGTTGGCATCTGTAACGGATCTGCGTCAAGTGCTTGGCTGTGTTTCTCGGCGACTTAACAGTTCTCTTAGTTTTCGTTGTAAGCTCTAGTTACAAGTATGTAAATAGCAAACATGTATCATAGTTGTACACATCAGTGTAGTCCTTGTAAAAAAAAGTCTGCGAAATTGTTTCTGTACTGTTAGTATGCACAGCAATGTGCATGCTGCTAATAACGCTGTAGAGGGTTCTAGAAAACTCGCCGTTTCGTGGATGGTGAATTTGTTGACGAACGCTTGTCACTCTGCAGCTCTTTCAGATCTCAGAAATAACGATAAGCCGAAAACAAATTCTAGAAAATTTCATACGAAAGTTCCGTTTCGAAAGTGAAATACGAAACTTTGTACGATTTTACAACGAAACACGAAATCTTGGGGGATTTTACGGCGACACTACAGCTGGTGAAAAGAATCGTGCTGTTCGTCGACTTGGACCGTGAGACTCTGGAACTGGCATAAAGTCGAAGGATATCGGAGGAACGCAGAGGGAAAGGTAGGAACGAATCTGTGGAAAAAGTAGGGAAATTAACTGCGGGAAATCGGTGGATCGTTTCTATCGGTGGATGGAGCAATATATCAAGCGATTCCCCCTCTTCCCCCCCCCCTCTCCCGAAGGAAGATACCCCTCCGGAAAAAGGGAGTGAAGCATTTGCATAGGGGAAAGAGCGAAGCATCGCTTTGCAACTCGACCGGACACGGTGGTCAGTCAGTCGGGCTGGTTCGTGATCACCTGTCCCATGATTATCCGGGGTCAAGATTGAGTGAGTGAGTGAGTGAGAGAGAGAGAGGGAGAGGAGGGACAAGCTCCGGGAACGGGCCCCTGACACCGATGTCTTCCGGACGTTCGAGTTTACGATAAATTAATGGTTTTTCGAGGGTTGCTTGCCGGCCGGTCTCACGCGAAAATTCAAATCGCCAACTGTCCTTTAATTATTTATAGCCGTTCCTTTCTTCGTCGCCTGTCCGGCAAACTCGTTCTCGGACCTACATTTAACTCACAACTCGCGATTCTTTCCGCCGCTCGAGTGTGTGCGTTTCGATGGAAATTGAAGTTTTCAGTTTTCCAAACGTGCAAAAGTCCCAGCTAACGGTATACGAAACGCGCACGTAATGCAGAAAACTAGACCGAAAGATTGTCGTGGACACTGTGTATTTCGTGTACAGCGAGATTGAAAAGTTTTAGATTTCCCATACTCGTGCTGAGAGTTATTTTTTCGTTCAATTTCAAATGCAACAGTAGTGAATTTCGCTGAATAAAAAACAAAAAAAGAATTATAATGTATTGTAACATGTATAATATGTATCTATTTGTTACAACTTTTAAATATCTATTACACATTTGTATATATATATATATATATATATATATATATTTACGAGAACTTTTTGTAACATTTTCTCTTGTTTTAAGTATATAAATATTTAAATGTAACCCAGACGAAAGAAATGATAAGTTTATCACTTCTTAACAATTTCTATCGAGCGATGTCATACCGGCGTGTTCAAAAGAAAAAGAAATCGACGAGTTATTGTATACGGCTCGGTCACTCGTTATGGTCCGCGAGCCAGTTGACAGCGCAAAGAGTTCCAAGTACATAAAGTACGAGTGTATACTTAAGCCTCGACAAACTTTCCTTGTATCATGTACCGGCAATTTATTTACGAAGCGTATTCACTTCGAATGAAACGATACGAGCTTTGGTATGATATTTTGTTAATTATATCTTTCCAACATTTGAACGTCGTCTAAATTCAAAGCAATCGTCGACGTGCATCGCAGGTTTGTAAGTATACAATATACAAGAGTTAATGATATATAGTTTCAATCTCTAGAGAAATGATATCATCCACCATTTTTCTAAACTTTCGTAAGAAACAATAAAAAGTCTAAGTACGTGTGAATTGTTGAGTTCCGGATTATCGAGTGTGAATTGACTTCTCTTGAAATTCTTTTGTTCTTCTTACGTTGTTAATTGTAGCTTTCACTCTGGGATATCTGTTTAGATATTATATTGCTATTATACGTCGCATCATACAACGCCAATATGTTCATTATAATTATAAAAAGTGAAGGTCCGAGCTGTTGGGCTAGATTTAAATACGATGTCCCCTCAGACAGGAACAGTCGAGCAAAGGGTTAAGTTATCCATGGGTTACAGAGTCATTAGGATCAAGCAATAATTTATCATAGGCAATGTTAAAAATATCAATTCAATTTCTTGAATGTTTCATAAAATTACGTGGTTTGGAATATTTCGTGAAATGTAAATTATATTAAATTATTGTATTCATTCGATATCAAAAGATTTGATGATACAAATTGATTGGAACGAATAATTTTTTACTACGTATTTTTCATTATATACGTAATACGTTATTAAATTAAATTAAATAAATTTAATCTCCTATGGTGACCATACCAATTTCTTTTGGATTACCAAAATTTAGCGCATTCGATTTTATTTCGTATTTATCTCCTCTGTTATAGAAATCAGTAACGAAGTTCAATTAAATTAGTAATTCTAAACCTAGATATAATAATATAATACTTGTACCTAATATTAAATTACGCCTACATAAATTGAACCTAAATACAGTAAGTATTAGATAACAAAGAAAGTTCGTGTGATTTTCAATAAAATTTTATAAACACGTAGCATGTGTTTGTACATTGTAATTGGAAATCTTCCAAACTTTATAAAAATTTCTGTACATATATATATGTATATTAAATAATTAATAAATATATATATAATATTAAATTACGCCTACATAAATTAAACCTAATATTAAACCTAAATACAGTATTAGATAACAAAGAAAGTTCGTGTGATTTTCAATAAAATTTTATAAACACGTAGCATGTGTTTGTACATTGTAATTGGAAATCTTCCAAACTTTATAAAAATTTCTGTACATATATATATATATATATATGTTAAATAATTAATAAATATATATATAATATTAAATTACGCCTACATAAATTAAACCTAATATTAAACCTAAATACAGTATTAGATAACAAAGAAAGTTCGTGTGATTTTCAATAAAATTTTATAAACACGTAGCATGTGTTTGTACATTGTAATTGGAAATCTTCCAAACTTCATAAAAATTTCTGTATATATATATATATATACATACGTTTATACGTTTAAGTCTTACTCTAGAAAACTATACGAACATCCTCGATTTGCCTAATAATTTACCAAATAACTTTTTTCCAAACTATCGGCCCGAACGATGCGAACTGAGAGTTAAATAAAATTCGTACGATCGTGCGGAAGGCTTCGGAGCTTGCAACGAGCGTCGAGAACCATCGACGAGAATAAATCGAAAAACCGAGAATTTCTCAAACCGGTCGACCAACAACGATTTTCTTGCACGAATGGGTCCAATTCCATTTTCCTCGGCAACGGGCAAGGTCCGAGTCGGGCGCACAATGTTCCCAGTAGGATCATTAACGATCGACGGGCTGGATGTTTCGTAATCCCGAGTCGAGAAGAGAAAAACCGATCGCCAGAACGTTTAACGCAGGTGGGACGCTAATGGTTTCGTGTCAAACCGTCGGCTGACCGTTTAAAAGGCTCGCCAAACTTTCCTGTCGTTTCATTAATCTCCCGTGAAATTTTCCCCGCGTGTGTAAACAGCTTTATTGACAGCCCGCTTGATTTTCGAATCCGTGCGAGGGCTCACCGAGTCGCAAAATTTTCCACGGAAAAACCCGGTCTCGCGTATCGATCGACCGCCAGTTTCACACCGTCGTGTCAGTCGCAGATGCGGTTCGCCTCGACTTCTCCCTGCCGTATACTTTCCGATTTCGTCTTCTCGACCGAGCCGGAACAGATTCAGATCGTTAGTTTGCAAATTCGTTCATATTTGTATATTTGTCATGAAACGGAGGCAAGAATTCGCGAACTCTAATGAATTTCATTGTACTATTTGTAAGCTCATGTGAACGAAGTTTATCTGTACAGTCGATTGTACGAACTCTTTATTTGTACCAAAATTCATTGGTTGATTGAAACGACGTGCCACGCACGTCGAGAATTTCTCGTCCCAAAATTGCAACGTTCCCACAGTTTTAAGTACATTTAAATAAGCGAAACAAATAACAAATTTATATAACTTATTAATAATTTCAATAACAAATTTATATAACTTTTTAATAATTTCTATCGACGAGTTTGAAAAGAAGGCGACGAATTGTCGTATATACGGTTCGGTCACTCGTTATGGTCCGCAATCAGTTGCCAGCGCAAGTGGTTAAACCTCCACCACGCACGTCGAGAATTTTTTGTCCCAAAATTGCAATATTTTAAGTATATTGGAGTACAACCCGGGCAGAACAAATAATAAATTTATTATACTTCTTAATCATTTTTATCCAGTGATATTCATACCGACGAGTTTGAAACGAAAGCGACGGATTATCTTATACGGTTTGGTCACTCATTACGGTCCGTGAACCAGCGCAAAGAGTTAAAATCCACTTGTTACTAAACTTAACACCGTATAAGCAAAAAATCGTCAGAGTGGGAGGAGAATTAGAAAGAATAGAAACTAATTAGAAGTGTATCAACTAAATATTTATCCCTCGTCGAGTTTATACAGAGTTGCAGTTGTACTTGACAACGAAGAAATAAGTTTCGAACATCATCGAGCTTATATATAAATCGCGGACATATCGCCACATTTAACTAACCGATCCAAAATGTACCTGATGCTTGTTTCTTTTCTTTTTTTTTTTTTTTTTTTTTTTTCATTTTTTCGAACGAACCCAATGGACACTCGATTCTTTTGAAAGAAGCCGACTAGCGGGGTGGACGTGTCACCCCGCGGTGGCATCGAACCACACAAAAGGAAACGGGCACCGTTTTCCCCTCGATCGCGCGCGCGCACACGCGCGTTGCCCGCCTGACATATGGCCGATACCGATTGTTGGCGTTTTTACTCTCTCTTTCTCTCTCTTTTTGTCTCTCTCTGTCTTGTGTCCTGAGTTCGTCTCTATGACGACCGCGTATTAACGCGCCGCGATTTCTGTCCGCTGTTTTCAAATCGAGCTCGATCACTTCGAGACAACGCGCTCCGCACTCGGATCTCGCGCGAATCGGCGAAACGGATCGCGAGAGCGAATGTAAGAATCCGAAATAATCCGGGAAGATGTTTTTTTCTTTCGAACGAATGAGACAGACGGCAGTTGTCTTCGAGGCAAGAAGAACATCTAGTCGCACGTTTGGGGAAAAAAAAAAAAATACATAAAAAATAAAGACAAGTAAAGAAAGTAAAGAATAAACTTTTTTTCATTCAAGTCGTTTCCGAGGAAACATCGGGTCTGAAAATCTGTCGATTATATTTGAATTGAATTTCGAAAAATAAGTGTGGAAAGGAGCGATTCTATGTGAGGAGATAAAAATAAATTGTAGGTGAAGAATAAATTTTCTTCGTTCGAGAACTTTCAATGTATAACAGCAATTCTTCACACTCGAAAAGACACGTAAATTGAACATTTCTTATTTTGGACACTGTATACTACTACACCATATTTTCTGCTTGATATAATAGAGCCTCTCTTTTATGAATCTCCTTTATTTTTCACGTAAATCAATATTCGAACATTATGTCAGAACAAAGTGTTTATTTGCTACTAAGTAATAAACCTATTCTGCTAGCACAACCAGTTTAAAATATTAAAATATAATTATTGTAAATATTAATATTATTATTCTAAAATTATTTTAAGTATTAATATTATTCTAGACATAAATATTCTAAGAACAGTGTGTTTTCCTGTACTGTACGTGAAATTATTAGAAAATTTATTTTTGTTAGATCTACCTTATAGATTTCTTATAATCCCGACATCTTGTATCGGTGAAGCGTACAACTAGTGTGTATATGTATGTATTAAATATGAGCAGCTCGAACGTATTGTCAACGTTCATTTGTATAATAAGAGTCCGCTGTAGAGTAAAATTGTTATTCCAAAGTGATTATTACTTCATTAATTATTAATTAAAGCCACACTGCTCTACGCGCTCCAACAGTTTTTTTCCTCGCTACATTTACAACAGAAAGTCAGAAACATCAGAAAAACATAATTAAATTAAGAAACTTGTTGAATTAAATTGAGAAACTTGTTCTTCGTTTTCGATTTATTTTTTCTCGATTGCGGTTTCATCCTGTCTATTTCAATTTAACAAACGGTCGATTGCTCTCTCTCTCTCTCTCTCTCTCTCTCTCTCTCTCTCTCAGTACCAACGAAGAAAAAAGTTGCGCGAAGATACGAAAATTACGAGATCGTTCCACGCGGTGGTAAGGCAAAGCAGCGGCGAACGTCTGTTTCGCGTTTCCGCTCGCGCCGAAACCGAAGACGGTTGGAAGTCGTGCGGTGTAAAGCGCACGGCGAATTAATTGCGCGGAAAGGAAATACCCGACGCTAATGACATACGATGCGCCCGAGAATGAAAACGTATCCCGTAGGAAGGGTGATCGAAAGCACCTACGCGCGCAGGAACGGCAAAGAAAGGTACCACGAGGGTGGCGGGAGTCCCCTGGGGGACCTATTGTCCGGAATACCCTGATTAAAAACCCATTCCCTGGTTACGCGCTTTAGAAACTCGCTCGAACCTAAAATTCGAGCAGTACCGCACGATATCGTGCGTATATACCGCGATACGATTCGTTTACGAACAATCTGGTGGCACTCCGTCTCTCTCTCTCTCCCTCTCTCTCTTTCCCCTCTTGCTTCTTTTACACTTGCTTCTCCGATTTTGCTCGCTCGCATTCGTACTCGTGCAAATCTGTCTCGTTTGTCGATTTCCTCGCGAGTTACTTTATTCGAGATAAGTATGACGAGAGGAGGAAGTTCACGGGAAGTAGTGTGAGGTTTGCAGGAGGTAAATAGATATCACGGTTGTAATATTATGGGTATAAAATGAAATATAATGTAATATAAGTATAATATTAAATACGTATAAGTATATGATACGTACAATATAATATAAATGTAATATTAAATAATATTATATACGTATAATATAATGTAAGTACAATATCAAATAATATAATATAAGTATAATATTAAATAATATTATATACGTATAATGTAACATAAGTATAATATTAAATAATATTATATACGTGTAATGTAACATAAGTATAATATTAAATAATATTATATACGTGTAATGTAACATGAGTATAATATTAAACAATATTATATACGTGTAATGTAACATGAGTATAATATTAAATAATATTATATGCGTGTAATGTAACATGAGTATAATATTAAACAATATTATATACGTGTAATGTAACATTAGTATAATATTAAATAATATTATATACGTGTAATGTAACATAAGTATAATATTAAATAATATTATATACGTGTAATGTAACATAAGTATAATATTAAATAATATCATATATGTATGATGTAATAATATTATATACGTATAATGTAACATAAGTATAATATTAAATAATATCATATACGTATAATGTAATATAAATATAATATTATATACGTACAATATTAAATAAATACGTATTGTACGTATAAATATTGCTATAATATCGTGTTATGCGTATGATAAAATGTTATACCTGTATTTAATCATTATCATCAATATTATACCTGTAATTAATCTCTTGGCTGACATTTTTTGTCGGGAAGTCGTTTCGAAAAGGCGTTGAATTTTCTTGTTATTCTCTTATGATGTACTAATGTTTGAACTAGTTTGATGCATTTTGTTGTAGCAACAAGTACATTTTATCTTCAATTATACATCAATTCTTATCCCCAAATTCATCAACATCAATCGAGGAAAATTTTTATCTACATTAATATTACGTAGGCATTAACATCATACTGGTAAAAGAAAGTTCTCAAATTTGGACCGTTTAAAAAAACATATCCATAATTCAGAAATACGTACGTGATTTTCGAGCAAAAGAAAATTTGAGATTGAAATTTTCAACATAGGTTGAAACTCTGATTGGTTGCCAAAAAAAAAAAAAATATTTTTTCACGTTCCAAATTCCACGTTTGTCCATGTTCAACAGCGAGTACAGCAGTTCTTCAAAATTAGAGCCATTCGCAATTTCAACATGTTCCGTGTCGTCGGTAAATCAAGATATTCCAAACAAAATTTCATTCTCACGTACATTAATAATTTTACTAAATCATTTGTCTGTATTTTACATATACACATTAATAACACTTCGCTACTTAATAATACCTTTTATGTAATAAAAGTGAAACCCAGTAAAATAACACTTCTTTCACCAAGGGTATTATTCTTATTTTGAGTGTTCACGCGTTTAAAGTACAAACTGATACTCCGACGCGAAATTAACATCCAAATTTCGTTGATCACGCGAAAAATCACGTCTTGGAGTACTAAACGCGTCAGCTGATGACCGAGTCGCTCGTTCGAGGGGCAAATGATGGAAAAGCGAAAGGTAAGTTCGGCCGGAGAAAAAGAGAAGGAGTTTTGACGGATGGTTGAAAGGCACAGCGTTAAAAGCCACTCGACGTGGTAATTAGCAACGGCAGCGATAACGGGAGCGTGCGCGCCTGGTAACCCTTTTGTCCGCGTTCGCTCCCCGAAGTCAAACTGGACCCCCCCTCAGTACCTGTACTCGAACTCCGCTGTTTTTCTGGTCCATGAATCTTTTAACCGGGCGCGGCGCCGTTCGAGGGAAGTCCCTGGCGTGGAAAACGGTAAGCGGATACAGTTGTTTGTCATCTACCTGTTCACCTGTACGTTTTCTCGAGCACGCGAGCCGACATCGGGCACAGAGGGGAGAGACGAGCAACCACCACCCGGCACCCCTTCCATCAAACTATAATCCGATGTAATTTTGACTCTTGGCTGACGTTGTTATTACATCGGCGACTGCAGCAGTTTGCAGTTGGGTTCGCTTAATTTTGTAAGTAAGTTTCATCTTGATTCTACTTTATCAGTAGTCAGGTGGTAACGGAATTGCTTTGCCAGCGATTATCTGTTTCAAAATTTTAAAAAAGTCGCACATGCTCAGACAGCATTTTTTACTAGAATGGCATCATCATGACGGCTCTCGGGATGTAAAAGGTTTGGGAATGAAATTGAGATGTTGAAATTTCATATTTCTATCACCGTGTTTAATATATTATTCGTGAAAGGATTAAAACGAAATATTAATGAACAAAATGTAGTGATTATTTATAGTATATGCTGAGTACGTATTGTTGATATTAACGAGATGAATATATTCTCCTAGAACACGATGTATATCCGAAAGCTTCGAGTAATAAAAATCTAATCAGACATAATTTTATTTGTTTAGCTAACTAAAATTTGGTTCAAATAAATGTGTGTGTGTGTGTGTGTGTGTACAATAACTCTTATTGATATTTAAACTGGTATAATTTTAAACAAACGTAGACTTATTTTAAAACTTGAAACCTCCATTTTCAAAATCAACTGTTCGTTCTACAATTTCTTCGTTTCTGCGAAGAATGTAAAACCATTGATAAATTTTTTCACGACTGAATATTACAATACAATGGATTTGAAGATTGAAGCCTTAAAATCTCATATACGATTTATCTTCGCTATTCTAGATGACGAAAATTTAAAAAGAAAGGAAACAAAAACTGCGACATTCTCTATCATTCAAAGTTCTATAAACTGGCGAGGTTTCAATCTCTCAAGGTCCATCATAAATTCAGTCACGGAAAAAAATTTCTCAATACTTCTTTCGTACGCTCTTCTCGAAGAGAGAACTGTCACCACCTTGTACAACGCAAGAACATCTTAAAGCGAAACAAACGAAACGAAGTAGAGGCTCGAAGCTTTAAAACGAGTCGAAATTTACACACAACAGTTTCAATATTTCCGATAATCCGTGATATACGACACTGTCCCGCGCCCGGAAATATCATTTGCTTGAACGTGATACTACGCAAACGTATGCTCGAAAGTATTACGATGTTTGGCAGCTGGTCGTTGGCCATTGCGCTGGCCGGTGATTCGTTCGCGGAGGGGGGTGTGGAGGTGGAGGAGGTGGATGGTTGGCAAAAGCGGACGGGGCCTATCGAACCGAGAGGCCGTGGATAGAACGTATGTATACCCGGTGCATCGAGTCAGACTCGATAATCATCGGAGAGAGAGACTGACGGTCAGCAGTTCGGAGGCCTATTCACGCGGCGTTACGCGGCCTTTCACGGATATCAGGTTGCCCATTAGCGACTAGAGAGGCTGTCCAGTAATTACGGCTTAATTAATCCTCCGAGGCTCGTCTCCGACTCTCAGCGACTGATTAACGTGCGCCACTCTCAAAGGAAGAGCCGGCAATACGATGACCTTCCACGCCGAAAATCCGCCACGGTGACCCGAGCCAGTGGTCGCTCGCTTCCACGTTTCTACTCGCGCTTGCTCCCACTCGCTTGTCGTTCGGCCCGCGTCGTCGCTTCCATAATACCACCCTCTTTGCCACCGTGGCTTTGCCCCGTACCCTGCTCACCTCCTTCCGCGGAACAGCTATTTCGCGTGGTCTTCTTTCCTCGGGGCGAGGAAAATAGGAAAATGGTCGCTCGTGTTTCAACTATACATAGGGTGTCCATAAAGTCTCTTTGCAATTTCAAAAATTTATCACAAAGGCAAATGAAGAGACAGATAAGTGGAGATTATTACAAAATGAGACGTATGTATTTAAGTTTTTTTTTTTTTTTTTTTTTTTTTTTTGGCCTCATTTAATACATCTTTATATGGGCACCATTAGTTGTTAGACGAAGCGCATCAAGACGATACTGGATTTCTTGCCATGTTCGCTGTAGCGTACCCTCATTAATGATGGCAATGGCATCAATGATCCTCTGCTGTAGATTAGTGATGCCCCGTACCGTATTCGTTCCATACACGATATCTTTGACATAACCCCATGTGGGTGTCCATAAAGTATCTTTGCAATTTCAAAAATTTTACAAAAATAATTGATGAGATCTATCTTCGTCAGATTTGTTTTATGTACTTTGTTCAATGTCAGGGGGAGGAGGTAAATTTTCCTGCTGCAAAGTATCTACGAAGCATTTTTTTCTACTTAGAGTCACTTTCCAATTAATCGTCCAATAAAATTAAATCGAACGAAAGATTCCAAGATTAACCGAACGTGAAGCCCAAATTTTATCACCACCCGATGTCAGGGGGAAGGGAGAGGGTTGATTTTCCTGCTACGAAGTATTTTTTTTTCTACTTAGAGTCACTTTTCAATTAATCGTCCAATTTTTTTGTTCTACTTAGAGTCACTTTCCAATTAATCGTCCAATAAAATTAAATCGAACGAAAGATTCCAAGATTAATTGAACGTGAAGCTCAAATTTTACCGCCTCGCGATATCAGGGGGAGGGAGAGGGTTGATTTTCCTGCTACGAAGTATTTTTTTTTCTACTTAGAGTCACTTTTCAATTAATCGTCCAATAAAATTAAATCGAACGAAAGATTCCAAGATTAACCAAACGTGAAGCCCAAATTTTACCACCGGGAGGGAGGGAGGGTTAATTTTCCTGCTACGAAGTATCCACGAAGTATCCATCGAACAGACGCCTGGAATTTACGACCGGCGCGGTTGGTCCAACGGGAAAGCCGAATGGAAGAAAAGCGGGGATCGGTCGAAGAGGGGCGACAGGAGCGATGAGGCAAGGTAGAATAAAGAGCATCCCCCCGGTGTGGTTCGAACGACGATACGAAGAAAAAAAGGAAAAGAGAGTGCCGAGAACCACTGAGAAAAGATCGTGAAAGGTAATTACTCTGCGCTAGGTGCAAACAATAGGTATCGTACCCTTTGCTTCGTGTGAGAAACAAAAACCGCCCGTTAGCTGGAACGTCGCGTCGCGGCCCGGGCCAGCCCGGTTTCGCATACCTGTTCACGGTAACGGATCCGTGGCGAGGGTCAGCGAGATCCTATACCTTCAACGTCTCGCCCAATGAATTGCATGAGCATTAATCAACCGCGTTCCCCCGAGGGAAACCGGCCGAAATCGCCTCGTAACCGTGACAGCTACCGTGTACGCGCGTCGCGAGGAATCTAAAGTCGCGTTGACTCGGCAAGAAAAAAAAAACAACAACATATTCGCGCGTGCTGTCTTGGTTAACAGGTTCGGTAACGAAGGATTTAACAGGAGTTAATACACGACCGACGTTTATGTGATTAATGATAAATACATTGCGAGGAAACGATTGTTGAAAATCGTTATTAAACTAAAAATTTTAGTTGAGATTGAAAAGTTAAAATTTTCAAGTCCCAAAGAATTGAGAAAAAATGTGGCATTCGGAGAACGACTGGTGCAAAAATTTCATATAACATGGGGCAACCCTCTTTGATAACATGATTTCCATGTAGCTTAATAAATTTGGACAACCCTCGCGTAGCATAGAATTTTTCCATCATACCGTTTCTGTGGACATGTTTCGCTTAGCGTGGTTCTGGAACGAATTAACCGTTTAATATATTACAGAACGGTTGACTGTAATTTTTGGGGATCGTAATTTTTACATATTTCTTTATGGGGTAGAGTTCTTTTGGAATAAAATTGGCACGGTATTTAGAGTTTAAGAAGAACTGTCTTCTATAACCGATTCGTTTTAAATTTTCAAGCTAAATGTTTTAAATGCTTTTGGGATTTTCTTGTACAATCAGAGGAGATCAGCATAAGATGATCGGTATAAAATGACTAATGTCATTTTTCATATCCGTTGGTAACAATTTTCAACCAATAATAAAATTTTTGTTGGATGCATATTTCTGTTCCTAACACGTGTGAGATTTTGCTGAAATACTGCTTCCTTTGTATAAATGACAAAAAGTCACGTGTCTTACGAAAATTCGACATTGTTCACATCACAAACTTACGTCCAGACGTCTAATCAACAGATTTATCAATCGCACAAACGCTCGTGAAACTTTACAAGCAATTGGAAATTATATAAATATAATTATATACATTTAAAACAAATTTTTAACAAAAAATGAATCGGCTATTCAAGACAGTTCTTCTTAAACTCTAAGTACCACGCTAATTCTGTTCCAAAAGAATTCCACCCGATAAAGATAATTTTACAAATATGTAAAAATTATGATTACCCCAAAAATTGCAGTCAACCTCTCTGTAACTGGTTAATTCGTTTCAGAACCATGCTAATAAATAAATAAATTTATATAAATATAATTATATAATCAATTATCAATCGCAAAGCGACGTAAAAGTTCGACGATGCCCCGATTTCTTTCCATTCTTTCGATTCCTTTCTTATCCATTCTCTGACCAATCCATATTTCTTCTTTTCTCGAACAGTTATCTCTTTCTTTCTCGGACAAGAAAAGAATCATATCGCGTAACTTAATCTCTGCACCAGCTACATCAAACGACGACAGTGTAAATTATTGAATCGAAGGTCGGCCATTTGTCCACCATAAACGGTGTTTCACTTTTTGGCTTTGCCGGTCGTTCATGGCGAAGCTCTCGCATCGTTCGCGGAATTCGGGAATCGCGACTTGTGCCTTCTGGAAACGTGGACGACGCGAGCGTCATTAAATATTCACGGACCATCGGCCGCTTCCCATCCGGCGAAGATTTTGTCCCCGCGGTGAATGGGAACGGTGAAAGCGGTTGCATACTAACCACCCACACGTTAATCGTCAATCCTGTTAGCGACACCGACAGGACGCCCTACCGCGGTAAAGGATCATCCCTTAATCTGTTCATTCGCATCCCTGCGGTTCTCTCGCGGTGCAACCGCGCGAAGAGAGAGAGAGAGAGAGAGAGAGAGAGGCGAGGCAGTACGAGCCACCGATTTCGAAACTCGCACCCCGTGCCAAAACTCCCTCCACCTGCTCTCGTCACCTCGTCTCTCCCTCGTGCGCGTCTCCTCCTCCTACGCTCGCTTCCATATCTCTCGTGTCTCTCTGCCCTACTCTGTTCCTGGATGTTTTCAACCCCTTACGTCTCATTCTCCTTCTCTCTCTCTCTCTCTTTCTCTCTTTTTCTCTCTTTCTGTCTGGTTCTGTGTCGCCGTGTTTCTCGCGAGGTGTGTTCTTCGTGCTTTTTCGTTCAACGTTCGGCCGCGTGAAAGCGTAACTCCGCTCCTCCGCATCGTGTACGTATGGCCGACGATACGCGTTATTCACGCGACGTCGCGCGACCAACGGTCGTTCACAGTTGCGCGGATTGTGTGTACAAGCGTTCTCTCGATCGTTCTCGTCTTTCGTTCGCCGGTCGAGGTTCAGATGTACACAGCTCAAAAGCTGAGAGTCATTCTTCGAACGATGTTCATCTACGCGGGAATTAATAACTAACAGTTTATTGAATTTATTAAATTGCTAAACAATTGTTAAACAATTTATTACATTATCAATTGTATTACAATTTATTAAATTTAGTAAATTTTTAAATGATTATTAAGCAATTTCTTAGATTATCAATTGTATTACAATTGTATTACAATTTATTAGATTATCAGTTGTATTACAATTGTATTGTATTACAATTTATTAAAGTATCAATTGTATTACAATTGTATTGTATTACAATTTTATGAGAGTATCAATTTTGTATTACAATTTTATTAGATTAACAATTGTATTACAATTGTATTGTATTACAATTTTATTAGATTATTAATTGTATTACAATTTTATTAGATTATCAATTGTATTACAATTTTATTAGATTATCAATTGTATTACAATTGTACTGTATTACAATTTTATTAGATTATCAATTGTATTACAATTGTATTATATTACAATTTTATTAGATTATCAACTGTATTACAATTGTATTGTATTACAATTTTATTAGATTATCAATTGTATTGTATTACAATTTTATTAGATTATCAATTGTATTACAATTGTATTGTATTACAATTTTATTAGATTATCAATTATATTACAATTGTACTGTATTACAATTTTATTAGATTATCAATTGTATTACAATTTTATTAGATTATCAATTGTATTACAATTGTATTATATTACAATTTTATTAGATTATCAACTGCATTACAATTGTACTGTATTACAATTTTATTAGATTATCAATTGTATTACAATTTTATTAGATTATCAATTGTATTACAATTTCATTAGATTATCAATTGTACTACAATTGTATTGTATAACAGTTAAATTATCACATCTATTAACTGAAATCATCATATCTATCAATATCCATTAATTTAAATTATCGTAATTATTAATTGTTCTCGTCGAAAATCGCGACGTATCGTTCTCCTATTTAAATCTACTACCGACGTCTACGACTTTCGCGGCTGGCTGAAATTCTCAACATTCCCTTCACGCGTCGACCGACCTAATGAGCTACAACCAATCGTTTCAACCCCCGACAGTGAAGTATAGCGCCGCGGAACGGTCCCAGAAACAGACGGGATCCGGTTTTTTTCTCGCGCCGGTCCCGCGGAGATCCCTCGACCACCGAACCCGGAGGAAATAAAGGGACGAAAGGCGATACCTTAATAAACACGTTCCACGACGCGTTTCCGACTGCCAAAGCCGCACGAGCCAGACGAGAGTCGCTGGGATAATAGTTGGATAGGAAACGGACACCGGAGCGGGATGAACAGGTAGACCTGTTCTTACCCGGTTCGCTCGCTTCCCGTTACGTTCCTCTTCTCTCCTTCTCTTCCCCCGTTCTGCTACTTTTCCCCGTTCTCGCGCGCCACGACTAACGCGCCGCGCACAATGGATAAATGAGATTTTTTGCGAGCGATTGAGATTCAAGCGCGGCGACGGGTAAGGGCGGCCGAGTGGCGGTAGACACGGCGCGGAGGCAGTGGCTGTCGAGGGAGCAGGGGAGAGAAACGAACGGGCATCGTTGTCTCCCCCGGGAGGGACAGAGAGTGTACCGATGATAGGGTGCATCCCCCGAGAGACCGGGGGCTCGAAGAAAGGGTTGACAGAGGAGGCTTTTAATACTTGCGGTATCGTTCCTCTATTGTCGATAAAACGCATCGACGGGATTACCATAAATACCGCGGCGTTTCCTCGAGCGTCGGCGTCGCGAGTTTCTTCGTCCGCATCCTTCCTTTTTTCTCTGGCTCTTTCTTTTTCTACCGAGTTTGTTGCTTTGAACCTGACAAGTTGGCCGATCGTAATTTTACTCGTTATTCGTCGTGTATCAATTGAACCGCACTGGGACTACCGACGATTAAAGCAACATTCCCATCCAAGACGTGTCAAAGTGAATGAGACATAGAGAAATTTATATAGCTTGTCAACTTTACAACAAATAAACGTACAAGAGCTTCTATTTATAATCATTTGAAAATCATCCCTCCAGACACACCTGCCTCACGTCTGTAAAATTTCCAACAACAATTACGAATCGATCGTTCTGACAACTTCGACAGTTCCAAGTGTTCATGCCATAATGCCGTTCCTCACTTTGCACATCCGCTCATTTCTATTTCGTTCACTTTCGTTCCCGTAATTTCTGCTTTCGTCTCGTGTAAATGAAATAACAATTAAAGCACAACATTTAACAATCAAATTCAAAGAATTTCGCTTTCGTTTCATCTTGTTCAACTGTTGTTTCTCATCCGTGGGGGCAGATTTTGTTAGCTCGTTTAACAAAGACGAAGCCAAGTGTCGATCCACACTCCGTTCGTTAAACGCATCTGGCGAGAAAAATTCGTTCGAGCGACGATTAAGCGTGCCCAGACGACCAGAGGAACAGATAGAAACGGGCACGTGCTTGGCGGCGAAATACTTTGAAATTTTACCCTTATAAATGCGCGGAGCCGTGGGTGGTTCCGCGTTGGCAAATTGGCGACTAGCTGACACCGTCCCGTGGAACGCTCGCGAACAAGAAGCGACGAAAACCGGTGCAAGGTTTCGACTCTGGGACGCGCGAGACGAGCGGACACGGCTAATTAGGGGAAGCCAGGCCCTTGCGTCACAGCGGGATAATTAATTGAAACGTGGATTAATGCCAGCGGATTAATCTACTCCCGCCCCCTTCGACCATTCTTCTCCCGGGAGAAGAAATATCCACCGATTCTCGATGTGAACCGACCATCTCGCCGTGCGCCGATTATTATTTCCTAGAAATGTTCTCGAGTCTATCGCGCTGGCAAGTTTGCAGAAAGAAATGCTTCAAATAATTTCGATCGCTGTTTGGAACAAAATTAATAAAATTGAAGAATGTACAATTGTACGAGAATATACTGTTTAAATAAAATGTTTGTCCGGCAGATGAAATATTTTTAAATAATTCGAAACGTTGAAGGAAGGTTTCAAATCAGTGGAATGTTTGTACTTATATCATTGTTGCACAATATTTTTCCTCTTTTGGTTTGGAGTATTGCAATTTTTCCTAAAAGATTTTTTAACTTAAATATTGCAAGTACGTTTCAACCGCAAACGCAACACATTAATGTGTCGATGATGTGTAACAAAATATCGAACGTACGTGTGCTCCTTATTTCTAACAACGATGTTAACAGTATCAATCGACATGTCGATCGATATAATACATAATAATTTCACAATGTTAAATTTGATAACATTAATTAGTATAATATATATTCGATAGTATCAAATGAAATAATTCCATTCGAACAAAACACTGTTTCAAAAACTTGCGACAAATGATGAAATATTTTATTTTTTGAACTTATTTTTGACGATATAAAATAAATGATTTATCATTTAATATTTCTACATCAAATATTTAGTTACATCTGCGCTAATTACCATATTTCCCTTTCATTTTACTCGTGTCAATTTCATACACGTTATAGTTTTTTAATGTACTGTCGCTTAAAAATCTTAGGACACTTTTATTTTTAATATTCAGTACGCGGATTATCGTGTACCTATGCACATTTTATGATACCATACATCAATATTACGGATATTAGTCTTTATATTTATTGTATTTAATTATACTGTATGTATTGTATTTATTGCAAGTACAACAATTGC
The DNA here is from genome assembly GCA_036937485.2 of Tetragonisca angustula. NCBI lineage: Eukaryota > Metazoa > Arthropoda > Insecta > Hymenoptera > Apidae > Tetragonisca > Tetragonisca angustula. Next base: position 96,367 of record JAWNGG020000021.1, read on the forward strand.
ATATGTACATAATTTACATTGTAAATATTTATTGTACGTAATTTGTTAATTTATATTTATCGTACTTATCTATCCTAAGATTTCTAAATGGGAGCGTATGTTACCTATATCCTCGCTTAGAAATCTTGTCTTATAAAAATATATTATATTTTACATAACATAATGTAAAAATGTAAATCGTATCCTATTCTTCGCGTCGAAGAATAAATGAAATTAAATTAAAATCTCTATTGACATCTCTTGCTACGCACGTCGAGAATTTCTTGTCCCAAAATTGCAATGTTTCCTCAGTTTTAAGTACATTTAAGCATAACAACCCAGACAAAACAGATAATAAATTTATTACTTCTCAATAAAGTAGCGATTAAAATAGGGACGAGCCAAAAATATATCACCGAGCTTAGAATTTACTGTTTATTGTTTATAGTTTTAGTGTTGAGAAAATTTACGACCAGTAGTTGAAGTTACAGTCAAGATAGTTATAAGATATAGCTCAATATCAACCGGCGGAAGCCATCCTTAAGCCGCAAGGCAAGATTATGTATAATAAATAAACATTGCTTCTCAATCATTTCTATTCCAGTGATATCATGCCGACGAGTTCAAAGAGGAAAGCGACGAATTATCGTACACGTGTTGTATTTGGTCGTTCGTTATGGTCCGCAATCAGCCGCGATTTTTCCCTCGACGCGAATCAACGCGCAACTTGCACTTTCTCGCGCCGATTTTCACCCATAGATTGTGTCATTGATTCCGCCGCACGACAGAAACAGAAGAATCTTTCAGTCGTCGCGCGAGAATTTCTCTCGTGCCTCGAGAATGATTGTCCTCTCGCCGGTGACGAACATTCTTCCTCGGAGGCTCGTCCCGAGGCAAGTGCCGTTGCCGTAACAAGGGCCACGAACGCGATCCTTGACACCGCCGATGTCGGTGGTGCTATCGATGATGCTCAGCAACGCGGAAGCCATTAGCCATATGGCATACGCCGTGCCACGCTGCCTCGCGACCCGTATATACTCGTGGCCTGTCCGTTCTTCGTCCATCCGGCAGGCTCGTCTCGCTCGTCGATCCTCGTCGGGAACGTCGCGTCACTCCTCTTCGATCCTCCAGCTGAGCGCGATCGGCTATCCTTCGAACGATGCCGAGCTACTAGCCGTCCGAGATCGTCCCATGATGGCCATAACTGCGACGCGATGCACGTATCCTGCGCACGTACGTACACGTGTGTACATGATGCTTGACGTGGAATCAGAGGAAGAAGAATAAAGTGATTGGTTGTTGAATGACCTAACCCAGACAATATTGGATCTATGCAGATACTGACAACGAGCTAGCAACAGTCGGCATAAAAGTGGACCGAGGATAGTTGGTCATAAGGGCAAGATCCAGTACTTGGTCATCTATGCTCCTTCCCCTTGCACTTGACGATGATAACCAAATATATAAATAACCAAATATATGATAACCGAATTTGTAAATAATTATAATAAATATATAAGGACATGTTTTAGAATACTAGAAGAATAGAATACTAGAGAATACTACAATACTATCTAGATACTAGATATCTATAACTAGTATTGTGGTATTATAGATATCTAGATATCTAGTATCTAGAATACTAGAATACACTAGAGACAGAATAGAATACTATATATATAACTAGATATCTATAACTAGTATTGTAATATTATAGATATCTAGATACCTAGTATCTAGAATACTAGAGACAGAATAGAATACTATATATATAACTAGATATCTAGATACTGGATATCTATAACTAGTATTGTAATATTATAGATATCTAGATACCTAGTATCTAGAATACTAGAATACTAGAGACAGAATAGAATACTATATATATATATATATCTAGATACTAGATATCTATAACTAGTATTGTAGTATTATAGATATCTAGATATCTAGTATATAGAATACTAGAGACAGAATAGAATACTATATATATAACTAGATATCTAGATACTAGATATCTATAACTAGTATTGTAATATTATAGATATCTAGATATCTAGTATCTAGAATACTAGAATACTAGAGACAAAATATATATATATATATATATATATATATCTAGATACTAGATATCTATAACTAGTATTGTAGTATTATAGACATCTAGATATCTAGTATCTAGAATACTAGAATACTAGAGACAGAATAGAATACTAGAGAATAGCATAGCTGAGCTTAGCACAAAACATTCTACATCATCCTAAATCATTCTATATTGTTAAGAGCTTAGCTTAGCATAAATCATTTTACATTCTATATTATACTATATCATTCTATATCGTTCTACTTCGTACACAACCACGATTCTAACAAGGAATAAACTCTTCAAAATTGTAAGCGTGTTGACTCCGTTAGACGGAATCCAACATGGTTATCGCGGGACATCTTACTTGATTTTCAATCGAGAGACCGGGAGGTATCGCGCTCATACTAACAAATGATCGTGCGTGTGTGGTGCCACGTCGGAATAAAGTGAAACGAAGGGGTTTTTAGTAATTGTTATATAATTTTTAGTACAGTGTACAGGGTCGTTTTCGCCCAACATAAATGTTTCCTTTTTGATGGTAAATGTTATATAACATTATTATATTTTTTTATATAAATATGTTATACTTTTTTTATGTAAAAGTGCAAGGTACGTTATTATTGTGCAGATATGTCATTAGTTTCACTGTAATTTTATTATTTGGTTCTTTTTATCGTAACAGTCCCTTCCACTGAGTAACAAAGAGAATTCAAGAACGAAATGAGTTTCGAAATATTTAACATTAGAAAAATCAATCAGTTCCATTGCGCTAATAAAGTTCAAGAATTAGTGCAAAGAATCTTTCTCTGCACTATTTGACTCTGTCCTCCAAAGACGAATATTCGTTTTACTCTGATGCGATCTTTATCGTGCATTATGGCAATGCAACTTACATAATGCCCGAGGATTAACATTAATAAACACAGATAATTTCCAGCTACCATTTACGATAACCAGTATCAGAGCATTCGTTTCAAACGCTGTTACATACGTTATATAAAAGACAGAGTAATCGTGTTGTAAGTACAATCAATTGACTATAACGTAATCTTTCACGAATATTATTCTAAAACGTATCGTTGCAAATCCTTCGCGAAATTTAATTGTTGAAAAATTAATTCTTATTCAATGATCATTTCGATCTCGACTCGTTTTAGAACCTGATGACCCGAGACGTTGATGAACACACCAATAAAACAAAAAAAGAAAGAAAGAAGGATAGGAAACCGTAGCGATCGTTTCCTCCGGTGTATAAATATGCAACGCCGTCGCCCATGGGTCAACCCGGATTCCACGACGGTGCGATGAGAACGTTCGCGATCGGTCCGGGCGGCGCGCTCGCTCGCGCACATCCATATCGGCTCTCGACGTATGCGTACACGCGTGCATACGTTAATCCTCCACAATGGGATCCTCCACAATGGCCTTTGTCCGCCGTGCTCGCGGAAAGAAATGAAAAACGAGGCCCTCCTTCTCTCCACTCCCCCCCCATCCCCCCACCTCATCCTCTCTTTTCCTTTCTTTTTCCCCCCTCGATTCGCCGTCTTTCTCGCTTCATCCATTCCGCGCTTCTCTCTTTCGCCACCGAATTCTACGTTGGTTTCTTCGAGCATCCCTCTCGGCTCCGTGCAACCAACGTCGTCCGACGAGGCACCGACACCGGGGGGAGGGGAGGGGGGGGGAGAAACGAAACGAGGGTGGTACCGGGACGATGGACGAAAGTAGCAAGTAAGCACGCTCGCTGCGAGAAATCATCGATACTACCGAACATTGTTGAAGAAAGGGTGAGCGTGAGCGTGAAATATAGCAAGGTGCAATGAGGTTCGTCAACCTTGGAATCTCTTCTTTTCTGAGGAGGTTTTTTTTTGTTGGATTCCGTGTTAATGGAGTCAACACGCTTATAATTTTGAAGAGTTTATTCCTTGTTCGTGGTCGTGTATGATGTAGGATGATATAGAATGATATAGAATGTTTTATGCTAGGCTCATCTATACTATGCTATTCTGTAGTATTCTAATCTGTCTCTCTCTACTGTAAAACATGTCCTTATATATATATTTGGTTATCATCGTCAAGTGGAAGGGGAAGGAGCATGGATGACCAAGTATTGGACCTTGCCCTTATGACTAACTATTCACAGTCCACTTTTATGTGGACTGCTGCTAGCTCGTTGTCATGTATTTGCATAGATCCAATATTGTCTGGGTTGGTCATCCAACATTTTTACAGAAGAGGCAAAAGGAGATCTTCGTCGTTCAACACTGTGAAAATTCGAACGCCCTCGGAATCATTGAAAATGAATTTTTCTCGTGACTGGTCCACAATTGTTCATTGTTCTTTTTTTTTTTTTTTTTTTTTGAACGTCAGAGTTGAACGACAACAATTGAAGAAATTCTGAAGACTCTAATGTTCGAAGTTGAATGAAATGGCGAGGAAAGATTGTACAGCGCAAGTTTTAAGGGAGGGAACTTGGATCATCAAAACGACGAGATTTAGTTCTGAGAAAAGTTCTTTTTTGAATTTTCGAAATTTTCGAGAACGAGCATGCTTGCTCTCTCGTTTGCTACAATGGTATAGAAACATTTTTGAAACTGACAAATCAATAACGAGAGTATAGTTTATAAAATTCTTGATCTCGCGAAGACTAATACTATCTCCTCAAGGACGACTGATTTAGACTTCTTTCGTATCTTTTATGCTAGAATATTACCCTCTCGCGCTGGAATGACGCGCACGTCGAGAACGTTTTGTCCCAAATTGCAACATTTTCTCAGTTTTAAGCATATTTAATTATAACCCAGGCAAAACAAATAATCTATACCGACGAGTTCAGAAAGAAAAAGAAAAGCGACGAATTATTGTATACGATTCGGTCACTCGTTATGGTCCGCAATCAGTTGCCAGCGCAAAACTATTTGGAATAGATTCTAAAGTACTAAAAAAAAGAAAAAAAAGGAATATGATAAAACAGTGTATTACACGTTGTAATCAATGCAACAGAAGAAGCGCAAATGATTAATTATTAAAAAATTAATATTATTGTACATATGTAACATATACACCTGTATTCTAATGAATATTGTTATCAAATTGCATTCAACCCTACAGTTTCGCCAGAGACATGCAAAATGTGTCGAAAATGATAAATAGTTCTGATTGTTCGATCAGTGAAAGAGATCCTCCGTAAGTAAATTGAATTAAATGAAATTTCATCGAGCTTCAGCGGAGTAACGTGTGGCGTTCGTCAAGGATTTCGAAGGTTGGAACGAAGTCGACGACGAAACCATATATAGACCCACCGAGGACCGATCGTTTTTCCTCGCCGAAGAGGAACACAGTTCCCAGTAACAAAGTCGTTACGGACAATGTCGAGGCATGGTCGAGTGGAAAATTGACCGGGGGCCTTGGCAGGACGCGACAAAAACCGGCGTGCGGAGCTCGTTTGGGTTTTGCAGTGTCACGCGACGAGATGCGCTGGAAAGAAAAAAGAAAAAATTCGAACTTTCTCGTGGCTGTAAAGCGGGGTGAATGTTCCCGGGGTTCTTGTTCGAGCTCGCTGCCACGTAAACGGGATTCGCCACGGTTTAATCGCGAGTCGGACGATCGATCATCAACCATTCGAAATTAATCTGCGCCCGTTTTGGCTTTCACGTGCAAAAGATTTGTAGAAAATTACTTCTTTTCTGAAATGTTCAATTTCTTTCGATTTTTATCTACGTAGGGTGTCTTCCGGCTGAAAGGCGGATAATTGATATAAATGTACATCATTGAAAGTGTTATTAAAGAGTGTTAGATGACCAACCCGGACAACATTGAATCTATGCGAATACTGACAACGAGCTAGCAACAGTATACATAAAAGTGGACTGTGAATAGTTGGTCGTCTATGCTCCTTCCCCTTCCACTTGATGATGATAACCAAATATATATAAGGACATTCTTTAGCAACATAAATCATTCTATATCGTTAGATATAAAGCATAAAACATTCTAAATCATTATAGAGACATTCTATATCGTTAAAAGCATTCTATATCATATTCAAGAGCATTAAACATTCTATGGTTCTGTTTCATAGATGACCACGATTGTGACAAGGGATAAAACTCTTCGAAATTGTACGCGTGTTGACTCCATCACACGGAATCCAACAAGAGTTGTAAAAGAAAAGAAGAATATTAACAAGCGTGTATTGTCAAGGCATAATGTACGAGTAGATCGGAGATAGTTACATCTAACGATAGTCGAAAGCTATTGTACTATATCTATGTTATTTCAATTGCAACACCGATGTCCAGTCTCGTTTCATCTACGAGAAACTTTGAAGAATAATCCATCAATACGCGCGACGAATCAATTATTCGTTTGACTATTCAAAGGATCGAATACTCATTTCCTTTAAACGTGAAAATAATGAATTCGATTTTTAATGATATCAAATTTCAAATCTGACATATCTTTAAAACTGTCCGAGTCTAGTATCAACAAGTTTTATCTTCCTGTAGCCAATCACTTTCAAAATACACTAAATACCAACTATCCCGTGCATTTCTTTACATTGATGTTCTTTCGAGCCGTTCAATCAGTACGTTCTGTTCCAAATCACTGTGCCTTCTGAGACGCGAACAACCAACAAGTGAACGCCAGCTTTGTAGCTTTTGTTATAGAAAAAAAAAAAAAAACAAATTATATTCGCGGATATATCAATGTATGCATGGTGCACCGTGACTCGGCAAGTTGGCCAATGGGGTTGTACGGGGGCGCGCCAAGGACCGAGTCGACGGTCTCGTCGACGGTCGTACAGCTCGACGATCGTATTAGCCGTTAACGGTGCCTAATTCGCTGCAAAGCCGCTAATCCGGCAGAATTAATCCAGCTCGGTCGGTTGCTTTCCATCAATGTGTCGTCGTTCACGACGACGAAGCACCGAGAGAAAGAGAGAGAGAGAGAGAGAATACGGTGGGATAGGGCCAGCTTCGGCCCTTGATTCTCGACCAACCCCTCTAACCTCCCTCCAACTCGACACCGATCCTGTTTCGCCTCGTCCCGGCTCCGTCTTCGCCTCCGTTCCCGACCCCTTCATCCCCTTCTCCGTCTTCGTCTACATCCCTCTGCCTTTCTCTCCTTCTCTCTCAGTTCCCTCGCTCTCGCTCGACGTCTACGTGTGTACTCGTCCTCGTTCAACGCACGCAACGACGAACGCAGCCAACCGTCCTCTCCGTCGAAAACGTCGACTCTCGACGACTCCGGCTCGTTTACAGCGGGGCGTCAAGTTCGAAGCGAGTTTGCCGGAGCTGCTCGGTCGGTCGCCTCTCGACAAGGATGCGAGCCACTCGAAACGTAGCGTATTCTGCGCGGGATGCCGCGGGATCTGACATAATGCCCGCCTCTCCTCGTCCCACTCTGCAACCTCAACCCCCGGCTCAATTTTCTCTCTCTCTCTCTCTCTCTCTCTCTCTCTCTCTCTCTGCTCTCACCCCCTGTCGGATGGCCCGCGCGCGCTGGCGGAGAATACGCGCGGTGGTTGCTACGGCGATGAGAGAGGACCGACACCACGAAAACCATTCGGTTCCATTCTCCGGTGATCGGCTCTCGTTCGAGATCTCCCAGCGTGCACGGAAGTGCATTATTAAAAGCCGAACGAGTACTTTGTAACGAGTTACCCCCTACCATCGGATCGGCTTCCCGCCGTTTCGCGTCGCCTGCGCTTCCCCCCTCCCCCCTCCCCCCTCCCCCCATCCGTTTCTCTGCTGCTCTCCACACCACCACGAACGGCGAGAGTCGAAAACCTCCGAATCGAGTCTCGCGCCTCGTCACCTCCAAACCGAGGATTCCACCCCCTCGCACGCTTTGTCTTTGAGCAGCGATCGCGGCTACTCGCGATTGAGCGAGAATCCAAGGATTTGGACTTTGGAAAACGTTAGAAGCATTTGGGGGGGGGGGGGTTGGGTCTTATCGTCCCATAAATAAATTTTAACATTTTTATTAAAATTTTAAATTCATATAATAAATATGAGACAGTTTTCTAATTCGGGAATACTCTGAAGCGAACTTTTCGAGTAGAAAAGTTTGGAAGTGTAAGGTATACGGTTGATTGTTAACCTCTTGCGCTCGAATGACGTGCCATTCAAGTCGAGAGCATTTTCTTTTTGTCCTAAATTGCAACATTTTCTCAGTTTCAAGTATATTTAAATGTAACGCGTAAGTTTGTTACTTCTTCATGATTTATATCCAGTGATATCATACCGACGAGTTTAGATCGAAAAAGAAAGCGACGAATTATTGTGTACGGTTCGGGCCACTCGTTATGGTCCGCGAACCAGTTGCCAGCGGAAGAGATTGAAAAATACTCCAATTCGGTCCAATTTGGAATATTCTAAATTGATCCACTTCTATTCTTCGTTGCTGCAGTATGCAAGAATTTTTATCTAGAAATATACCATAAGAAAGAAAAGTGAGTCTAACAAGAGCACTGTACAAGTAAAAGAATTTTGAAATATTTTAGAAATATATCAAAAGTTACAACAGTTCAAACAAACCACTATGTACACAATATTTTTAATGATTTTTTATAAAGCTTACTGAAATGAAACAGAAGTGTAACAGAGTCACGTGAAGAACATATTTTCAGAAGAGATAATGTCTAAGTAATTTGGACTAACGAAGGAAAAAAGAATCAATATTGTGCACGATATGTTTTAGTGCAGCTGACTGGACAAAGAGTACCTAGATCTGACGAAATTTACACTGTCTACTTCATATAAATTTTGATGAGAACAATAGTGACAAATCTTTTATAACAAAAACAAAAAGATCATAAAATTTCGAGAATTCGGATCGATATAATTTTTTTGCGAGAAGGCAGAAAAATATTTTCTTCTTCTTATTATGAAAATTTTATAATAAATATTATAATGTTAATATTATAATATATACTAATATTTATAACATATAATATAAAATATTTATAATTTTATCAAAAAATAACGCTCAGGTGTAATATTTTAAATTAAATTAGAGCATCCCTCTCTGAACCAAAAGGGTTAATCAATGTAAACGAGAAAGATGGTCCAAAGGAACTTTATTCTGTTAACGATCTATTCCTTACTTTGATTCATGACTTTGAAATTATTGAGAAATTAGATTCTTGCATTATCCTACATTAAACATTCGCACTTACATGTGTCTGATACGTGTAAAGAACTGGTAAATAGGGAGAAAAAAAAGTTACAGACATTAACATAATCACTTAATGCGATCAGATGCGCATTTTGATTTTAAATGCTCGAGAAAAGAAGTGCGGTAACTATATCGTCATACTCTAAAAACTCGTTATCGTAGATCTATAAAATTTCCATGAAATATCACAGAAATTCTTGTAATTTTAATATTAATTAATATTGACATTACGAAATTTACTTCTCGAAAATTTACACGAAAGACGATGGACTGCGGATTTTTATGCATTTTCTCATCGACGTAATTAAAAAACCGGGACCCAATGGAAAATAATTTTCTTCTACATATGGTGTAATTAATACTCTTCTAATATTTTACCAATTAATCGATATTTTCAATTGATTCGTACACTTCTAAAAATAACATAATTAATACTCTTCAAGTATGTTATATTTGAATGTTTCGTATTTTAATTTTTTATTTGAATACTTCGTATATTTCAACGCGCTGCAAACGAAAGGAAAAACAACGGACGACTTTGTGCTTGTCAAACGATTCGTTAATATCGTTTATTGGCTGCTAGAATCTTTCGACCGTTACGCATACGCTATGAAGAAAAAAAAACCTCGCCTATGAAAAAAAAACCAGCCGATTACGAACGCCTTCGTTGTTCTCGCACGACGTTAAATCACTCCGATCGTTATCCCGTCCGTCGATGCGTCGCGATCCATTTATCTACGTATATCTCTCTCGCAAGGGTTCAGATAAGAATCGAGGAGAGTTACGAGATCGGACGACGTACAAAAAATCGAGTCGATGCGGGCCTTAGATCCAACACCGTTCGAGACTGACTTTGGGATTTTGAAAAGACCGTCCCCAATGGACCGCGATACTTAAACGAACAATTAAAGCAAGATCGTATCGGAGTACGATGAGCATAAAAGAAGAAATTTTTTTAAAAGATGTCATGAACTGACGTTTGAACATCTCCATTGTTTTTGGGAATACGAAAGAACTTTGTTAGTGAAAGTTGCTCGATATAGAGGAGGTTGTAATGTTGGAGAAATAACTTTTTTCTGGCTGAAGGAGTTTCGAAGATTTCAAGATCGCGTCCACGTTTTTGATCCATTGTGGTTCAATATTCTTTGTAATAAGAATGAAATTAAGTGAAATATTTAATATAATGTAATTGTCCATGTTAATACGAAAAGAATTATGTATTACTGGAAAACTAATTTCATACACCGAGTAAAATGACAATTTTGCCAGAATTTTACGAAAAAGTAAGTACTGTTAAGCCTCAGGCGGATTTTCAATTTTAATTTAATAGTTTAATATTTAATTTATACCGAACTGGTAAACAAAGGTAAATTTTCCTTGGCAATATCAGAAAATAAAAATCTAATGACATTACAGAAATTTTCAAATAACGATAAAAATTGATATATATATATATATATATATATATATATATATATATATATAAATTACTAGCTTGAAATCGAGCGGAACAACAACAGTTTTATAATGATCCGATTAAGGGTTGAAAGAAAAATAATATTCATTGTCAGAAACATGACGATCAACAAATTACACTTAAATTAAAAATCCTTATAAATATTAACTTTTGTGACAAAACGTTTAACCAAATGTAGTGTGTCTCTCTTAAAATTTACAACGATGCAAATTTACATCTCTATTTTACGTTAATGATTTCCATTTTTACGATGTTGAAATCAACTGTTACAAAATCATTCAGAGAACTTATTCTCCAACTTCATTAATACTCGTAGAATAATCTTTCCTTTTTTTTTTTTTTTTTCATTGCAGTCCAAGAACTGAACAACAACGTTGATTTCACTCGATGATGCAGACGTTGCATCTTCGAACGAACAGTTGCGTCATTGGTCGCGGAACGTGTTGGATCGTTCGAGGCTTCGACCTCGTTCGAGCATCGGAATATCACGTTCGGTGGAGAATAATCGTTGGTCGGGGAAGGAGCGGACGCGGGCATTAACGAAGTACGAGCGCGAATGCGAGAGAAAACGGCGAACAAGGGAGGAAGCGAGAGAACGAGAATAATTCGATTTTTCGACTCGCGGTGAATACCGCGATGATTGCCATCGCCACGGCCGAAAATGGAATTTAATCGAGCGACGAGCCACGAAAGATTTCTAGCGATTCGCCGCGAATTGATATTCCCGCTGCTCGTTCCAGAGACACGGCACGATAATGGCGTATTGTTTTACTAATTCTATCCCGCGGGACCAGACGTCTTATGAACTGGCCGCGGGATCGTACGCGATATTTTACACCGTGTGAATACCGATTTCGATTTTGACAGGCACCGGTGAAGTTACTGAATCTTTCACGATTGTCGAACAGATTTCGATTCATCTGTCTGATATTTAAAACTTCTTGCGCTGGAATGACGCGCCACTTGTCCCAAAATTGCAACATCATGCTATTACATGGTACAAGTATAATACCAAGTATATTTAAATACGACCCAGGCAAAACAAATAACAAATTTGTTACTTCTCGATCATTTCTATCCAGTGATATATATCGACGAATTCGGAAAGAAATCGACGTATTGCGTACGGTTTGGTCACTCGTTACGGTCCGCAATCAGTTGCCAGCGCAAGTGGTTAAGGTAAAGTCTGCTTATTATTATTGTATATTGTTATTTTAGATTGCAGCAAGATTATAAAGAAACGATACAAGTAACGAAAGTCGAGCAACATTATGAAGCTTTGAAACTCTGCAGACTTTCGTTTTTTAAAGAAAAGTATGGGGAATCTTGCAAAAATATCATTCCCACGAGAATTCGCTATTGTTGCATGGTATTCTCCTCTTTCGAGACAAACGACTCATTTTCCCATCATTTTGATGAATGATTGTCCATGGAATTTATTTCGTACGTATGTACGTCACAGAAATGCAAACTAATCGTCGAAGTACATAGTGTAATTACGTAGTACATCTTGAAAAAACAGTTGTAAATGTACTTACGTATAGAAACGACCAACTAATCGTTCAAATGTAATTACAAAAATGTCATAACATTTATACTTTTCAAGTCTATTTCACGTGCATTATATAAAACACTTTGTATATATATTATACTATATTACATTATTCAGATCGGTTTTCAATTTTAAATACAACGTGATGTAATTTGGTATAACGTAAATTGAATACAATATAATTTTAACGTAATATAACATAATACATATATTTTATTACAATCATAGCAGTCCAAAATTCCAAATTGCTTCGCACAACACACATAATATACCGTACACATAAAAATTCTCCTACTCGCGGACAACCGAACGCATCTCCCATAGTCGTAGGCTTATAATCGACGCGACGTCCTTTTTAAAGAAAAAAAAGAAACGTCAGAACGTCAAACGACGAGTTCCACGTTCCCGGAACAAATTTCAGGGAGGAAATCACGAACGGGCACCCTCGTTCGAAACGCGCGTGCATTACGAAGAGAAAATTACGCGGGCAACGAGCAGAGCAGGACGTTCGATTCCGAATTTTATACGAGTTTCGGCTCGTTTCGTCTCGCATCGATGAACGTTCAGTATGAAAGAATAGGGTCGACGACGAGTCGCCGGGCTCGGGGAATTAAAATCGCCGGCCGGCTACCCCCGGTTTCCAGTTCCGGTGTCCAGCGGATAACCGCAGGTCGCCTCTATTCGTCGCTAACCGCGATTTCTTCTCCCCCTGTGTCTTTTCGATGCGGCGTAGAGACCCTCTTCCCGTCCGGATTTAAATTTTCCCGAATTTCGTTTAAAACGTTTATGATGCGTGTCCGAGGGTCGGCCCCGGCCTCCAAAGTCCCACGAGAGTGAAAGAGAGAGAGAGAGAGAGACGTCTCTGCCCCAAGTTTACGCAGCCGGACAACGAGTTCCGAAACTCGCAAGAAGCCGGACGAGAGAAGAGACTAGACGACACTCGACCGGGCCACCCCGTGTCCAACTAATAAATTTTCTCTCCCGATGCAAAATAAAATTCCTTCCACGACGAGGAACGAACCATGATCTCCTCTCCCTTTCCCTGACGTTCGATCGCCAAACTTTCGTTCAACTGCAAGAGGAGGAAAAAAAGAAGGAGAAGAAAGACTTTCGTCCCACCCTGTGTGTGAAACGTATGGTTGCTGCGAGAAGGAGAAAAAGAAAAAAAAGAAAAAAAAAAACAGTGTGACATTGTACGACTTGAGAAACGTATTCATTTTCATCGTCGGTATCGCGTGATTGGGTATTCCCAGGCCGATACGAAGAAACGTTCGCGCTGGAAGTAACGTGCATATGTTATACATACGTGCATATATTAGACAGTGTGAATGTTAATGCGTTGCGAATGATACGATTATTCAACGACCGTGACTATGATTGCACGTTTCGTTGAGCATGGACTGTTTGGAGGATCGGCGCGTAACTTTCGATCGAATTTTTCTGTATTTCTGACGTTTAATGCATTCCCTTATTAAATAGGACCATAGTGTAGATGCCTCGTTTAGGTATATCAGAAAAATCTGAAATTCATACTAATGTCTAGGACAATTCCAGTACCACTAATATTAATATTATATATATAAATAATAAATATTAATAAGTAAATTTTTCTGTACTTCTGAAATTTATTGCATTCTTTTATTAAATAGAATTATAGTGTAAATGCCTCGTTTAGGTATATCAGAAAAATTTGAGATTTATAGTCTAGGACAATTCTAGTACCACTAATAAATATTAATAAGTAAATTTTTCTGTACTTCTGAAGTTTACTGCATTCCTTTATTAAATAGAATTACAGTGTAAATGCCTCATTTGGGTATATTAGAAAAATTTGAGATTTATAATAATGTCTAGGTTCACTATCACTAATATTAATAAGCAAACAGACACCCCTGTTCTGATCTTCAATTTTTGCAAAAAGATGTGTCCTATTTTCAATTTTTATTTTTATTTATTCGAAGCTTTGCTTGTTCAATTGTTTGTCACACACGTATATTTTAATTTTATTTATTCCTACTTTCAGCTTGTAATTATCCGTTTCCCTTGTTTATTAATTATTTGTCATGCGCATATTTTAATTTCATTTATATATACGAGCAATTTATTTGTACGAAGTATCCTGCCTCTAGTTTGAAATTTTATTTATTCAGTCGTTTGTCACACACGTATTTTAATTTCATTTATTTACACGAAGAGTATGTCCTTCCAACTTGTAACCGTCTGTTTCATTTACACACTTAATTGTTTGCTTGTTACGTCTGCACATATTTTAATTTTATTTATTACTTTCACGAGAGGTTTTCATTTTATTTATTACTCTGGCAGATACGAAGATATTACATCTATTAATGTGTCAGAAAACGAAAATCACGAAAATACGCAAGTGAAACAAATAAAAATCAGCAGACGCAAAATTATTACGATCAAGTTAAGATGTTGACGAACATCAAATTACAACTAAATTTCCCGCTACAACTAAATTGAAATATCCATAATATAACAGAATTCCATTTACTCGAATCAATAAACCCGTTAAATGAACAAAGAATCACTAATTAGTCAAAGGAAAGAATCCCAGTCTCAATTAACCACAAATAAACTATTTATCCCCCGACAGATTCATATAAACTTAATTACCATGAACATGAATAAACAAAATACGTTCTTTCACGAATTATGATTATGTTCATGATTTATTACGATGATACTGTATGTAATTCTGTCAATTGATTCACAGAGAAGAAATGCAAAAAAAAAAAAAAAAAGAAAGAAAAGAAACGCGAAAATTACAAGAAGGTGGGAATTTCTCACGGAAACTCGATCGATCAAAAGAGAAAAGCGACACGTGGTTAATCGATCGGGTCGACACGATCTTCGCCTCGTAGAAGTCCTGGTAGGCACGGGCCGTGTCTAACGACAAAGGTGAGAGATAGCTGGATCGCGGCCAGCGGGGTTCCGCAGGTAATGGTATATACAATGGCAGTTAGCACCCTACTGCGGTCTGTAGTGGGTGTGTTGTGACACCGAGACCGGAACAAACAAACATCGTGTCCATTTTGGAAGGGTCCAGGACCAAACTGGCGTTGACCAGCGGCGACAACAACCGCAACTTTGCGGGTCGCGCGAACCTCTTCGAAACATCCTCCCCCACTGTCTCTCTCCCCCGCTTCCAGTTCGTCCTCGAAAACTTGGACTTGGATCATCGTGCGTCACATCGTTGCTACATATATATATATATAAATAATACAATATTTATATATTTATTTATATAAATATTATAAATATAAAGGCTATAATATATATGCATATATTTATATAAATATTATAAATATAGAGGCTATAATATATATATATATATATTTATATAAATATTATAAACATAAATACTATAATATCTATATATATATATAAGAATATTATAAACATAAATACTATAATACATATTTATAAATATCATAGATGTAAATGATATAATATTTATATATTTATATAAATAGTATAATATTTATATATTTATATAAATATTATAAACATAAATACTACAATATCTATATATTTATATATATTTACAAGTATCATAAATGTAAATAATATAATATTTAAATACTTGTATAAATATTATAAACATAAATAGCACAATATTTATATATTATACTATTAATAATATAATATTTATATTAATATATATACGTATGGGAAAGGAGACAGAAAGAGAGAAATCCGAGGGCGCCACCCTCGGGAACTCGACCGCGACGCTAAATAGGAGAACGATACACTCCCACGATCGACTCGATTCCATTTTTCTCCCCCTTTGCCGTACTCCGTTCGGGTTTCTTCCGCGACATTACCCCTGGCTCGTCCGTTATGCTACCTCTTAACGGGCCGAGAGTAAGCGTAAATTCAAAAGACCGTCCGTCTTTCCAACCGCGGATCGGTTGCCTCGCAGTTGCTTTCATGCCGTTTTAAATCGTCTTGATGGACTCGCACCCGAAAGGGAACGGGGAACGTGCGGACATCTTCCTGCGAGAATTTACCAGTTCGATTGTTGGACTTTGACCATTGATTCGATGGTCAGCTAGATTAGGTAGACTCGAGGATCGAAATCCTCTTAAATTCGAGATTGGTAGATTTTGAAGAGACTCTGTTCTCGATATTTCTTTTCGACTGCAGCAATTAAAGTGTTGAACACGAGAATATTCGTTTTTATTTCTTTTTTTTTTTTTAGAAGATATTTTAGCTTTAATTCTATAATACACTATCTCTCTTCGTCTTAGGTAAATCTTACAGAATTAAGATTCAAATATCTTTTAAACTAGTAGTTTTTCGAGATAGGTAGATTAGTATTTTTCTGTAAAGAATGTCGAATCAATGGATGAGGATATATAAAAGGAGCTGAAGATGATCCTCGATAGAAAAGCAAAGTGATTACAGTATTACATATATCACTTTGGAAACTATGCAACCTTTTCCGTGTTTTCAACAGTTAAGAAAATAATAATACGCATGTATGCGAATAAACCGGATATACTGCATATTATTATTACTCAATTTTTGGATTACAATCAAATTTACTAGTGAAGGCAAATAAGATTGCTTAACACTATCAAAGTGATCGAAAATTATAATTTTTGTTAGATGTATAAAACTCACATTTGTTACAGATATAAAACAGTGTATAAATAAAAGCTTAAGTTATTTATTATATAGTAAATAAATTAAACTTCTATTTTTTTTTTTTTTTTTTAATGCATCTGATGGAAATTTTATGCTTTAATCGCCTAGAATAGTTCTACTAGAGTATTGCACAAAAGTTGGTGTTAACATCACAAATGACTAGGTTATAAGCGTAGAAGTACATACGAAAATAGTGACGCATAGAATAACTGAATAACAGATTAGGCACATATGACTGTATTGTCACAGCAAAAAGGAAAGAATAATTTTTGCGGTCTAAGTTTATGTAATATATAACATATAACTGCAATATATAACTGTTACGAAGAGTCATTCTGGTTCATACTTTTGCAGTAAACATTATCTTTGTCAATTATACTCATTTTCTTACGAGACAAAATTACTATTTTATTCACACGACGATAGGTTTACCAATTGTGCTACAGAAAAATAATATTTGTTACAACAAGTTACAGCGATACATAAGCACAAAAATAATTTAAAAAAAAACAAACAAAAATAAAGAAAAACATTATTACATGTCACAACATTTAAGAAGATTAAAAATTTTAAATATGCATAGCTGATGAACAACGCATATACCTACGTCATGACATTAAAATATCCTCATCTTATTTCAATATCTACGAGTTTAATTTCTTTTTATTGTTATTATAATTCTATATGTGATATTATTATAATTCTATCGTAAAAGAAAAAATGTCGTCAATTACCGAGAATGGCCCTTTCAAAATTCGCTCTCTCGCTCTCGAACATACACTAACGTAAGAAAAAAGGAGAGAGAGAGAGAGAGAGAGAAGATGATGTGAACTAAGCGGAAAACCGTTTTGAGGAACCATTCGTAACCTTTTCGTATGTACTCAACGCGGACACAGGTCGAATACGCGACAGGTTTTGGCAACGCTTTTCTTCGAACCAGTCACGATCGAAACGCATCGTCCTCCTCGTCGTCGTCGTCGCCGCTGCGAGTTCCCAGCCGGAAATCGAATCTGGATGGGAATACGGGTTTCCTCCGGGAACTACCCACGAAATCGAGTTTGTTTCTAGCTACGCACGATCCCACGAAACGCGAAACGCCGGCAAACGAGTTGCCGCGTCCGGGACGTCCCGACTCCGGCAGCTAGAAGAACTCGTTCTCGTCTAGTAGTTCTCGTGGCCATCGTTTCGATATTCCCAGTCTGTCCGTCTCGTTCTCGTTCTCGTTCTCGTTCCCACCTCGGTGACAATGCTCTGCAACACCATTTAATTGATTAGCATTTTATTTATAGCTTATAATACACGATATGTATAATATATAATGTATAATAATAAATATACTGTGTAATATAATAATATAATATAATATATATATATACATATTTTATAATAATGTTTATGAATATGTAAAAATAATGTTCGATAATATATGAACGTAAACATTATTTGTACACTAGAAGTCATTTGCCTTCAAATTTATTCATTATATATTATATTATATATGACATACTATGTACAAAATATTATGATTAATATAGGTACACATGTACTATGAATATAAATTTAAATATTTACATCCTTATTTATGTACGCGAATATTATAATATAATACCTATAGTACAGATAAATTATAAATTTTTATTTGTAATTGAAGGTTTTGTAGCTCCATATTACATACTGCATACTATAGCAGCACCATAGTACTATATATAAAACGTTATGATTAATATAGGTACACATGTACTATGAATATAAATTTAAATATTTACATCTTTATTTATGTACGCGAATATTATAATATAATACCTATAGTACAGATAAATTATAAATGTTTATTTGTAATTGAAGGTTTTGTAGCTCCATATTACATACTGCATACTATAGCAGCACCATAGTACTATATATAAAACATTATGATTAATATAGGTATACATATACTATGAATATAAATTTAAATATTTACATCTTTATTTATGTACGCGAATATTATAATATAATACCTATAGTACAGATAAATTATAAATTTTTATTTGTAATTGAAGGTTTTGTAGCTCCATATTACATACTGCATACTATAGCAGCACCATAGTACTATATATAAAACGTTATGATTAATATAGGTACACGTGTACTATGAATATAAATTTAAATATTTACATCTTTATTTATGTACGCGAATATTATAATATAATACCTATAGTACAGATAAATTATAAATTTTTATTTGTAATTGAAGGTTTTGTAGCTCCATATTACATACTGCATACTATAGCAGCACCATAGTACTATATATAAAACATTATGATTAATATAGGTACACGTGTACTATGAATATAAATTTAAATATTTACATCTTTATTTATGTACGCGAATATTATAATATAATACCTATAGTACAGATAAATTATAAATTTTTATTTGTAATTGAAGGTTTTGTAGCTCCATATTACATACTGCATACTATAGCAGCACCATAGTACTATATATAAAACGTTATGATTAATATAGGTACACATGTACTATGAATATAAATTTAAATATTTACATCTTTATTTATGTACGCGAATATTATAATATAATACCTATAGTACAGATAAATTATAAATTTTTATTTGTAATTGAAGGTTTTGTAGCTCCATATTACATACTGCATACTATAGCAGCACCATAGTACTATATATAAAACATTATGATTAATATAGGTACACGTGTACTATGAATATAAATTTAAATATTTACATCTTTATTTATGTACGCGAATATTATAATATAATACCTATAGTACAGATAAATTATAAATTTTTATTTGTAATTGAAGGTTTTATAGCTCCATATTACATACTGCATACTATAGCAGCACCATAGTACTATATATAAAACATTATGATTAATATAGGTACACGTGTACTATGAATAGAAATTTAAATATTTACATCTTTATTTATGTACGCGAATATTATAATATAATACCTATAGTACAGATAAATTATAAATTTTTATTTGTAATTGAAGGTTTTGTAGCTCCATATTACATACTGCATACTATAGCAGCACCATAGTACTATATATAAAACATTATGATTAATATAGGTACACGTGTACTATGAATATAAATTTAAATATTTACATCTTTATTTATGTACGCGAATATTATAGTATAATACCTATAGTACAGATAAATTATAAATGTTTATTTGTAATTGAAGGTTTTGTAGCTCCATATTACATACTGCATACTATAGCAGCACCATAGTACTATATATAAAACATTAATATAGGTACACGTGTACTATGAATATAAATTTAAATATTTACATCTTTATTTATGTACGCGAATATTATAATATAATACCTATAATACAGATAAATTATAAATGTTTATTTGTAATTGAAGGTTTTATAGCTCCACATTTACAAATATGTGTATACTCTGTGTGTTACGTACATGTTACACTATAAGATAATATATATTGACAATTAATCATACGCCGTTGTAATTATAATTAAATGTATAAAATATAATTATGCATACTGCTTAAATAATGATCATGTACACCGTTGCACGTGTATAGAAATATACATTCATTGAAAGATACATAGAAATTTACATTTATAAAAATCAATTTTCATCTTCGTGCCACTCATCACTTATTATGCGTGTGTGTTAGTACATGTAACTTTTTTACTTATTATCATTTTAACTTTACGTCGAGAGTTCTCTCGGAAGTTCTCCAGTCTGAGATTCGTCGCGAGGTGATCGTGATCGGAAATTGATCGGGACGGAAGCACGAAACGAACAGGAGGAAGTAATCGAACACCTTGCGGTGGCAGTGGTAGCGACAACGCGTAGGAGGCCAAGCTATGGAGAGCCGCTCGTGGTTAAGAGGGCACGAACCGGCTGCCAGTGGACGCGCACTTCGAGAAGCGAAACCCTGGCGGTGTCGATGGGACCGAGTACCACTTTACGAGCCAGCATGTGTTCCCTTCTCGGATTTCAGATTCCGACCCTCTCCTTCTCCATTTTCTCTTTTCCGAGGAAGTCGATACGCTTTTTGCTCCGATCTCGAATCGAATCCACTGTCGACCGGCTCGAATTAACTCTAACCAGTTGTATCGTTCTTATTATTATTGGTATTTCGATCAATTTGTTGATTCGTTTATGTGAGAATGAACCCCTTTTACGTGAACGAGATGGAATAACTCGTAACGATTATAAAAGTACATATTGTACGTATAACATTGTTTGATGTTTCTCGAGAAACAACTGCTGGACCATTTTATCTTGATACATGAATGTACGAAAAGTATCGTATTTTCTTGGTAACACGTGACAGAACTTTATCATTATTTGAGTTATTTTCCTGAAACTGTGAGCACTTGCTCGAATACAAAGAGGACAAAATGATGAAATATATTTATCAGTATTTGAAATACAGTGAGATTCTAATAAATAATTATCATGTTGCGACAGTTAGTTTATAAAACAATTTACTACTAAATTATCAACTGAGCAATTTTTTCAAGAATCACAAAAATAAAAGCAATGAAATTCTCAAGTGACTAGAATAATTACTCTGTTCCATAATGCGATGGTCTTCAAAAGAGGAAAGACAGGAAAGACGATGTTGTGTAAGAGGTAGGTTTGAATTCGCTGAAGACACATAGATTTTATTTCTTAAAAATTTATATTAAATTTAATTCAATATTAAAAATTTAATATTTAGTTTATATTAAATCACAAACATTCGTTAAATATAAATTTATTCTAAATTTATTCCATCTCTGTTCTAACTTGTTGTTCAATTCTCCTTTGTATTTTATATTCTGTGTAACTGATGTCAAAATCAATCCTCAATTATTATTAATTTATAAAGAGAAAGAAATTATTAATTATTAATCTGAGAATTTGGTATTTTTTGCAATGGTACACAATGGCGAAGCATACAAGTATATAAATAAAATCTTCAAAATGTGATGCGCAACTTTCAAATTGCAGAATGTTAAGTTAAATCGGAGATTGCAAAGATAATTATTTCAATGTCCAACGATGCTAATTAGAAAACGCTCGAAACGCTTTCCACGTGTTTTAATTACAGCCGCGAAAGCACAGCGTGAAAAACGAGTCACGTCGATGACAAAACGCGTTCGAAATTGGACAAATTGAGGGGTGCGTTTCACTCCGAACGTTTTACAAGCGTCGAAAGACGCGGCTCTCACGGGTATTTGGATTTTCCCCTCTTTCGGAGTCCTCTCGAATTCGGACGAACGAGAATATAAATCAGGATATTACGCCGAACTGTTGTTGAAACGATGATTAATCGTGACACCTAGCATTGCTAAGGACCATAACTTATTTTTTCTGCGCAAAAATTAGAGAAACTGTTTCAAAACTTAACACAAATCATGTAAATTATCTGTGCGTTAATATATTGACGATCGTGTACTATAAATTACACATGCAATTGAAAAATGTTATTACCTACGATAAATAGTGAAAATTAAAAATGAGAAACATTCGAAGATTTTCGACGTAACTAACAAAGTTATGAAAATGACCAGGTAATTCGTAATGGTGATCTTCTGGCGATTTAAAGGATCTTTCATACAATTTTTCATTTCATTTACCGTATCAAAAGATTTTAATTTCGTCTCCGAAATGAAATTAAAATTAAAACTAAAATTGTATGAAAAATCCTATAAATCTCTCATTGTGAATATATACATACAACAAAAAATAAATGAAATAAAATAAAAGTTAACAGATAACATATAAAAATCAATAAGCTAGGTGATATTTGAAAAATACAGAAACGAGGTACGGAAATTGATACTGAATTATCTCGAATAACGAAATTGAGTTGAATAGTTCAAAATAAATGAAACTTTTGATACCATAAACAAACATTCTCCTAATTTCTTCCACTTTCATTTCTCTGAAGTTTCAGACTTTAGTGATAACTTTAGCCTATTTTTTTAAATCGCCGTCCTTGAACACTATGGACATTGAAATCCACCCAAGTACTGTAGAAGCTAATATTTATTGCACTGTTACACACCTATATACCTATATACACATATATTCGATCAAATTCTAACTAATCTCTACAAATAAAATATTCCAAGCGCGAACGAGCTGCAAGAAGTGATATCAAAAATTCAAATTTGAGAGATATCAAATGAAAATACAAACAAGCCGGGATGAACGAGAAGAATCGAGGAGCAATTTTCACAGACGAGTTGACGAGCGACAAAGAAATCGCTGGTGATCGTGCCTCCTCGAATTCTCAAGGAAAAACGCACACTTCTCGATGAAACAAATTCCCGAGGACATTCGAGACCAGACGGATTACAATACACCGAACGAATGACATTGTCAGCGCACCAGAAACCCCCGGTACTACGATACCCAATACTTGGTTCGCCTCGTTCGTACGTTATGCTTCCGTACGCTTATGCATAAACGCCATAATAAACAGCCATAACAGCATAAACACCGAGAACAGGCAGAACGAAGGAAGGAACGGTCTCACCCCCGTGGAAGGCCTCCTTCGATCCAGAGGGACGAAGGAGCCTAACACGGCCGCGCAGCTGTCCCATGTCCAGATGTCCGGTTTTGTCGGCCGCGGGACCGAAACTCACTGTGAGAAAACCAATCCTTAGGGTCCCTTCTTTCGTTGCGTTTCTCCCGCTTTGTCTTCCTTCTCGGGCTCTGGCTTGGCTCTCTGGTTCGCCGTGTTTTCGCCTTCCCTCTTCCGTTTTCCCGGTCTTCCTTGTCGGATCCCCAATGCACATTAATTACCCCGATCCGAGGCTATCCTTCTGGATTATCCGAAATTTAATACAAACGACCGTACACACACGCACACACGCACACGAACGCATACAGACGATTGTATAACATGTACGCGAGCCCACCGTATTCTCAAACGTACAAACTTGATGGCTCCTCCATTGTTCGCTGGTTAGACCTCAATTAGAACACGCATCGGTTATTTCGTCTCTCGATAAGTTCGTCTCTCTCACGATAGACGAATCGTTTGTCAACCCCGGCAAATCGGACTTTTATGCAAATTTATATTCTTGAGAGTGTTATTTTTGAGAATGTGTATTTATATTTTTAAGAATGTGTGTTTATATTTTTAAGAATGTGTGTTTATATTTTTAAGAATGTGTATTTATATTTTTAAGAATTGAAAGAATGTTATTTATATGTATCTAAGAATTTTCAAGAATGTATATTTATATTTCTAAGAATTAGAAAACAAAAGTAGAAGCTCGATTCTCTCTGGACTGTTTCGCGAGTCGAATATTGCAGAGAGCGTTGTATTTCGGATATTTTATATATTTCTTCGTGCTGGATTAAAAATGGCATCCTCAGTCAACAACGACTGAATTTTAGCAAATTAGAGGAGTTGCACAGTTCTGAGACGTTTGCATGAATTATTTTCAACGAAGCGACTGACACCAATACACCACCTCCTAAAAATGATTCGCGAACTGAATGATCCCGCGTAATTCGGCCGCGAGTCGAATGGAAACTCGAAAGCATCGCGATGAACGATCACCGGGCAACGATAAAGAGAATAATCGTGGAAAATGCGCGCAAGCTCGCGCGGCTATGCTAATTGAGTAGATTAGATCAAAGAGAATTCGTTGCTAACAACAGCCCCGCATTATCTTCTCCTCGTTCCATCTTTCGTTCCCCTTATTTTTTTTTTTTTCCAGTTACTTTACGCGATCGAATTCGCCCAAATTGCTCCTCGGTGACAAAAATTACGCGTATCTAATTGCGTTGTTAATTAAATTCAAAGTTTCGATAATCTCGAACCTAATCAACCTTCGCTCCAGAACAAATTTTTAATCCCTCGGTATCACAATTTTCTTCACTTCGCGTAGGAAGATTTTGTAATTGGAAAAACACGCGAAACGTGCTGGCGTGAAATTTTTGTAAAATTGTAAAATTCATGTGTAACAATTGTTCATGTTACGTCAATGCTGGACAATCAATATACAGATTGTTGATATTTTATATTTATATTAATTATATTATATTGATGTTTATACATATATAGATTATCGTATTCAGAAATAAATTCGATTATCTGGCGTTCTTTGCTTCTTAATTATTCATCCAGCATCGGGCCGTAATCTTAGAAAACCGGAGCGTGCGCGATATCGATTTTTATCAATGTCGTAATTCACTTTCTTATCTCGCTCAGGAGTCGTTCTACGACAA
Source organism: Tetragonisca angustula (assembly GCA_036937485.2). Classification (NCBI taxonomy): domain Eukaryota; kingdom Metazoa; phylum Arthropoda; class Insecta; order Hymenoptera; family Apidae; genus Tetragonisca; species Tetragonisca angustula. Next base: position 121,547 of record JAWNGG020000021.1, read on the forward strand.
ACGAGCAGGGGGTCGTAGATAAAATCCCAGCTAACGAGATACGAAACGCGTATGTAAAGTAGAAAACTACCACAAGATGATCGTCCTTTTACCAAATGGACACTGTATATTACATATACAGCGAGTTTGAAAGGCTTTAGATTTCCCATACAAGTTCGACGCGTTACGCTGGTCTCTCGTGCTAAAAATCATTTTTTTCATTCAATTTTAAATGCAACTGTAGTAAATTTTGCAATTGTGACGTATCATAACATACCTATTACACATTTATATATATACATATTTTTTAAGTTAATTAATTTATTACCTATCATATATATACATATTTTTTCTTTTAAGTTAATTTATTACATATCATATATATATATATTTTTTAACTTGATTTATATAACATTTTATTTTTATATGTTTGAGCACTTGATTTTCCGTAAAAATAAATATATATAAGAATAACGAGAAATATCGACAGATTATGGCAGAGAGCCTGGTTCTCAAAGAATCAAAGCGTCAGCGTCAAAAGAAAAAAAAAAAAAAAGCGAAATGATCGCCACGACCACACGTACAAGCACGATCTGTTTCTTCAACTTCGTGTCGATAACCGAGCCATCCAGTGACTCGATGAAGACGACGCAGAGAAGATGTTCTCGCATCAGTCGACTATTAATTACGGTCCGTAACTCGGCGCGTAATTAGCCGACGCGTAATCAGATCAGCAAACGGAATTGATGCACGTCTAGTTACGCCTAACGATCCCCTTGGTAACAATGCATTAAGATGTCACGCAACTGCTCCGGTATCTTTCCTCGTTTCCTGTCCTCGTGCACACTCGAAACGTAACGCACGAATCGATAGCCACGGTGCATCGACAATTGGCTAATGACGGGGTACGAGACGCTTCGAACGGCCCCGAATCTGTGTTCAGCGTCATTTCACGACGAATCTTCGAAATTCTTGGTTAAAGAGTCTTTCACTCTTTACGGGGTTACGATACATCATAAATTAGTACAATAGTTACACGTAACAAATATAACGCGTGTTCTTGTTAAAGACCATCGTGGACATTGAAATTCAGCAACTATACAGCAGCGTGTCGGAATAAAGTGTATACCCATTTTGTTGATCTCTTAGATTTGATTGAAATTATTTAAAGTCTGCGTAGAGAAGCGTATGCATTCATCTTCAACCGTATACTTTTTGATACTGGTCACGATATTGTTATTCAATTTTATTATTGACGATAGGATTATAAAAAGATACAGAAAGAAATTCAAACATCGTCATTTTGAAATCTTCTTTGAAACTGTATCATCTGTGACAAAGAAAGGAAATTTCGCTGACGCATCTGTTGCTGACGAATTTTACTGAAAATGGTCACGGTTAGGTGGACCATCCTAACATATAGATTCGAGACCATTCAGAAATAATTTCATTCAACTGGAGAATCCCCGCCAATGAAAGGAAAAGGTGCAACAACGAAAATGTAAATGTTAAAGAAACAATGTCACTTGCTTTCATCTAGGCTCGAGAATCGTTAAATAAAAAAGAGTCGAGGTCAAAGTTCTTCAGGCTCGACTTAATCTCGTTGGTCTTCCACCCGCGAGCAAATCGTTCGACAAAACTGTTTACCATTTCTTCCATTTCGCCGGCTGGTTGCAGCAGAAAAGACTGTAGAGGGAGAGGACGGGGCAAAATTCAGCATCTCGCACCTGAAAGCGAGAATCCGGCCGCGTGGATCTCGAGTGCAGGCGAAGCGTTCGAGTAGCAGCGTGAATTGGCAATCCGAAGGGCACTTACCGCCCGGGCCAATTCTCGTGCTGATTAGTAATATTGTGGCCTGATGAACCGAGGGCTCGAGTCGTCGTCGTCGTCGTCGTCGTCGTCGGTCGAGTCGAGGAGATGAGTCCGTAACCTCGTTACCAACCCGCGGGCGATGCGACTACCCTAACTATAACGCGACGATACGCTCTCTCCTTAGCTTCTCCCTCTCTTTCTCTCTTCCTCTTTCTCTTGTCCGAAGACTGAGAAGACTCGGAGCCAAGAAGGAGCAAAAAAGAAGATAAGAGTGAAAGAGAACGAGGGAACGGACAGGCAAGGCATTTAGATGGATAAATGAACGAACGAATAAATGATGGATGAACGAATAGGTAGACAAAAACAAAGACAAACGCGAGTGGAAAGTGGAAAGGGAAGGATGATTTGTAGAAAATTGAAAATATCCTGCGCTGTTTAATCAGAATTTCGTTGCATTAGTGGTAGATTTATTGGGAAAAATGCGCGTAATATTTATTGTAATGTATAACGTGTGATACGTAATTGGGAAATTTGAAGTTGTAAAAGTGCGAAGATGCGCGATTGTTTGATAAAACATGTATGATACTTAGATTTCACTTGTTTAGTCGTGATCATGAAAACTTAAAAATCCGCGGCTATTGATTAATTGTAAGTGATTGTAACTGGTTGTCAGTTAAGCCTAATCGACCGCTAATGAACGTAGGCGATAAAGTCGCCATTCTCCCTGATTGAAAATCTCAATTATCAAAGATAAAGATAAACGTAAAAGAAAAGGCACGAATATTCACGAAATCCTGCAACTCTTCTTGTTAGAAAAGATTCTAAGTATTAATTTTTTACAATTTTTAAAAATCTCTATACTCTTCCAGATTTCGTCCCAACGATATACCAGAGTGTTTGTAATTCGGTAACACACTCAGGATTCCTTCGCGTTGCGCGAACATTATTGATCACTTGTTTGGCAAGAAATATTATTTAAAACAAGAGACCTCGTTATCTTGCGGCAATTTAATTGGAAAAATCGCGCATAGGCTTCAAATTATCAAACTGCTCTGTAAGTCATCCGCTTGAGCATCAAATTCTTCCATTAACTCCGTAAAAATTTTAACAAAGATCCAATTTCCCTGATTTCGCTGATAATTAGCCCGCCATTTTGAGTTCCATTCATTTACCATTTATTGCAATACTCTAAATTATATTCTAACTTCATATATATATAATTATGTATAGTTAGATAATAATATCTACAACTCTATATTACTATTCTACTAGATAATATTCTAATCTACTAGATACTATTACTAGATAATAATATCTATAACTCTATATTACTCTATATAATATATGTATGGTTAGACAATAATACATACAACTCTATATTACTATTTTAAATTAATATTCTAACATGATACCCTACTTTAAAAGAGAGAGGGAGAGAGATGTAAAACTCTACCCAACATATGTCATAATCATTAATGATAGAATAATAAAATAACAAAAATAAAAATTAGTTGGTGAAATAATAACAAAATAAAATCAATAGCAATAGTAAAAATACTAATGATTAATGATAGAATAACAAAGTAACAAAAATGAAAATTAGTTGGGGAAGTAATAATAAAATAAAATCAATAGCAATAATAGAAATACTAATGATTAATGATGGAATAACAAAACTAAAAGTTGGTTGGTGAAATAATAATAAAATAAAATCAATAGCAATAATAGAAATACTAATGATCAATGACGGAATAATAAAATAAAAATAAAAATTAGTAACATACTCTAAGCGCAGAGAGAATTAGGATTTTTGGAATTATGCAGGAATAACAGATATACTAATTTTACTCCAAGCTCGACCAGCTAAACTCAACTCACCGTGAACCTTCCGTTTACTGTCTATTACCCTGTCTCGTTGGACTATAGTCGGACTATATTGGACTATAGCCGCAGGATATCACGACGAGTGGCAGCGTCAGTGGGCGGCGCGTAATTTCGTGGCGAAAGGTTACGACGAAAATCTTCACGATCGGTGAATCGGAAAATAATGACCGGTGGCGGCGGTGGCCCGCCATTGAATGGCCGTAGAACCGGAAGCCCGAGTACAAGGGTTGCGATTGCGGTACGCCGCCGCGCCACCGCTGCACCGATGGTTACAAAGAGGTAGAAAACGACGGGTGTGACACCGGTGGGGTGAGCCGCGACAATGCTCTAATCAAATGTCACGAATCAGCGCCATTATGCGCATCTGCGATATGAATTCGTAAATAGCGCCTGGAGGCGCTCGCCTTTTGCACCCCGTTTCAATGTATCATCCATCGAGAGATTTCCGACCGGTCGTTCCGACTACGTTCCGTTCGCCTGTTAGCCTGCGTCGAAAAGACGGAGAACATGCGACGCGTTTATCCGGAGCTCGACACGTTTCCTTCGTTTGGAAGAAACTGCGACTTGTAACCACGGGGAATCTCGCTCGAAGCTAACGATAAGTTTCAAATTAATTTGGACATTTTCAAGTCGAAGCTCGTTCGACGTGTCCGAATGTATTTCTTCGTATTATGAAAATAATATTGACAAATAACGATATCGAAGAGAACATTGAAAAATAATTCTATCCGACTCGTCGTCTTTCGATCAGTTCGAGTTACATCACGCACTACATCGTTAATAGAGAGGACAGTCGAGTGGTCTGGTTTTCGCGATACACCTCGTACCTTTTCTACATTTATTTACAGAGAGGTTGTCGATAATTTGACAGAAATCCGAGCGGGGATCGATTTAAAAACGAAATGCCACGCAGAATTCGAATGGCACGCAGTGTCTGAAATCCCACAACCAAGAGTGACGCCAATTCAGCGAACGATCGAAAGAACTGTCGCGTCGTTTTCGTCGATCGTCGATCTAACGGAGTTTAACGGCGTTTCTGAACGCGAGCGCGTAAATCCCGACAAAAAAAAAAAAAAAAAAAAGAAAAAAGCTGTAAAGCCACGATGCTCCGGCACAACGGAATAAAAAAGAGAAGGAAAAAGGAAAAAGAGAGGAAAAAAACGAATAAAAATAAGAGAGACGCTTGAAAATACGCCCGTCCTGAAACTTTTTGTTCGCGCGGCAAGCGTAGACCCGAACGAAAATACTGGCAGGTTCTAATCCGAAAAGTGAAAATCCTATTCGCCGGCGAGAACCGAGTTTTCCACGGTAAACGGCGGCCGCCTTCGCGCGCGTGCCCTCTTTTTTTTCCCGCGGGGAGAAACTTTTTCGAAAAAAATTCGCACGGATTAAGAGCTCCCGCGAAGTCTCGGGCGAATAAAAATACGGGTGGTTTAACGACGACCGCGCTTCGTTCCGGTATCGTTCGGCTTCCCCTTTCGTTCGTGTTTCCATTTACTTTTCTTTCTCGTCGCTCTGTCAGATTTATCGATCTGTTAGAACGTAGGATCTTTTGCGATCGCGGAATCTCTCGGAGCGCTTGGAAGTGACATGTAAAAAGGACACACTTTACGTGATTTTGGTAAAATAAAATTAATGACAATAATAGAAATATTAATGATTAATGATAGAATAATAAAATAATAAAAGTGAAAATTAGTTAGTAAAATAGTAATAAAATAAAATTAATAACAATAATAAAACTACTAATGATTAACGATAGAGTAATAAAATAATAAAAATAAAAATTAGTTGGTGAAATAATAATAAAATGAAATTAATAACAATAACAGAAATACTAATGATTAATGATGGAATAATAAAATAATAAAAATAAAAATTAGTTGATAAAATAGTAATAAAATAAAATTAATAACAATAATAAAACTACTAATGATTAATGATAGAGTAATAAAATAATAAAAATAAAAATTGGTTGGTGAAATAATAATAAAATGAAATTAATGACAATAATAGAAATACTAAATGATTAATGATGGAATAATAAAATAATAAAAATTTAGTTGGTGAAATAATAATAAAATAAAATTAATAACAATAATAAAAATACTAACGATGACAAAATAAAATTGATTTAAAATTCTTACAGTTGAAGATAACTTCAGTAAAACGGCAGCTTTATTTTGGTAAAGTAATTGAAAATCATGTGCCATTTCAAACAATTAAAATTCAGTACAATTTTATTAATACGAATATTAGTTAACCACAATATATTCGTAGTTACTAATATTCGTATTAATAAAATTTTACTTGAAACTCAACATTTATGTACAAGTGGACGAAAGTAATCGCACACTCGATAAAAATATTATTGATATTTGTGAAACAAAATTGTACAATCTGTGTACGACAATTTGTTGTCGAAAGCTGTAGTAAAATTTACACACCTTTAAAATTGTTGACAAATTCTTAGCGTTACATCAACTTGGCACGATTGTTCCTTTTCGCCATTTCATCGAACCTCGAACATCAGAGTTGAGCGACAACAATTCCAGAAATCCAAAGATTCTCTCATTTCAGTGCTAACAGTTCGAAGTCGAATAAAATGGAATCGAAAAAAGATTGCACGGCAAGTTTTAAGGGACTTTGATCTTCGAGACTATGATAGATTTTGTCACAGGAAAAATTCTCGCTTTTCCACAGTTGTTTCTGCTACGCGATGCAAAAACTGACGTACGGTTGACAAAGTGAAAGAGCGACACTTTAAAATAAAGCCAATTCAAGATTGTCGTACGAAGTACAACGCTTTCAATCTGATGCTACGAAATGGTAGCAATTCGGTATAGACAACTTTTCATCAGTTACGCGAATACTTTGTATACTCATTGAGAACGGTCTGCGGAGAATATTATCGACAAACTCGAGGTAAAAGAAGCGTAGAGGAAAGCGCGTGGAGGAACACGCAGAAAACGCATCGCCCACGTAAATAAGCTTAACGCGCGCGGACTAACCGCGTTGTTTCCGATTTTTCGTTCCACTCTTCCAACTATCGGAAGACCTTTCGACCTCCTTCGGCGATAACCTAAAAGTCAAGGGTACTCGCTCGCGCCAAAGTCCCGAGGATTCGATAATCTTTGGTAAAGGAGAGTGCGAAGGAAAGGAGGGGAAAAGAGAGAAAGAGAGAGAGAGGCTCGAGCCACTCGACCAGCCCGAAGAGGATTCATCTCGAGTCGAACGTGAGTATGTATTAGGTCTCTCAGAAAGTTCTGTCTTTTTTTTCCCCACTGGTGAAGAAAAAGAGAAACATAGTTGTTCGATTAGACGAATAATTTTTATTCGTCCAAGTGAGCTTCAACTGTACTCGACGATTTTTGTATTAATATTTTAACCACGTGTAAAACTTGCGGATATCAATACCTAATTTCAATGTTTTAATCATCTGGTGTATCATGTATTATGGTCGTTATATCCGAAATTAAATTAATTTACATTTGTATCATATTGTTGTATTATTATATTAATTTATGTTGGCATGATGTTATATTTATTTATCTAAAATTGAATTAATTCTGTCGTCTCTGAGATGACGTTACACAGACACGATTTCTTGAAAGATTGTTCAGAATATAAAAGTTGAAAAATACGAGTCTAATTTTTTCTACAATTGATCTTCAATTTTAATGAATAAAATGTACTACGTGGAAATGCTACGAATCTAAAAATATCCATCACGAATAAGCACAACAGATATCTCTTTCTCTTCAGATATGTGATAAAAATAAAGAATTACGAGAACGCTGAACATCACGTGTGTTTGAGAAAACAAAATATAATATCATAATATTCAAGACATCTGTTGATTCTATAATTAAATTTACTAGTTTTACACTAACAGATCGAACACTGAAAGAACACTATGATTTTAGAGCGAAACCACGAGTCCAGAAAGTTAGATCCTTTTTTTTTTCAATATCGAAAAATTAAAAAATTAAAGAATTAAAATCAAAAAATTTCATAAATTAAAATAAGATAAATTTTATGTACTAAAAAGTTTTCGTCAACAAAAGTATACAATTGGTGACACTAAATACAGTAGTGTCATGTCACTAAATATGCTTTATCAGCAGTATCATGTCATGTCGCTAAATACTTTTTCTTTTATATAGTACTATATTATATAGTACTATATAGTTTTTTTATAGCACTCTATAGTACTATATAATTTCTTTATAGCACTATATAGTACTATATAGTCTCCTTAGTACAGGTTAAAATAAAATAATTGGTCACCAATTGGTAAGATTAAATACAGCAGTGTCATGTCACTAAATACTTTTTCTTTTATATAGTACTATATAGTTATATAGTTTCTTTATAGCACTATATAATATTATATAGTTTCTTTATAGCACTATACAGTACTATATAGTTTCTTTATAGCACTATACAGTACTATATACTTTCTTTATAGCACTGTACAGTACTATATAGATTCTTTATAGCACTCTATAGTACTATATAGTTTATTTACAACACTATACAGTACTATATAGTCTCTTTAGTACAGGTTAAAATAAAATAATTTGTCACCGATCGGTAACATTAAATATTACAGTGTCATGTCACTAAATACTGTTTCTTTTAGAGCAAACCAAGTCGCAAAAAAGTCCCCCCTTGGATCTGATATTTTTTCTCTTGTGCCAAGTCCGTGGCCACTAGACGTTACTAACCAGCGCGGCGGTACGCCAAACGCTTTCGTTCCGGGGGCGTTTAAACGCGAACGAACGCGCCCGCCCGAAAACGAACCACCCGTTCCATTACCCGCTTTGTGGTGGCCATGCTCTTTTGATCTACCCCATAATAATTAATCCGCGGAGGTAACCGGAGACGCGTATGGGCGCACCGGGATCCACCGGGCGGGCCGGCGCGGCTCATTCATCGTCAAAACTCTGGACCGAGTCATTGAAAGGGTATCGAATCAGAGAGGGGAGCACCGAAAGAGAGAGAGAGAGAGAGAGAGAGATGAAACGGAACAAAAGGGGGGAATCGATGATTAACATTTTCATCAAGCCAAGTCACGTGCCGCGCGTTTTGTATCTTTAAACATAATGATCGCCACGACAATGCGGCCCGAGCCCAGAGCGACCAAATATCTAATCAGCACCGAGAATCGAGAGAATCGTCTAACGTTACGCTTGCCAAATCCGCACGCGGAAAAATTCGAATCGATATCCGTGTAACTTTGAGAGTGTACGATATTCGTTGGGGACGAAGCATATATTATATTATAAAACTGGAGCAAAATGGGAATAACGTGAGAGATTCTTCGAGAAATTTCAGAGGGTGCCGTGGAACTTTTGATTTTCATTTTAATTGATATTTGTTTACCCTTTGTCACGAAGATAAATAATTTACGACGCGACAATTGCAAAAACTTGAAAGTCAATCAATTGACAGTCAATGAAAGCTGAAAGACGCAGGTACTAGAAATAGTTAATCAGGTTAAATGTACTGTGCAGCAAGCAATAATTAATTAACTCTTCGAGAACGATGCCTCGTGTTGATAGTTTAGACTTGGGATTAATAATTAATTTTCGTAGGTTTAAATTTATATAGGTACAGTGATTAATATTCGGATACCGAATACTTAAACAATTATAATTAAAAAAAAAATCATGAAACACTAAATTTTTAATCTTGAAACTTTCACTTTCTAAATGCTTCATCGTTCGTTTTATCCTATAAGACGAAAACGAAGAAATAAAAATAAAAAATCAACAGGATTTCCGCCAAACAGGCCGATAATCGGCATTCGTTCGACGTAAATTTTGTCCACACGCAGCTGCGCGAATTGATCGACGAAATTTCCAACCGATGATCATCCAAATGCCATCTGCTCAACCGTCAGCTGGTTATCATGATTTTTAGCAATACGATTTCAACGTCTCTCCGGCCTGTCTCTCCTAGAAGAGGCGAACGCGTCGCGTGTCGCCTCCTCCAATGATAATAATAACGATACGCTTCGCTGTGTCGCGTTCTCATGTCGGGGGCCGTGATATTTGCACCGGTCGCAGCTGCAACCGGCCTGTAACTCGAATATTTTTACGAGGCAGGTCAAAGTGCGACGCCCAAACCTGTCGCTTCGTCGTCCCGCTTCTAACTCGCTTCTCGTTTGCTATCTCGTCGTGAAAAACGCGACGCCGCGTGCGCGCAGCTTCCACCCTCATTAAGAAGCATCGCGACATTTGACAAAGGGGGATGCATCGTGAGAAAGAAGACGCGTAAATGGATTTGGACGATCGAGCACGTCCAATTAAAAATGGAACGTACCTTTGTGACGCTATAGTGCAAAGAGTATAGCTACAGTGTCGAGAAACAAGTTATTCCACGGACGTTTCTATGAACCAGATGGTGGATTGTTTTTTTTCTTTGGCGTTCATGTAAAATTTGGAGACAAAAATATGCACAATCACTTGGAAGAATGTATGGGGTATTGGAAGTGTAATGCTTCTCATACTGATTTAATGGATAATTAAATTAATGTTCTATCTAAATTTTTATCGATAACTGCACAAACGCCAGCGGTCTATTTATTGTGGAAAAATTATCATTACTATTTAACGTAAAATTGTGATTTATGTATCATCGTTTGATTCAATATTGTTTTGAAATAATCGACGATTCGAACGATCGAATCTCGGGTAAATAGTTTTTGAATAATCGAAGATTCGAATAATCGGTGATTCAAATGGTCAATAGTTTGAATGATCGACGAATTGGATAATCAATAGTTCGAATAATCGACGGATCAAATAATCGAGTTTCGGATGATCAACATTTCGAATAATCGACGAGTCGGATAATGGACGGTTCGAATAATCAGCGTTCAGATAATTGACGCTCTATTGTATTTAAACGTACCAAAATTACAATTTTTGTCTAAAATTTAGTATTTTTCAATCGCACTGAAACTGTTAGAGAGATAGATAGATAGATAGATAGATAGAGAGAGAGAGAGAGAGAGAGAGAGAGAGAGAGAGATTGGTTGCATAACCGGGGAGAAAAGGTCGCGGACGCGTTTGCCATAACGACGAACGAGGCGACGAGACGTATGTCGAAGCAACGCGAGATTAACGCAAAAACATCCATCTATACGGTACTCGTTCGGATCACGCTCCCGACCTCGTAACGCTTATCTGCTTGACCCGTACGCTTCTTTTTCTCTTTCATCCTCCTCGGAACTCCTCGGTGACCGAAACCTCGCTTCGTCGTTTGACGTAAGAATCGTAAATACTTACTAATATTTATCTCATCTGTTCTCATTGATTTTCTTCAAGTTTTCTTTCCTGTTTTTCTTTTTTCCCTTTCTCTCGTCCACTACTGTTGAAAACATGTTGAAAAGTATTGAAAAATTCAATCGTCTTCCACGATCAGACACACCATAAGGAAAATTGAAATTTTCGATCTCTTGACTCTCATTTTTCTAACTTAAATTTGCCTTTTGCCAGAGAATTCACATTTAAATATAAATAGTAGAATTAAGAAAATATAAATAATAGTGTTTGCAAGTTCTTTTATTTGATTGGCAATAAATAGACTAGATATTTATATTCGATCGTAAAATCCTATTCTCACGTGTCACGTATCTTTCCAGTTTCGTCTAACGTCTAACGATTAAAATTATAAATGCCTATGATGCATCTTCAAAAAGCTGCGTATGTTTATGCATTTTTATACTTTCACGAACGTTGTAAGAAATGGAACCCAAGTAGAAAAATTGTTTCATCTACGTGTCATTATATCATAATTATTACACTTTGTACATTTTTATATATTATTTTACGTATATTTGCATAAAAATCCGCAGTCTGATAATAATAATTACAAGACAATATAACGCCTATTAAAAGATTTGAAAACGAACGTTATTATCTGCAACGCTGACAGCATATTTCGCTATCAAAAGTGTCGAGTTTGCCATCGAAGATTAAGTCATTTTTATTAAAAATAAATTGTGCAAGTACCTCTTCGTTATTAAAATCTTCAGCTGATGGAAAAGTTTACGATGTTATAACTAAATCATCACGATGTCATTACGAAATAACAATTCATTACGTTAATACGATAATTATGACTAAATCGTTCCAGTGTCTGAAAGTACAAACAAGAAGAATACATTTGCGTGACACGAGTGATTTCTAAAATTGGAAAATTCTACATCCTCCACGCGTTGTTATAAATGACAAGGAACATTTGTTAAATTGACACAAGGAACGAATGATCTAGATCAGCAGCCAATATAATGACGTCGAGCTCTCTCTAATGGAATATAGAAATTACTAGCTTCTAATACTAAGCAGCACAATACTAATAACAATATTCTTCTCTGAGTCGTGTATTACATTTATTCATTGCTCTCACGAAATGTACACTCCATTTGATAAAAATCATACGTTATTTTCCATCAGCTGCCATTCCACGTACACATCTCTAATCTGCATCAAGACGAAAGAAACGAAATAGAGGAAAAAAAGAAAAAAAAAAAAAAATACTCGACAGTAGAAACTTTTAGTCTCCAATTCGGGAGTACTCGTATCGAACTCGTGCACGTGTTTCTAACGTTATCATCGGCTAGTAAATCTTGGCGAGACAGCTTTGGAATCCCCTTGACCTGCGTTCCTCGATGAAAAACATCTGTCGTTCGAAACCGCGCGCCGAAAAACAGGCCTTCGATTTCGTTTCGGTCCTTTGCATTCTCAAGTCAAAACGCCGCGTGGTTCGCGTCCGAGAGACGAGAAAGTTCGCCAACGTTTGAAGAAGATAGAACCGAAACCCCGAACGAAGCAGAACGGAACGAAAGTAAATCACGGTAATCAAAAATTACCAAACTGATCGTTTCATATATATTATATATAAAATATTATAATATATATATATATATGATATAATATTTTATAATATAATTATAATATATATAATATAATATTTTTTAATATTATAATATATATAATATATATAAAATGATCAGTTTGGTAATTTTTGATTACCATGATTTACTTTCGTTCCATTATATATAATTATATATATACGCAAATTCGTATTTTTGAAGGCATACAGTGAACTAGGTGTGAACGACAAACGACAGGTTAACGAAATTTCGTTTTACGTAGAAAATTTTCAACAACGAAATTACAAGTAGAGAGATTCGAGAATCAAAAATGGTTTATTCATTCAAAGAGAATGTAAAATATTTTTAATGAGTTAAACACTGGCGCCCTCTCCTAATATTGGCACGATAACGTTTCGCTATTTACAAAAGGATATTTCGCAACGTTTCTAACAACTACTAAATGCAGATCAAGCACAATATTGTGAATGTAACCCGAATGCAACCTAAATCCAACCTAAATCGTACCTGGTGTTTGGAAAAACTACAACTATAAAATTGATATGAATCGAAATCAATTTGATTTCAATGTGCACGATCTACAAGAAGGGATACAATGTAAATATAAGACTATTTTGAGAAATAGTTGATATTTTCGAAAGCGTGTAGCAGCCTTGAGACGTAAAATGAACATATTGAACATTTTCTTCAACTCAAAAGCATTTTACAAAATTAGCAAAATTATCTGCGACTCGAGAGCTAAATAAAAAAAAGTATATGGAACATGAATTCATTTTGTACGTATTCTATTAGATTCGTCCCTTAAAACATGGACAGACATTTAAGAATCAGCCTGTGTGGACAATAGCATACAACCACAAATAATAACAATTACCTCGCGATACAAAGATATCCACATAGATAAAGATTTTTTTCTAACGATTCATCCAGATCAGCTCTCTCTCTCTCTCTCTCTCTCTCTCTCTCTCTCTTTGTGCATAGCTGTACGCGTGGTTTGCTGCAGTGCAAGTTCGCCGTTCGTGAACGAAAGTGAATGGCGAGCGGGGAGAAAAAGTGGCGAACAAGATCTGGAAGAGGGCGAGCGGCGAACGCGAAGCGGAGAGAAGACGACAGTGGAAACGGAACGGTTGAGAGCGGTCGGCCGAGAGAGGCGGAAAGGAGGGGAAAGAGAAAGGGAGAGAGTGCGCGCCTAAAATAGGGAGCAATAAATTGTCCACTATCTTCGCTGGGTTAAACACATTAAAGCGTCTTGAGATAAGGCTGGCTGGCGGCCCGTTTGTTCCACTCGGGGTTCCTGCCGACCGGCATGAAGGACTGCAACGTGTTATCCGCGCCAGGAAAAGAGAGAGGAACTGGGTGCAAGAGCGGCGCTACTCTCCGCGAAGGGGACGAGCGAGAGAGCCGAGGGTGAAGGAATTTTCGTATTTTTCGCGGTAACTGTATCGCACGTTGATGAACAAACGTTGCTCCAATTCGACAACCACTGTTCCAGATCAGAGTCGGGCGTTATTCGAATGACATTTCGAACAAATTCTTCGAACAGAATCGTTATTCTAATGATTTTTCCTCGAATGAAATCGTTAAAATTATTCGTTATTTGCGAGTAAATTTCACAGATTTATTCGTTATTCGTTGTTCGAATAAAATATGGCCCGACTCTGTTCTAGATGATACTTCGTAGAAAGTAGTTCAAGTGTGTCAGACGCGATGATGTACAGTTTATAGTATAGCAAGTGTATCAGTAATAAGATATATTTTGTACAAGTGAATTTCCAATTTTAGTTCAATATGTAGCTGGCGATTATGTTTATTCGTATAGCGGTAAGACGTATTTTGTACAAGTGGATTTTCAATTTTAGTTCAAATAAATAAATAAAGATGGAGTTAAATGAATAAATTTTTCTCGCGAGATGGTAAGGAAATCGTAATGACAAAAATTGTACCTATCTTGTAATTATTGGTCGAACGAGCAAAGGTTCAATCATCTAAGAAAATGGACAAAACTATCGAGATCTGCGTCTTCAACGAGGGAAAATAAGTAGGATAAAATATGTAAAGAATGAGATAAAATTTTATAATTTTGACTAACACGTATAAAAAAAATATAATTTTAAGAATAAAATAACAACAACTGTATCACTAGTGTTTCTAATTCGTTAAAAATCGAAATTTAATATTTACAATAATATTGATGTATTAATTCATATTATTTACAATGATAACGATAATAATATAACTATAATATAACTCTATAATATATAACTCTATAACTAATAATATAACTCTGAAAAAAGAAGAAAGGCCGTATATCGCAATTCCAAAAGAGATTTGCGTCTGTGCACTAATTAAATTGTAAAGCACCTACTATTACAGGATTTACATCGAAAACTAATGCGTGTGCGTATGTAATGTCTCCGCGTGCGACTGTAGAAACATACCAAAACTGATAGATAACTCCAAGCCGCACCCGTCGGTTAGAAATTTCATCCCAACATTCCTTCGCTGCCCATTACGAAGTAATTGCCTTTTTTACAAGAGACTCGGCAATTCAAGGAACGATCGATTCAACAGAACAGATCGTCAGAAATTGACGGCGAAGCGAAGGGAGAGATTTTCGTTAGACGAAAGAGCAAGAACCACGCGCGTCGGCAGACAGTTTTTCCACCGGTTTTCGAGGGGTTAAGTCGAAGTTCGCGAGAATAATGGAAGCGACAGACGGCGACAGTTTAAGAGAGCCCGCTCGTCGTTCGAGCCTTTCTCCCCCTCCCGACGAATTTGCAATTACTCTGCAATTAAGAAACGATTATTTTGCATAGACGAGAAGCCAGCCCGAGGCTGGAAGCGCGAATCGTGCCGCGTGTCACCAAGAACTTGCGCCCGACTAATATTTTAACGAGCCTCGTAAACCGAATTCCAAGATCTTCTCCGGCGCGCCTTCGTCCGTCCGCGGCCGACACCCTCCGCGCTGAGAAAGCTGTTCGAGGAAAAACGTACTTTGCATATTCACCCCCCGTTCGCGCCGCCTCGCTCCACCGGCTCCTAATATCCTCGGAACGATTAAGCCTTCGTCGTCGTCGTCGTCGTCGTCGTCGTTCTCGAGGATACACACCCGCCACCGATCGTCCGACGAATTTTCCACGCTCGCGAAACAAATTTTCGACGTCGGCGTGTATTTCGCTTCGTGAAACGGCTTTTCGCCGAAGGGACCGAGGGCTTCCGGAGTTTCCGAGCAATCCACACGCCCCCTCCCCGCTTAACTTTATCCTCGTCTGGATATTAACAGCAGATTTTTTACTGCTTCCGCGAAAGGAGGGTACCGACCGCGTTCTCGTTCTCTGTACGCCGCCACGTCGCGAGAACACGACAGAGTATAGCGCGAACGAGTTCTCTCTTGTGTCAGGATTTTTTCTTTTTTTTTTTTTTTTTTTCGCTTTAGGATTGAGGATGGTTCAGGCTCTAGGTACAAGCGAGCAGTCGACTCATCGTCGTTTATGTAGCTCGTATATAATATGCGATAATAAGGTTGTTCCGTACCAGAATTCCAAAAAAGAACGGAATTTTCCGACCACGGTGTTAGTATCCCTTTACGAATACTAACTAGTTCAATGTTACCGTCTTGTCTTAGGAGGATTGTCCTTTTATTTACACTATTACACTATTGTCTATATTATTATATTTCCTTTATTATGTGTTAGATTTGTACATGTAATTGTGACGCTGTTGTCTCGATGGATTCCCTTTTTCGACTGACTGTCTCGAATCTTCCAAACGCTGTCGACTGTCTTTTTTCTTGGAGTGGATGTAAGTGGATGCGTGCGTGTGTATGAGATGTAAACAAGGCGAGTGTAGTAGTGAGTCGTGGATGGTGGTGTGTCATAGTGCGTAAGACGGAACATGCCGCCCCCCGTTGAACGATCGGTTCAACTGATGAGATATTGTGTGAGTTTTGAGATTCGATGATGGTCTTACATCCGATTGTATAAATTTAAGATGTGCTATCATTATTAATGGGTAACGGGGTTATGTTTCTAATGTTTCGAGTTACAATTCCAGCTGCGGTTTTGACGGAGATGATTCGCACGATGCCGTCAGCCCCAGGATGATTTTGAACGATCCTTCCCATTTTCCACTGGAGCGATGGCAGGTTGTCCTCTCGGATGATGACCAAAGTCCCTTTTCGGAGTTTGATCTCTCCCCGAGTCCACTTCGTACGAATATTCAGACCATTGAGATATTCCTTGTGCCAGCGAGTCCAAAAATTCTGACGGATTTTTTGTAGGTGTTGCCATCTAGATAATCTGTTGACAGGTGTATCTCTGAAATCATACTCGGGAATGTCTGTTAATGGTTGACCAATTAAGAAATGACCTGGGGTAAGTGGAGATAGATCATTAGGATCGGTTGATATAGGGGTAAGAGGACGTGAATTCAGTATTCCTTCAATTTGGATAATCAACGTGTTGAATTCTTCATATGTGAATAATGTTTCTCCCACGGCTCGTTTCAAATGATGTTTCATCGCCTTCACGGAGGATTCCCACAATCCTCCAAAGTTCGGTGATCGAAGGGGGATCATCTTCCACGTGATGCCTTCTGATGACGCATATTCAGAGATTCGTGTGTTGTGGGTTTCGGAGTTGACTAGAGCGTATAGTTCTTTTAATTGATTTCTAGCGCCAACGAAGTTTGATCCATTATCTGAATATATCTCGGTACATCTCCCTCTTCGGGCGATAAATCTTCGAAAAGCAGCGATGAATCCATCAATGGTCAGATCGCTGACGACCTCCAGGTAAACTGCCTTCACAGCAAGACAAACAAAAACTGCCACATATGCCTTCATGTTATTGCGATTGCGATGCTTCTTTTCCTTAATCAAAAAAGGTCCACAGTCATCGATGCCGAC
The DNA here is from genome assembly GCA_036937485.2 of Tetragonisca angustula. Lineage (NCBI taxonomy): Eukaryota > Metazoa > Arthropoda > Insecta > Hymenoptera > Apidae > Tetragonisca > Tetragonisca angustula. Next base: position 139,036 of record JAWNGG020000021.1, read on the forward strand.
GGTGTTAAATGGGTGAGATTGTTTTACTCGTAGCGTGGGTAAATCTCCCATAATGCATTCAGTTGTAGGCGAGTTGAAACGGAGGCACCGAATGCATCTACGAATGATTTGTCGTGTTTGATTTCTTCCATCTATAGGCCAGTACTTCTGCCGAACACAGTATAAGGTGGACAGAATTCCAGCATGGAAGTTCTTGTTATGATAGTGTGTTATGATGAGAGATGTGATATGATGTGCCTTCGAGATTATAATTTGATGTTTTCGATCATAGGAAAGATTAGATTGTCTCAGTCGGCCTCCAACTCTAATGATTGGTTGTTGATCTAGGAATGGGCTTAATGGTAGCAGCCTGCTCTTATGACTCACCTTGCCGAACCTTTTGAGATCGTGAATTTCCGATGGAAAACAACTTTGTTGCATTAGTCTGATTATCTTGTCATGTGCTTCCTTTAATTCTTCCACGCAAAGGGTTCCGTGATATGTTCTAGGGGTTTTGAATCGCAGACAATAGGCGACGGTCCTTATGAGTCTGTTAAAGCATGAAAAACGGTTCCAGATTTGGTCGGGTTGTGATTCTGCGATTAGACAAAAACGGGTTTTTAGTTCTGGTAATTGTGCCGGCAAATTGATTTCCCATGCTGGCCATTGTGATTCTGGTTGGATTAACCAGCTGGGCCCGGTATTCCATTTGTCATTCCGTAAAAATTCCTTAGGGAATAAACTTCTAGATAGAAAGTCGGCTGGATTTTGACTAGTTGGAACGTGTCTCCAGTCGCCTTTATTTGTTTTGTGTTGTATATCTGATACTCTGTTTGCGATGAAGGTTTTTAACAAGTTTGGTTCAGTGTTTATCCAATGAAGGGTTATGCTTGAGTCAGTCCAGAATACTGTTTTATTTACACGCAATTTAATAGCTTGCATGACGGTATGGTACAGATTTGCTAATAGCAGTGCTCCACATAATTCCAGCCGAGGCAAAGAAATTGTTTTGAGAGGAGCTACCTTGGACTTTGCACACAATATGTGACATTTCACTTGATTTTGACTGGACGATCGTAGATAGAGAGCACCATATGCCTTCTCGCTTGCGTCGCTGAAGCCATGTATTTGAATCTCGTCTGCCTCCCTGAATATAACGTGGCGAGGATATGACAGGTCGTTTAAAAGCTTAAGTTGCATGCAATATTCACGCCACGTGGTGTAAATGTCTGACGGAACGGATTCATCCCAATCGAGTTTCAATTGCCAAAGAGATTGCATTAACATTTTTGCTATTACAATTACTGGTCCGAGTAGTCCAAGCGGGTCATAAATTCTTGCAATTTGGGAATAGATGAGGGAATCAAGGTGTGAATTCCAGAAGAGTCCTAATGTTTTCAATGTTGACTCCTGATTAGATAGGGTTAATTTGATGGACCCTTCAGGCAATCCCTTTAAAAGGAACTTATCGTTGGATGCCCATTGACGGATGTGTAATCCACCTTCCTTTAACAGTTGAATGAGTTCGTCTCGGAGTTGGATCGCTTCATGTTTTGTAGGTGTAATGAGATCGTCTACGTAGAAAACTCGTTGTATAATTTTTGATGCCATCGGGAAACGATGAGCTCCGTCCCTTGCCAATTGGTTTAAACATCGTGTTGCTAAATATGGGGCCGCTGAGAGACCGAATGTAATGGTGTTTAGTTCATATGTTCTTAATTGACCCTTGCCATCTCGCCAGATAATTCTCTGAAATTTTCGATCTTCTGGGTGGATCCAAAATTGACGATACATCTTTTCGATGTCCCCTGTCAGCACGTAGGTATGTAGACAAAATCTCAAAATCAATGATTGAATGTCTTCTTGAATCGTTGGTCCCACCATAAGTGTGTCATTTAGTGATGGTCCAGTGTTGGATTTCGTAGAACCATCGAAAACGACGCGGACCTTCGTCGTCTGACTGCGATCCTTGATGTTAAGTGTCCGAGGTTTATGTATTCCTGGATAATTGCGTTATATTTCTCTTTTAAAGCGGGGTCACTATTTAGTCTGGTCTCGAGTGATAGGAATCGTTTCAAAGCAGCCCTTTGGGAGTCACCCAAATTGTTTACAGTGTCTCTAAAGGGAAGGGCGACTACATATCTGCCATCGGTTGCTCTTGTGGTGTTGAGTCGGAAGTGGTTCTCTGGCTGCCTGTTCTTCTGCAGTAAGGTGGGGTTTGTTAATGCCTTCTTCAATTTTCCAAAATTTTTCCAACTCGAATTGCAAGTTAAATGTATGGTGTGTTTGTAACAATTTCTTATTGTTACTTGGGACACTTCCTCCAATGACCCAGCCTAATTGTGTTTTTTGAAGTATAAGATTTAAATTGGTTGCTGATGGAAGTTTAATTTGTCCGATGCTGAGTAGGGATAGAGATGGACCTGAGCCAATGAGTATTTGTATTGGAGCTGCTTTATTGAAATCAGGGTCCGCTAATTTGATGTTTGGTGGGATGGCAATAAATTCACGATCGATTGTGTTATTTGGGACGAATGCGGAGATAGAGCGTATAATGAAGAAATTGAGTGTTTTCGTAAGATTGGTGTGGTTGGATTGTATTTTTGCAGTTGTGTAATAGTTGCATGTAGTATGCAGAGAATTTAATGCTCTTACCGGAACAGCACAGTACCTTTTCTGCAGGCGTAATCTCTTGACCAAATCATCGGTGATAAAATTGGTAGTGGATCCAGTATCAAGAAGAGCTCTGCATTGTGTGTGTGTTCCGTCTCTTGCGTACACCTTTATTCTCGCAGTGGTCATCAATTCCTCAGTGCAGGAATCGTGGGGTGATGCAAGAGGTGGTGCCGTTCCGGTGGTTGTTAGTCATTGTTTTTCCTGAGCAGGTTGGGTTTGTTCCGCGTGCAGTAATGTGTGATGTCTCCCATCGCAAATTCGGCATGAGATTGATTTACACTGTGAGGCAGCGTATCCTTTACGCAGGCAGTTGCTGCATAGGTGAGCTTCCAGGATGTACTTCTCACGCTCAGGAGGGAATTTATTCGTGAGTTGTTCGCATTCATATACACGGTGAGTGTTGTTACAAAGTGGGCAGGTGATTGCAGATACATTAAATGTTTGTATTCGTTTCGTTGAGAATTTGTTCGTGGTTGACACTTCAGGCTTGTTCTTAGTGTTAACGCCTTGTCGTAAGTTCCTTTCTCAGGCTTCGAGATATCTTGCCTTGTCCAGAAGAAAATTGAGGAATGTATCCAAGGTTGGAATGATATCCGGTGATTCTAACTTCCTTTCGAATTCCATCCTCGTATCACGATCCAATTTCAGAAGAAGCATTATAATCACGATTGTGTCCCATTGATCAACAGGCTGGTTTAAAGTTTGTAAAGCTTTGACATGTTGTCGTATGTTATTTGTGAATCGACGCATGGACGAGGCTGAATTTTTTTCAATGGGAGAGGTATCGAGTAAGAGCTCACCATGACGCCAGACGATAAACCGTTTGCTACCGTAATTTTGATTCAGTAATTCCCAAGCTAATGCGTAATTATCTTCAATGAGGTCGATTAAATTTAAAATTACTGCCGCTTCACCGGAGAGTGCGGACCGTAGATAATGTAGTTTTTGTGTGTTAGATAGTGTTGTTTGAGTGTCAATGAGTGACATGAATTGTGATTTAAAGGAAAGCCAATGTTCCAATCTTCCATCAAATGTTGGTAATTCAATCTTTGGTAATTTTACCTTACTGTTTGATGCATCCGTTGTAGTTGCTGGAGAAGAATAATTTTCAATTATGCTAGTACCCACATTGAGAATCTTTTCCGCAGCAGTGATTAGATCATCATACAATTCTTCTATATTTTCACGCTCTTCGGATTGATCATTATCTAACAATTCTATGGCGTTTTGAATGTTCTCAAAATTGTCGAAGCTTTTGATGAGTCGTTTCATTTTTACGTTTAATTTTACAGGGTCTGGTTCTGAATTGTATTTGGATAAGTATTTACTGAATTGAGTCAGATGTCCCTTGATGACAGCTCTTCGTTTAATGAGATGCCTTAAACCTTGAGTTGTCTCTTCTTCTGCCGTGAATGACATTGTTCAGAATACTTGTATTGTCCTTTCACGTTCTTAGATGGTATACACAATCACTGCACTGATTCTTTTAGTTTTTTGCCGAATCCGGCTCGAAGGACCAAATGTTCCGTACCAGAATTCCAAAAAAGAACGGAATTTTCCGACCACGGTGTTAGTATCCCTTAGTAAGAATACTAACTAGTTCAATGTTACCGTCTTGTCTTAGGAGGATTGCCCTTTTATTTACACTATTGTCTATATTATTATATTTCCTTTATTATGTGTTAGATTTGTACATGTAATTGTGACGCTGTTGTCTCGATGGATTCCCTTTTTCGACTGACTGTCTCGAATCTTCCAAACGCTGTCGACTGTCTTTTTTTTGGAGTGGATGTAAGTGGATGCGTGCGTGTGTGTGAGATGTAAACAAGGCGAGTGTAGTAGTGAGTCGTGGATGGTGGTGTGTCATAGTGCGTAAGACAAAACAAAGGTCAAAAATCGAAGCAATTTTTAGGAGATAACGAGACTGAACATTTCTTCTTCTTTCATTTCGCTGTTGTTGCTGTAATTTTATTGCGGCCAAAGTGTCAAGTTTTTGTTACAATTCCGACACGTTCACGATATATACGAGTTCGATAATTGTTTAATACTAATAACAGGCGGTTATTCTTCGAGGCGAAAATTTATATGGTTTTTTAATAACTTTCTGGTCTAATTTTCTCTTATTCTTTCACGACACATTTTTTTTTTTTTTAATTCATTTGCCAATTGTCTTCCATCCTGGTACATGACCCTCCCCAAATTTCCCCAACAATTTTCTAATAATATATTCATACATTCTTCTTCTTCTAGTTTTCTTTAATCGACAGCGAGGTCATTAGCGACGACGATGCCATTAGATATGTGTGTAGTAGTTTGTGTTTTCGAGATATCTTAATACTCTTTGTATTCTCATTTTGAGAAGTCAGATTTATGTTTCCGTTGATTCCGTATTTCTGTCTTTGGGTTTCTGGTGGCGTGGCATTCGTGCAGTACGTGGGTTATTGTTAATGGATGGTTATTGCAATGAGTGCAGGTGTGTGGTGTAGTGTTTTTTGACTTTGTGTTCATGCGTCAGCTTGGTATGACCGGCTCTTAGGCGTGTGATAATTATTCCTTCTTCCCTGTTGTTGAAGTTTGGTGTTTGTTGGTGAAAGTCTTGAATACTTTTGCGCAGTTGGGTGTTTTTAATTGTTTTCCATGTATTGTTCCATTCATTTTTTGCTACTTTTTTGCAATGGATTATTTGGTCGTCGCAGGAAATTGAATTGTCAGCAAGTGAGGGAACTGTGGCGTCGACTTTTTCATTTCCTTCTATTCCTTGATGAGCTGGAATCCAGATAACTGTGGCGTTTGTGTTAGGTTGGTTGTAGTTTAGTTCTTAGATGGTGGATGTTAGCTGGTTTTCTTGATTATATGATTTCGTTAGGGATTTTGTAACGCTCATGGAGTCGGTGTATATGACGATCTGGGCTTCGTTATTTGAGCGTGCATATTTGATTCCAGAATGGCATATATTCATATAATACAATATAATATACAGTATATTCAAGCCCGGAGACTTGGCTAATCATTCTAAAACACGAATCTTTTTGTTTGCAAATGTATTATTTCACCGTTTTCGCACGACCGCGTTATCACGTAGAAAAATATACTTATTCCTGGCAAAATTCGCACATGTTCGTCAATCATATCAATACTTTTTACTATTTAATTTTCCTGCGATAAATTACGTTACATTTAATAGTAAGTGATATATTTCCATCTTACCGTAGTAACCAACACCTGGCTGTGGGTCGACGACTCGGAAGTTGCCCCTTTCGTAAATCGCGATAGCAGCGAAAGCCATCAGGTTCATCGAAATTGAACCTTTCAACGTCACTCTTTGCCATTTCTTATTCTTATATAAAGATGTTTCCCTGCACAGTCTATGCTCTCGCTTTAACCAAGATTTTCGTTGCAATTTTCGTCGTTACAGATGTTCACGATTCTTCAAAAGACGTCGAACGTTCCCATCTCTCAGCTTTGTCGTAACTCCAGCTTTCTCTGCAATTTGCCTCGCAGTCGAGCTTGAATTTGACACTGACGTTGCAGCACATTTATCCCGAGCTGTTGCACAATGCGACTTCTTCCGCCACTTCTTCTTTTGCCATGATTATCGAGATCTTTTAGTAGATTCACGCGCATTCAACCGACTGTATTTCACACGAATGTTACGCACTCGATAGCTACCGTACGACTGAGGACGAATAAATATTCGGTCTTGTTCAATCCTGCCCGCCTCGAGGCTGCGCAATATTTACAATTTCGATTTCGTATTTCTGAGAAATTGCCTCTCGGCAATAACATGTATGTACATCCGCTCCCAATACTCCAGGAATAATAATTCCAAGAATAATGTGACAATCTACGTACTGTCCCTACTTTACGATACATAATATGAGAAAATAATGTTAGAGTACTATCTTCTTCTCCAAGAGTATAATATTTAATATTGAAAGAAATATAATGTGTAATAAGTATACATATATGTAGCATAGTATACATGCATATAATATAGTATACATGCACATAATATACAATTAGTATACAATTAGTATACATGCATATAATATACAATAATATATAATATAGTATACATATGTCTAATAAAAAAAAATATAGTATAATATACATATATGTAATACACAATAATATATTATATAGTATACATATGTCTAATATACAATAATATATAATATAGTACACATATAGATAATACACAATAATATATAATATAGTATACATATATATAATATGCAATAATATATCATATAGTATACATATATATAGTATACAATGATTCAAAGAAATGATCGTACGTATGAAATTATAAACGAAATTACAAACAAGAAAAATAAATCATTTTTATTGAAATGAATATTGCAAAATAACTTTAAAAATTCCGAAATTCCGGAAGACCTTTATCTCGACTTGTTCAATAAAAATTGAAGAATAAAAATAAGTTGGATTGAACTGATTAACTTTCAAATGACTGTGTATATTAATAAAATATCTAATAATAATCTTTTATCGTACATATTGATGCACACACATTGACACTAGAAATCTCCTAAATTTATATATATATATATATATCATCTCTCATCGATTGTATTTCGTTTTTCGATTTTTGGACGAATTTTATTCAACAGGCAATAAGAAACAGAGTCATTCATAATTTCTACAATCACTGCATTCATTCGCCCTCAGTTATTTTAACCGAGTGGAAATTGAAAAATCCCAGTTCCTTTCATCTCCTCGCCCGTTTCTTTTCAACACTTGATCCCTCGTTTTACCTCCCGTTATCGATACTGAAGTTGGAGAATGATCCAACATTTCGAAGCAGTGTTTCAACGTGACGAGACAACTGAACTGAAGAATCGGTAGTAGGCGCAGGCACACTGACTCTGACTCTGGTTTTACGAAACTTGGGAATTGATGCGTGCATATTTCAACGTGTGCGAGGGCCTCAACGACTCGAACCGAACCGACAAACGAGCCGAAAGCAGCAGCAGCAGAAGAAGAAGAAGAAAAAGAAGAAGAAGGGCGAACGTTCAACGAACCGAAGTTGGAGGAGGTTCGTTTCGAGCCCGCGTCGGGGTGTTCGAATCGTTTGGCGGGACGAGTTTGCGAGCGAGGATAGTATCATCGTTATTCTCGGAGAGGCCTCGAGGTTGGACCAAGACGAATCAATTACGCGGCCGGCACGTACAACCGTTACGACTGCCGGCACCGTAAACGTGACTCGCGAACCCGCTCGTGACAGATATGGAGCAAACTGGCACGTTCGAGCGCGGATCCGGTGCGCGCCCGGCCAACCACCACCCCCTCGTTCCACCGTCCACTCCATTAATTAGCCGTAATAAACCGCGCAAACTACGCCACCGCTTCGCAACTGCCTGGCGAACCGCCTCTGCCACGAACGGCCTCGTCCTCCTCCGCGTTTACCTCTCCCCAACGCTCCAGCTGCGAATCTGAATCTGCCCGCGTGTTTTTCGATTTGATTGGCAACCCTCCCCTCCGAATTCTGTTGAACATCGTGCGATTAATCGGGGGAATCTCTGAAGACGTTTGACTCTTTGAAGACGTACGTCGGCAGACAGCCGCGTGAAATACCGAGCTGATGTATTAACCTGGTTCTTTCTTTTTTTTTTTTTTTTTTTTTCCTTTTTATCTTCCTTCGGTTCTTCGAGCATTTTCGAGGGAGTTAAAGGGAAACGAGTTCACTGAATCAACGTCGTTCTTGATGAAGTTTTTTTTTGAGGTTATTTGTTGTTCTTATATTTGACGTCTAAATGTAAATCTAGGAGAAGGTAGAGTAAAGCCGGATACCGAGTGTGTTTAGCTTCGTGACAGAAAATCGGACGACGGAAAGAGGAAATATTTGCACAAGGCTGAGTCTTTTGAAAAATTGGACTTTATTGGACAGTAAGAAAATGGCCAAACTCTTTGAACAGAGAAAATAAAAATTTCGAGAAAATGAAATTTCCTGGAGGTATAAATACTCGGTTTTGCCTCGTAGGGGGTGGGTGAAACCAGGTTTTAAAAAACATATAAAACGCAATACAGTTATAAAATTTTTATCTTTATTAGTTAACACAGTTTATTTAGTTACAAAATAGTAAAAACAATTACTAGTATGAAAAAACGTAAATCTGCAAGTCTCGCCTGTCAATTGTTAATGTTTCTTTGAAGTTTGAACATTATTTCCAGAACGTTGACAATTCTTGCAGCTCTTGAATTTTGTTAGTTAGAAAAACGTACTGAATGATTTGGAAAACGATATATTTCGCGTACAGTAATCTAATAGTTAAATTGATCACCATTTTGTTTTTTTCGACTGTTTCTTTCGAACAGATTGACGTATTGAGAAAGTTATAGAACTTTGGAAATAAAATAGCGTAACCAGTTTTTAATCTATCACGAAAATGCAAATTATTTTGCGGACATTTTGCTGCGTAAAAAGAAAAATGATTTAAATAAGGAGCGAATGGTTTTAAGAGGGTCACAACTAACTGGTTTAATTACTTGTTCTGCAGAGGTCACACAAAGATGATGCACGTTCCTTAAATAGAATTGTACAATTTTTAATGCAACAGTTCACCGATCGATGCAGCTCATTATTTCCTGCAAAATAGCATCGAGCTATATATATGTCGAAATTACTGGAGTCTCATTAACTAGGGAGGATTAAATTTATACGAAATTTGAAATCATTCACTTCTTGTCTAAATATTCTATTTTTTTTTTTTTATATGACACAAAAAAAAAAAGAAAGAAATGTAAATATATTGAATTTTACAAAATTCTTCGTGTTTCATACTTTGGCTTGCACTAAACCTTTGTATCAAACGACTCAAATGTATCATATTATCATAATAACAATGATATAATTATGAAAATTCGAAATATTTTTCTACTTTACTTTCCAACTTGGGAGAGATGTTTTTAGATGAAAATTGTTTCTTTTAACACTAAAACTACCAACGACTAAAGTATAATATTCGTAGCAAATTAAAATAAATTGGAATAAATCTATTAATACATCTATTAATATATTTTATTAAAAATCACTCGAATATCGAAAGATAAACTATTATATATACTAATCATTTCTAGCACTTTTGGTAGTTCCACTGTTAATTGTTGTAGATTCAGTGATCAGAAATAATAATCCATCACATGTAACGTAAAACAATACGATCCGATACTCAAGCATAACCTTACTGCCAAATGTACGTTACGCAGACCTCTTTGTCGGTTTGGACCGGCAATCGCACGAGTCTGCGAGAGATTAAAAGCCGAGAGGGACCAACGAGTACAGGAGAGATGGTCGACGAATCGACTCTCGATGGAAACGCGATGAATCGAAGGTGGAAAGGTGGAGGGAGACGAGCGAGAAAAATCGGTGGCGGGCGAGAGCGAAAAGCAGAAAAACACATAGAAAGAAAGAAAGAAAGAAAAAGGAGAGGCGAGACTCGAGGAAGGGAAGAAAGGAGCACTCGACACGACGCGACGCGACGGCTGTTTCGGTACCGAGAGGAGAGCAGAAAGTCGGCCCGGAGGGTTACTGCTAAACAGGCAATTACGAGACTCCTCGGTGGAAGACGCTCGTAAAAGTTAAAGCGGAGGAGGAAAGAGAGGTGGAGGTCTTTGAGGGAGGGAAAAGGCGCGAGACGAGAACGAAACGGAAGAGCGATGAGAAGACGAAAGTCGAGAACGAGAAACTGGGTGGGAGAGGGGGGAAGGAGAAGCGTGAGTGGCGTGGAAAAAAAGGAAAGAAAAGGAGAGAAGAGAGTGGTGCGGAGAGGCAGCGAGAGAGCAAAGACGAGACCGGCCGATCCGAGCCTTCTCCGGAGATTCTCGCCCGAGGCGGCGTGTCATCGGTTTGCTCTTCTCTCGTTCGATCGAACCGTGCCGAATTCACGGACCTCGCGACCTGCGAGTCGAAATCGGCCGTTCGCATCGAACCTTCGGCTTTTCGATTCATCAACGACACGCCCGGCGTTCCTTTTCACCATTTCCCCGCCAATTCGACCGAGATCCGATCTACGAAACGTCGAGCCGTTTCAGCGCTGCAGTTTTTCACCGTGCAATGCGAAAAATGCCGAGCAACAGAAACGATAAAAGCGGATGCCTATTTACGGGCGTTAGGTTTAATTTGAGAAAAATGACGTGCCGTCGAGAATTATTGTATACGGTTTTAGTCACTCGTTACGGTCCGCAAGCGGTTGCCAGCGCAAGTGGTTAACCTCTACCACGCACGTTGAGAATTTTTCGTCCGAAAATTGTAATATTTTCTTCAGTTTCAAGTATATTTAAGTAAAACAAAACTAGGCAAATACAAATAATAAATTTATCACATCTCGATAATTTCTATCCAGCGATATCATGTAACGGCGAGTTGAAAAAGAAAGCGACGAATCATTGTATACGGTTTTGGTCACTCGTTATGGTCCGCAATCGGTTGCCAGCGCAAGTGGTTAACCTCTACCACGCACGTCGACAATTTTTCGTCCGAAAATTGTAATATTTTCTTCAGTTTCAAGTATATTTAAATAAAACAAAACTAGGCAAATACAAATAATAAATTTATCACTTCTCGATAATTTCTATCCAGCGATATCATGTAACGGCGAGTTGAAAAAGAAAGCGACGAATCATTGTATACGGTTTTGGTCACTCGTTATGGTCCGCAAGCGGTTGCCAGCGCAAGTGGTTAACCTCTACCACGCACGTCGACAAATTTTTCGTCCGAAAATTGTAATATTTTCTTCAGTTTCAAGTATATTTAAGTAAAACAAAACTAGGCAAATACAAATAATAAATTTATCACTTCTCGATAATTTCTATCCAGCGATATCATGTAACGGCGAGTTGAAAAAGAAAGCGACGAATCATTGTATACGGTTTTGGTCACTCGTTATGGTCCGCAATCGGTTGCCAGCGCAAGTGGTTAACCTGTACCACACACGTCGAGAAGTTTTGCAATATTTTCTCAGCTTTAAGTACATTTAAATATAACCCAGACAAAACAGATAATAAATTTATTACTTCTCAGTAATTTCTATCCAGTGATAGTCATACCGACGAGTTCAAAAGAAGAAGAAAGCGACGAATTATTGTGTACGGTTTTCTGTCACTCGTTACGGTTCGCAATCAGTTGCCAGTGCAGGTGGTCAATCGAAAGCGCGGCTTAAATTGCGAATTTCGCATCGCGACCAAACACCTTTCTCGACACAAAGTCCGAGACAGCGTCGAGAAATCTCGGTGCCTCGGAGATTCTCGCGGCGAACCCGTCCGCGTTTAAACCACGGTCGAAGAAAGTTTCCGGGGTAACGCCCGCTCGATATTCCGCCGCGGAGCCGATAGGTATAGATAATCCAGCGACGTAGCCGGACTTTAAGAGACACGGGTCTCTCCCTTTCAGTCGGGCGAGACAGAGCAAGAGAAAAAGAGAGAGGATACGGAGACCGAGGGTGGACCGAGGGTGGACGACCAAGGGTGGATTGATCCGTGGTCATCGTGCGGCTCTCTCGATACATCCCCACCTCTCCAGCTGCCCTCGTCTCTCGTTCGTGCTCTCCCTCTTTCCCCTTTGCTCATTTTCCTTCGGCACCCTCGGTTTTCACGACCCTCTTCTCCCCAGCTCGCCTCGTTTCCTTCGTTCTCTTCTCCGGCAGGCGAACGTCTCCGAGGTTGGGCATACGTATACATATACGTACGTAGGTACGTCGGTTAGAGGCACTCGTCTCCTCGGTTCCTGTTACACCGCCGGTCCACCCACTTCATTACAACCGCCCGAGGAGAACGACAATGACAGCGCGGATGCTACCATCGCGTTCCTCTCTACGACCACCGTCGGAACTTTCCCTTCGGCTGCGCCCTTAAGTGAAATCCTGGCATCAATCTTGCTAACGACCTGGGATTAACGCTAATTTGTCGACCGCGCGATATTGCCGAATCGCCGAGATATCTCTGTCGGTTCTCTCCCTCCGTTCCTCTCTCTCTCTCTCTCTTTTTCTCTGTTTCTCATTTGTTATCATCTTGCTTCGTGCTACGGTATTCTTAATTAAGAAGTTTCATTTCTCGATCGAGTGTGACCAAAGCTTTATCAAAAGGACAAAAAATGACATTATTAACAAGTTTGCTACGATAGAGCGCCGCCATTGAACAGGGAATCCCACGCCAAAAGTGCACACATTGAATCGAATCATTTTCCTGTGTTTCTGTTAATACAGTTTGAAAAGAAATACTTGTTTAATTTTCTGGTAATATTCTGACATAATGGCCTGAAACGTTCCTTCTAAAGAAACTTCAGTTTTTTAAACAAAAATCTAACCTCAAGTTTCTAAGAGATCAACAGTTGCATCTATAGCCGGTCTTTTCCAAATTCTGATAGATTCTTTTGTTACAATAAGTTTTTATTACACAAACATTCCACTCGAATGGAACGTGTGAACCTCTCTTCAGCAATGTCAAAAGTCTGTCACACAGCTCAACACGTATTCCCATCTGAAAGGAACATTTTGATACTCGATGGACACAGGACTGTACTGTAAAACATAAGTATCATACAAGTATCTAGTTAATCACCTCGACATTAAATCTGCGCAGAGAAGGAAAAGAGAAAGGAAAGAGGACGTTCGCCGTCTCGGTGAAAATTTCTATCCATCGCGAACACGCTGGGAAGGCTCCTCGAAGGCCGAGAGTTTCCTCTGGTATCTCGAGAAAGATCACGTCCGTGCGATGAGCTCGCGGTCGACGAGAGTGGCGGCCCGCATGCTCGACACCCGCTGGAAATGGTTCGTTTCGGTCACGGTGACACGTACCCCTGTGGAGAGCGTCCACTCGAACCCTGCTGATGACGCGGATTACGACAACGTGAGCTCCGAGTCGATGCTCACCTGGCTCTCTCGACGAAAGCGTCGTCGAGCGTTGCTTCTAACGTCACCCTCTCTCATCGAGAATCAAGCGTTGAATCAATCTCGCTCGAGAAGACAGAAAAAGAGAGAGAGAGAGACAAAGAAAACCATACGAAAAAACCGAGCGAATCGCCAAGCAACCACGTCGGATGGAATCGATTCGACAAAAAACGTACGCAGCATCTGCGTATAAAATTGCTATAAAATATATTTAATAATTAAATATTAATTATTAAATCAATAATAATTATATTCAATAATTAAATTATTATAAAATATAATTAAATATTAATAATTAAATTGTTATAAAATATATTTAATTATTATAATTAAATATATTTAAGCACATTTAAGTGTATTAAGTATATTTAAATGTTGTTAAATATATACTATATATATATATATTTAATAACATTTAAATTGTATGTCCGAATGAAAAATTGTTTAATACAAAAGTTATATGGTTTTAACCACTTGCGCTGGTAACTGGCTGCGGACCATAACGAGTGACCGTGTATCAATAATTCTTTTCTAAACTCGTCGGTACAACTATCACACTCGATAGAAATTATCGAGAGTTAATAAATTTATTGTTTGTTTTGCTCGGGTTACTTAAATATATATTTAATATAAATTCTGCTTACGCCTAAATACACTTAACTGAGAAAAATATTGCAATTTTGGGAAAAATTTGCGCGTGGGCGCAAGAGGCAAAATATGGCGTGTCAATTTTTCATATGTGTGTCGGGGAGTCTCGAAATCTCCGAGGTCATCTTTATTTCCTTTAATCGAACCATATACATATTTCCTTTCCATCGTGAATCGAAAGAATATTGAATTCCAAGTAAAAATTTGCATTAAGCCACACTGACATATACACACATATCGATGTTAATGGAATCGTCTCTCTGTTCGTCGCGCTCTTACGTCGCTTCCCGCCTCTCGACGTTCTCGCGCGCTCTTCGCGACCGATAAAATTCCTCTCCGCTCTCGTTCCCGGCCAGAGCGGTTTCCGAAACAGACAACAGAAACGTAGCACACATACTCCGGTCCCGATATACCTGCGAGAGCGATGAATAGTCAAGACCCGTTAGGCGTTTCCACGCAAGAGATATCATTGATCGTGTATCGGTTTGTGACGCGTGACGCAGATAGCGACCACTAATATCGTCCACCACACTGGCTCCCATCGCCTATCGTCGTCCACCGCGGTTTCGTTCGTTGCGCGCCTCGAACACCGGCCCGATTCGATTCGATCCGATTTCGATTTCGATTTCGATTTCGACTCGACTCGACTCGACTCCTAGGCACGAGCACCAGGCGATTTCCTTTCTCTTTCGGCCTCTCTATCGACGCTGGGGATCGAGAGAAACGAACGTTTCCACCGAATGCACCGACGCGACACACCGTCGGGGCTCATTGTTGCGTAACAAGTTCGATTTCTGCCACGGCTCGGACTTCTATTCTTCCTCGACCGTCTGATTTTCGATTTCCTAAGTGTTCGATCGATTGGTACTTGGAATTCTTCTCTTTTTTTTTTTTTCGATGATAATAATAAATACAATTTAAATAACTCGGGTGTGTTTGCACGATTAAATATTCTGTATATTCTATGTTCTATATTTTATATTCTATATTATAGACTTTTATATTCTGTATTATAGTCTTATATATTCTTTATTACAGACTTTTATATTCTATATTATAGACTATTATAGCTATAATGGATCATCATATTTTGAACACATGCCCAATAGATCTCTAGATTGTATTTCTTTTTTTTTATAATAATAATAATAAATACAAACTAAATAACTTGGGTGTTTGCACGATTAAATATTCTGTATATTCTACATTCTATATTTTATATTCTATATTATAGACTTTTATATTCTGTATTATAGTCTTATATATTCTTTATTACAGACTTTTATATTCTATATTATAGACTGTTATAGCTATAATGGATCATCATATTTTGAACACATGCCCAATAGATCTCTAGATTGTATTTCTTTTTTTTTTATAATAATAATAATAAATACAAACTAAATAACTTGGGTGTTTGCACGATTAAATATTCTGTATATTCTACATTCTATATTTTATATTCTATATTATAGACTTTTATATTCTGTATTATAGTCTTATATATTCTTTATTACAGACTTTTATATTCTATATTATAGACTGTTATAGCTATAATGGATCATCATATTTTGAACACATGCCCAATAGATCTCTAGATTGTATTTCTTTTTTTTTTATAATAATAATAATAAATACAAACTAAATAACTTGGGTGTTTGCACGATTAAATATTCTGTATATTCTACATTCTATATTTTATATTCTATATTATAGACTTTTATATTCTGTATTATAGTCTTATATATTCTTTATTACAGACTTTTATATTCTATATTATAGACTGTTATAGCTATAATGGATCATCATATTTTGAACACATGCCCAATAGATCTCTAGATTGTATTTCTTTTTTTTTTATAATAATAATAATAAATACAAACTAAATAACTTGGGTGTTTGCACGATTAAATATTCTGTATATTCTACATTCTATATTTTATATTCTATATTATAGACTTTTATATTCTATATTATAGACTATTATAGCTACAATGGATCATCATATTTTGAACACATACTCAATAGATCTCTTACATTGTATTTCTTTTTTTTTATAATCTAATAACTTGGGTGCTTGCACGATGATCGAACGTTATGCAACCGAGAATAATGCGTGAGATGAACATAATTCTGTATTCTGTATATTCTATGTTCTATATTCCATATAATTCTATAGTTTACATTCTATATTATAGACTTTTCTATTCTTATTACAGATTCTATATTATAGACTATTACAGCTACAATGAAGGATCTTAGTATTTACTATGGTGATATTTTACAATTTAACCATCATATTTTGAGCACATACTCGACAGAACTCTCAGAACGTTAGTTCTATCGCGTTTGGAATATTCCGGTGCAATCTCATCAGGCCGAGTACGTACAACTTCTAGAGAAGATTCAAGACAGATTTCTCTTAATAGTCCTATGACCACCATGAAATAACACACCGTATGTAATAAGTAACTGATATAGAGTGAAATATAAAACATAGGTGACGATGTGATAAATAAAAGAAATAACACACCGTATGATAGATATTGTGATTGGATGAGGGAAAGAGAAGAAAATAAATTTTGCAATGGGGGCAGACTCCAAAGCACTGGTTAGAGGGCTGGAGGATTAGACAAGTTAGTAAATGATAAATATGTAGAGAAAGCTAGTCAATCGGTAATTCACAACCAAATTGAATCCAAGTCCTCTAATATTCGATTCACCAAAAGTAATATTCGATTCGCACTTTATAATACTGCTTAATGTTGTAAACAGTGGCACAGATTCAATTATTCTGTATCCGCGGATTCATTGTCATACCCCATCTTTTATACTTATCAGAACCATCCTATTTCTAAAACTTTAAACTACTATTTAAAACAAACAAAAAGTCGATTTTTTTGAAAATGGTCACACTGCGTCCTCTTAAACCAGCAATTTTCCCGATATGTCACTAAAAAACGTGTGCTTTGTCGAGCTCGCCATCTGCATAAATGCGCGACCTCGTCCTAAAAGGACAAATTACCCACGCCGGTGACGAACAAACGCAGAGGAGAGAAGGCGGCTACCAAGTCGACGACATCGGCCCCTCGCGAATTCCCTCGCTTCGATCGCATTGCGGTACGATAAGTTACGATCTCTCTCTCTCTTTCTCGTCGATATCCGAGAAAAGGAGGAGAGAGAAAGGGAAGAAAGAAGCGAGCGAGCAAAGGCCGTGTCGCGATGGAAAAGAAAAGCGGCACGGCGCCGTGCGACGGCTATTTCTGAATCTTTAGTCGGTTTACAAGTAGCGGGGTCACGGGCCGGCCCATAAAGAAGGCACGACTTACTTTGCTGCTATGTGGGCGCGCACCGCGGAACTCTGCCATCTATCTCCTCATGCTCGGTGGGGGCCAACCCTGCGCAACCTCGACCGCCGCACACGCTCGAGTCAACCGTGAACGAGAACGCCATTTTCGAACGAAGAAACGAAGACGACAGAAGTAGATGTGTGTCGCGAGCATTTGTTTGACAGTAATTGCGTCGTATCTACACTGCTAATGCTTAGGGCCCGAGAGGAACTCGAACGTTTCGAGAAGAAGATCGAGTTGAAGTCGGTTAATTCTAAACACGATCGAAAGATCTGAAGATAAGCGTCCTGCATCCTGCTTGGCCGTGGATTTTATGTACAAAAAGAAACTATGGAACTATCGAAGCGAAAGGGGGTTAGGTCGAAAAAGGGAAAGGAGAGGCGGGGAAGCTGCACTTCCTATCTCGAGTTTCGCTGCCACGCCGTCTACCACGAGTGAAACCTCGGAGGGGAAAAATAACGGGAGAATGAGAGTTACGCGAACCGTACGGCCACGAGGAAGAACCTCTTAATCGGGGACCTGGACCTCTACAGGGCACAGGGGTCTAACCCCCGTGGACCTCGGCCGCGTCGTCGGTGTATCTCGTACTGGCTGACCTCGACACCCCACCATTCGACGCGTCGCATCATCGAGAGACGTTCCTTCCTCCTGATCCCTAGCTCGTCCGATCGACTAATCATCGTTCCTTTTCAAACTGTTGAGAACATTTTTATGCAACTGTTCTGGGTTTTTATGCAATCTTTTCTTGTTTGCGATGGGAGCTCTCCCTCGAGAAGCGGTGGGATGTTAACGCAGCGCAGCGAAGAGATTGAATTTCGACGATTCTCGAGAAAATAAGTGAAAGTGTCCTCCTCGCTATCGCGCCAGCTACGTGGACGTGAAATCATGTTCGAAGGAAATGAGCTCGTTGAACAGATGGAATGGATCTTTTCTTAACGAAGGGTATATATATGTGTATTTTCAAATGTTGGCGAATTTTTTAGAGATAAAATTATGTTTCACTGAAACAGATAAATATGTACGTCTTGTTACACGTTGTTCAATCAGTAATTACTAAAAGTTTGTAATAATGATTGGCAATTGCGGAAAATAGAAATTTAAATGTAGAAAGACGTGGCAATCATTTAGCTGTGGTTTGGGGTGCCAAGTACGTATCTATCTACGTGGGATTTTATCTTCTTAATTGTACATTAAGTCGTACGTAAATTGGAGTTGGTACTTCCCGAAAGTGGAAATTTGTAAAAATATATAATGACAGCTGTCTGAATTTTACAACGCGTCGACTACAATGAATATTAACACATTGACCACCACGCGAGAATAAGCTGCAAGAGAACACAACGTACGATACAATGCACAGTACTTAATTTTTCTAATACAATATTCATACAATATTAATTAATATTAATTAAGATTAATTGTTCGACAGTGTATTTTTTTACGTCGTAATACCACCTGTACCCAGTCACCTATGACGTTCAAATGTTTTTACTTGACGACTGCTCATTTTTATTTTACACGAAATTATTCGAAACATTCGACCACCAACAGCCATCATGACAGTCAAAACACATTATCGTTCATTGCAAGATATACGCCGAATTACGCGACAAGTGTCGAATATCAAAGATAAAAGCAAGGCAAGACGTTTGCAAGAGCGGCAAGACTGGTCTCGAGAAAGAAACGAGAACAAACGTCGCGTTTCGTCCGGGATAACGAAGAGAGCGGGAGCGCGACAGGGTTGACCAGCTACACGGCCAGTACGTGCAGCCTCGCGCGAAAACGAGAAGCAGAGAGAGAGAGAGAGAGAAGTGGAGGACCAGTGGTGGAGAGGGCAGGGTTGAGTAGCTGGGTGGAGGTTGCCGGGCAGCCATACGTATCGCGGTAAGCCAGAAAGGGGGTGCTGGTCGGGGTGTAGTCCGGGCCACCAGGGGCCGGGACCACAATTACACAGAGTGCGGTGCCGCAAAGCCCTTTCAGCCTCTACTCCTACAGAGATGATGGATTCGCGTTGTCTTTCCGGGCTCCCCGGGCACATTGTCCGCTCACCAGCCCGTGTCGTCCTCTGTTTACCGCCGCGTCTACGCGTGCACGCTTTTCGAGAATTGCTCGTTTCAATGAAAAGGAAGAGAGAAAGAGAGAGAGAGAGAGAGAAAGGATTGTGCGAGTGGCCGTGCCGAGCGTTGCCCGCACGAATTCCTAGTACGTCCGCCGGATAGACGAAACGGTGTTCTAGCCGATGTTGCAACGACAACAAGAACGCAAATCTCTGTCGTCGTCATCCTCGGAAGGAGGATTTGTCGAGTTAATCGTTCCGTGATCAATTTCTTTTCCTGGCCAAACGCCGTTCGATAATTCGACGACGGGGCTACGAATTTTTCGGTCAGACGCACAACTTCGGAATGACAATGGAGGATCATCACATAATTGTACAAATTATCTGCACCTCGACAGGCTCTGTTATATTTTTATGTAGATTTGTTGTTGGATTCCGTGTAATGGAGTCAACACGCTTATTTAATTTTGAAGAGTTTATTCCTTGTTCGTGGTCATGTATGATGCAGGATGATATAGAATGATGTAGAATATTTTATGCTAGGCTCAGCTATACTATTCTGTGATATTCTCTCTCTCTATATATATATTTGGTTATCATTCTCAAGTGGAAGGGGAAGGAGCATAGGTGACCAAGTACTGGATCTTGCCCTTATGACTAAGTATTCACAGTCCACTTTTATGTGGACTGTTGCTAGCTCGTTGTCATTATTTGCATAGATCCAATATTGTCTGGGTTGGTCATCCAACATTGTTACGAGGTTCAGACGAACGTCACGAAAAGAACAGTCGCGAAGAAGCGTTGCTCTAAATAACATTAGAATACGTGTGATCTATAACCAATTTTGTCCAATTGCGACGTCTTACGTCGGGGGATCTTGCGATTCTTTGCAATTAAAAAGCGACGCCAAGTCGAGACGACGCAACGACGGGAAAGTCGTCGCCCCCTTTAATCTGCGACGGACGTCCGGCAATTGGTCGGTCGATAAACGCGAGAACGCGATTCGTCGCCGACGATCCTCTTTGACAGCCGTTGAATGAAAAACGAATGAAAGGGGGAAAAAGAAGAAACGACGCGCAACGGGAAATCGCGCGGTTGTCGCGCGGTGGGTGCACGCTCTACCTGCAACGTCGTTTCTCTTTATTCGCGGAGATGATTACGCGGAGCGCGAATGAACGAGCACGCGAAACGAAACGAAACGAAACGAAACGAAACGGTGGGGGAGGGGGGAGGGGCGAAAAGGAGAGGAAAGGAAAGGAAACGAAACGAAGAGCGAAAGAAAGAGCGAAGCGAACGTGTTACCGAACGGTGTTTCAATCTCCATAATGACCGCTCTGTTCCCTTTCGGCCGGTGTGTGCGTCACACGGACGCGGGCACAAGGAAACCGAGTAGATGCTAATAACGGAGAGAAGCTCCATACTGTCCGTAGGCATCGCTCATTCAGAGACTTCTTTTGCATCCGCGTTTGTTCATCCTGAAAGAGAAAGCACGAGCGCGAGCGCGCGCCTTCTTCTCTCCCTCTCCCGCTTATTTCTTTTTCTTTTTTTTTCCTTTTTCTTCTCTCTCTCTCTCTCTGTCTCTCTCTCTCTTTTTCTCTTTTTTCTTTTTTTTTTTTTTTTTTTTTTTTTTTTTGCTTCTTTGCCTTTTCTGTTTCAGAGCGGCGCTCGCCGATGTGTTTCCATCGACGACGAGAGCAACACACCCGTACATTCGTACCGACTAACGTAACATCGAGCATCTTCGAGTTTCGTTCCGTGACAACGAATTACGCTGGCTCAGCCACGATTCCGTTCAGCCTCGATTGGAAACTGGGAGAAGAGGAGAGAATTAAACCATATTCGCGAGAGAAAGTCAAGAGCGTTCGAGCGATCTACAATAGTAAACAGGATCGTGCTACAAAAGTTGCTGGAGAAAATTTCATTTTCCAGCATGATGATGCGGCTAAAGTTACAAAAAACTTTTTCTTAACACTACTATATATTGTAAGACGTTATATTCACGGAGATCGGCGCTTCGAACCGAATGGGTTAGGAACGATGTTAGGAATTAGTCATGCATGAATCGTCCTTTGATCAGGAAGCGGAAAGAACGAATAGGAAAGAATATACAAGTGCAGCAGAAAGGTTTCACAGATAGAAATAGTTTAGCAGCAAGCATAAGTTCCGAAGTGGAGGTCTTGTTTTGTTCGAATAAATAATTCTGTGAAACTTTAAGTAAGTGTAATTCTTAGTTATACGCGTAGCGTAACAGAGTCGTCGATTTGAGGAGACACAAAAGAAACGTGCGTTTTAAGAACGTTTTCCTTCACCATTGAGTCATGATATCGAGTTACGCTCGTGAGAAATGAATTTTCGACTCGAGAGAAATGAATTTTGAATTTTCAACGTTTAATTCTGCAAACTGGTGAGTGACAAATACAAGTACAAATTATGTACGATTGAATTTGACACGATGCAACGTGTTATAACAACTCCTCCCCCTCCCCAAAAAAAAACATCGTTGAGGATTATATTCAGACCGTTTAATTAATAATTCAACTATAATTATATTATAATATAATAATAAAATAAATTATTATATTATTTATATATAATTCAATTTTAAATATTTATATTAAATATTATTATTATTTAATATAAATATATTTAATAATAAATATAAATTATATTTTATTATAATATATATATAATTATATTAATTATATAATTTACTCTCCTATACGAGACATTACACCAATTGTATATAAAATATAAGTAATAACCTATTAAACTAATAATATTAATCAATATATATATATATATAATAATACTACAATCATTAAAAATAAATAAATTGTTGCACTGATATAACATGTGACTGAATTGACTTTCAGCCGATTTCAGTTCACGTTTACAATAAATTTTAATACTCGAAACGCGAGTAATTCCCCGCGGGGTTAAAAGTGATTGTAAAAGATCGATTACACACAGAGGGATACAGATCCATCACTAATAAATGATTCGAGGTTCGAAACGGCATGGAAAAGTTTTAGGCAATCGCCGATCTCAACAACACCGAGCGTCGCCAATCTCAAGAAAGAAAATCGTGGAAAGAATAAGGACGCTCTAGGTATTCGACTGGGGAATGACAACGGTGATCGGTTCGGGTTGCAGGTTATGGGTTATGGGTTACGGGTTATGGGTTATAGCGATCGGCAGAGAAGCCAAAGTGCACGGCATCCAATATGCAATAAACATACGAAGCTTTGACGTATTTAATAGTAACGTGGTCGTATAACGCTTGACACGCATGGAAGCTTTTATGGGGGATGGGTGGTATCTCTCGACCCGTTTCAGCCTCGGCCGTGTCTCTCCTTCCTTACCGACCGTTCGGTCCGATCCTTCGCCGGACAAGAACCGGCCGCGCTCCGCTCGGGCCCATTCTGAGAGTCGCTGCCCTTTTCGCCCGACCACGGCTCGCTCCCATCTCTTTTTCTCTCCCTTTCTTCCCCCGTGTTCTTCTCCACCGCGCCGAAGGAATATAGCCTGTAGTTAATTGCGTGTCTGCGCCCAAAGAAGGATCCTTAGGCTGTGTGACGGCCGGTCTCGGGGCCCTGCTACGGGTCGTGCCGCGTCTCGTCGCTTCGTTTTCGACAGATTTCCCGCTCGCTCGGTCTTGTTGCATTTTTGTTGTTCGTCTGTTGCTCGCGTTAATATTATCGCGGACGCTAGGTACTTGATAGAAGGTACAGCGTTACGATATTCTGTCACGTAAGGTAAACAAACTTTTAGGCTCGTTTCAACGTTACAATTATCACTGATATAATAAAATGTATTTAAAAGAAAAAATTAAATTTTATTGTTCCATTTGTTAAATAATATATAATATACGTGTAAGTATATTTTAGAAAAATTAAATTTTATTATCTTATTCGTTAAATGACAAATAATATATGATATGTATATTTATGTAATTTTAAAAATTAATGTCAATTTAATAATTACGTGGAAATTTTTAATTTATCGTTGGAACCTAAAGGTTTATATTTAGCTTATTACATGGCATTAGATGTCTGACGAAAGAACTAATTTTTTTTAAGTAAAATATAATAATTAAATCTAACCAACCATTAGAAATAATGGAACTACTGGGCATAAAATTTCCACCAGAAACATTAAAGTAGAAGGAATAGAAAAACTTTACAGTACAATCTCGTACAGGAACTTTTATTCTACGATGAATCGTTTAAATCTCTAAAAATATACTGCTTTTACATCTGTGAAATATATATATATATTTTACATATAATTCTAAAATTATAAAACCTTTCTATTATAATTATAATAATTCTATTCTATGCTATTCTAATTAATTAATTAATTCTCTTCTACTATAATTATAATAATTATAATATATATAATTCTAAATCCGTCATTTTCAAAATCGTTCGTTTTATTCCAAAGTGTGTTCGAAGAGGAACATAAAGATCGTAAAAGTGAAAGCATTCTTCTTTCTCCTCGAACATTGTCACAACGCGTAAAAATATTTCACACTGAGAACTTGTGGCAAAGATGTCTATAAATTCTATAAATATTTTAGAATAAACTGAAACGAGGATAAGGATATATACACGACGGTGGCGAAAAGAGTTTTAAATACCGTAAATAACCGAGATAGTATTGCAGAACGAGGAACGTATTTAAAATAAAACCCGAATAATTCTTTTCAATGAAATTCATTTTACGAAAACCTCTAGGAACACGTATAAATATTTTAAGTAAAATACTACGACAAAGTGCTATCTGTTTTTGTTAAAAGTCACATTTTACTTTCTCACACTCGCCGTAGGTTGATCGTTACTTTTCTTGTTGCTTCGTCGAGAGAAAGCAAAAAACCACCTCGAACGTTCGCGCCGGTTACAATCGCGAGCGTATCGTAATCTCGTACCGATGAAGATAGCTGGCATCGATACTGGATCCCGATGAAATTGACACATCCATCCATCATTCGACATATGCATGGTATGCATGGGAACGGAGGACACGGGGACACCGGTGCGTCCCAGACCTGACCATGCATAATTCACGATATCTCCGCGGACCAGCTCAAAATCTCGAATAACAACCAGCAACTCTCTCCTTCCTGCCAAACTTCACCTCGCTATCCGTTTCTTTCGTCTCTCACTACCGTTTAACGTATGTACATATGATATACGTACGCTTCCCGTTCGTAAATCACCGGACGCTTAATGAAATTGAGACGCGATTACGATTTACATTAGGAATGACTTTGACCGTTCGTGAAGATTGCAATGACTACAACGTACGCTGATCTTCAACGTATTATACGTTGGAACTATCGAAGTTCCATTGGTCAATAGAAAAAAAAAAAAACGATCAATTTGTTCTACAGATGCGTGAAATTCTAGTGTTTCGAATTTACGCAGATTTAAATAATTCTTCGTGAAATGAAAGAGCGTGCACTCTGCACACGTTGTGTCGCAAAGTTTCTCCCATAGTTTTTTCTTTTAATATCGGTAGTTCCAGCGTCAAGAGCGTCGACTCGCGTATTTCAACTGATTCACACTGGCCAATCCTGTTTTTCGATATTATGATTATAAAAAGGAAATTCTCAAGATTTTTTTTTTTTGTATTTATTTCGCTGATGTTTCTCTAGTTAGAGTCTCCAGTTTTATGAGATTTAGAGAAACTGAAATACTCGTAACATTGTGATTAGTAACTTCTAACCTAACTTCGTTGCCATTGCCGAAATTCTTTAAGCAACACAGATGCTCCAAGTCTGTTTCAAATCATCGTTCTGCTATTTAAATATAAAGCAATGCTAGGTATTATTTCAGCAAAATGAACTTTTACGTAATTCATGTTATTCGAGAGAATTATATTAAAAAAAAGAATCGTAACAACCTTGTAATAATTATTTTTGTTAGTATCCGATGACTTATGGACGGAAGTCTGCGCTGTATTTATTTCGATTAAATTTCAGTCAATAATTAAATGAACGAATTCTTGCTGGTTGGATCGAATTATCTGAATTTTAAACTCTCATTGTATGAACGAAAAATCACTAATAAAGGGTAGGAGAGGAAGTCAGTAGACTTCAGTTACGCAAGTTTTACTAAATTTTACAAAATTACATAGAAATTCTACTAAATTTCACTAAATTAAGTAGAATAAAACAGAGTTCTACTGAAAATGTTAGAATATAGTTCTACTATATCGAATTTGTATCTTCGCAATCGTTGGTCAGAGGGGAGAAAAGATCGGACGAGCCGGGAAATACAAAAGTAAAATCCATTCTCGTTGAATTAATTCCATCGTTTCGTTAACGTTGCGACTCGCGACGACGCGTTTCAAATACGCCCGATTCTTATTTTAACACGCCATCATGCATATTTATGCCGGAAATGCTCGTACTTGGTAAACGATCCCGACTCGATCGCCGACACTCTCGTAAACCTCAATCTTTATCGTCCGCTCGAAATTACTCCGCCAGCTAACCACCTCTCCCCTTCGAATCCTAGATGAAAATCTTCCATACCTGCTCTTCCCGTTTTGCTTTCCCGATTTCTCGGTCAGTTGACTCTGTTTCGGAAAATCGAGCGGCAGAAATCGACAGATACTACGCGGATCTCGAAATTAATGTATTTTTTTAAAAAAAAAGCGAACGTAAACGAGAGTAAGAAATAACGAATGACATGAAGCAGCTTCGTTGAGAAATCAATTAATGTTATTTTAGTTTATTCGAAGATTCAGGAATGAAAGATTATCGTAGAGACAACTTCTTATATGAGAAAAGACTTTGAACAAATTAATATTAGCTTTAGTCAATTTATTTGGAAATGGAGTTAGTCAGAAACAAAAGTTTATTAGAGATCAATTGTTATGTGAGGAAAGATTTGAGAATTGACAAATTGATATTATTTTAGCTCGAGAATAAAAGAATTTAATTAATTTCTTTAAGAAATGAAAGCCTTATTTTTAATAGGTAATTTTTTTATATTTATAAAAAAAGACTTGAGAAGCAAATTAATATTATTTCAATGTACCAAAAGATTTACTAGAAGACAGAGGAATTCTCAAAGACCTAATATTATTTTAATCTCGGCTTATGCAATTAAAGCTTAATTTTCTCAATAAAAGTATTTAGTAACATTCCCTGTTTCTTCTCCTTACCCTCCACTTTATGTCTCGTTCATTTATCCAATAAAGAACGAAACGGAATAAATCCTTTTTGCACGAGCGACTATTATATTTACAACACGTTGAACTTAACTCTAGGTACGATACCTAAAATAATATGTTTCTCAATAAATAGAAAATAAGAAAGAAGACCCGTAGACCGCATTTTGAATTGTTGATAAATAAAGAAATACAAATAAATATTTTAAAAAATCCATTTTTCCATTTAATCAAAAATAAATTAATTATAACTAGACTACGAAGATTTCTGTGCAAATTCATGAAACAGAGATTTCCTTAAAAATAATTAAAGAAATACAGTCTAAATGAAGATTTCGTCTGTTAAATAAGTATTACAATCTATTCGAACAAGCAAGTAATTTTTATTTCTAAATTATCTGGTTAATTGGCTTTAATAAAAATAATTCTTTTCTTTCATTTTGTACATTGTACTTTCGTTCTACAAATAATTTCCGATCCTGTTGCATAAATTTTTCACTTTTTTCGTCGAGATTGTTTGTCATTTCATTCCAATGAATTCGTAACAGAATAAAAGATTTATTCGACCCCCAAAAAGAAGTTACCTTTTCCAAAATAATAAATCGGCAGAAACGATTCTTTATTTCAAACAAAATTTGCCCAACGATCGAGCGTTAACAATTCGATCCGATTTCCTTCACCCGTCTCGAAGCATCGTTCTCAAGCCCGATCGAAAATGAAACCCTCAAAAAAAAAAAAAGGTCCTATAACCTCGTCGACCCTTGGCCTAATTTTCTTCCCCATCAAATCGTCGAATATTCCGCACGGTGAACGCTTTGTACACGACAGTTCACCGCACCCGGTCGAGCGATCGAGGACGAGACTGATTCGACCTCCTCGTGCCACGTCTCGACCAACTTGTCCCTTATTTTGGGCGTGACGAGTTCAACGCGCAGCCCAAATGAATGAAACTTTCCCTCTTTCGAATCGTTCGAATTAACTCGTTGCGTTAAAGTGCTCGAGAAAAGGAGAGGTGGTGAAGTTCAAACGAAGATCTCGGGGCAAAAGATTCGGTTACGTTTACGTTTTGAAAGTTGATGGAAGCTGAATTACACGTACAGTGGACTTGCCATTAATGTTCGAACGCGAAGATATTGAAACTGTTACAGTTTTAATGAAAAAGTAATCATACTGAATAGTTCTAACTGATATAGAGAAATAATTGATAGAACTAAACTTGGGCTCGTTTTAAAACTTGAAAAGTGCCTCTAATTTTGAAATGCATTCGTTCAGTTTATTTGAACATGCTTTCACACTGCGTGGCAAAGCAAATAAAGATACTTTCTTTTCACTCAATTGTCATGGCTGAAAAATTGTTTCATATTTTATTCGTGAATAACTGAATCTACGATGGGTTTGAGGATCGGAACCTCCTCCTTACAATGATCCACTAAGACACGATGTGCGATTTCGAAACGAACTTCGACGAAAGTGTGTCACGATTTCTCGAACTTTTGCTGTTTGAACATTCAAAATTCAATAAAATGACCAAAGAAAAAAAAAAATCGTACATCAAGTGATCGAGGATCGTTATAAAGGAGAGGCTTCAATCTTCAAATCGATCGATAGATTCAATCATGATAAGAATTGTTTCAACATTTTTACGTTGACAATTATATGACAGTTTGCACTATTATTATTAATATGCATTATGTTATATTGACAATTATATGATAATTTGCATTATTATTATTATTAATATGCATATTGACAGTGAGCATTTTCGAGAAGAAAAGCGTCTTCCCAGCCACGTGATGTACGGAAAAAAACGTGAGTTATGGTCTCCGATCGACATTTCAATTTATTTTGAATACCACGTCAAATTCATTTCTCACGTACTCATCGTACTCACTTGCATTCATATCTCCGAGTTCTAAAATTCTACAATACTAAAGAAAACATACTCCAAACGCCTGTGTCCGATTAAAAATGCACAGGTTAGTGTTTAAACCTATAAATGAAATTGTTGCAGGAATGAGCTCGAAAATCCCGAGAACGAAGAAGAACGGAGCGTAGAATGAATAATCGGGAGAATATAATTGAAACGCACAGGTATGGGTAACTAGGTGCGAGACGCGTCCGTATTCGTGACGTATCCGTTCAACGTATCGAGAATCCATAATACGAGCATAAAGGCGGCTCGACTTTTCAACGGCAAACGTATTCGTCCGCGTTCTCAGGGGTCGCGGCGGTGTCACCCTAACTATGGCCCGGAGAGCTTTACGCGTGGCGGCGAACGAAACGGGAGAGACTCTGCGCACGAATGAACTCGCTCGCATTTCGCAGTCGCGCCAGAGGAAAAAAAAAACGGATTTTCTATTTACGATGACCATTTGGATTTTCTCTGGTTGGGAGAGGGAAGGGGCCCGGCACAGCGAGAAGGGAAACACAGGCAGCCTGTGCGATTTCGTCAGCTTTATACCAAAATTCCTGCATAAAAGGCCGGCTGGCTAAAGGACAGGACACCCCTCAAGCTTTATATGCCATTATTACGTATGCAAGTGTGCCTCGATTCTCTACCCTACACAGCGGCCGTATAATATCTGTCCTCTGCTTCTTTTTCCTCCGCTCTGTTGCTTATATACGTGTACACGCGTATATAAAAATCTCTGCAAGATCTGTTTAAAAAATACGACTGAATCTTGAGAAACAACCGAACCGCAGGAAAAATGCAGGATTTTTTCCTACTGGTTGTCAAAGTGATTCATTTTCAGAAACTGAACGGCAGAATACAGAATGTTTTTTTTTTCTCTATTTCATTGTCAAAGTTATTGATTGTAAAATTGTTTCGTTCTGTCAAATTCATACAGCCCATTAATCGTAGAACATGTTTGAAAAAAAAAAAAAAACAGTCACTAGTTAGTAAGACAATGAAACTGACTACACGCGGATAATGTTGACTTCTTTCGTGCCTGTAGAACGTCTTTCAAACCGACCAATAATACTGAACGTGCATCAATAATTAATTGCAAAATTATAACTGATAACGCGAAATACGCTAATATAGGATAATGAATTGTAAAGCGAAAAATTTCGCTCGAGAGTCTCAATTTTATTGAAAACAAAATGCAAAATCATGGAAACTGTGAGAAACAGGAAAAGCAATTGGATAAATTCATAATCAGAATGGCAGAGACTCGCAAACGTATCCATGTTTCATACAGTTTCGTCGATCAATTCATTACCATGACAATCTAAATTAATTCAACTGGTAACCTTGTATAAATACGCTATGATAAAGATTAATTAATTGAAACATACTTTGATAATTCAGTATGAAAACTTTTGCTGAAATCTTTCAATTTTACCGGGAACACCATGAAACCCTAACACCTAAATTTAATTAAACTTGCACAACTAATAACACGAAATATTTTAAATAATAATAATGAGAAATTTCGTTTCGAACGTTTCGGTTTTACCAGAGACGCGTAGGGACAATTTCGTGATACGAAAGAGACTAGTCGTGCGGATTCGTAATCGAAATGGCAGCGGCAGTGTGCCATATTCGTATGATTCTAAGCAACTGGACGATCGATCAACGAAACAACGCGACGCCTATTCGTCACCGCGAGCGAACTCGTGATCGGCGTCACGGCAATGAGGTTACTCGAGAATCCTCGTCTTAAGTTCACGGGTTCAGACAGATGCGAGTGGAGCCGTTAACGAGAACAATTAGGAGTTCCACTTTGCGCTAGCTCGGCTCCCTCTAAAAATAAACACGGCCACTTAATGGCTTGGTCTGTCATAACTGGCGCAGATGCGAGCCCTTCTTAAATTATTCCCACGAACGACCACCCGTTTCTCAGAATGCGTCGTACTTGCCGCGGAACTTGCGCGACCACCTCACCTAACCTACGTACATAATCTCGCTCGTACCACGTGTCTCCTGAACGCTACCGACGATCAAAGTACGAAGACTACATCAGAGAAACGTTAAACGAGGAATGGGGGACAGCCGAGGAACATTTATTCCGTATTATTTTGCGAAAGTCATTCAAATCTCTAAAATATGCAATATAAAAAATTATAGATTGGTCATTTGGAACCACTCTGACGTTGACCTTCGCATGGGAATCAAGTTCTTGCCAACAATAACGAATTGGTGATAATGGCAATTGGCCTGTGGATTTCTGTGCATTTTAACATTGATTGAAATATAAAATTTCTATCAGAAACATTGGTAATAGAAAAATTTTATGTTTTACACAAGTTTTTGTTTATATATTTTAATAAAAATCGTTTAGAAACTGTACTGCTTCACATCTATAAAATTTCTTTCATTACCTACAGAAATTATAAATTATGGTCATTTTGGCCATTTCGGTAGTTCCATAATTGTTTTGATCATTGTTAACGAAATGAAACCTAGATAAAAATTTGCCTTGTATACTGTGTATTATGGTAATATACAATATATTGTAGGTATTTTACTTTTGCATATTATTTGCAATTCTACACATTTTCCAATTTCCAACAATATAACAACTAACATAACTGTTATTTTTAAGAAAAGAACGAGAATAATTAGGAGGTTTTGATCTGTAATTTAAATTAGAAGCTTGCTATATTTGCATATACAATGTCTACAAGAGAGATAGTTGTTTAATTCACATTTAAATTCATATCATTTAATAGTAGGTAAGTACTTTCATGTAACTATGAACATTTGTGAAATATATTATTATGAATATAGAATATAAAACAAAGAGTTAAAAAATTTAATTAAAAACAGAAATTACCAGTGATCTTGATCTCGGTCTTTTTAGTGATTCTTATTAAAATCTCTGATTAAATCTCAAAAGTAATGCGTCCTCTTTCTCAACTGTGACGCGATATCATCTCTTATACATTTTTTTGTATTTGTTGTTTCGTGTCACGTTATTTTATTGTTTCATTTTTACATTATTTTCCTTCGTACGTATCTCTTTTGCTTTCAGCGATCTTTCCGCTGTTTTTAAGCAAATAAACGACTAGATAAATACATATATATGAAGAATAAGCTTATGCATAAATACTCTTTTGTAGCCACTGTATATTTCGTAATGTACATTTCACATTTAAAAAAATGTCAAACGCCTCAATATGCCTTCCTTCTCTCTGGGCTTATCAAATGAAAAATTGTTAAATTCGAGAGACACGGAATAATTTGAATAATGGTAAGGAATTGCAAGAAATGCGTTGCCAGGTATACGACATTTCAAAATTTTACAACTTTTTATTCTTTCTGCCTAAATTCGGTGGGGATACTCTCCTAAAAGTTTCATCACGACTGTTTCATCATCCATTCGTTCGAATCGATCCACAATTTTCAACCAAACAATTAACAGTTGCATTTACCAACGAGAATGCTATACAGTGGATCGTACGACATATTATTAAACATCGTGAATCTGACTATCGATTTATCGTTGGAACTCGCACAGCGACCGGGTGGCCCAACGCGGGACAATGGACTATCTCGTTGGAAGACGTTTACGCGTGTTCCACGTACTTGGGTACAAGCGTATTATAACGAGACGAAGATAGAGAAGAGAGCAAGGAAGAGAAAGAAAGAGAGAGAGAGAGAGAGATGGAGAAAAAGTTACGGAAGGGTGTATCGAACCGAGGCGAGGAGGCTCGATTCGACGCGCGTGCCTTCGCGAACACTTCGCTATGCGCGGAATGTGTGTTTAACTGTCCGTTTAATTGAGGCTAATCGAGCGATATTAAGCGTATATACGCGCACGGGTGTTAGACGCGCGACGCGACGAGACACGACATTATCCATCAGCCACACGACCACGTGCCTACCGATCTTGTTGCCTCGATCGTCGATCTTACAGTCTCGATTACGCCTTCTCGATTCTAACTTTCACCGAGGTGAAAATCTCGTTGGAGGGGGGGGGGGGAGGGGGAGGCTAGGGGAAATTTCTTAAATGAAATTTGTAAAGTGTCTCGGAGTCTTGCATCGTCGCGAGAGATAGATCCATCTCGATTTAGAGAAGAAAATAAAATTCAACTTTCGTTAGAAAGGGGGAAAAAATACCTTTGGGATGCAATGAGCTTTGATAGACACAAACCAACTCTCGAAACTGACCTAACGTTTCACGTGACTTAACACCTCTTGCGCTGGAACGACGAGAACTTTTTTTTGTCCCAAAATCGTAATATTTTCTCAGTTTTAAGTATGTCCGAGTAAAAATGAATTTGTTACTTCTCAATAATTTCTGTCCAGTGATATCGACGAGTTGAAAAAGAAAGCGACGAATTATTGTATAACGGTTTGGTCACTCGTTACGGTTCGCAATCAGTTTGCCAGCGCAACTGGTTAGTACTTTTAAGTTATATCGACAGTCTCTCTCTCTTCTTGTTTCGAGCAGCTCGAGTCTTTATTTGATTTGATCAACTATGAAACTATAGAAACTACGATAATTTATCTGAAAACATGTAAAATCAACCACTGGCGAAGGGGCATTTAACCCTTTCACTGCTAAAGACGTATATATACGCCCTCACAAGTCGGCCCATATACACGAAAGGCGTATCTATACGCTCTCATACGTCTAATATATACGAATGCCGTAAATATACGCCTTTTACTGTAACACTGTAACTGTTTTAAATTAAGCAAATTAAAAATAATTTAGAAAACCACTTGAAATAGATCAAATATTGGATATTTTTAATTTATTTGCAATTATGTGTTTTTTCAACCTCTAAGAACAGTATCAAATCTCCAGATACTGTTTTGTGGACAACCAGTCGCAGCGCCTAAGTGTAAGTAGAATGTTAGCGCCGTCTGTACTGATGGTTCGCTTCGAAAGTGCGCCGCAGTGGAAAGGTTAGCATAAATATCCCGTCCTTGGGAGGTCAATAGAAGGGGGCGTCAAGAAACGATTTCGCAAATTTTCCAGAAAACTGCCGGTTTTCAAAGTGAAAAATCGAGGAAGGGGGAGAAGGATTGGAAGAAAGATCGCGGGGAACGAGGCGAGGCGAGGCCGTGCAGGACGAAGAGGTGAAAAAAAGAAGCGGAAGGCTTGGGCGCGGGTGCGAAGAGAGTTATGGTTATCGTCGGACGCGAGGGTGCTTCGACGCGGCCCGGCGCGGCGAGAGAAGCGGAGAATGCGATCGAGACAGGATGCCTCGGCCCCGGGTTGGAACGAAGAAGGATGAAGCGGACGCGAACAGAGGACGGACATTTACTTGGAAACGAATGTAACTTTATTGTGAACTTATCGCTGTCAGAAGGCAAACAATGGTACGATCTTTGCACCATCTGCCCTTGCAATCTTTCGCTTCTGCCTCCTCCTCCTCCTCCTCTTTCTCTCCCTGCCTTCTCCTTCTTCTTCGTCTTCTTCGCCCTGGCCCTCCACCACATCCTCGTCCATTTCTCGCTCGTTCGCTTCGCGTCCCCCGGGAGAGGAGGCTCTGGCTGGGCTCTCCCCACCCAGATTTCTCTTGCGCGCACGTTTTAGGGAAAGAAGGATGCGGGTGCGATACGTGGACGCGGTGGTTGGTGCCGCGGTATCGCGACATCGCATCTATCGCGGGCGTACAGCTCGCCGATATGTAAAAGAGGGGGCTGCCGCGAACCTCTCGACTCGCTCGATCGCCGACAGGTATCTGGGCCGCTCTACGTGCATTCCTTCCATTCTTTGTTCCACGTTTGCATACATTTCCTTCTTTTTTTTTCTTTTCTCTTTCTCTCTTTCTCTCCGTGGCACTCGACGCTGCTTCCACGCGTTTCTCGTTTCACGCGGATTTCAGCAAGCTCGTTTAGGTATCTCTTCCTATCTGTAATTCGGGACGTAGCTCCGATTCGCGAGAGTTGATGATTGAACGTCGTGTCGACACTCGGCTCTGGCGGATCTATGCTATGCCTACTTCCATCGTCGCTAAACAAATCTGCAAAAACTGCATGGTCAACGAGAATAACTAGCACGAGACCCTGTATCTTCTTTTTTTTTCTCTTTCTTTCTTTGCGCTTGTCACAGTTGACGCGCAAGAAACTGCTAACCATTGCTAATCGTCGTTCGCAATGCCTTCTTTAAATATTCACGACACGCAACGATAACGGCGACAGTCTTCGATTTCAAAATCCAGCAGCAGCTTTTGAAACGTGTAGCGGGTAATGTAACAGGAAACGTGACAGTGAAAAATTGTCGATAGCTTGAAACTGCTGAAAATTTTGTAGAACAGAGAAGAAAAAGAAAGAAAGTTATGTGACAATCTCATTCAATTCAATTCTAAGACACAGAGCTTCCACTTTGATTCTCTTTTTTTTTTTTTTTTTTTTTTTTTTGATATTACTATCATTGATAGTTCTCTCTTCTGAAATTGTCAGAAATCAAACGTCTCTAGAAACGTTGAAAGGTTTCTTTCTCGTGACTATAACTTCCTCCCTTTCTATTTCTTCGCGTTTTCATTTTTAGTGAATATCTGTGCATCAGTCTACATTAAAAGGAGATGGTTGCAATCGAGATACAAAGCTACCCTTACACTTCACTCGTTTTCATAACTGTGACCGCGTGGATTTCATCGGACGAGGATGAAACGTGCTGTATTTATTTAAAATCGTCTCCAGCTCGTCAATTTCAATGCGTGCCCACGCTCATTACGTTCCAATAATTTTTCCTGGACTATTTTGCAATTCATCCTAAGTCACACGAAATCTCACTTCCGAGTCGATTTTGCTTCTTTCATTACACACACTGAAACGTTCAGTATCAAATCTGTGCTAATGATACGACATTACACGATTCTATAATCTCCTTGGGCAGCTTTCTTTCTTTCCTTCGTTTTTTGTATTTCTACATTCTCGTATGCAGTGGCTCGTTGATTATTAATAAATAAATTATGCCACGACCTATCAGCGATGGTACTCTTCGTCGTCGCGCGTAATGTTGCCTGTCGACTCTGTTACAGGAATATAAATTCAAAATTTCCAATCTGATGGCTCTCGTTCAGAAACTCGTTCTTATCATTCGCATTTCCATTCTTGCGCCGTTTGTTTTTGATTAGGTTTCGCGCGTGGAATCGTTACGATCAAGACGCAGAAACTACCTCGTCGTATTTTACTCGTCGCGGGCCACGAGTCTGGTTAAGCTGAAGGAGTACGGCGTGGAACGACGACGAAGACGAAGACGGACAGGAGAAGAGCGTAGAAGAAGAGCGGGGAAAGAGGAGCAAAGGGGAGGAAATGAAAGGGACGCGGCATATACGCTCTCGTTCAGCCGGTCGTTCGTTTCCTCATTACGTATGCGCGTTACGTACAGAGAGTCGAGCCGAGAGATGCGATGTGATATCATTTTCTAGCGGCTGCTTTTTCTTCCGTCCGTACGATCACCGGTGCAACACAGCAACTATGTACATACATACGCGTTTACACGACTCGCGACGTTTCTATGTAGAAAGCTACACACGTACAGTTGCTCGTTTAATTAATATTCGGACACTATAGATAGCTGTAGAAACAAAGTCGTACAGCAATGAATTTATTCACTTTGAAGTTTGAAACTTTTGCTTTTAAAATGCTTTAAAATCATCAATTTTATTGCAGCTCGAACGAAGAAAGTTCAACTATTAAAAATTTAAAATAAAATGGGGAAAATACACAGGCCTAGTTCTTTGTATCATCCTTCCCAGTATCACCAGTATCAGATTTATTGTATTGTTTCATCTCAATCTTTAGATCGTCCTTTACCATCTTTGGTCTTTAGATGAACTGAAAGGCCCTTAATCCTTTATATAATCCTGTTTCCAGTCCTATTCTTTCATTCTGGTCTTTATATTTTTTAATATCATCTTTGGTCTCTACGTAGGCCTACTACTTTGTATCATTCTATCCTTAGTAACCTAACCTTTTGTATTTTTTTAGTCCTAGTCTTTTATATTTTTTTAACTTTAGCTTTTACACAATCTTGGTCTTTTCCTAATCCTAATCCTAATCTTCATATTTTTTTATATCTTCAATCTCTTCAGTCTCTACATAGTCCTTCATTCTACTCTTACATAGTCCTATCATTCTATTCTTAATCTTCACCTTAATCTTCATATTTCTTTCTTAGTCTTTGCATAGTCTTAATCCTTTATACCATTCTGGTCTTTACAATTTTTTATATCATGTTTAGTCTACATAATGCTACTCCTTTGTGCCATTACGTTTCTAGTCCTTTATATCATCTTAGTCTTTATATTGCTTTATATCATCTTTAATCTTTACATAATCCTAGTTCTTTACATCATCTTGTTCCCAATCCTATTATATCACCCTAGTGTTTATATATATATATATATATTTTACATCATTTTTATTATTAAATTCTTTGTATCAAATCAGCAGATGAGTATTATATCAGCACGTGTCCATTTTATATCATCATGTTTCTTTATATCATCTTTAATCTTTACATAATCCTAGTTCTTTACATCATCTTGTTCCCAATCCTATTATATCACCCTGGTGTTTATATACATATATATTTTACATCATCTTTATTATTGAATTCTTTATATCAAACCAGCAGATGAGTATTATATCAGCACGTGTCCATTTTATATCATCATGTTTCTTTATATCATCTTTAATCTTTACATAGTCCTAGTTCTTTACATCATCTTGTTCCCAATCCTATTATATCACCCTGGTGTTTATATGCATATATATTTTACATCATTTTTATTATTAAATTCTTTGTATCAAAACAGCAGATGAGTATTATATCAGCACGTGTTCATTTTACTCTGATATAGAACAGTGTATATTAAAATTTTCTCCTATAACGACAGCACGATAATGATACGCGGGGAAGATGCGAGAATGCAAAGGATGAACGTAAAGTGTCCAGAGACTGACGGCAGGCTCGAACTAGATGAATCCTGCCGCATGATTCTCGCGCGTTTGGCGAAGCACGCGACGTCGTTAGAAAGCAATTTCGAGCCTGCTAAAGTATCAAAATACAGCGGTTTTCTCAAAGCTTCTCGTCGCGGCGTTACGTTCATTTTCACTTTGTCTCGTACTCTAGATACGGAAACGGAAATTCATCGGCGATTTTCGCGATCGTTCGCGATCGTCAACAATACCGTGAAATACCGTTCGAATGCAGGAAGTGCTTAAACGCGCGTTAAATTTTCTTGCTGATAACGCGCCACGTACCTTTCGAGCATAACGTGGGAGAACTCTGGTTGTCCTGGTGAATAAACACGCACGGTGGGACAACATTTTTATTTGTTGGTCGGTATGAGATGACAAAAGGAGGATCGATTGGAAATTCAAATTGTTTCAGATCCTGGTTCGAAGCTTAAAACTTTCGAACCAGTCACGAAATTCTAAGCAGACTGCGGATATTTTTGTAAATATAATCAGAAGAATGAAACCTAAGTCGACTGTAAACTTGATTGCTGAGGTGGTCTGGTCTTGACGTCTCTCGAAACTTCAAAGATCGATTTCCTCTGGAATCTAGACTCGACACTTTTATTAAGACGCAAAACAGGGTGAAAAAAGCAACTTGCCAAAATTTCAAGCTTGGAATCATCAATCAAAATACACGGGTTCAGAGTGACTCGAGATGTCTCGGATCCCGTCACTGTGTACACATTAAAAGTATCGTGGAATAACTTTGTCTCTCTCCCTTTGCCACGTCCTACCCCATTTCCCTCTGGTCTCTCCACACAAATTAGTCAGAAGGTTCGAAGGATGTTTTCCCATGCGCGATAATTAGCCTACCCCTCTGCTGCTAAATTACCGTGACGCCACCTGCGCTTTGCCAACGTTTCGTTTGTCGCGTTCGACAAGTCCGAGACATTCCATCCGATCGATTGATTTTCCTTTCTCTCGTGCTCGCGCGTCTTTAAAACGATCGTTCGTAGCTTAACCGGTCGGTAATCAACATTGCGTTAGCGTAGTATTAAATACTGGTGTAGAACGCTCGAGTCTTCGAAGCTTTGACACTGGAACGAGCAATTTACAATTTTCCACGGTGATTTTAGACATTTTTAACTGTGTATTTTCAGTAAAAGTTCTAGTACTAGTATTTTAATATTCGAGAGGCTCGAATGATTTTCAGTGAAATATATAAAAAATATAAATTCTTCGTCGCATTGCAAATTTTATACTTTAATCGTCGGTAGTTCCAGTGTTAAAGGCTCGGTCTTTGAAACTGACATTGCACTTTTGCAAAGCTCTCGAGGACTTGCATAGCTGTCAAAGGCTCTTGAAGTTGATTTCGATAAATAAGTGATAGATGCACCGCTATATGCAACATTTGTCAGCCTACGATAGCATTTATAATTGTCATTGCATGCAATTTTGCAAAGAGTATCGAAGAAGCTCGAAACTGTTTGAACAAGTGGCTCGAGCTTATTTCAACAATATCAGTATCAAATTCATATTGCAAAATTCTATTTTCTCCGAGGCGTGAAAATTGTATTTATAACACCGTGACATTGCTCGATCCTTGATGTTGCCACGATATTGAGCAGAGTCAGGAATACAGTCAACGAACGGTTAACGAGCGTTGTTTTCGTTGCACGTGTTCGAGGAAAAGTCGGGGGGCAACGCCGAGGTTGGTAAACACAGTAAACACCGGTCGAGTTTACCAGTTTTCCAAGGAAACGTCGCACGATCTCGCCACGATCTCGCGAGCGACACGGTCATTGTACTCGAAAAAATGCGAGGCGCACTCGAGAGGCCCCTGTTGCTCGTTTTCGTCCGCCTAACCATCTCCAGATCTTTATAGCGTCATTAAAAACTTACCACGAAAGATGACCCGTCCTTCTCTCCCGGGGGAATACCTCTCACTCCGCGTGACTCGCGTTGCCCCGGCGATTTACACGCGCGACGGTATCCCGCGTGAGAACTAGATCGTGGTTAATTTGCGTTTCGTTTTACCGTTACCACGAATTTCGTTTTAACAAGAAGCGACGTTGAAGCGTGGTCGAGAGAGAAACAAAACGTCGTCGTTTCCTCGTTGTAAGATCGAGAAGAAGAAGAAGAAGAAGAAGAAGAAGAGAGAAAAAAAAAGAAATAGAAGAAGATCCCCTTTAATAGACGCGTAAATTACGCTAATTGTGGGGCGACACAGCTGCCTGCCGAGCCATTGGCCAACGAGATTTTGCGTTTAGTATCCTGACCACTGTTTCTGATCGTGATAAACAACGATTACACTCGATTCTCGATATTTTACAAAATATTTCTCGTGATTTTTGCTCAATGATAAAAATATATATACTTATTGACGAAAGTTGAGGAACGATCTACGTAGGATAACCCGGATTTAAACTTCGAGAGGATTTAGAGAGAAGAAGAAACGAAAAAAAGTTTCAACTTTCTCAGTTTCATCGAAAAGCTTGACATTTTCGACAATTACCACCGACGAATCTTTAACCCGCTGTTAATCCTCTGCACGTTCAAGTTTCAATAAAAACACAACCGATCGATTTTTAATAAACGACTTGTCATCACAATCCAATCGTTCTAAAAACTTCGCCAATCAACCAGACCTGTGCCTACTTTCGAAAGTCTACTCTGCCTCATTCGAGTCCTCAGCCCCATTCTCTCCAACGTCGCGTGAACACCCCGACTCGAGAAATTTCGCGGCGCCGGAATCGAACAAGTGCCGAAACGCTCATTGCGCTGTAAACGGCGTGCGTGCGCGGTAAAGATCGATGATTCAGGCTAAACAGGTATAGGAAAGAGTAGAGTCGGAGATTCGCCGGTGGTAGGTCGAGAATCGTCCGCGATGCATCGGTGTGTTCGTCGTCGTCGTCGTCGTCGTCCCTCGGAGGTTCGGCCGAGAGTTCGAAGGTAGGAGAGACGGTGGATCGAGCGGCTGCTCGGTGGTACCGGCGGGGCCAGGCCGGAGCACAGACCGGACAAAGGTCACCGGGGTCGTTGCACCCGTAGGCAGGGCATATCTCGACGATGCCCTGGCTCTCTGGTTCTCTCTGTTCGACCGCGGCGTACCCGTACCCGTACCCTTACCCGAGCTCGTGTCCATCCGTACCATGCCCTGGCCCTGCTACGCTCTGCAGTTCCGTTCTGTTCCGTTCGTTCTATCTCGCGTATCCCATAGCAGCTCTCGTTTCAGCTCTCAGTCTGGCCTTGCCTAGTCCCTGCTCTCTCGCCCTCTGTCTCTCCTTTTCCCTCCACCTCCTCCTCCTCCTCCTCCTCCTCCACCACCTCTTCTTCTTCCACGCCGTGCCTCGCTTACTTACTTTACTCACCCTCTCTGCCTCTGTCTCTCACCTTTCCTCGTGTTGCACGCTCTGCTTCGAGAGAGAAAGAGAGAGAGAGATGATCGACCCTGCTTGGCCCCCGATCTAACCCCGCTCGGGCTTGAACTCCGTACGCTGACGTTCCTGAAAAAAGAAAAAAGAAAAAAACAGGACCTGTTAGACTTTATCTTTTATACGTGCCGATTATCGCATCGCGAAGGCGATGCTCGTTGCTGTCGCGG
The DNA here is from genome assembly GCA_036937485.2 of Tetragonisca angustula. NCBI lineage: Eukaryota > Metazoa > Arthropoda > Insecta > Hymenoptera > Apidae > Tetragonisca > Tetragonisca angustula. The sequence continues at coordinate 180,305 of JAWNGG020000021.1, forward strand.
GACGACTCGATACCTCGAGGTTACGTTGCGCCAACAGTTTTCGTTGGATTCTTTCGATTGCAAGTCGAAAACTGCATGCGTGTAATAATTTTAGATTCACCGCCCCGAGATACCGAGGCGCGATCAACGCTTCAACGACCGGCAAGTTTGATTTAATCCGGTGAATTTGCATTCGCCGAGTATGTTTAGGTTATTGTTAGTCAAAAGACACTAGAATGAGAGATAATTTAAGATAAATGATATTACTGCGATAGTGCTGTTTATCGCATTCGACTTTCACAAGATTTCCTCTCTTTATGTTTCTGACATCGACGTGTTGTTAAGTTTCAATCGATATCAATGTGATGTTGTTGTAAGTTGCAGAATACGCTTGATAATCGAAAAAAGTAATCAATATATATGTAGAAATCGCTTTGAACGATTTTTTTTTTTTTTTTATTCATTTCATTCAGATTAGGTTTCGTCGCTGTTGTATTTTCTTCTATTTTTACTCCGATCGTACGAATTTTTAAGACGTCTCTTTGCCTTCGTTCTGATATCGGCAAGCGAATAACGAATTACAGAACGAGGATAACCTTTGACACGCAAGCGATTACGTGAGCACGTTAAAACAGTGAAATTTTATGCAAAATATGCGTCGTATCTTTGATTATTTCAATCGTAGACACGATGCCTATTGTTCGTTTCTACGGCGGAAAAGGCCTTATGCATGGAAAACGTACATTTATACGAACAAAACACGTCTTTGATAAGACAATATCACAAAGTTTGTCAAAGAAATAAATCTGAATAAAATCACGAGTGTGAGAGATTACCACCGTGTGAAATAAAATATTCATATTAATATTATGAAATATTAATAGAACATGAAACAAAAATATTCGATAACTGAACATTGAACGTTAAGAATAATTGTCACGGATTATAAGGTTTTACAATATAGATCAGTATAGAGTTGGACAGTAATTAATTACCTTGTAATTGATTTTGTAATCAATTGTTGAATCATCGATCAATTGATTACTGTTAATATAAGTAGGTAATCCTGATTGAATTTTTATAACGTGTAATCATTAATCAGTAGTGTTTAATCTCTGACTGATTAATTTATACTTTATCGTACATTTGTACATTGGACATTATATAATACACAGAATATTTATAGATTTGCTAGCGTTCTTCTGATAAACAATAAGTACGAAAAAGATGAAACAAGAGAAAGTAGAGTGTACCTATTACCTTTTGCAGCGTGATAAAATTTTCTTGTATTTTATCATTATTTCACACGTCATTCATTTGTACCTTTTGTACTTTGAATTAACAAGAACTAAGTAACAATTTAATATTAAAAAATTTTTAAATTCCATAAATTCTTGTCAGAAAAGAAGGAATATTGATTAAATTAAATTTAAATTACAATTTACAGAACCCAAACATAGTGAGATCATACATTCGTATTGTAGGTTTAAAAAGCAATACATTACAATGTAATTACATGGTAACGGAAGAGTAAAATTCATTTCTTGCAATTACGTACTAATTTAATACACATTGGTACGAAACAATACTACTTTTATAAAACAATAAAATAACAATATTATTATCTGCTATCCCACATAAAGAATACTCTTTTACAAAATAATTTCCTCCTGGAAATTAAAATCGCTCAATAATAATAATAATAATAAAAAAAAGGAAATTCCTGAGATTTTCTTTCATAGTTCCCAACACTGAAATACAGAATTTCGCGACATAAATTGATCGAAAAGAATTGCAAATAACGTCTTGGTCTTCGATTGAGTTCATTTTCAGCTTTGTTGGGAAACTTCCATCAAACTTCTTTCGACATAATTCAAGAACATTTAGTTCACAGCTGAAACGCATCTTTCGATGCTCTCTCGCTTCGAGAACATGATTAAAATCAACTCGTCGCTTACGCTTGCATCGTTTCGACAAACGACGCGCATTCAGGCGAAATTTCCCGTTTTCGACGAACTCGACGATCGGCATCCGGGGGGAAACGCAGAGGACGATCCCGAGATGCGCCGAAAGAAAAGTCGCCGTTTCGCCGTGCCGACATGCTGCAACGAAACGCGACGAAAGTTTACGATGGCGCGGGATCTGAAAGTATTATGCTGCGCCACGGGAGGTGCACGATTCGACAGAATCTAGCGTGGTACGAAGGGAGAGGGCAGCTTTCGAGAAGGAAAGAACGAAAGAAAGAAAGGAACAACTAAAAGGAAAGAGAGAAAGACAGACAGACAGACATACAGGGAGGAAAGAACCGAGACAGAGGACGAAGACAGGGGAGATACCGAAAAAAAGAAAGGTATCGTAGGTAAAAGAAGTCGCGGTGGTGGTTCCTCGGTCCCTCCCCCCCCGAAGACACGAGTCTTGGTAACAAAGGGCAATCTTATCTCGCGCACGCATCAAAACCGGAACACGAGTCGACATAGCAGGCATATTCAACATACCACGGGGCCACGTAACGTACACATGCATATCGCTACGATACGATATGGCCCTCCCCCCAAAACGTTAAGGTATAATACCTCTTCGTTGCGCGTACCCATCCCTACCACCGTTCTCTGCGCTTTTAATTTATCAGTCGAAATCACGATCAATTCCACGCAACATGCACACAGTGGATGAAGAAGAGAGAGAGAGAGAAAAGAGAGAATCGCGTTGGTACGCGTAGCATTTTTTTTTTTTTTTAATTTTTCGACAATGCCTCGTGAAAAAACAGAATCTGTCCTCGTAAATAGTTCACGCATAGGTGACGCGAAAGGTAATACGCGCACGGTAGCAATTTCCAATAATAACGCGAGCGTTTTATGGTCGGACACGCGGACGCGTTGAAAAATAAAAGCGCGATTACGCGCCGCAAGGTCGGTTAACGCGGCGAAATAACTCGCAACTGTCCTTCAGCTAGTTTTCTTTTTTTTTTTTTTTTTTTTGCGATATTTTTGTGAAAACAAATGACACATGCGTCAACGGAGTACGTTTCCACGAATATTAGATTGCGTAAGATACGCTGACGCGTATTATTTGACTGATTGTCTTCCATGAATGAATCGAGCGATTTCGAAGTGGCTCGTCGTTTTAACGAAAAGTAAAGAAAGAAATATATGTGTTTCTACGTTCGTTGAATTATGAATATTCCATTGTTAGTAGGATAGTAAACTCGAGTGTCTCGAAAATCATCTCCTAGTCCAACATCTTGTTTAGTAATTATAATTCTTGTAATATTAAGATTATGTATTGCATTGTCAATTACATTTTCAATTTCCTGTTCAATAAAATGGCGAAGAAAAGATTGTGTGAAACGCCATGCAATAGAAAGTCGTTGAGACTTGAAATCCACTGTAGATTCAGTAGTGACAAATAGTTTTACTATACTATAACGATTTGTAACATTTTCGAGTTCGTAATTATATATATATATGACCAACAATTGATCATCAGTAACATTTAAATCTGTGAAAATTATTATTAAACTTATGAATATTATTAATACAAACTAAACCTACGAACATTATTCGATAAAATCAAAATCATCAACGTTCGTATATCGTCCCTGATTAACAGTTGGTACAGATTTCGAAATATTCTACACATAATACGTATCAAAATATCCTACATACCTACACCTGCATATCATTTTAATTTAAGTGATAAAAATTTGTACAATTACATCTAGACAAAAAATATGCGAAACATACTCTTTCAAGCAGTTGCTAAAAATCTGAAGTTCTGACGTTCAATCGAAAGGAGAGAATGATACAAAAAGAATTGGTAAAAGTTAGACAGATGCGCGAGAATACCGAAAATCTAAGAGGGGGGAGGAGGGGGAGAGCCAGGAAAAGTCGTGCCCCAGGGTTTCGAAAAGATTGGTGAAACGTAGCTTTTCGGTACGCTTCTCTTTTTCTCTTTTTCCTTCTTTTTTTTTTTCCTGTCGGTAGGGTAAGGCTAGAGAGGTGGCACGGAGGACGGGAGTTACGGCAAATTAGCGGAAAGCACTGGGTCACAGCTGGCCGAGCGCGCCCCAATCTACGTCCTGTGATTTAGTGGCGCGCGCGCTCGAACGACGCACAGACTTCATTACTAAATTACACAATAGCCCAGCCGTCGGTGGATCAATTTTTTCGTGGTTTCGCCGGAGCCTCGTTCAATTACCGTGATCCGTGGTTAATCGCGCGCGGATGCATGTTCCGACCGAACGGCCGAATCGATCCGAAAACCATTCGGGTACGCAACTTTCTTCGGCTACGTTATCACGTAACCAACGCGCGTAACGTTGAAAAATATTTACACACACCGTACCTGCCTGTCACGTATTGATTAATATTTCCGTTCAACGCCATCGTCGTTCGGATATTTCTGACAAATTGTCTGACAATTTCTACTGTTCATTTTCGTTTGTTAAATCCGGTTTGTTCTTCTCGTTCGCGTGATTCTTTTTGCACGTAGGAATACAATGTTAAATGATTTTTATGCATTGTTATGTTAAATAAAATACTATTGTTATGTTATTGTATTAATAATATGCATCATCATCATCATCATCATCATTATTATTATTATTATTATTATTATTATTATTATTATTATTATTATAGTCTGCTACTGTTATACTGTTTCCTTACAATGTACTATATTATTATGTGCTACAATGCACTACAATGTACTATATTATTATAATTACTATAGGTATATTATTATAATTATTATATACTATCTTACTACTATATTATATTAGGTTCTAATATTGCTATATTATATTATATTATATTAAGTTCAATTTCTCTATAATTACATTCAGAAAACTGTGAATTTGTACAAAAATTCACAGTTTAATTGTATAAAATATAAAATACAATTTGAAATGATATAGTCTATAAAATATAATTAAAAAGAGAATAAGCCAATACTCCATTTTCGATATTTGATATATTTTTGCATTCTTCAATTTCCCACAAATACATAAATAAATCCGCACATAAATAAATCTGTACATCACGTGAATTTAAAGTTAGACTACCAAAACTTTGCTACATTTCTTAAATTTATGTTAAATTACTAGAAATTTACATCAAATCTGCTTTGTTTATATTAAATTACTGAAAACTGTATGTATTAAAATTATAAATAAAATAATTATTTAAAAAAAAATTGTATAATTTGAGAAAGAGAAAAATTTTATTATCGAATAAATGTAATTGTTGTTATAAATTTTAAAATTTTTTATCAATAACAAAAAAATTAAACTTGAAAAATGATAATATAATTGTTATAATAAATACATATATATATATTAAAAAATAATAAAGTTTAAATTTATTTTTTGTGATTCTTTTAAACCAATTAAACAAACGAATTGTGAAAATAGAATTATTATTCCTCCAATTAAAATAATTAAAATTACATATATATAAATAATAATGATGATGGTTTAACAAAGTAAATATTAATTGATATAAAAGTATACATTACTATATACATATTTTTCATAATTATCATTCATACATGATCCTTTCACGATGAAGATTCACGTTAAAATCGTATCAAGTCGAAAACACCAAAGCTGTGTAATTGTTCTGATCTTTTGCAACGAAGCAGCAATAATTGGGGCAGACAAACGCCAAAGAAATAATGGAGCCACCTTCTGGCGACTCCGATAAAACGTACGGAACAGAAAATTTCGAGTTGTTGTCGACTACGATTTAATACCGTTCCAGAGAAGCTGTTAACCGTTAATTGAAGCGAACGAGCGATAATTGCCGCGTTACTGGCCACTTTATATCTCGGTACGTATGTATGTAGGCACGCGTAAATCGTAGTAAACGATGCGTCACGCGCAATCGCCCGAGCTAATCACGGTTCGAACACGATCCGTGATCGTTCGTAACTCGCGGATCGCCGCGGAAGTGCATCGATTCGCGCGATTTCGCTCAGCATTATCGTATGACGTTGAATCGTGCGAGCGTCGACTGCAAATTGGCCGAGTGATTCATAGACGCGTGACGAAAGGGGAAATGAAGACGAAGCACGAGAAAACGTGGCACTGATGGACAAATAGAAGTGAGGATCGAGTCTCTGCAGCTTGAGTCTCGAACATCTACCATTTATCATCCGCATCATTCGAGTATCTTAACATCCGATCGTCATGCTATCAGAATCGTCGTTGTTAAAATAAGCTTGGAGAAACTCGACTCGTTGTTTCTAATTTTCACTAATATTCAAACGCTCGAGTCCTCGACGCTTGAATCTTTGAACTGGGACACTCGAGCCGTCTAAATTCTATACAGTGATTATAAATAGTATCGTAATGTATGTTAACGCTCAGATGTAAAAATTCTGGTTAAACGAATCACGATTCGAATGATTTGGGATAGAACCATGCAAGTATTGGTTTACTTACAAGTGAGACTCCAGTAGAGTCTCGTTTAGTTGAATTTCGATTTTTCAAATAATCTTAATGTTCGAATGTCATATTAATTTGATGCATTATTAAACCAGAGGAGATAATCTTCTAGTTACTGAAAGATATCCCGTTGCTATTCTGTTACTATTATAATACAAGGGTAATGTAATATTGGAACGTAAGGAACATGCAAATATTATAATATAATACTCGAATTAATATAACATTCGAATATTATATTATTAATGCAATAATAATAATTAATGAAAAGTAATATAACAGTATATTATAATACATAAGGAACATTGGAATACTATAACATTATATTACAATGTGATATTCAAAGAAGAAAGCTATGATCTAACAATAGAACGAAGAAAATAAAATAAACAGATAGAAGATGGAGGCGGCCGAGTGTTGGAAATTAGCGTGATGAAGAAACGAGCTCGTAAATGAGACAGTTCACACTCGTGTTCGCCAATCTGTTGCGGTACAATACTCTAATATTCATACAATAACATTAGTTAATCACTAATAATACAATGATACGTTACAATACAGAAGAAACGTTAGAACATTAATCGAATATCACACAATTACGTTGCAGTGTGATAATCGAACGCAAGGGAGGTTCTGCCATCATCTACAAACGCCTGACGAAAGAACAAAAATAACGTGACAGAAGGGGGGAGGCGGTCGAATATTGGAAATTAGCGTGATCAAGAAACGAGCTCGTAAATGAGACAGTTCACACTCGTGTTCGCCAATCTGTTGCGGTACAATACTCGAATATTCATACAATAACATTAGTTAATCACTAATAATATAACGGTACGTTACAATACAGAAGAAACGTTAGAGCATTAATCGAATATCACACAATTACGTTACAGTGTGACAGTCGAACGCAAGGGAGGTTCTGTCATCATCTACAAACGCCTGACGAAAGAACAAAGATAACGTGACAGAAGGGGGGAGGCGGTCGAGTATTGGAAATTAGCGTGATGAAGAAACGAGCTCGTAAATGAGACAGTTCACACTCGTGTTCGCCAATCTGTTGCGGTACAATACTCTAATATTCATACAATAACATTAGTTAATCACTAATAATACAATGGTACGTTACAATACAGAAGAAACGTTAGAGCATTAATCGAATATCACACAATTACGTTACACTGTAATAGTCGAACGCAAGGGAGGTTCTGCCATCATCTAGAAACGCCTGACGAAAGAACAAAGATAACGTGACAGAAGGGGGGAGGCGGTCGAGTATTGGAAATTAGCGTGATCAAGAAACGAGCTCGTAAATGAGACAGTTCACACTCGTGTTCGCCAATCTGTTGCGGTACAATACTCTAATATTCATACAATAACATTAGTTAATCACTAATAATACAATGGTACGTTACAATACAGAAGAAACGTTAGAGCATTAATCGAATATCACACAATTACGTTACAGTGTGATAATCGAACGCAAGGGAGGTTCTGCCATCATCTAGAAACGCCTGACGAAAGAACAAAAATAACGTGACAGAAGGGGGGAGGCGGTCGAGTATTGAAAATTAGCGTGATCAAGAAACGAGCTCGTAAATGAGACAGTTCACACTTGTGTTCGTCAATCTGTTGCGGTACAATACTCGAATATTCATACAATAACATTAGTTAATCACTAATAATATAACGGTACGTTACAATACAGAAGAAACGTTAGAGCATTAATCGAATATCACACAATTACGTTACAGTGTGACAGTCGAACGCAAGGGACGTTCTGTCATCATCTACAAACGCCTGACGAAAGAACAAAAATAACGTGACAGAAGGGGGGAGGCGGTCGAATATTGGAAATTAGCGTGATGAAGAAACGAGCTCGTAAATGAGACAGTTCATACTCATGTTTGCCGATCCGTTCCAGTTTAGGGGTTGGGTTAGGCGGTGGGCTGAAAGCACGGCAGGCGGAGCACCGGGGATGGTTGGCGTTAGCATCGAGAAACGGAGAGCAGGGACGACAAGGTTGAGAGAGCTACCGCTCCGGGGTGTACGGGGTTGAAGCAGAGGGAGCCACACGGGTATTAGCATATTAATTTCGCAGAGACTGCGACGCGCAGATAAAGCATCTTAGGTAGGCGAACTTCGGTGATGAATCAAGCTCATACCGCTGGTAATTATTCAGAAAGTTCATCGCCAACGGGCGATCCGCACGGGACGCGCGGCAACGAAACAAAAATATTTTTCTTTCCAGGACCTCCAGGTAACATCGCTCATCGTTATTCGTCTTTTTCTTCGTCTCGAGAGCGTTCCTTCCTCACCCCCCCCCCCCCGAAAAAAAAGAAGAAAAAAATACACAGAGGAACGAAATCTGTAAATTTAATAAGAATAAATAAATAAATAAACTCAAGGTAGAAAGATGGATTTTCCACCTCTTGGTATGGTATACATATAATTATCGAGTTATGTTATCTTCACTATTATATATACCATGAACTGTCGACTTCAAAGGATCGAATTATTAATAAAACATCGCGACACGATGCAAAGTAAGTCACCTTTTCGTCTTAGCGTACGTGTGTGTGTGTGTGTGTGTGTGTGTGTGGGTGTGGGTGGGTGCGCGGCGGAAACTTAGCTATACATTCCGTGGAACGACGTTAATCTATTTACCAGCTGACATACCCTTCTTTTCCCTCCCCGCCTTCCAAAAACTCTGGTTTCAACCGTCTTTATCAAGCTCGTATTTCATCAGGGGCGTCCGATTATGAGCGAACAAGAAATTAACTTTTTCGCTAATTAACTCCCCAGAGTCACTAACGAACCACAATCAAAGTCAAGTATTGTCTTTTCCTTCCTTTTCGTTATCTCGACAACAGAGACGCTTCTCTTTCTTCAACCGGGAAAAAGGAGAGATTTTTCGAAAAGAAAAAGAAAAATGCGTATCATTATTCTTCGTTGTCAATTCTTATTACCATCTTTCGATTCGTTACGTATATAATCGTACGTAGTATTCAGAAGCGTGGAAAATTCGATTAAACTTATTTGTAATCAACATAAGTCATCTATAACTAGATTGCAGGAAATTCATATTGAATTTGTTAAATATATCGTATTAAAAGCACTTTGCATATTTTATATATTCTCTTTTACTATACACACTTTGTGCATTTTTCGTACAGTGGAATTTATCTTTAAATATAACCTTTGAACACAACATAACACAACATAACGCGTTGTATATATGAAAATATTTCACGAGATACACGTAATAAATTTTCGTATTAAAATTTTCTGCGATAAGTGTACGAATACCATTCTATGCACATGTGTTTCTATAATTCTTTTCAGGATGCCACGCTGTATTTGAATTTTTAATAAATGATACTTGGTAATTCGAACATTTCGAATTCGAGGAAGCTGAAGTCTGTCGGTTGGGAACATTCGAGTGTTTCGCGGAACGGATCCTCCTCATAAATATAAATCGACTTTTTCTAATTAACCGCGGCGTAACGCGCGAGAAACGCAAAAGAAAATTGTATAAAATCTGAAACTGTAGGAACTGTAGAGAATGAGAGAACTTGTACGCACAACGAAGAGTATTATCTTCTGGTTATTCGGTTTCCTTAACTTTAATCCAAGTAAGACGTAGCAAGATACACACATGCAGAGCTCAAAAGCCAATCGGTGTAAGTCATTTTCCATTAAAAGTACAACATATTTATATCGTGTATACAAACTGTACAAACATATTTTTCTTATGAAAAGTCCATAAAACAGTTTAATTATAATTATATTGTAACGACTAAATTGATAAATATTAATATAATATAATGACTAAATTAATATACAATATATATAATAACTATATTGTAATAATTAATGTTTCTCGACTGACAATTTTAAAAATAAAATTTGTGCGATTTACGCGGCATAAATTATTTCTAATGAAAGGTGACTTACATTGATTGGCTTCTGAGCCCTCCATATATTGTTCACGCCCCTTCCGTTAAGGGAATATTCCTATTCGAAAATTTCTATCATCAATCATCGATACATGGATTTCCCAGATCCACTAAGTTAAATTAGCTAAGCAATATTGTAGTAACAATAATTGGACACATCATAACTGACGCTCAAGATGAAATTCTTCACTATTCTTCGTCATCGTGATACAAAATAATCACTAATAACTATTCTTCTTTATTTTTTATTTTTGTATCCATTTGGATAAGCAATAAATACTATTATTATTAAAAAATTGGATCTTTTCCATTTTCTTTAAGAAATGATATATAGTAGCACTACAAGAATCTATATTTAAAACTTTATGCAAATATTCAAAGAAATAATTATATAATATAAATATAAATAATAAATAATACGGAAATACAAATATAATACAAATACAATAAATGTAGTATAATACTAATGATTTGAAACTGTACATAAAACTTGGAACATGGATTTTTTCAAATTGTCACGAATTCTCAATGATGAATGATCCAATTCTTTTGAAACTTTACCTACATCCAAACAATAGATCTCCCTTCATCTCTCCTAACAAAAATTAAACCGATGTCTTAAGCAGTCTGTGCTTAATTGATGAAACTAATTTTTCACTATATCACTCTTCTTAATAAGGTACATTCCCCTTTTGCTTAACAGATTCAACAAGTTCGTGTGAATAAATATCAATTTTCTTCTCTATGCTTCAAATGAATGCAACAGCATTCAAAACGACAGACGTGCAACGTTGCCTAAAAATAACATCAACGAACACAGAACGTAGAGAACGTAGCAAATTTCAAGTTAATACCTCGATACTCCCATTAATCCTTTATCCAAGAATTTCTCAAAGATGACTTGGCCAGAATTGTCGCGATGACTCATCGCGCAAACTCTTCATCGCATCGAGTCTCATCCTACGAAGAAAACGAGAAAATCGTATCGTTGCAGGATATGCAAGACACATACGTACATACATGCACGTACCTATATACAAAATATGTACATATGTACATCGCTCCCGATAGCTGGCTCCGTCCTTTTTTTTTTTTTTTTCTTCTTCTTTGGTTTTCCCTTCGAGCGAGCAACTAGGGTTAGATTTGGGTTAGGTTTGCCAGGATCGTAATACGAAACGTGCACGAGTCGAAAGCCAATCGATAGCGAGCACCCACATTGACAGTGTCTACCCTTCTTTCATGCATATGCTGATGTCACCCATATATTTGCCAGGACATCGACGCCAGTGGTTAACGCGGAGGCCACCGGTCGGTCGACCGACCGATTGAATTTGTTACTTCGATTCGAGGAAGGATATGTAGTCAAGTAGACAGCAGGGAGGAACGAAGTTCAGGCAAAGAAGCGCGGATGCGATCGGTTATTACCAGAATTTGTCGCGAACTTTTCGTGCACTTTTTTGGAAAGTTCGAGGAACGCATGCGAGGCTGAACAGACGGTGGATTTTTGGAGAATAATTAAAAAAGTAACGGAAGCTAGACAGAAATTCGTTCTATAATGCTGTTAATTTTAATCTTTTTTTTTCCACGGACAAAGCCCGTGAATTTGTAAAATATTTTGGATATTTCACATTTCGTACCTTTAAATTCTCCATGAATGCGTATATAAAAATCCGAACGTGCATTAAATATAAATGTAATTCCGTTATTAATTTAACACACGGTACTCGATGTGATTTCTGACGAGACAAATTTCCGCTTAAGTTCTGTTTCTTTGTTTATGAAAACAGAAATTTGTCTGAAAATCCACGGTCCAGTTATTATTGGCGTGTCCAATATGAATCGCAAAGAAAAAGGACACATGTTGGGTAACCAGTGTCCTTTGATACTTTGTAAAAACATCGATGTTCGTTCGACACCTCTGTACAATACATAAATCGGCGTTTCAATAAACATTTTAATATTCGTTTGATATACTTTGGAAATTTCATTTAATTCCAATCTTTTTCGATTTATTTAAATGATCGTGAGAATTGCTTTTTGTATAAAAAGGAAGAAGGGTAGCATGCGTTGAGATGAAAGAAATATGATGTACAGATGCAGATTAGCAAGTGCACATCGATGCCGATCTACTCATAAAATTATAGATAGTCGTTCGATATTCATTCTTTGTATGTTGTATTATATTATGTTATTATATACATTATTTATATTTATTACTTATTTAAATCTAAGTAATAAAAGTAATAAATTATAAATTATTTAAATATATTAAATATATTACACTATAATAAATATAATATATAATACAACAAATACATAATAATAATAATAATAATAATAAATATATCAGTAAAAGAAATCATACATCTTGTCAATGAAACACTGCAATGTAAACTTTCCATGTAGACATCGACTCCATCATCAAAGTATCAAACGAGTGTCGACAATTTCACAGAATTATCAATATCTTTGACATCTGAAGTTAGATAACACCCGGTGCAACCCGTCATAATTTATATCAACAGCATTGAGCCTGTACATCGTCCATTTACACACATGTATCTACCTCGTTCTTTCATCGATCGAATTCGAAAAACAAACGAAACTCTTTTCACTCTTTCGCGATCTATCGCCACGTATGTAGGTACCTGCCCATACATACATACATACATACATACATACGTGCATACATGCGTGTACAAACAGCGTGCACGGTCTGTGAAAGACGGAACGGTCTGCTTTTCATTCGGACGATTCGGAAGCGAATCAAAGAGCGGTTGCGAACGTCGGACGCGACGGAGGTTCTTCTTTTCTGGCGGCCCGCTGAACGATAAACAGCGAACGATGCGGCCGCGCACTCGATGAAGCCGGGCTCTCGAGTGGCAGTAAAAAAGGCAGAGATGTCACGGGGGGGAAACAATAGGCCACGAAGAGATGCATTGTCGCTGGTTGACTTCCAGAAGTCTGTCGCAAAGGAAAGGCTCGCCGAGAGGGGGCGGAGGGAGGGAGGGAGGGAAACGCAGCCAGCCCAGCTTGGTGAATGTGGCTTTTAATTACGTTCTGAATAGGCGCCAGTCCCTATACGACGCCTTTATACGTTGCCACGATGAACGAGAGTTTGCGATACGGCACCGCGCCGCGCCGCGCGCCATATGTAATAATAATGCGACTCCGCCGCGCCGACCAACGCAAAAAAGTTGCGTCTCCGAGCAGAGACAAGCTGCTGGCCATTGGACACGTTGGGTAAACCGCCGGTGTGCAACGCGAAAATGACCTCTCTCTCTCTCTCTTTCTCTCTCGTTTTCCCCTTTCCTCGATCCATCTGCAACGTGCCACTTAGCAAACGCATGTCAAATCTGACGTGGACGACTTCGTTTCTCTCTGTCGTGTGGGGAATTCGGAAGTCAATGAGAATTTACTTTCGCTGTTGAAATCTTCAGTCGAAATAAAACAGTCTGTAGAGATTCTATCGTAACGACTAACTAACTCTTCCATCGACGCAAAATTTTGACACTGAAGAAGTAGAAAAACTCTGCACAGTTGCGTCTAGCGAAAAGCTGACCATCCGAGGCTCGCCTTATTTCAGCTAAATAGAACATAACAAAGTTTTTATTGTGAGGAATTCGGAAGTCAATGAAAATTTACTTTCGCTGTTCAAATCTTCAGTCGAAATAAAACAGTTTGTAGAGATTATATCGTAACGACTAACTAACTCTTCCATCGACGCAAAATTTTGACACTGAAGAAGTAGAAAAACTCTGCACAGTGCAGAGTTGCGTCTAGCGAAAAGCTGACCATCCGAGGCTCGCCTTATTTCAGCTAAATAGAACATAACAAAGTTTTTATTGTGAGGAATTCGGAAGTCAATGAAAATTTACTTTCGCTGTTCAAATCTTCAGTCGAAATAAAACAGTCTGTAGAGATTCTATCGTAACGACTAACTAACTCTTCCATCGACGCAAAATTTTGACACTGAAGAAGTAGAAAAACTCTGCACAGTGCAGAGTTGCGTCTAGCGAAAAGCTGACCATCCGAGGCTCGCCGTATTTCAGCTAAATAGAACATGACAAAGTTTTTATTGCACTCGAGGAACAAATAACTGATTCCTGAGAAACGAGGCCTCGCCGACTAATTGCTAGCCTCCTGCAACATTGACCACGCTATAATTGCAGCTAGACATTGATTAATGATGTTTCGAGCAACGCAGCTACGACGCGTCTCTCAATCTCGAGATATGCCTGAACGAATGGTCCGACGATAATTAATCGAAGGCACAAAGATCGTATCAATAGCTTCGATGAATCCAAGTTGGAGTGAAAAAGGAGAAGCTCGAAAAAATAATCGTCAAGTGCCAAACGATTCTCCAAAACGAGTTACAGCGTAACACCGAAGGATGCTGAACGAATTATCCCGGTAACCCCCCGATCCGATCCAGCTTGTTTCCCTTCGCAGGAGAAAAGAGAGACTGGCCGCGAAACCGACGAAACGAAGGGCGGAGCTCGATGATTGGCAGCCGCGAGCGTAAATGCAGCTAAATGCTCGCGTTGACCTCGCGAGCCGAGGATCACGCGGAGATTGAACAGCCGGGATAGAGCAACTCGTGGCAACGTGGGGAGGGAAAGGGGGGGGGGAGGAAAGAAGAAAGGAGGCAACACGAGAAGTTGGTTGCGTCGCCGATGTTGATCATCGGGTCGGATTGAACGGGAATCGGAGTGTCCTAGAACGGCAATTGAACGCGTTTAGCAATAACGTTTCGTGTCGTCTCTTTATATAACCGTGTCATCGACGGGACGGTCGTCTCGTTTCTCGATTCCGCTGCTGCTGCGACTATACAGCGGAGAAAAGACTCGCGTACAAGAGCGAAATGAGAGAAATGTAAATTAGGCTATTAGGTATGTAAAAATTGTTTGAAATCCCATGAAAAATTCTATCTGCAACTGTAGAAGTATAAATTAATAACGTGGAAAATTAATTTACATCAATTCTAACTTGTGTTTTACGTCTAGTTGCGTTTACGTGGTTTTCATTACATTAATTGTTAATCGTTGATACGCACAATCAACGCTGTAATATCGTTTTCTAAAATCCATTTTCGAAAACTCTGTTGTAACTGTAGAAATATAAATTAATACGTAGAAAATTAATTTATGTTAATTCTAATTTATGTCTAATTGTGTTTAGGTGTTTTTCATTACATTAATTATTAATCGTTAATACGCACAATTAACAGTGTAACATTGCACAAGTTTTTTAAAATCCATTTTCGAAAAAATTCTGTTGTAATTGTAGAAATATAAATTAATACGTAGAAAATTAATTTATGTTAATTCTAATTTATGTCTAATTGTGTTTAGGTGTTTTTCATTACATTAATTATTAATCGCTAATACGCACAATTAACAGTGTAACATTGCACAAGTTTTTTAAAATCCATTTTCGAAAAAATTCTGTTGTAATTGTAGAAATATAAATTAATACGTAGAAAATTAATTTGTATTAATTCTAATTTATGTCATTGTATTTATGTGTTTTTTTCATTACATTAATCATTAATCATTGCATCGATGCATATAATTGACACTGCAATATTGTAAAAGTTTTTTAAAATCCATTTTTGAAAATTTGGTAATTGTAGAAATACAAATTGATACGTATGTACATTCATTGTACACGTACGATACATTAATACGTACAAATCTTGATTTATATTAATATAATCAATATAATAAATATATATTAACTTATATTTTATATTAATACATTGATTGTCATTATATCATCACATTAGTCTATTTTATTCACGTTTATGCAATGTCAATTACAGTGTTAAAATTGTTCTCAAATTTCTCTGCTCGAAACTGTCAATACATGTTTCCTGTGTTTATAAAGATATTTCCTTAAATGGTCCAATAGTGATTTCAAACAGGAATTCCAAATATCGATCGATTAAATAGACATTTCGTTCCGTCCGCACGTTTCCTGTTCATGAAGATATTTTCTTTTGTAAACGATCTTACAAAATCTCTATATTCTATGAAATGATCGAATAAAGAGATCTCGAGTCATTTCAAATTTTAACAGACGTCCCAACAAAATACGATTCGTAAAGATATTTCCTTAAGTAGCTCAATTCCGAATCATTTCAAACTCTAACCAATGTTTCGTTCCACTGTTTACAAAGATAAACTGTCTTTGTAAACGACACGTTACAAAAGTTTCAAATCATTTCAAACTTTAATCGAGAAGGTACGTATCCGTGAAGACATTTTCTCAAGTGGGTCGATCTAGAAATCCCACGTCGTGTGAAATTTTAATCAACGTCCAACGACGTCCCACTGCCAACACGTTTCCCCCCAGTTTACCAAGATATTTTCTCAGATCAGTCCAATTCAGACGATTCAAGTCGTTTCAAATTTTCATCTCGTTCGGCAGAGAAGAGGAGAAATAGGACGAAGTGGCCGACAGAACGGGGACCGAGGAGGCGCGAAGAGACCCGTTTACGAGCGTTTACGCGGCAACACCAAGAAAGTATGGAGGACAATGTTGCGCCGAGATCCAAGCTAATGTTTCATTAAGACGAGCAGCTGCGCCGTCGTCGCTTAACTTATTAAACGACACGCTCCTCTCGGAGCACACCAGCTTCGAAAAGCATCGCGCGCGCCACGCTATAATGCCGTTACAGGCCACCGAAGCGCGACAGCGGCCCCACCGATGTCATAATTATTTCATTGAACTTTCGCGTCACTCGAAAGATCTCGACGACTTGTCCTCGTTGCGTCGATACGCGATTAATCTCGGCGTTTGATCTCGCCGTTATTCGAACGAGACGATCGGGCAACGATACAGATTCTCGTTCGTCGTGCTTTGCTTTATACAGAGTGAGTTATACTTGAAACAAGCTACTGGTTGGGTTATTGACGATCGAGAAAAATAGAGAGGCAAATAATGTGATGTTAATCACCTTTCGATAGATAGATGTCCAAAATAATTTCTCAACGTTCCCTATAGAAAAGTATTAAACTGTGTTTTGTGCCATAAAAACCAATAGATGAGTAAATATTTTTTTAATTTCAATTTTTTAGGAGCTACGTGACTGGTTGCCATCGTCCTTCGTCATTTTCGTGATTTTAGAGAAATTGAAGGTAAAATATTTATTAATCCAATGGTTTCTCGATACGAACGAATTTTCGTTAATACTATTTCTGTAGAAAATAATATTATTGTATGTATTAAATAATATTCATCATCGGGGACTGTGATGATTATTACTGTACGATAGATCGTACGTGCCGAATTAAAAACGAAAAATTCCGCTTGCGAAATTAAATGGAAGAAAATTAAAAAAAAATTAAAATTTCGCCTTCTTTCGCCAACCACGACAGTCACGGCAGTTAAACAGATTCGCATAACCGATTCACACGCATTGTACGCTTCCTACGGTGACGTATCCGCTATATACTCGAAGACGTGAACGGCGGCACATATATCGACACCTAGCCTAAAAGCCAGCGAATTTTTTTCTCTTTTTTCTTTTTCTTTCTTTCTTTCTTTCTTTCTTCTTTTTCTTTTTTTTCTCTCGACCAGAGTAAAAGTAAAACATCGTCAACGTCCCGTATCGTAACGCGTGGATATGGATGTGCCGCGAGCACAGCTAGGTAAAGCGGTAAACTTGGTAACGTAGTAACGCAGGCCCACCTGACTTTCGTAAGCGGATCACGCTCCCTGCTGAGTGCTTTACGGCATCGCTTTTTTCCTGCGCCCACTCCTCATCCTCCCGTTCTTTCTCCAACTCATTCCCTCGACCTCATCCTCCGCAACCTACCGACGCATGCCCAGCTATAGACCCAATGTACACCCAATTTCGTTTTTGCATGAATTTTTGTTCATTTAACACGAAGTAGGATTTGTTTTTGTTTGATTTAAGGGTGTACTGCGAACGCTGCAGAATTTAAGGATTTTCGTGAATTCTTTTGCTTTACGACATTGCGCTTTTTCTGTTGAGTTTATTTAGTTACATTTGTGACTCGATATGATAATATTTTAACACGGTATTCTGCCGTATTAAAAAATCGTATCTCTAATTGGCACGAGCGATTGGGATTTTTGAGATACGTTAAAAATTCGAGAACGAACAAGAAGAAGAAAAAGAAACAACGTATTAACCCTAACACAGATCATTATCTTTTCGAGAAAAATTGACAAAGATCATTCGAAGCAAAAAATAACATATCAACGCACCCCAATACAATACAAACCGGAACTAGGCTTCCAAACAGAAACCAACAGAATAGATCTCTTTTCGACAAAAAAAAATTGACAAAGATGATTCGAAGCAGAAGAAAAAGGACAAGAAGAAGAAGAAACAGAATAATATATTAACCTACCCTAACACAGACCAGAACTATAGATTTTTAATCAGAAACCAATCGATACATGAACGAATACCTCTTCGACAAAAATTGACAAAGATCATTCGAAGCAAAAAGAAAAAAAGAAAAAGATAACATGTTAACGCATCCCAAAACAAACCAAAAATTAGGCTTTTAACCTCTTGCGCTGGAATGACGTGCCACGCAAGTCGAAAATTTTTTGTTCCAAAATTGTGATATTTTTTTTCAGTTTCAAGTATATTTAAGTAAAACAAAATAGGCAAATACAAATAATAAATTTGTCGCTTCTCAGTCATTTCTATCCAGTGATATATCGACGAGTTCAAAAAGAATTATCGTATACGGTTTGGTCACTCGTTATGGTCCGCAATCAGTTGCCATCGCGAGTGGTTAACCTCTACCACGCACGTCGAGAATTTTTTGTCCCAAAATTGTAATATTTTCTCAGCTTCAAGTATATTTAAATGAAACAAAATAGGCAAATACAAATAATAGATTTATTACTTCTCAATCATTTCTATCCAGTGATATCATATCGACGAGTTGAAAAAGAAAGCGACGAATCATTGTATACGGTTTGGTCGCTCGTTATGGTCCGCAATCAGTTTGCCCGCAAACAGAACAGATCTCTTTTTCGACAAAAATTGACAGGGATGATTCGAAGGAAAAAGAAAAAGAAGAAGAAGAAGAAGAAGAAACGAAGGAAGGACAACAATAATAGACAAGGGTAGGAAGTAGGGGCAACGATTGCAAAGACTGGCAATGTAGTAAAAATGTGGTAACGCGTGGCCGCGTGCCTCCACTTGCTTATGCGTCGTGTGTCGTCCGACTCCGAAGTCTGTCCCCTGCCACAACGAGACCGCCGATATATCCACCTACCCTTCTACCAACATACGTATACATACACATCCTCTGGTCTCGTCATCCAGCGAGATCTGTCGCGTAACAACTCGATTCCATATTCTCGCGGCGGTTGTCGCCCCGAAGAAGAATTGAATGAAATAAAATAAAGCTCTGGATTCACCGTGTTTTATGGCGAGGATCGCTCCTTCCACAAACCGTACTATCCACCGTACGGGATCGTGTATGCGAGAACACGCACGTGCTCGTCTATTCGTTTCTACGCCGTCGTGCGTTCCTTGCGACACGTGTTCTTTTTTCTTCTTCTTCTTCTTCTTCTTCTTGTTCTTTCTTTTTCCTTCTTCTTTCTCCAAATTGTTGTTCCAAAGATCCTAATCTTTTCGAAGATTCTCCGCTTTTGCGTGACTGACGATTCTGACGACATCGACGCTTTTGAACTGTCAGGAGTGCAGCTAAAATTAGACCCATTCAGCTCGAGACACGGCCTGTCTGCAAAGAGACAAAACTACCACGTTTCCATTCGGCACGATAATGTGAAAAGCTCCTATGGACAATCTTGGATTTTGGTTTCTGACGGTTTCGAGCGAGTAGCAGGATTTGGCGAACGCGGCGAGCCTCAGTTGCATGCCGAATAATGTTTCATCCTTCGACCTCTTCCTTTCTTACTTGTGTATATTTTTGATACGAATAAAATTGTTGTAATAACAAAGAGACTTGTTAAGAAAAATAGACTTCGAGCTCTCAAGGAGCTAAACAATATGTAATTTTACATATTCTACATATTTGCCAAACTTTACATCAGTTTGAGATAGTTTGCTCAAAACTACCTCTGCATTCAACGTGCTAAACTCAGACAAAACTTAAACAAAATTCCTAACGTAATTGAAAATTTCTTTTTTTCTTATTTTTCACAAGATAAGAGTAATATGCGTGTTACAATTTTAACGCAACACGCATATTACTGTAAGTGGTGTAATATATTTTCCTCTTGATAGATGTAAATGAAGGATGTGAAGAAATCTTTGAGGAAAGCGAATTAAACAAAAGCTTATCAAGATTATCTGCAAGTAGCAAGAAGATCATCATTTACTGACAGACGTTTTATTGCGATGATACGACGAATTGGATATTAATACATTCGCAAAATAATATTATACTAATCTCTAAACTTATAAATATAATCGTACAAAAGCTAGTATTACTTGCTGCATTATTCTTCCCCAATCTCGTGAATTTTAATTCCTTCAATGTTAAATTTCTAATGTACAATAAATTTCTTTCGCATCAACCCTCCTGATACCTCATAATTTCTCTAAATATCTAAAATTACAAAGCACTGTATACAAATCTCAGTAAAAACACACTCCTCGGTAGAAATATTCTGTAAAAATAAGAAAATGTTCGAAAAAGTGTAGAAATGTTGAATATTCGATGAGCCGATATACCGATATAACGAAAAGTAGTTAAATTTATAATTCATCTATTTTATTTTTATACCCGTTTATATTCTAAAACAGAGTAGATGGTAAAGTAAAGTCTGTCGCAAACGTGCGTCCACGCAACGTTTCGAAACGATGTGTTCCGGCAACGTGGTGACGTCCATTCGTCATCAAGAGATCGGAATCTCTTTCGTGATTCGGGCAAAGTCGTCAAAGAGACGCGCAACGGCATTGTCGCGGCGAAAGAAACGAATTAAACGGCTCGTTGCGAACGAGGCGTGACCAGGACAAAGTGAGATGTTCCGCCAGTTCCTTTGGAAAGTGACGCGAGAACGTCAATGGGAACGCGTGCCGATCCGAGACGAAACGTTTCCTCTCCGGCTGGCCAGCTATCCCGTATCTCGAAGATTTTTTCCACCGATTTTCGGCACACTTCCTTGCGCGCCACGATTGTTACCCCCATTGTTATCGGTAGCGGAACATCGGCCGGTCGTTTGGCATTGTTCCGCTGTATTTGGAGGACTGTTCGACGCTCGTTACACGGGATACTCGGCCCACTTTGCCGGTCAAACGGCCACACGCCCACGAAGCCGACGAACTATGCCGGTCCAGACCCGATGGCGCTTGCAACCAGCTGCCTTTTCTCAATCGCTCGAAAAGCCGCCCCTACGGGTCTGCTCGTCTCGGAAGTTTTGAACGCAGTTTCATCGCAATTCGCAGCTTGCACCGATTCACAACGCCTTCCACGGCGTGTTCACGACATAAATCGTTCTTCATCGCGTTGCGCCGCTTTTACTGCTATTAACCTCCCCCTTTTAGGGGACCTGACAATGAGCTTGCACGTTCCGAGTGAAATTTACTTCTCGTGGCAATTTTCAGTTTTCTAGAGACTTGATAATTATGATGATTGCGATGCGATAATGTAGCAGCGTGGTTTACATCCTTGGGCAACCTGGCGATTATCTTTCACGCTTTGAGTGAAATTTCTTTCTCGCAGCAAATGTTTTGTTTTATCTACAGATTTGGTGATTAGAATGCAATAATAGTAGCATAGTTTACTGTTATTAACTTCTTCTAGACAACTTGACAATGAGCTGTTTACATGCTTCGAGCGAAATTTCCTTCCCGAAGCAAATTTTTGTTTCTTCTGAAAATACTTCTATAGATTTGATGATTGTACGATATAATAATAATAGCAGTGTAGTTTATTAACTTTCCGTAGGCAATCTGATGGCGAGTTATTTATGCTTTGAGTAATTATATATTACATTATTATATTTCGTACGCTATATCTTCAATAATTTCCGACATATTTGACAAAATATGTTCCTTTTTAATTACACATTATATTATTATATTTCTTACACTGTATCTTCAGTAATTTTCGACATATTTAACAAAATATGTTCCTTTGTCACTTTCACCCCTTTAATATCGACAATTGCCGATAAAAAAATTTTCTATAGATTTGATGATTAAAATGATTGCAGTGCAATAATAGTAGTGTAGTTTACTGTTATTAACCCCTTCTAAACAACTTGACAATGAGCTATTTACATGCTTCGAGGGAAATTTCCTTCCCGAAGCAAATTTTTGTTTCTTCTGAAAATACTTCTATAGATTTGATGATTGTACGATATAATAATAATAGCAGTGTAGTTTATTAACTTTTCGTAGGCAATCTGATGACGAGTTATTTATGCTTTGAGTAATTATATATTATATTATTATATTTCTTACACTGTATCTTCAGTAATTTCCGACATATTTGACAAAATATGTTTCTTTTTAATTACACATTACATTATTATATTTCTTACACTGTATCTTCAGTAATTTCCGACATATTTGACAAAATATGTTCCTTTTTAATTACACAGTATATTATTATATTTCTTACACTGTATCTTCAGTAATTTCCGACATATTTGACAAAATATGTTCCTTTTTAATTACACAGTATATTATTATATTTCTTACACTGTATCTTCAGTAATTTCCGACATATTTGACAAAATATGTTCCTTTTTAATTACACAGTGTATTATTATATTTCTTACACTGTATCTTCAGTAATTTCCGACATATTTGACAAAATATGTTCCTTTTTAATTACACAGTATATTATTATATTTCTTACACTGTATCCTCAGTAATTTCCGACATATTTGACAAAATATGTTCCTTTTTAATTACACAGTATATTATTATATTTCTTACACTGT
Organism: Tetragonisca angustula; assembly: GCA_036937485.2. Lineage (NCBI taxonomy): Eukaryota > Metazoa > Arthropoda > Insecta > Hymenoptera > Apidae > Tetragonisca > Tetragonisca angustula. The sequence goes on from JAWNGG020000021.1 coordinate 203,600, forward strand.
ATCTTCAATAATTTCCGACATATTTGACAAAATATGTTCCTTTTTAATTACACAGTGTATTATTATATTTCTTACACTGTATCCTCAGTAATTTCCGACATATTTGACAAAATATGTTCCTTTTTAATTACACCTTACATTATTATATTTCTTACGCTGTATCTTCAGTAATTTCCGACATATTTGACAAAATATGTTCCTTTTTAATTACACAGTATATTATTATATTTCTTACACTGTATCCTCAGTAATTTCCGACATATTTGACAAAATATGTTCCTTTTTAATTACACAGTATATTATTATATTTCTTACACTGTATCCTCAGTAATTTCCGACATATTTGACAAAATATGTTCCTTTTTAATTACACAGTATATTATTATATTTCTTACACTGTATCCTCAGTAATTTCCGACATATTTGACAAAATATGTTCCTTTTTAATTACACAGTATATTATTATATTTCTTACACTGTATCCTCAGTAATTCCCGATATATTTGACAAAATATGTTCCTCGTATATAATTTTCATCCTCTTTAACATCGTCAATTCCCGACAAAAGAATTTCCTTCGAAAACCTATTTAATTAACATTCGTGTCGAACGTCATCAAAAATCGGTGACTGGACACTTCGACGTAGTCTCTTGTTAGCGCTACTTGCGTAAGAAACAAAAACGACGATAGCCGTTACGTATGGAGAGAGGAGGTGCAGGAGCGTGAGGCCTCGCGTGAGATAGAGGTTAGAGGCGATCCAAGGCCGACGGCCGTGAGTGGGGTGAGTTTCAAGGGATCCTCGGGGAATTTGGCGAGGACGTTAGATCGGGCCGGCGACGGCGCAGCGGACAATAGGACAGATACAGATAAGTAGTTGGCGAGAGAAGAGCGAGAGCGAGAGAGGAAAACGCGTTGGTTTTTGGCGGTGAGCGAGAGGGGCGGTTAGGCAGAGGGCGCATACAGAAAACCGACGGTGCGGCGTGCGCGACACAGGAAATGTCAAGATCACGACGAGAACCAACTCCCGGCTACGACGCCAATATCGCATCTGTCCGATCGCATCTAGCCGAACGCGCGCGTTCACCCTTATATAGCCGCACATTGCCTGTCCATACACTGTGTCTCGTGTATCCACCTATTTCTCGTTCCCCGATTACTCTTTGCAGAAAGAGAGAGAGAGAGGGGGGGGCAGCTCCCTCTTTCTCCTGCTTGCACTTCTTGGGATTTTTCTTCTTCTCCTCGTCCTCTTCTAGATTAGCCGCGTATCACGCTTTTGCTCGTCTAACGATCCAATCGTCTCGGCAACTTTTTTTCAGATGACAATCGTTTATCTCGAGACGCTTCTCTCAACCCTCGACTTGTAATATCGTTGTTATTGGGTGGCAGGTGACAGAGTGATTTATTTCGGACGTTCGATCTTTCTTATTGTCATTTATTTTGCATTCTCCGCGATTGAGAGCAACCTGTGGCGTTGAATGTGCTAAAATTTCGGGGACATTTGACTGTTTATTTATTTATTTTGCATTCTCTGTGATGGAGATCGACTTGTAATATCGTGACAGATGATAACGATATAATAATTTATTTTGCTTCTGGAGCACTAAATTTAGGATATTTGATATTTGATTTACTATTGTTATGTATTGTTCTCTGCGATTGAGATTGATAGAGAAGTTTAATTTAATTTATTAAAAATATTCACAACAAGAAAGAAAGCGTAAAATAAAATGGCATGAGATACGAATAAAATGATTAAAAAATTATTATTATTATTATAGAGGATGTCGATTAAAACTAAAAACATGAACAAAACGCGAAAAGAAAAACCAAATATGGAATATACAAGACAGTACGCAACTCACAAGAGTTTCGTCTTGTCAGACACGATTCGAATAATGTATCTAAAATGTGATAAGGATCACATTGTCGACACAGTTTAAAATTTCTTCGAATCAAGCGCGTGTCATCTCGCTTGCGTGATCATCGGTGACATTCGAAGTATAATTAAAATCATCGCGATGAAGAGAGAACGCTCTGAAGCAGTCACAGAAAAAGAAAAAAAGAAAAAAAAGAAAAATCATCGCCGAAGACAGAAGAGGTAAAGGAGAAACTTGACAGACTATCGATTAGCTGTCGTTTTATTTGGGTAAAAGTAAAAGAAGAACGGGCTCCTGGGAACGGGCAAAGTTGAGGCGGATCCGAACTCGTGGCAGGTTACACGGGAATACTCCTAAAATTGTCTCTGATTTCGTCAGCCGCTTGCACGTAGCTCCAGAAACGATTTATCGCGGAAGCCATCGTGTTCAAACTATCTGTTACTCGACGTTGCTGGAACAATGAACTGTGATCTTGATTCACAGATATGTCGCAGATAACTCATCAAAGAAACAAAGCGCGTCAACGCAACATTTCGTCGAATTCTACTTTTATTGCCGGAGCCACGACAATTTAATTTACATAAATTTCGAAGCGTTCAACTTGTCTTATCCAGTGGCGATACAAAATGCAAAACGTAATTTAACTAGTTTCAATAATTTAAAATTAATCTTTCGAATTAACACAATTCCCAATTCTAGTGACAAATCTCCAACTTTTTAACCGAGAAACTTAAAATTCAATTCCTAAGCTAGCTTTGTGTCAAGAATAATTTCAAGCACTTTTATATGCGAAGATTCCGGCGGTAAAATGAACGGGAACGACTGACCTCTCCTATGAAAAGTATGGCAGTAGATGTGTACTTGGTCAAGCTAACGAGCAGTTTAAAAGAGAAAGGATTCGTCGGCACGTTGACACGTGCTTGCGCCCGTCATCCGATAGAAATTAAATCGTTTTTAGGTCGATCCCGCATGCGTGTCTGTTTAATTAAACGAAATATTGCCAGCGATGGTTTGTCGACCTCGTGAGAAGAATTCAACTGGAACGAACGCGTTAAACACCCTGATGATCATTTGCTGCTCCTGTCGCGTCGTTTTCTTACCAGCATATCCACGCGGCACGTTTGTTCCCTCGATTCTTCCCAAACAACCCATCTATCCGTGATTTTTACACACATTTAGCACGAAAGGATCTAAAGATACATAGAAACGTTGGATTTCGACCGATTTCCATCAACTTGGGCGACTTTGTCAATTTGATGAAATTTTTGATTTTGGGAGATTTTTGTCGCGCTACTGAGCTACGAAATTAGTCGAAATCGTTGAAGAGAGGAGTTTGATAAATTGTGTACTGTCCATTTGCTAATAAAGAAATAGTCCTTCATTATCCATTGTACGAAGCTGGAACGTATATTGTGCACTGGCGCAACCGTGAATCTGTACGTACGCTGACGAAAGCGAGGAATTTCAGAATCGAACATCGTTTTCCACATCTCGTATGGAGTGGAGAAAATACAATCGTCTCGTGTACACAGCCACTCTCCGTTTAATTGACACTGTGAATAATTGACGAGTTGCGAAACATTTCAGGCTATGTTACAAACATAAAATTCTCGATAGTGTAAGTATTGTCTTGGCAACGAGTCAGTGTAAACGAAAATTCTTGTATTTTTACGAATTAAGATAAGCATCTTAAGATAACATTTCTTTTTAAGGCCTCATTTCCAAGAAGACAGAGTTTGAATACATCTAGTTGAGAATTAGGTTCAAGTAAACGTGTGTGTATATTTGGTGAGGTTATTTAAATTGAATTTCCTTAAAAACGAGGCGAGAAGGAAGTCTTCTTGTGAAAGAAACTTGTAACTTCTGACTTATTTTCGCAGGTGCAAGCTCAGAACTAGCTAAGATTCAAGTACAGTTTCAATTATCAAATCTGATTTTCTTGGAAGCCTTAATACCTAAATGAAATAAAATTTTTCTTTTTTCCTTCGTGTAGTATCGCTCTACTATTCCAATTTAAATGATAACAATTGAAATGAACAAATTTATATAATCATACTTTCGTCTAAACAGAAATCCGAATTAATGTGATGAATTAAATTAAAATCATCAGCAAAAATAATTTTGATAAATTCCTCTCTGGAAAGAGAAGGGATCCTGTATTCTTCATACGTCACTTCCTATCAAAATGATAAAATAAAATACTGTGTCAGTCGACGTTTGAAAGAAATGACTTTTAAATAACGCAATGAAAAATATTAGGTTTGAACTTAAAATTCAATTTAAAATTAATAAAATTAATTTTCTCTTGTGTTCTGACGTTTCATTAGAAAAAAAAAGTAGGTGGGAAGAAACTTTTAGCCCACCCTGTATTTGATCTTGCTTCGTTCTATTCAAATTCCTTTGACTTGACCATGTGTGATTCCAAGAATTAATTAAAGCTTTAGCACTACAATATATATATATATATATATTGTAAATTTATATTACGTACATATATTTTTATACTCGCGTAAATACTGAATTAAATCAAATTAAATTAAAAGAACAGACAGGACAGAGACAAATATTGTTTGTTTCTCAATTTTCTGACATTAGAAAAATATCGTGCAAAAGGGTCTCCACCGAACAACGTTGAATCGAACGAAATTAAAAAAAAAGAGAAGGAACCTCCCCCCTCGAAAGAGAGCGAGAGAGAGAGAGAGGACACCGATTCGGCCGCGACGTGAACGCGCATTCTGAAACGGTCGGGTGAATAGGACCGGGATACGAATCGTCTCGAGATAAAAGGAACAGTTTGGGTGGTCCTCAATTGGACGGGACCGTTTGCATGTTAGCAAGCAGTCGACTTAAGCCCGTTGTCCGTTAATTTGCCTTTGAATTGAGGCAATCGTTTAATAACGCGAGCATTTACGTTCGTACATGCGGACCGTTGTTACGCGTTGAAAAAATAAAAGCGAGGGAACGACCGCGCGATTACGCGTCGCCGATCGGTTGACACGGCAAAATAATTCGCAACTTCACGGCCTTCCATGTATCGCCAAGACGCACACTTTTCGGCGAGTTTCGTCACGCGGTGGATCGAAAACTGTATCGGCGCAGCTAGTTTCTTTTCGAGATATTTTTGCGAAAACAACTGATGCGCGTTGACAGAATGTTCCCGTTTCCATGAATATTAAATTGTGTAAGCTTTTTTAAGCAACGGTTTTTCTCAACGATGATATATTAACGCGTATTATTTAACGTTATTAAACATATATAACAAAGATAGTAAATTGTCTAAAGTATATAATAAAAATATAATAAAAATAAAATAAAAATAAAGCATATAATAAAAATATAATAAAAATAAAATAAAAATAAAGCATATAATAAAAATATAATAAAAATAAAATAAAAATAAAGCATATAATAAAAATATAATAAAAATAAAATATATAATAAAAATAAAGTATATAATAAGTATGTAATAAAAATATAATAAAAATAAAGTATATATTAAAAATAATAAATTGTAGAAAAAGTATAAAATAAGTTATAAAAAATAGTATTGTATAATACTGTAATATTGTAATGTATAACACGTGTATTTCCACGTTCGTTGAATTACGAATATTCCAGTTAATAGTATAGTGAATTTATGTGGCTCGAGAATCGTGAGTGTAATATTTTTCTGTGGTAACAAATATGTAACTCTTTTAATCCAAGACGACCAAGACTTCCGAGACTTTAATTCTTTAACTCTAACAATAAGTCCATTGGAGCCACCATGGCCCCATCTAATTAATAATTGCATTATGTTGGTAAATTATTCTGCAATTTTGTTATTACGTTGTTAAAATAATAACTGCGTTGATATTATTTGAAGATTCATACGATCTTCCATTGTCTCGTTTTTAATACTGCGAGAGGAAATGCACGTGCATTTACTATTTCGATAAGAATATAAACTTCAAATTTAACTACTTACACTATATCATTAATACATGTTATTTCATTTTCTATTGTGATCATTCTTATTAATCTGAAAACTCAAATTCAACAAACTTACTTTTCTGATATACTTGCTATGTCCTAACATAATCGAAAAATGTGACGAAACTTTTGAAAGATCATATTAGAACTCAAAGGAAGCAAATTTTCCCTTCTCAATTTTCTTTCGATTGTCCCATAATGCTACACAAACTTTAAAATCTCTCGATTTGCGTCACTTCGAAACTATACCGGATATATTTGAATACTATACTATAAATTAAAAAGTCTTAAAAAAAACTTGATAAATTTTGAATGTTCTAAAAGTCTTCATCGTTCTTGAGTGTCTTAAAATTCTTGAAGAATTTGATGTGTCACAGAATTTGATATCTACGAAGAATATTCAGTATTTTACAATCTTACAATGAAAGAAAGTTGCAGTTATCACCAAACTACGCACTTTTATGCATTTTCTAAATTTTTGAAAGCGCAATTAAGAAAATAGAGCCTGAATAGGATATAGCTTCGTCCACTGTACAATGTTATAATAAATAATCTACTTGGGATATTTTATACATCTCTATACACTACGGTTGCACTTACAATTTTCCACGAATGCATAAAAATCCGCAGTTTCGAGAGTTTCAAGATGACCCAAGGTGATCAAGACTTTCTAGAATCTCAATTTCAAAATTCGAATCGTACTCGAAGTGATGTCTCACCAGTATAGTAATTCCAAGCTTCGAAAGTCTTATATTCATACGCGAATGAAAATTAAATCATAAGGTGTTTGGATTAAAAAAAAAAAAAAAAAGAGAGAGAGTACCAGTTGACTATTTAGGAAGACAGTGGCTACCGACTGTTCGACTAACAAGATAATTTAAGAATACCGTAAAAGTACTCGGGTTTTTTGTTAGTTTGCTGGTATCAACTCGTATCGAACGAGATCCCGCTTCTCTCCAATTATTTCTTTCACTCTTTCTTTCTTTCTCGTCTTCTTCCCCCTCCTACGCTTGTCCATCGTCGCGATCGTTGAAGAACGTCCCACGTGGGAAAACCAAGAAATTGCCCTAATTTCTTTCTTACGCTGTTCCGCACTATTAGGTAGACACAGCAGGACTCAGGTCCACAAAATGGTCACAATAAACAAAACTCAACCAGAATATGAATTAAAAAGATTGCACCGTCAAGTTTTCGTATCTCAAAGTTTATTACAAGTATGTTTATTCGTAGTCGTAAAAAAAAAAAACTTGTAAAGCACAGTTTTTCGACGCTTTTCGCCACAAACGTAGAAAAAAATTACACATTTCCGAGTGAAATTCATAATCTTATTACGTCATTGTCTGCATCACCCACCGTGATTAAATTTACGATAATGTTAAATTAAATATCGCAAATACACATTAAATATCAAATATTAACGTTGAAAATCGTAATACATTAAACATATCGAGTCGACAGTCGAAATTGAGCGTTTGCGCTTGCCATTTCCATCAGCTTCTAACCAAATGAACCCTGTGGGTTTCATTATCAATTTCATAAAACTGGTCCGCGATCTCTGAATAAACGGCGACGCATCCTCCCGCTTGGGGCGCACTCGGCTCGATATCTTCCTCTCTCGCGTTCCCAGCCTGTCCACCTTCTTTCAGCATCTTCTCGAATCGGTCTTTTGCGTCCCTTTGCTATCGGCCGCGTAATATGAAAGCCAGAGAAAAAGAAGCGCGGGTGAAAGAGAGGGAGGAACAGAGGGAGAAAGGGGAGAGAGCGTGATTCGACGGCCCCCTCCTCATCCTTCTTCCTCTGATCTCTCGCGATCCTCCTTGCGGCTAGGTCCCCGGACTGCTTTGTCTCGAGACACGCGGAAAACTTTGACCAGGAGAAAGAGCCCGCGTTTCTTGCCGCGCCTACGTTCCTAGACAATGCGCCAACTTCTGTAATTAAAGTTATGTTCCCGCGTCGACGCGAAGTTACACCAACTTCTGCCCACCGCCTCCCCTGCCTCCTGCCTCCTGCCTCCTGCTGTTCCTCTCTCTTTTCACAGCACCGGCGGCGTCCGTTCGAGGGCCGGTTGTCACTTATAAACTGTCAAGTTCGTTTCAAATCTTATCTGAAAGCCGGTGAGGACACTTTTACCGAGGACAACTGTGCCCCCCGTCCGTGTATACAGGGTGGGTGTATCACCACATACTGCCGTCTACATTTACGTCGTTGTTGTTACATTCTCGCGCGGCGGAAAAATGTTTCCGACGAAGTTGAACCGCAGGTGGACGTGCAGAGGACACATTTGAAACAATTTTACTACAAAAGTAGTTTAATTTCATTATAAAAGTGTTATAACTTTATTATAAAGAATATTATAATTTGAAATTTAAATTCAAATTCAAATTTAAAATTTAGGAATTTTATTATGAAAGTGTTTAATTATATCAATATTAACCTATTTATGCTATTATATTAATATATTAATAAATTATTCATGTTAATATATGATATATTATATTAATATTATAATACTTATGTTGAAAAAGTCAGAGATATTTTAATCTTAATTTTGTAAAATCGTCAAAGACAGTACAAATATGTGAATACTATCCTTCTTCTTCCATGTCTATCATACGATAGTTTTACAAAATTGAAATTAAAACATCTCCCAAAACTAATGATTTTGTTCAACATAAATAAGGTTAATACCTTCTTGTAAAGAGTATATGTCTTTCTCATAAAAAATATACGATTCCGTTCAAAAAAAAAAAAAAAAAAAAAACGTTAATGACCTTGATACGTCCTCTACACGTCCACTTGCAAGAAACCTAGCACCATGAAAATGTGCCCCCCTCGAAACCATTCAACTTCCATCGGAAACATTTTTCGTAAAGTAACAATGACGTAAATCTAGATGGCGATACGCGACGACCCACCCTGTATACAGAGTACACATCCTCGCTCCGATAGAAAACCGAAATTGCCCGGACAATTTCAATTCTCAACGATCTTCAGAGAAACGAACGAGAAAGCAGAGTATCGAATATTTACCCCCGAAGATCGAAGGAGCCGAGGTCAACGGTAATAAGCATCAGCGCGAAAAGAAGAAAGAGAGAGAGAGAGAGAGAAAGAGAGAGGAAAAGAAAGATGAGGAAGCAAAGAGTGGAAACGCGAAGATGCGCCGGGTATTTGCGAGATAGCGACGCCGCGTGAGATAAGGGCGCTCGTCTTCGAGTCCCGAAGGAGAACGTCTTTCCTCCTTTTCGCGGCCGTTCGCCGAAAACGAGCAGACCCGGGGAATATGATCTCTCCTGTACACACGGAATGGCAATTGCATCGCTTACATTCTCTCCTCTTTCTTTCTTTCTTCCTTCGTTTCCTCCTTCCCATCAGCCTGTCTCCCGATCGTTATCGTTCAGGTTCGCGCGTAATCGCTGGGCTAGGTGCCGTTTACCTTTACATTTTTCCCTGGTTCGGCGCCGCTTCCGCAATTTTCCCCCACCGAGTCATTCCCTCGCCAATCTCGGTTCCGTTTCATTCTCACTTTTCGAGGTTCTTCCTCTTGCAGCAGCTGTTCTCGCCTGCGCGGAGAGACAGGTACTGTCGGGAGCTAAGAAATTAGGGAGAGGGCTGTTGGAAATAAGAACTGGAGGACACTGTTTGTCCTTTGATCGCACACATTTTTTTTTTTTTTTTTCTTACGTAATGTCACGTTTTGCACGGGTATTTCTAATGCGTTTAGTTATTCTACGAGAAGAATATAAAATGTAAAAGATGATATAAAACTTGATTCTTCTTCAAAATATAAAAGATAATACCCCAGAATATCCTTTTGTTAAACGAATCGTTCCAGCAGGTGTGCATTCTTCCGTAGTATTTTTAAATTGTACGATTAAACTTTTTGTAATGAATTTCGTGTTATTCTATAAAAGAAAATAGATCAAAACGGCGGCGAAGTTTCACATTTCGTGAAAAGAGAAAGATGGATAGAAACAAAAGAAATGAATTTGACAGTTGTTTGATACAGACGGTGGAATATTCTATAGTGAGTAGACAAATAAAATGGAACTGCAGCTCGGTACGTTTAATAGCTAAAAAATACAAGAGTTGCGCTATGATTTGGCAAATTTCTGCGAAATAAACACACAAAATTGTAGGAACTGTTTAATCAAATTTCTTTGCCATTTTCAGAGTTGATAGACTTTTGCATAACTAAGCAACAATTAAGTAACAGTGATCCGCAACGATTTACCCCTTTACTATTTTTTGTCTCATATATGTAACAATTTGAATTCAAATAGCAGTAGTTTTAACATTGAATTCAAATAAATAAAATCCACATAGCCCGTTTTAAAAATGTCTGCCCTTGCACCGTCTGTTTAACATTTCAATTACATTGCGATAACACGACAAATTCAAGTCAATTAAAAGTATGTGAAAATGACATCGTTAAAAAACTGAATCCCGGAGAAAATGCAATCTCGGAACTATGCGAAACAGAGTTCTACCGTCACACGAAGAATATCTCTGAAAACCAACAGTCAACTGCTGCTACGTTCGTTCACGATTAGGACCCTATTGTCCTAATAAACCAATCACGATCGGCTGCCGTTTTCTCGACACTATCCTATCATCCAAAAAACGATGGCTCGCGCTCCGAAAATGCTGTGCGCTCGGCCGTGACAACGTCCCGAGGATCCGTGAAATTGAATGGAACGAGAGCAAGAGCAGCGAAGGCGACCGATGAGGAGCGGCGGCGAAAGATCGATAGACGCGTAGACGACGGATAGAGAGATGGATGGAAAGATGGATAGACGAACGAACCGCGATAAGTCCTCGGATAGGGACGTGAGCGCGACAAGACGCGCGCGTACACACACACACACACACACACACACACACATATATATAGGTGTATCGAAGGAAGAGACGAGATTGCCGCGAGAGCGGGAGAGATCGGGAGAGAACGAAAGAGAAAGGTGGCAAGAGGGTAAGGTGAAAGAAGGCGAAGGAAAGGTTGGTTGGCGCGGCGAGGCGGAGCGTGGAGGTGGCGAGGGCGGAGCGAGCCAAGTTTCAGAGGCGTGATGTATCGACGGAATTTCAAAGTAAAAAGATAGGGTGTACAGGGGGTATACTACTTCCCGAGGTTCCAGAGAAATTGCACTTCGCGGCTGCACGCGCGCAAGTGTCCCCGAGCTCTCCTCCAGCTGTTCGTTTTCGTTCCGTGGGGGGGCTGCTCTCCAACGGACTCGTCTCGTCTCGTGTCGCGTCTCTCCGGTTTTATAGAGAGAAACAACATCGTGGAACAGCCAGGTGTCGCGTCCCGCGATTTTCCACGCACGATCTCGCGATCGTGATCGATCGATATCGAGCGGGAGAAACGGGACAGGAGGGCTGGTCGCTGGTCGCGTCCAGGAAGAACGGAGATAAGAACGCGATGCATAATCCATCGGGAAGGGATGAAAGATCGGCGCGAGGGTGCGACGCTCCGGAGCAAGTGGCGAGGAGGGCTGGAGAAGAGGCCAGGACCGTGAGGACGCGGGAAAAGAGGCAATGGGCGAGAGGGGGTGGTTGGCAGAACACAGTGAGAGAGGGAGGGGGAGGGGAGGGGAGGAAGGACGAGAGAAAGAAAGAGAGCAAAGAAGGGGACGAGAACCCGCGATCCATCAACGAGACACGAGGGTTTGGGGTGATGTATCCGAGGATAGGTTGACCTCTGCGCCGAACACTATAAAATCACTCTTAAACATTCCTTCCCAAAAGGCGATCGCAACCCGGCTCTTAACGAAACGTCGTCTCCCTCTCGCGCCCGATTCGCAAAAATTCCGAGCCGAGGAGTTCTCGGATCTCGATCTCCGGGGCGCGGTACGTTCGTCGATCGAATCGCGAGTTTGGTGAAGGAGACGAGACGAGACGAGACGAGACGAGGCGACACGACCGAGACTCCTTTCCAAGAGAACCAAAGAAGCGAAACAGCACGGATTTCGTATGCGACGAACGCAACGAAATATCGGATGGCGTTTCGTTGTATCGTTCGGCGGTTTCATTGAAAAGCCAGCGATGCCACCCAGCCTGCTGCCTCCCCGGCGAGATGTCACGGAACGTCGGAAATTGGAAAGCTTATTCATATTTTTTCGATAGACGATAATGCGGTCTGCCGCGACGGATCGGGCACTTTCATTCCGCATACGTAATGCGAGAGCCACGCGAGGAGGGGAGGGGGTTGGGGAAACCCGATGGATACGAAGGCAACCCCAACCGAGGCACCCGGTCCCGAGCGCATCCTCCACGCCCTTTCCTCTCGCTCGCGAGCAAAAACCAACGCACCTATATATACAACGCGCCGCTTCCTCTCGCTCGTCCTCCTTCCTCGCTCCGCGTGCACCGCGTTGCATCGTGGTCTCGTCGTATCGATGGAAAATATCGGAAACGGAGAATCGAGGTACTCTGGCAAACATGGACGGAGACAATGGCACGTGGTTTGTCGTCCGTTTCATCGGTCGGTAATCGGGTCCCCTTTCGAAAACCGAGAACTTGACCCTTCCAGCACGGTGTCTGACGTTGACGCGATTCGTTAACGCTGGAACGACCAACTTGTAATTTTCGTTTTGAAATTTCGTTGATACGAAAAGATACATTTTATAACTTTACCATGAAGCTTTTCTACTTTGTCACTTTAGTGTCTCTGATAGAAATTTTATGCCTCAGTCGTCGGTTCTAACAATAAGTGCTGGCAACGCGAGCTTCTTCGTAGCGTAGAAACTTTTTTTAATACGTTGCTGAACAAATAGAATTAAAAAGACACTAATTTCATCAATTTGTAGAAAATTTCGAGATATTTGACGAAACATGATTGCCGATAAAGAACATTTATAAGAAATCATACATTTTCTATTAAAATTTAGAATAGTTGTATTTATTATTTCAGAATTATTATTTTCTATTTCATTTTCTTGAACATCTTTTCATAGATTAGTTGAAATTAATATAACATGACCTCCTAAAATAATTAAAGTATTTAGTTATACCGAAATTCCCTTATTAAATACATTTACTTTGATTACTTCACAATCTTTTACTACTTCAAGTCATTTATATTTTTTAAAAAATAAAATTTTAAACTAAAATTATGTTCCTTCGAAAACTACCATACTACTAATTTCATCGAAATCATTAACTGACACTTCGGCGTGTCCCCTTGTAAGTACGTATTGAGCAAGCGTGACCGATCGCGATGATAAGGCGACTAGATATCGGTGGCAGAGCCTGATTTGGGTTAGGTTTGGGTTAAGTTTGGGTTAGGAAAAAGGGTCGAGGGGAGAGAGAGAAGGCGAAACGCGATCGTGCTTCGCGCACAGCGAGAGCCAGCGTTGGAAATTAGACACACGTTTCATTTCCTGAAGCGACTGCGATTTCCGTCGCCGCTTCAAATATTGGAAATATCTCGCGCCGTTCAATTTACCGCGTGATCAGCGATTCGAACTGGTTTTACAATAAAGCTGGAAAAATCAGTTCGCCGAAACGCATCACCGAGTCGATTCGACCCGCTCGATTCTGCTCCGCCCCCTCCAGCGAGCAGAACATGCACTTACAGTAAAACATCCGTACGAGTCATTGCTCATTGGCTCTCTTATTTATTTCATGTGACAACGAGAGATAAGGAATAATTGATTAATTCAGGATATATCCTTCTGAATCGTTCGAACGCAGACACGCTCGTTCGATCCGCGAAAATCTGTTTACGGTTTCTTGGCGAGACCGATCGTTCGATTGGAAAAGAAAGAAAGAAAGAAAGAAAAAAAGGTCGATGAGAAAAGGTCAGGAACGGGGGGAGGGAGGGGGAGGTGGAAGGGTGGAGGATGTCAAATTCAGACACTGGGCTAAAAGAGGCGCTCGATTGGGCAGAAGGGCGCGCGCGTGGAGGGTCGAGCCGCGGAAGGTAGAGGAATCGACGGTGCACTTTATCGATGCCATAAAGACTAATATAATCCCGAGAAGGAGAAAGAGCGAGGCGAAACCGAAAGCGATAGACCGGACCGACACGCACACGGTTATATTCGGGGGGAACGCGCACCAACGCACCGACGCCCGGCTGTTTTTTACACGAAGTGGCTTTTTGCGGACGACAGGGCATTTAAGGGAATTGCTCCCTAGCGCCTTGGCTCGGTAGCGACGCGTCTCGCCCTACTTCGTCCTGCTTCACTGTGCCACGCTGGCTCTTAGAAAAACCTTGCTCGTCCCCATTGCCGGTGACGTCGTGTACTCTCTCGCGTTTAGTACTCGTAAGTAAGCAAGCAAGCAGGCAAGCTACCTCTCGTCGACACTCTGGATTTTGACTGGCGATCTCACTGACCATCACAACGGTCAGTCTCTCGAACAGGTTTTTTCCCTTATTTTTTGGCGACCAGAAACGAAGAAAACTATTTTGGAAGAATTTAATACAATTCGGATTTACGAAAACTGTTGGCGACAATATTTCTCCAGTTGCAACTAGAATCGGTAACAATTGAAGTTCCATTTGGAACGACACAAGCGTGTTTTGATTCTTTGGAGCCTCCCGATACATATGCACGTACGCATGTGTGCCAATTTTGTTTTCAGTCGTAAAGTGACATGGATATATATCAAAATTAATTTTGTACAGATTTGTTTATTTTGAATTGTAATAATTTAGATTATCTTGACATGTGTCGTCCCAGTATTAATAGACTTTTATTAATACCTTACTAGACCAGTATTAATACTTTTCCAATTGTAGTCTAAGAACTGAATGGTCCCAGGGACATATCACTATTTGTATTATTTTATATATTAAAAGTCATGCTTCTGATGCCATTATTTTGATATCAAAGTGAATCATTTGATGCTTTAAGGGCCTTGTTCTATACCTAATCTCAGAGTATGACGTCTATCTATTGCAATCTAAGAAGCGAATAATTAGTTTATTAGTAGAATAATAATACAATAATGATTCTAGTAACATAGTAACGTATATTTCACACCTAACTTTATTCTATATTATTATATTCTAATAATGTAATAATCCTTTGCATCCAACTTTATTAACAGAGTAACTTTTCCAATTGCAATCCAAGAAATGAATAATTAATTTATTCACAGAATAATATATATGTAATAATTATTAACATTATATATTATAATACATTACATATATATATTATACATAATATAATGTTGTATTATCTATATAATACAACATTATATATATAACAATTGCTAGCATTATAACAATAAAACTACTAAGATTAATAGAATAATTAGAATACAACGTTATAATACAACATTATATATATAATAATTGCTAGCATTATAACAATACAACTATTACGATTAATAGAATAATTAAAACACAACGTTATAATTATCTTTACAATACAACATTATATATATATACTAATTACTAGCAATATAACAATAAAACTACTAACATTAATAGAATAATTAGAACCGGTTAATAATGCAACGGGCTGCGTTATCGGCCCTGAACGCGTCAAAGAGAAACCGGGCTACGCGAAACTGCCGCCACCAAAAACGAAGCAACGACCGCGTCCTAAATCCCCCGGATCTCTCCGAAAGGCATCGGCGTCGCGTCGGTCATGACGTTCCCATTCAGTTCTGTTTCGCTCTCGTAGCCGATATCGCGCTCCATTGCAACTCTTTTGTCGCTCTTCTCCAACTTTCAGGCCTTCTCCTTTTTTCCTCCACCTCCTCCTCCCCCCGTTGCCTCTTTTCCGTGTCTTCTCCTTTATTCTTCCGGCGTCGTTCCCATCCCCGTGATCTACGAACACGCGGCGTGAGGGAATACAACAAGCTCGACACCGCAACCAGCAGCTACATTCGTTTTCGCCGGTAATTTTCACCCTCGTTTCGCGCTGTCTCTCCCGCCCTCTCGAGTTGCAACGTCTCACGCGGCTGCAACCACTCGCACGATCGCCGAGCGGTCGTGCACGATGGCGACGACGACGACGACGACGACGAGCAGAAAGCGGCGGTCGCGTTCGCGTGGAACGCGAGAACGCGGCCCTTATCGCAAATGACTGCTTCCGCCGAGTGGGGGGAGGCCATTTAGAAAAGCGTAACGGCGTCAGTGGCGATCGCGACCCAAGTGCCTAATCCAGACGATAATCACCTAACGCCGACGGTGTGGAACGCGTCGCGAACAAAGACGACGCGCGAGTTGTTCTTTTCCTTTGGAAACGCGTCAAGGAGCTCTATTTTTTTTTTTTTGTTTTTTCTAACATTGGCGCCGATTGGTCGTTTAAAGTGACACAAACACTTGAGTTACGTACGTGTTAAAAAATTATTCTCAAACTCGGGGGTGTAGAGTGAAACAATTCACTTTTACGAATGATTTATTGAACTTTTTAACTCTTTCAACTAATCGTTTCTTTCTTGTTGCCAATTGATTTTGTTAAGACTTTAACTTTCGTTGCGACGGTGGTATATTTTTATTATGTTATATACTAATATATAATATACTACGTATAATATTTATATTAATATTATTGACCACTTGCGGACCACAACGAGTGGCCAAACCGTAATAACAATAATTCGTCGCTTTCTCTTTTGAACTCGTCGATGTGACATCACGTCGGCATGGAAATTATTGAGAAGTAACAAATTTATTATTTGTTTATTGTATTTGTCCATTTTGTTTTACTTAAATATGCTTAAAACTGAGGAAATATTGTAATACAATTTTGGAACAAAAAATTCTCGACGTGCGTGGCATATCATTCCAGCGCAAGGGGTTAATAATATTAATATAAACATTGTATATAATATAACAATATATTATATGTTATATAATATGATATATTAAAATTTATTATATATTAGTACACGATATATGTAAGTTATTTTCCATTTAAAATATATATCTTCATTGTTAAAGTCGATAAAACGGTTTAGTTGTAATGTAATAATTACATTATAATAACCAAACTGCTCGTATTTATATAGCACAAGTTGTTTTTTAATAAATAGTCTCTATACACCGATATTTCCAACCATTTTAACATATCAATATTTTAGGGTACTATCGTTAGAATCATTGGAACGTTGGGGATATCGTTTCAATTCAAAATCGTGATTTTTATAGCTAATTAATCTATATTTTACCAACAATTTGTCTATTTTAAGAAAAGTATTATTTCCCATACGAACGATTCGTATACAAATAGAATTTCGTCGTTTCAACCTCACATTTATGTGTTCCGCAACATTTTAGAAAATCTTCTTGCCACAGCGTTTACCTCGAAACAAATATCAAACGAAATCGTTTCAAAATGGAAATTGTAAACGCCGTATCTCGAGCAGAACGTCGTGAACAATTATTAAATAAAAGAGACGTGGATCTGTGAGCAAATGAGGAGACCTGTACAAATGTGAATTTCTTCGTACAATACAAGCAACGTTCATTCACTGGACAGATCATACCAACTGAAGCCCGTACTCTATCATCTCGTTAAGTTACGCACATCACGTGCTTTCTCTTTCAGTGAAGAAGAAGAAAAGACCAGACCAGAAACCCTTCCCAGAAATCCGCGTCCCTTTTGCAAATCCAATAGTTATTCGATCGTGTCGAACGAGTCCCACCGCCAACGAGATTCTCGTTACTCGTGTTCATCGATCTCGACTCGATATCCCCTTACCGAGTTTAGACTCCCGGCATTCGACACAACGCTATCGATTACACGACTCGTAAATGAGTATTCGCGCGTGAAACAAGTCGCGTGGTATCTTCGACACGCGCCACTGTCTATCCGTTACACGCGTGTCACGCGTATTCCAGACTACCGCGAGTAAATTACTCGCGGAATTCAATAAATTTATCCATAATTCGCATACAGGGTCAAAGTAGGGTCAAACCGGGTACCATTTTGGTTTTCTAAAAATAAGAGAAAAATAAGAGCTTCGGTACGTGACCGAACTGCACCGTGACATGACGTTGTGTGAGCAAAATTTTCAGAGCAAACGACAATAGTGACATTTCCTAAATCTTGATTTTTCGACTTTTCGTTGAAAGATCGTTGACGAGGTATTCTACGCCAATTTCCTTCCGACTAGTCGATACTTTATTAAGCTAACGCGTCCATCAGTTTTGAAGTCCTGAGAGTACTCTCGTGCGAGCAGAATAATGAATAATGAAAAAAAGTGTGGTCAAAAGTGTGTGAAATTATTGAACTAATTTCTTTTAATTTGAATTATTGTATAATAATTATATTATACAATATTTAATTATATAATGTTATAATTAAATATTATAGTTAATTTATTATATTTAAATATATAATAATTATTAATTTAAATTGTTATATAATAATTATATTATACAAAAATTAAATAATTGTTAATTTTAATTATTATATAATATAATAATTATATTATATAATATTATAATTAAATATTATAGTTCATTATATTTACTTATATAATAATATAATTATTATATAATTATTAATTTAAATTGTCATGTAATAATTATATTATATAATAATTTAAATATTATATACAAATATGAAATATTATACAATAATTTAAATTATTGAACTCTTAAAATATCATGGACAACTATGAGGTGCAAAACTACACATTTTTTGCATCTCCACGACGTCACTGTTCACACACGCGTTTCGAAACTGAACACCGCAGTGAGCAGGTGACCAGAGACGATGAAACTCTCAAATGGACACGATTTCGAAAGTTCGATCGGATAGTAAGACTCTCGGAGAGCTGTCTCGGTCTCTCTCGCCGAGTGAGAATTCTCAAAGCTGCTCTCAAACGGGCGCAACGCTTGAGAGTGTCTCTCGCGAGAAACTTTCAAATGGACAGGTAGCTTTAGTCACAGTTTGTAACTCGGAGACTCGTGTAGTCACTGGCGAGGTTTCTACCAAGCTGGCGCGTCGAAATCGTCGCGCATTTATTTCTTCAAGTTCGACGAGACTGCCACCGTGACGTACGCGCGTTGACGAAATCCGTCAATCAAGGACCGATCGTGATCGATCGGCCGATGGCTGGCCCGTGCAACTAGCCATTTCGCGTGAATGGCGGGTGTTGTTTTAATTGAAACAGATAGAGCGATCAGCGAGTAGCGGTTAAACGTAGGGTGGGAAGCGTAGCGTGCGCTTCCACCCTCCGACGAAAGGGCGTCCAAGGCTAGGCGTTGGGGGGGTTGTCTCGGGCGCGGCATACCCTTTCGTGGGATTATTCGGTGGGTAATGTATGGCAAACATAAATCACGGAATACGGGACGAACGGGGACACGGCCGTACCTACGCGAAACTCTCTGTCGGCGATGATCCTCTCGACGCGAGGTTCGGTTAAACTAATTGCCGGACCTCTGTTTGCCACGCCATCGACTCGTTTTCTCCGCCTTTCCCCACTCTCTCTTTCCTCTGTCTCTTTGCCTCATCTTCTACTCTTTCTTTCTCCTCTTAGTTGGTCCAGTCGACTTTCTTCAGCCAGTCAACGATCGCTCTTGGATCGCGTTAATTCGCACTTGCGTTACGTCGAAACTATAATTGAAAAATTGACTCGAGCAGTTTAAGGAAGGGCAAACATCTCTCCTTGCTTGTTCTGTCGAAGGTAGGTACAATTTGCTGCAATTTGTAAATGCTTTTCTATGAAAACGTTGGCAAGTTTATACGTTATAACCTTCCTGTTTGTCCGTTCTCTGTTTCAAGATTAGCACGTTGTCATCGTTAATTCGTTCCTTAGCTGGTTTAATATATAAACTTTGACGAGTTTGAACCTATGTTTTTCTCGTTCTGTCTGTTCTTCGTTTCAAGACCTATCACGTCGTTACAATTATCATGCTTTCAATTATATTCATGATACATATTAAAGATCTATTTCTTCGCTTGTCATCAAAGCACTCGGAAGCAAATTAGCATGCCATTAAGAACGACAACTTGTGCTGTGCAATTTCTTCATCAAAATCTTCAGCTAGCAATACTTCGCTGTAATAACTTAATATAATCATTAGGATACAATTACGCATTCCCCTCTACTAACGATTCAAGTAATTTGTTTCGTTCAAGTTCGAATAAGTAGATTCAACGACAGTTCATTTAATCAGAGAGAATAAAATTTCACATAAACGTAGTACTAAATCAATGTAAATAAATAGTAAATGTAATTCACCGAGGGTTTCGACAACAGACGTAACAAGTAACGATCGTCATCGTTTTTTCTTTTTTTTTTTAAACGAGAAATGACACGCTGACTGACTTCAGTCGGCGAGCCACACGCACGTGTAAAAAGAGATCGTTTTTTTTTTTTTTTTTTTATTTTTTTCGAAAGTAAATCTATAAAAACCAGTTGAAAGAGGAGGAAAGCGCGATAGCGCGTGGCCAGTGGCGGTAGCCGAGGGTGTAATTCTAATTACGCGGAGTATCCCGTTGCAGATTTATGAGGTCAGCCATACATGTGTACGAATCACTCGCGCGCCCTTTCCGCGCGTAGCCCCGTGACTTTTCTCCCGTGCTTTTCCCACTCCATTTACATATGAATTAAACTATTACAACCCATACGGCGGCCGCGTTAAACCGCACCTCTGCGGCGGCTCTCTCTTCCGCTATATACTATTTATACGCTCCTGGCAACCTGTTCTCCGTTCCGGGCCACAACCCGTTACCCCGTTACTCGTGAATCGTTATCACCGTCCGATCTGTTATCACTGAATTCGCTTCGTTTTCGCGATAATTTCTTTACGTTTTAGGCCACGGTTACGCTGAACGCGTATACGATTTTTTTCATTATAACGTCGTCAAGTTCGAATATCATAGATAAGGAACAATCTCTGGACGCACCAATTTTGAAACACCTTTCTTGTTATTTAATAAATCGATTTTATTACATTTTCATCATTTTATTATTATTAATTATTGTTTTATTTATTTTATTATTATTATTAATTCATTTTATTATGTTTTATTTATATTAAATATATATAAATATGTTTGATGCGACAATTTTATTTTATATTTTATTCTTATTAAATTGTTCGCTTGGAGAAGGCAATTTTATTTTATATTTTATTACTATTAAATTGTTCGCTTGGAAACACACAAACGTTATCTCATTCTTCTTTCTGCGAGAGGCAAAGGAACCTCGCGACAATTTTATTTTATATTTTATTCTTATTAAATTGTTCGCTTGGAGAAGGCAATTTTATTTTATATTTTATTACTATTAAATTGTTCGCTTGGAAACACACAAACGTTATCTCATTCTTCTTTCTGCGAGAGGCAAAAGAACCTCGCGACAATTTTATTTTATATTTTATTCTTATTAAATTGTTCGCTTGGAGAAGGCAATTTTATTTTATATTTTATTACTATTAAATTGTTCGCTTGGAAACACACAAACGTTATCTCATTCTTCTTTCTGCGAGAGGCAAAAGAACCTCGCGTCTCCGTTCCCCCAAAATGTCACCACGTTAATGGTAGTTCGTCTGCATTGAGCGTCACCGTTATTGGTACAATAGTGTCCGGTGACACCGAGTCGAAAAATTTGTCGACTACTCGCCACGATTTTGGCGTCGCTTGGTCCATCCGATTCGATCCGAACGCGATCTCACGCTTCATCCATTTTCCATCTTTCACCGCTGAAAAGGCCACAAAACGGCTACCCTTTATTTTCTACTCGAACCGTGACTCGCCCGTCGGACCACCCCTTTCACTTTATCCTTGATAAGTATAAACCGGCTCCGTTAATGGAAAGCACTTGAATATTTCATCTTCTTCTCCCGTGATGACCCGCGTACAGGCTGTCCAATCCGCTACGGCTTTCTAAGCGGCTGAAAATTCGTTACGAGAGAGAGAGAGAGAGAGAGAGAGAGGAAAAAAGAGAACAAGAATTACATTTTCTTCCTGACTGAATCATCGCGAAGGGAAGAGAGAGGACGATTTTACAGTTGATGATTTGTGATTCGCGATTTATCAAGAATGTACATATTGAATAAAATGATTATCTTATTTGACGAGAAGCTATCTTGAAACGAATCCGTCTGCTTCTTTGGACTAACGATTTCTCTCTATTTGATTCTGTCAGATGAAATAATTTTGTTTATTTCATTTTATATTTCGTGCCTGTTTCGACAAATGATCACTCAAATTTCTAATTGGTATAAACTTCGTCTTCTCGCGGGGTTACTTGTTATTTTAATTCTCATGAATTTAATTCAAATGAAAGACTTCCGTACAGCACGTATAGCAAAACAAAATAAATGTAACAAATGATCTTGTAACATCGATCCACGTTCCTGGTCTCGATTCGAAAGAAAAAGCAAATTACAATTCCGTGAAGTTCAATTTCTTCAAATTGACATTGGATAAGTAGAGATCGCGTAAATCATGAAATTTCAGTTTCGACGTTTAAATCTGACGTTTTTTAAATTGAAGATCAACAAGTACAGCGTTGCTTCACGTCTAAACTATAATAAGTAACGCTTATCTGCGAATGTCCGCTTACAACCGTGATTTCACCCTATCGCCAATGTTGAATCGTGGCGACTATGTAACTGGAGAAAATCAACTACAATCAGGAGCACTTCCTCGTTCGTCGACGAACACGGAAGAACAACGGAAAATAAACGCGAAAGAGGAAAAAGGAATGTTTTCCACGGCAAGCATAAACCAGGACGGCAGGCGTGTGAAACACGAAGATTAATGGAAAGAAACGGGCAAAACTGGCGTCGATTCGTGAAACACGCGGTACTGAACGAAACGAGTGATACACCGAATCGACCACGGCGATGACCTCGTCTGTTCTACGGGTTAAAATCGATAGCTCGTACGGTCGAGCCCAAGTTCGGTACAAAACACTAGTGCACTGTTTAATATTGCAGGACACGAGTTAATGCGCACCGGTCTCGTTAATGCCAACCCTCGCATCGCTTCTACCACAAACTCCGTTTCGTTGTCGCGATGGAATCGTCCCTTCTACCCTTCACAGGCGGACTCGCAACCGAAGCCAAGAAATCGGTCGACGTCGCGAGGTTCGTCGATCTGTCGATCGAACGCGCTCTTTTCGAAACAAAAAGGTCGAAAAAGACTTTTGGAACATGGGATAATCTGGTTCTCGCGTCGTAAGTCTTGAGAACACGAGTTTTTAAAAAAGTATTGAGACATATTTGAGGATTTTGAAAATTTCTGAGACCTCTTTAAGATTTTTGAAACTCGCTGCCTAGTTGCGACAACACGATTTTTCAATTCCACGCGATTTTTTAAAACTCTGACACTTATTTGAGGATTTTTGAAACTTCTGAGACCTCTCCAAGATTTTTGAAACTCGCTGCCAAGTTGCGACAACACGATTTTTCAATTCCACGCGATTTTTTTAAAACTCTGACACTTATTTGAGAATTTTGGAAACTTCTGAGACCTCTCCAAGATTTTTGAAACTCGCTGCCAAGTTGCGACAACACGATTTTTCAATTCCACGCGATTTTTTTAAAACTCTGAGACTTATTTGAGGATTTTGAAAATTTCTAAGACTTTTCGAAGATTTCTTACTGCCAAACATAGTGGAAATCTAGCGCCATTCGATTTTCAACTGTGGCAGTATTTTTGATAATTTAATATCTTCTGACGTTGAACAAAAGAAGGATGTAATTTTTGTCAAAGTGCTGTTGATTGTCCATTATATTATCACTTGCTCTTATTCAACTCTCTTTTAAAAATACTTAAAAAATTATCTGTTTTTATACACTGAACAATACGCTGTGTCATTATAGTAATTTACAAACGAATGCTCTGTATTACAAGATAGAGTGCAGAAGTGAATGTCTAAATTGAAAATTGTGCCTTGAAAATAGATCGATTCAATCAGAAATCTGATTCGTAACGACGTGTAATTACATAATTCGATCAGTGAGTCGACAAAATTGAGATCGTTTCTAAAAAAAAAAAAAAAAAAAATCATTCCAGAAAATTAGTGAATTTAGGATGAAACCTGGCTGGAAATGTATAAGTTGAAGAAAACGTAGGATAATTTTGAACGAGAATATCTTCGGACATCTAATCACGCGAAATAATTACGATTTTAACTGCACATTTGGCAAGAGAGTGTGTATATTATCGTGTGTGATTAACCAATATCGATCCTTCTCGACATTCTCATAGAACATATTACATCTCAACACTAGAATTACCAAAATGGTCAAAGTGACCAACTCATCGTTTTCCACAGAAACTTTATACGCTATGCAACAGTGAATTTTCATAGAACCCAATTAACGACTTTTAATAAAACGCCCAAACAGAGCGCGTGTGTTTCTTATCGTGTGATAAATTTCTCCTCGTTTTCTGCATTTTAATTCAATAGTTCTAGCGCTGATTCTCGCCTCGCCTCTCTTCTTCCTTTCTTTATTTCCACGTACTCGGTTGCACGCTTCTACGTATCGAGAGATGAACAGACAAGGAGGAATGCGGAAACCAAACCAAATCGATGGTCAACCAAAAATCTTAGAATTGAAAAGGCGAAAGAAGAGAGCGGAAAGATCGATGACGTTCGAACACGGACCACGTCATCAGTTAAGGTACAGTTAACCGGACGATCAAAACGTTTGCTAGCCAGAGCCTAGTCGGGGGCGGTTGGCGACCCCTTTCGACGGCAGTGTAACCACTCCATGCGGTATCGTACTAATTGCAGCCGCGGATGCCGGTTACTGCTCCACGGGGTTAATCCTCAGCGGCGTAAGAACAAACGGCCGAGGTGCGCGCGGTACGCGTGGCCGCCCACTTTCCCACCATCTCTACGCCGTTGCGGTCAAAGAGTTGCGGTAAACTCACCCGTGGAGACGCTTACGAACCAGCCGTTAGCGCTGTTACAAGATTCGCGGTAATTACGTGTGATTAATGCCACCAATTAAAGAAACGCGGTGGAAACGTTTGTACCGTGTGTCTCGGCCTCCTTTTTTATCTACCTCTCCTTACTCGCCCGATTCCCGTCTCGTTTCGTTAATTATTCGTTTCCTTCCTTCCTTCCTTCCTTCCTTTTCCGTTCGTTTCGTAAAAAAGCAGAAAATCTGTCCTTTTCAGTTTGCTTGCGTATTGTACACTATCACAGTAATTATAAAACAATCAAAATATCGTTCATCTATGCAACGATTCTCAAACTACATCTATCTGTGTAAAATCAATCTTGTCTGTCTGGTGTCGAACATTTTGTTACGTGTCATCTGTTCTAATTAACGTTACGTACAAAGAAAAAAGAAAAAAGAGAACAAATTTCTGGGCAGTAATAATTCGCGTTTTATTTTCGACTTGATTCGAACAAGCCTGTACAACGATGACACTTGGTGACAATTTGTAGAATTTCGCCCGACCTCTCAATCGCTCGACGAAATGAAAAAGCTGGACAAATCTCAAGTAAGTTGCGTTTTACTTCAAGTTGACGATGTGACGTTCGAGTCGAACAACCCTGTACAACGATGACACTTGGTTGACAATTTGTAAAATCTGGACCGATGATTCGCCAAGATGAAACGGTTCGTACGGTGAAAAGTCGATGGGGATAGGGAAAACACTTGTTGGTTGGACTCCGTTGCAACAATCCGTACATAATGGGATACTTTCTAAAGCAATTCCCCCGTTCCCCCGAGAGAGTTCTCCTTCGAATTTCAAGTTTTGTTCCGTCGACGAGAATTTATGCGCGTTTCCGAGGGAGACGAGAGAACGTTGCACGAGGTAGGGGACCGACCGCACGCGAGTCAGCCTATCGCTTACCCGTTATTTATTTCCCAAAATTTGAAAATTATACCGCATTTAATTCACCATTCCGTCCCTCCTTCGCTACCCTCCTTACGCCCCCCGTTTACTACCTCCGTGTTTTATTCATGTCGTAATAAATAAGGAACAAAAGAGTAGTTTGTGAAAAATGTGGACGCGAATCTGCGACTTTTCTTCCTTTCCTCTCTCTCTCTCTCTCTCTCTTTCTCTCAGCCAACTTGTCAGCGTCTCAAATAGTCAACGATCAAAATTTCCGTTTTTGATTAATCAGTCTCTCGACTCGGCGCTCTAATCGTTTTCGTCGTACGCGTTTGTTTTAACTTCTCATTCTCTGTTTTTTTCGTATTTAAAAATCTACTAACTTATTTATTTCCTTCCCTCTCAGATGTGTTCTCCAATTCTTGTTCATGAGTGTTGCCACATCCTTGTACCAAAGGGATTTAATCCTGTATAAATAAATGAAATGAAATTCCCATTGCTTTCAGATCCTCTTTCAATCGAGATCAGCAATCTTAATTTCGTGCCGCCAGGAATTGCCTTCATTTTGACGAATTTCATTTTGCAGCAGGGAGAGATTATCTAGAAAAGGCTAAATTTCTAGTTACATCGAGGTATTAAAGAAACTTTATACATCGAACTTGGAAATCAATAGAATCAATGATGCTAGGATGACGCTGCAATGTATTTAAAAGACTGTACTTTTTATTACAATATATTAATTTATTATATATTATTAATATATTTAATATATTAATTTTCCAAGTAATGTTAATATACGTGAGATATTTCAGCGATGCTACAAAGAAACTTGTCACGAGTTAGAAGAAAATCACCGACTCCCATTACTATTCGAACTGTCACGAACATTTAAACTTTGTGTTACGACTTTGTGAAAAATAAATTTCAGCTCCTTTTAATCCTTGAGGCCTCTATACTTTCGAAACAGATCGTTCGTATCATTTCAATATGTTTTCAAATCGCGCTGTACTGTTCACATCTTCACGAAAACACGTCGCAGTTATAAATCGTCATAGCGCGTAGAAACAAAAATTGGAAAAATCATTTTCACGACTGAATCTACAACGGATTTGAATCTACAACGCCTCAGTGCTTTATATCAGAAACTGTATCTTCAGAATACGCGCGTTACGAATTGAATTGCACCTCCTTTCGTTCTGGGGATAATCGAGCGTGTCCACTGTTTTGTCAGATCCTCGTAGAAATCGAATAACGTTGGCACAGGGAAAGAAGACGTAAGTAAGAAGGTTGGAGAGGACACAGGGTGTTATTAATTTTTCGAGAGCACGGTCGGAGCGACGCGACGCGAGTACGCGGTGGAATAGTGGATCGAAAAGGGAGGAGGTGGGGTCGGGTGGGGGGGAGGGGGGGGTGGTAGAAGATAGAAGGAATGGGCCTTGGCAGATGGCACCCGAGGGGATATCCTTGTCCAGGATATCAAGGGTTACCCATCACCATCGCGCGGGGACGGCAAACGCGCGCAAGTAAAGGGTAACTGATTCTAATCGCGCGCCCTCCGCGCTGTAACCTACTACGTTACTATGATGAATGGGCGAAGCGCCTCGTGACTACCGAATGCTCGGCCAATGTGGCCGGAGATATTAAAATCCGCGTGATCGATCTACATCGTACGTCGTAGGTAAGTACGTGGTGGTGGTGGTGGTGGTGGTGGTGGTAGGACCACTACCCACGGATGCGCGTGCATCAACCAAGCAGCTATCGTGCAAGCGCTTTAACCTGATCTATCGTTTCACGCTTCGCCCCCGTGGAAAAACAATTGAATTGGTTTTTTAGGAATGTAGGGGCGGTTCTTGAAAAATTTCTGCCCCTCGCTGAGCATTTTGTAGAATCTAGAGACTTCATTCTACTCGTCGATGATTTACTTCATTTTATATATTGTTTCACTGCAAAATTATATTATATATATTATATACATATATTATATAATATTATATATTTTACATTATATAAATATTATATTAGAATAATTTCTATCGTGATTTGTATGTTTGTAACATGTTTATTTGTACATTAATGTTTCTGATATACGTGTGTTTAATAATTCCTTTCTATAGAAATTATATTGTATTATATATATTATTATATTAATATATAATACAAATATATTATAATTATATTAATATATAGTTTTTATTATATAACATTAATATTATATTATAATAATTTAAAGGTATTGACTAATTTTCGATCGATAACTACTTTTCTGTTTAATTTTGTACGAAAAATAATAAATTTTCCGGTTTTTTTCTAAACGAAAACAATTATGAAACGCGTTATTTGTATCTTATTTTATTATTCTTCGAAAGAGTAAATTCGACGTATTTTATATATACACATCTCGTTAGGAGCACCATGAGAAACGAGGACTTTGATGAAACCTAACCCAAACCGTTCATTGTCTAAACCGTTATTATATTTTAAATTCGACTGTTATCAGCCAAAATCTGCTGACAAAACTGTGATGTTTAGATTTGCGCGAAACCATCGCAAATTGGCAAGATGCGTGCGTAATAATATTCATATCCATGTTAGGACAATTCACCCTGTGCGAACACTATCCATTTCCACACAGAAATACACGAAAAGGCTAGTGTAATTTTTTTGGAATCGTCGTTAGAAGCACCTGCTCGTGAAACGCTTCGTCAATTGACGACTTTCGACAATAATCGCCAGCCAACGCGACAATTCGCGAATGCTAGTTTTACGTTAACTATTGCTCCAACGAAGCGCCGAACTAAACGAACTAATCGGAACCAACCGATGAAAAAATTGACCCCTGGTTGGTTACACAGCGTCTAGCGAGCGCAGAATCAGATACCGGATTGCGAACCATTTTAATACGACGCCTCGTAATTCATGCAGACGGCAGAATCGCGCATTTTTATTGGTACGCGCCGATCTGGAGATAGCGATCTAAATTGAATCGGATACGAGTGCCGCGTTCCGGCGTATATACCGTTTTCATAAACACGCCGCCCGGCCAAACGAGAGACCCAGCCAATATTTTTACATCGTCCTCCGCTCTGGCCACTCTGGCCAGAATCAACTTCGAAAAGTCGCGATAGCGGCACGTCAACGCGTTTCCGACAAGTCGCCGAACGATCGACTGGGATCGACTTTGAAACTTGCGTGTGCGTGAGGGGGCGACGCGTGCACCCAACCTCGCTCGAGACGCAGCGACGGGATCAAGTTTAAATACGACGCTCGCGAAACCAAGTCAAACGCGATCAATGCAAAAAAGTTCACTTTGTAGGATTCCGGCCAAAGACGTTCGATTGTGCACAAGTACTTGTAAAGTGTTACTTAATTAAGGAAGTTCGGAGGAAGTTCACTCTGTGGATTGAAAAATAAATTGCTGCTCGTCGAAGATGTTCAATTGCACGTAGATATCTACTTATGAAGTCACTCCGAAAGGGAACGGAAATGCAACTGATATATTGACGTCTGAGTAATATAGTGAATTATCATGTAATATACTGAAATATATTAAATATATTATTGGAATATATATTTATTAGTACAGATGTACTTGCATTGGCGAGACTGTAGAGAGATGGAGACAACAAATGCAAGTCTGGAAGAGATAGTGAGTGAAGAAGGCGGGGGAGAAGCAGTAAACTGGCTCAGGCGAATAGAAAGGAGCAAGAAAGATAAAGAGGTAATACGGGCCTAGAAAGAAGAAAGCAACAAAATAAACATAAAAACACGAAACAAAATGAAAGAATCAGGTTAAGATATTTAAGTAGACAAAAGAATAGCAATTGTTAAGATGAACATAGGTACAGAGAGTAACGCGAAGTAGGTTACAAATGTATTACTAATGGAAATTTATGATAAATGCAATGTAAGAGTCAAAGTCAATTTCATAGCCAAAGAGAGCATACGTATATTAGAGCATGCCTCACACAGTCACACCTATTGATTAAAGTACTTATAAAAAGATTCAGCAACTGAGTTTACCTGAGTATTTATAGTGTTTAAATGTTACTTCACACAGCGTCGATTATACTTATTGTTAGCGTATCCATTTGATCCCATCACTAACCAACATCCTGGAAATTGTAAGTACTTATGTTCAATCTTCTTTCGTCGAGAAGGTATTCCCCTCGTCGGTTAGCGATCGACGAAAACGAGCGTTCGCGAGGTTCCTTAAACCGACAACCGGGAAGATAACTCCAGGATAACATCTGCTAACGACGCGTTTGCTACCGATCGAGAGCGGATCTCCGTAAGTGAGGAACCGACCGCGACCGACGAGAACGATCCCCTCCCTCCCTTCCTTCCTTCCTTCCTTCCTTCCTTCCTTCCTTCCTTCCTTCCTTCCTTCCTTCCTTCCTTCCTTCCTTCCTTCCTTTCTTTCTTTCTTCCTCCAGCGAGCGCGACAGACAATTCTACTTGGGATAAAATCGGTCGAAATCCTCCAAGGGCCACCATCGACGCGGCCCGAGAGAAGGGGAGATGATTCAGAGATATCGCTCGACATAAAACCCTTAAGGTTCAAATTTGCATGTTACAACCTACGTACCCCACCTTACGGATTTTCCCCGGTTAGACTTTCGACTTGGACCGCTTCGACACTCCCGCCACTGTCCGCCTTCGTCACATCCCCGAGCTTAGTCTTATCCCTGCTATTTTAAATGTAAGATATCTTCGACCGTCTCTTTTTTTTCCTGCTTCCCTCCCTTCCGTCCTGTTTCTTTCTTCCTCCTCTCTTCCCTTGTATCCCCCGTTCTGTCTTCGTGTTTCGTTGCCACTTTTAACACTCTCGCGCTGGAATCACGTGCCACGCACGTCGAGAGCATTTTCGTCCCAAAATTGCAACGTTTTCTCAGTTTTAAGTACGTTTAAATGCAACCCAGGCGAAACGAATGACGAAGTTTATTACTTTTTAATAATTTCTATCCAGCGATGTCACGCGAGACGAGTTCGCGAGAAAAAGAAACGGTTCGGTCACTCGTTATGGTCCGCGTAACCAGTTGCCAGCGCAAGAGGTTAAAAGTCGATCGCTAGTCCCTCTGATACTCGATCACTGTCGTGCGCGATCGTCTTTTAGTCAGATTTCGGAAATAATTACAACAGCGCGGCGAATGGTAACGAGAGAGAAAGAAATAGAAGAGGACGGAGGTAAATAAATCGTTGTAATCGTGATGAAATAAAGTTCTTCGTTCCCGGGGACGTGTGCGACGTAGCGAACGATAACTATTTGCCGAAGGGCAACCACCCCTTCCGTTTGCACAGACTGTGCGAAATCACGAGTCGAAGGCGGTGGTGAACGGTGGTTGACGATTAGGCTGTTGCGCATATCCCGTGTAGCTGCAGCGTTCGCCCCGGCGCCGATGCTCGGCGACCAAAGTACCGACGATATAACTCCCCAAAAGCACCGCTCCAGACGAGTGCCCGCCCGTACACCGACCACAGTAACGTAAATTAAAGGACGCCGCGGTAGTTGCCTCCACAGTCAAACAAACTTGCCGGATCTCCCTTGTTTACCCACATCTCGTCAAATTGAACCACGCTGCCTCTCTTTAGACTACGGTCGGTCTGTACCACCGTCTCTGTGTTCGCGGTGTACCCCGTCTCCGTCTTCGCCGCCGTCTTCGTGTTTCAGTTGTTACGTCGTTACACAACCACGCCGCGATACGTCTTCCGCTTCGCTTTCCTACGCTGCTGGCTTTCTTTCCACCCCCTTCGCCCACGGATGCTCACCATTCAAAGTCGTCGTCGTCGGTTGTTATCGTTGCAACGCGCGTATCAAACGCATCTTTCGAACAGAACGCAATTTCCACGAGAGGGAAAACGAAATTTCGTCTGGCCGCTTTATCATCGCCGTACGAACAAGAAAAAAGAAGGAAGTATATCCAGTGCTCTTTGGCGAACGGCTGAACCCGGCGACGCAGAAAGAGAGACAGACGACGACAGAGGCGAAAAGAGACGCGCGTACATCCTTTCGCACAGGCTATCGATTCCGGCACGGTGGAACGACTCTCGGGAATGACGAACGGCCGTGCGTGCCGCTCGAGGACAAAAGTTCTCTCGTACACCCGCGGTATTCGTCGGCCGTTATTTATTTCGACAGCGTATTATTGTTGTTTATTATCTGAAGTTCGGTACATTTAACTCGCCACTCGTTTTCAAGCGGTGGTGCGGCAGCGGGAGCAATACGGGAGAAACGATTCTCGAGTGGAAGAATCATTCCGCCACGTCGGCTGAGAAGTTCGCGTCCGCGAGGGACGAAATAGAGTTCGATCGTTGTGATATTTCCCTTGGAAAATGACGTCTTATCCTAGTGGCGACACACATCTCAAATTAATCTTCTCAATGCATGGGGGAGGGGGGAGGTGGTGATATTATAAGCGAAGCACAAGATAATCTCGCGTAACGTGTACTTTGTAGTAAAATATATATATATATATTTAATATAATAATATAGTGATATAGTAAAATAATAAAATATTATAATATTACTGCAGTAATACAATAATACAGTAAATATATATAGTATGATAGAGTAATATAATAATATAGTAACATAGTACTGTCATAATAATATAATACTATAGCAATGTAGTGAAATAGTAAAATATTATAATATTACTAGTAATATTATAATTTTATAATATTATTACGCATATAGTAAAATAATAAATTCTATAATATTACTATAGTAATATAATAATATAGTAAAAAATATACAGTATAGTATATATATTATAGTATATATATTTTACTATTAATATTATAATATTATTAGTAATATGAGCGTATATAGCAGTAAAATAGTACTGTAGTAATAGTATAATATTATTGTATTATATTAATATTAATATTATAATATTATTAGTAATATAATAATATAGTAAAATAGTACTGTAGTAATAGTATAATATTATTATATTACATTAATATTAATATCACAATGTTATTAGTAATATAATAATATAGTAATACAGTAAAATAATAAATTCTACTATATTACTACAGTAATATAATAATATAGTAAAAAATATATAGTATAATATAGTATAGTATAGTATTACAGTATATATATTTTACTATAATAATATTATAACATAGTAAAATATGTATAATATATGTATGTATGTATGTAACATATTATATATATGATTACATTTTATGGTATATAATATATAATGTGGGAGTATGTATAGTTACTATAATATAGTATATAATATATTATTATTATATACATTATGGATGGACACATGTCCCTAATACGTAAAGGACAATTTTTAGAATTACAAACTACGATACGCGTGTAACGATACGCACAAGTTAGGTGATCGTTGACTTGAATCGTCGATTCGCATCGAGAAGGTTAAACGCGTCGCGCGGTGATGTACAAATTTTCCAACGTTCCGCGTACAACTCCGGAAACGGCTAACGATCCGAGTTTCCGCGGCCGTCGAAGGATATTCCAACAGGAAATCCGATAAGCGATCGGCCCGATGCTCGATTATTCAGGATACACCGGAACGAAACACGAACACTCGACTTGGGCTCGCGTCAACGTTTCTCACCCGTTTGTCAGCCTAACGTTTGCAACCGAAAGCAACAATCGCGGAACGATTGATCGCACTTGGTCGTGCGGATCGATAGTTATCGCAAGGCAGATGTCGTTTGAAAATCAGAACGGGGCTGGCGTTCACACGCAACGCGTTTCGACGCGTGAATCGCGCTGCGCCACCTGTTTGCGCAACTGTCGCCGTGCGTATCGATAGCGCAGCGATATTCATCGCGAGTCGCAGTCGATTCAGGGTACACGCGATACGCGGTAATTGTGCACGAAGATAGTCAACGATCGAAGCCAAGGATTAAACCTTGGTCGACGAAAGATTCGAGCAACGAGGTGAGATGCTTGACTAGAGAAGAGGATACAGACAAGAAAGTAAAGGACTGAAATGTACTAAAGATAATAATAATTAATAATAATATAGTATATAGTATAATATAGTATAATATACTATATTAACTTTAGTGTAATATACTAAATATAATAATTAATAATAATATAGTATACAGTGTAATATACTATATTAACTTTAGTATAATATACTAAATATTATAATAATTAATAATGATATAATAATATAGTATAATATAGTATATAATATAGTATGATATACTATATTAACTTTAGTATAAAGTTAAGTACTTAAGTATGCTATATTAACTTTAATATAATATAATACTTAAATGTACTATATTAACTTCAGTATAATATTTTAGTACAATATACTAAATATAATTAATAATAATATAGTATATAGTATAATATAGCGTATAATATAGTATAATATACTAATAAACACTTAACTTTAATATAATACTTAAGTACACTATATAGTATAATATACTATATTAACTTTAGTATAATACTTAAATATACTATATCAACTTTAATATTATACCTTAATATAATATAATACTTAAATGTACTACATTAACTTTGGTATAATATTTTAGTATAATATATTAAATATAATGATAATTAATAATAATATAGTATATACTATAAGCATGTAGTATATAATATAGTATAATTAATAATAATGTAGATTAAAACCTCCACGGTACGATCGTCGACTGAAATTGAGAGTCGCTATATGTATATGTTTGTATTTATATTTATTGCAGTGGAATTAATTATTCAACCATTTCTTATCGATCTTTCTTTACAGCTGATCTTTCACTTGCGTACGAACTCGATTTTCTCCAGTTCTCCGATTTAACTAATTCGTCATAGTGTTATATTGAGACAATGATAAAGAATTAACGTCCACAATTGAAAAATTAAAAATAAAGTAGTTGCATCTGCATTAATAATAAATATTAAATTGCGTATGATTCACACGACATCCACTCTCGCGTATAAGTCGAGTATAACTCAATTTCATATCGTGATCTTGTCCTCTCTAGTTTCGTCTGTGATCATTTGTTACAGACCAGTGGAGTTTGTTACTTGGATTATGTTCCAAAATTATGAACATCTATGTACATCTTCGAAAATATGTGCATAATTATAGCGTAACAGACAGAACATGAAAACAAACATTACATGCAACTCTGACTGCATATTTCGTCGAAAACACAGTGATATAATAATACGTGTTACGTGTTATTCGTCTGACATTTCATAGAAAAAAATAAACACTTTATAATCTCAAACATCACGCGCATCACTCTCGATTATAGAACGACGCCCATGCAGCCAATGAGTCCCCAAATCGGCGAGATTAGGATCGAACTACGCTCGTAAAGCAAACGTATCGCGAGAGTATTAGACGCGTCGCGTCGCATAGCCCCGGCGAGATTCCCGCGTGTTTCACGAGAAACGCGCACACGTACGATTGTACAGACGACCGACCAACAGCCGTACGTCCGCACAATCAGAGGAGGAAGGGGGCCGAACAGCGAGATTTACCCTAGAGCCCCGGGCAACCGCAACCCCCGAGCGATTTCGATTATCGATAGCACTCGTTTTAAAACACCCTGTGTGTCGATCCGTCGGTCTCTCCGCGCTGGCCCACGTCCCCTTCCACCAAGCGAAACCCTCCCTATTCTTTTTATTCCCTCCTCGTTGACGGACGCAACGCGACGCGACGCGATTGTCACATCGGAGAACCGTAGTCCTCCCCCACGTTCCCCTCACCCAAATACCATTCTAGATTCGTTCGATCGGCTTGCCGATTCGCGGTTTCCGATTCTCGGTTACTCGTTCGTAAACACCTGCACCTATGAGCCTGTAAACCCACCAGTTCCTCTCACACACACACGTACATTTTCTCTCTTTTCTCTCTCTCTCTCTCTCTCTCTCTCTCTCTCTCTCTCTCTCTCTCTCTCTGTCTCTCTCCTCGTTTCGTTAGTCGGCTTGTCTACCTATTATTGGCGTTTCTACCATCCATCCGTCGCATTCTTTGCATTCGTGATTTTCGATCGTTCGCGTTCTCGCACACGGGCGTACGCTCTTGCTTAAAAGCCTTGGGACGAATGCTAAATTTGATTACAAGTTTCGAAACTCGACAAACGAAATACTATGCGATAAAGAAGTGCTCTAAAGTGTCGACACGTTAACACTAAAAAATTCTATTATCTACGATAAATACTGATTATTGGAAATAATGCTGGTTGTAATACTCCTACTTCGATAGAGTCAATAATGTTTTAGGCTTCCAACCCTAAAGTGGCTCGGTCCGTATGAAAAGCATCACCATTCTCCTTTCGCGTGTCGGAGAACAAAGAAAAAACGGGATTCGACCTCGACCTTTTGGCTCCTTGGCTAAAATCATATAGATCGCGATACTAATCTCGCGAAACTACCGAAACCGGCGGGCTCGCGATTCTAGCTGGATATCGTTCCATTAGTGGCCGGGTCGACAATAGACCCTCAGAAGGCGATAAGGCGAGCGACTTTCGACAGGGTAGTACTGAAGCGTTCGCGTCTCGTTCCCATCTCGTCTTTTCCCCGTTTAGTTGCCGCTCGCTCTCTCCGGGGAGCGATCGCTCATCTCGAAATACCGTTTGTTCACAGTGCGCGCCCGATGCGGTCGTACACATCCACCCTCCATCCCCGACACCTAATCTTCGCCATTCCTTGTCAACTATCTTACATCGATCATCCGGCCGATACTATTAAATTCTTTTTCCCCCGTTGTAAAAGTATCGGTTGTTCGCGTTGAGCGATTCGATTCCGCCACGGTTTTGTTTCGTTGCTTTTCTTTTTTTTTTTCTTTTGTTCTTTTTTTTTTTTTTTTTTTTTTTTTTTCGTCGAAAGAAAGGACAGCTGGAAGCGACGATGATGATCTTTACCCCCGTCGGGAAGGAAGAGCAGCCAAAGTTTCGCCGAACGGAGCAGCCTTTTATGAAAATGACCACTTAAGGGACGAGAAAAAGCGAAACGAAATAAAAACTAATGTATGCGGATGGGATATCGGCGCGATTTACATAGTCCGCGACGCGGACCCGGCTCGACTTGCCCGCGGGACGAACAACGGGAAACACCGCTGCCTAAGAATATATCGATGCGCCGTTACGTAGGCTAACATAAAATTGCTTTTACCTCCTATTAACAATTCATATTTCTTACGCGAGAAAATCGTCGGCGGTGAAAAGTTAGCGACGGGGGGGAGGAGGGGGGGGGACGGAGAGATTTTTCTTCTCGCGGTGTTTCTCGTTGGACGAAGGAAGAGGGAAAGAGAGATGAAAACGAGGTGATTGAAACGGAAACGAAAGATCAAAGACACCGAGCTGCTCGTATAAAATACAGAGTTAGCTAGTTACTTTGCCCTAATGAACGATACACAATAAATAAAAAGGATTATGTAAAGTTATATGTAAATTAAATGTGTTGTACAAATAGAGTTATAGAAACTATTTGAGAAGAATTATTTTATTCGGTAGCCAAATAAAGATATATTTTTCAATTTGGAGAAACATTGTTTGCTTGATAAACTAACCCAAAATTATCTCAAAACGTCGAGCTCAAATTAAACGATGTATTGTTTGAATTGAATAATTTTTCAAATATCTTATTGAGTTTCAATGAAATATACCCACTCGCTATGATACATTAGAGTTAAAAACGAGCCCGAAAAATACGATAAACAACTGAATAGCTAATACTTTCTATCATGTTCCATGTGTTTCTTGTAACATTACTTACAATATCAATAATTTATCAAATATTTTGACTCGCGCGCCAAATAGCTAGTACTTGTTTCTAATGAAACAACCAAAGTAACAAAAATAAACCAGCTAAGAACAAACCAACGAGCAGAAAAAATAATTACTCATTTTGTGATATAAACTGTTCGACTGTGATATAAATTGAAATATTTCGAATAAGGAAATCTGATCGTTAACGAAAGCACGATAAAATTGGTGTGACGATCTACCCTCGATCGCTGATTAACGATTCGTCTTGACTATTCCCTCCAAAATGCTGCTCGATACTCGACCTCCCCTTCCGGGGACTTTTGTATGCGGATCTAATTACTTCCGGTCTGTCGTTCGCGCCGCTCGATACACGCATATCCGGGATATTACGAGCCGTAACTCGAATCTACGCGCGCGAGAACCATCAGTCGACAGCTGTGCTCGACTGAAAAATCTTTTTCGATTTCGTTCGCTCAGCCGAGCACCGGTTTGAATCACGTTGAATTCACGTCGCGTAAACGAAAACACCGAGACATCCGTGAAAATCCGTTCCATCTCGCCGGGGCATGCACTTACGACGCGTGACGTTTGAGATCGTTACTCTCTCGTTTCGAGTCCCGTCAAATTGGACGATCGGTAAAAGCTCGACGAAAATGAGATTCGAGATGGGTGGGCTCGACGATGAAACACGTTCGACGATGGGAGAAGAACGGTACTAGAGTAATGCTCGTGAGTAAGAGGAGGCAAAAGCAGGAGCACCGAGTTAGGAATGCTTTGAACTTGCCGCTCAAGCTTTGTCGTGAATCTTTTACACCCTATGTTCCACCGTTCGGCACTACCGACGCGCGCCAACCTCTTCCTGCATCGCGAGCTATCGTTTAATATTTCCAAAGTGCTTCGAAGGAAATCCACTGTTTCACGAATTACCTACCCGGTACGACGCGATTACGTTTTCTCATCTCTCTCTCGATCAAGCTCCGACGTCGAAATCGTCGATTCTGTCTTGCTAACGAAACTCAGGCGTTTATTTATTTAATTGGGCGGCGAATTTCTATGCATTTGCGCGGTATTCGAGAGCGCTTCGCTTGAAAAATTATCTTTCATGTTCTTGGTAAATTCAGAGGTCTGAATCAAATTTAATTTCACTGACTTGATGAATAATTCGCAGTATCGCACATAAAAATTATTGTGATTCAAATGTGTTCCCTCCTGATTTGTGGAAGAAAGAAAACTCTGAGATTTGTCACATTTGATTTTTTGGTTTCGACTGTTTCGTAATTTATTTATATATTTAATTTTTCCTTCTGAAAAGATGCAAGGTTTAACGATCATGAAGACCAAGAGATTGACTCTTCTCGATTAATCTATCGTTGAAATTGATCACATCGATCGTATTCGTCACATTAATAAGTTTATATTATAACTGCATGATATTTTAGTCTTATTTCTGCCTATAATAATACACTGACAAAGGGACACTCTATATAAAAATAACTTACAAAACACTTGCAAAAATTTGCAATTGCATAAAAATCCGCAATCTACGAATAATACATTTAAAGCTATAATAAATAAATTGATAATATATTATCCTAGATGTCAGTCAAACGAAATAATCTTTCATTTTATTTTTTCCATTTTGCGTTTGAATATATTTTCATTCAGACGATCCAAATATTTTCTAATCTCTGTATACCAATATCGCCAATTTGTAAGAACCGAACCTAAATAAGAAATTATTTGGAAATAATTTATTTCACTCGCACTAACTAAATAAATAATATCATTATCATTATTGTTTCAATTCCTCTAGTTACTTTTTACGTTAATTCGTTCATTATTTTACTTCAAATAACGTATGTTTCAAATTTACTTCCCACCCAACTGATTTCAAACACGTGTAATTATATTGATCGTATCCGGTCTGTTCAATCTTCGATTCTAAATTTCTCTCCTTCCTCTCTTTTCATCCTCTTTCTTTTTACACTTTTACAAGGAGAGACAGATATTGCGATTAAAAGCGGAAGGCAAAGAGGCAAAGGAAGAAGGAAGAGTTAAAAGGGAGAGGAGGAGAACGAAGGCGGCACAGAGGGTAGTAATGTCGTTGAAGAATCCCCGCGTTGCTTTGACGCTCGTCACTCTTCGGGATTACGGTTAAGACCAAGGTGGTGGTCGTTCAACTTTCCATCTCTCGTCACTTTCTAAACGCAGCCGTCTGTAAGAAACAAAAAAAAAAAAAAAAAAAGAAAGAAAGAAAGAAAAACGCGAAGCTACGCCTTTTTATTTAGCCGGAGCCAAAGTAGAACGCGCTCTCGCGCTCGCACGGCGCGCTTTGATCTTTGAAAACGTCCCTTTTCGGATCTATTAAGTGCCCTTACCCGAATCGAACGACCAAGTTACAAGAAATTATTTACCCGTATCAACGATCAAACGATACTCCGGCAACTGCATTTAAATTACGACAAAACAAATTCCAATTAATCGATCGAAGTTTGACAGCCAAATGACCAACTAATCGTTATCTCGCGCTATTTCAAAACGACGTTCAAGACAATGTGTTATCGATTTTGTGAAAAGATTCGGCCAGGGAAAGAAAGAAACAACCGTTGGAAATAACTTTCGCTCGGAGTTGTTGTTCGTTTGTGAGGAGGGCCAACTCGCACTCCCGACGCGTTTCTAGATGCAGCCGCTAACAATGTTCCTTTATGTGCTCGCTGAGCGAGATAAGCGGTCATTTTTCACGGATGTATAAATGCAGGTTATTAATACGTTCATATTACGGGGCACATAGAGGATGTAATTAGCCGACGGTTCATCAGTCACTCTGGCACGTAACAGCCATATCCCTGACGCGCATCGTTGCCGTTCCATGGCAAAAAAAGTGTTGATCCTTCCCCGACCAGTAACAACGACCTGCAGGATACCCGACGCATTAAGGAGCTAATGAAACGTCGGATCATACCACCGGACGAACGTTTCGGGACGTGACGCTCTCTATCGGCTCTTAATCGCCTTGTACGCAGATAAATTCCTCGGATTCATCCTCCCGTGCACGATTTAGATCGTATGCCCTCGCCCACTGGTGGGGGTAACAAATTTATTTCAACAGGATCGTTTCGACGAAGGTACAGCGGCTTGCAAAAATATTCGCGCACGACATTTTTATGAAACGACGTGATAACTGTAACTTCGTGATTTAACTTCGTTGATAAAATCTCCGACGACTCTGAAGACGCGTACACCATCAGCGAATATTATATTATATTTTGAGAAGTATTATAAAAGTTCGTGCGAATCGCAGTGAATAATAACTGCAATATAATAATATTGATAAATGTGGTTTTTAATTGCATCGTTTAATGGTATCGTTCGATTATTTTTATTTCTGTGATTTAAAAAAAGTACATACAGGGAACGATTGAATATAAAAAAACGCTTGTCTTATTGATAACGAATAACAGAATGAGAAAATATATATATATATATATATATATATATATATATATATATATATGTACGTCGTTGATCAAAAGTAACAATCATTGATATCCTTTTAAGGAAATAGGAAAGACTATACACTTTATATTTTTTACTATACAATTTACATCTATATTTATTATGTTACATTAATTTTATAAAAGTTGCAAGTCGATAGATATGCATTTACATATATACATCTTTCGTAGAAATCACAAAAATATTTAAACATCCAATTGTCATTACATTAATATTCGACGCGACTATGTTAGATGTTTAAAATGATTATTTATATGTCTATTATATTTTTACTCAATACATATTCTAAATACAAATACTACAATATTCTACAACACGTAGAATGCGAACTCTATATATATATATCTTAATATTGATTTCAAATTTTATATATAAATTGGTTTCAAATTATACCGCCTGTATTCCATTAGATTGCAAATAAAATGTCAGTTTCGTCGAAATTATCGAATAATTTGCACACACAAGTTTCCTGTAAATACGCGAGCCGCTGCACGCACGAGCATCTCTAAACTAACGCGCACTCGAGTTACAGCACCGCGCGAGCACTAATTTTTCAGCTACGTCGTCTTTCCTTCATAGACATGCCAAGCGTCGGTCACTCCGTTTGACCTAATTCACGAGCAATATCGCTAAGATCGAAGCCAATGGCTGGTGAAACACTTGCGTAATTTCAATGAGCGGCGAAACGTCAAAGAAAATCTCAAAGAAAATTGAAAAAGAGAAAGGGAGTAAAATTTCGATGTCCAGCCTGTTCCGGTTCGATCGGTTCTGAGTCGAAAGGGAGCAATGTCGTCTCGCGCGTGCGGCTGCGGAAAGGTGAGCCTTCCACCTTTCAACTTCACGGGGGGTGGTTTCTCGGTGATAAAGTGCAAGGAGAATCGCGCACGAGGTCACCCCGACAGCGTCCCCATTGGCAGCCCAGTTTCAAGCTAGAATCGTGATTGGTCGAAGGTCGTGGGTCGCCTCACCTACCCTCTATCCAACGTGACCTCCCACGCGAACTCGCGAGATAACTACCACCCTTCCACCTTTTCCGGGTTTCGCTCGCCGGGTTCCACGGTATCTATACTCCTTTCCCAGTTCCACGCCAGACACCGTTCTTCCTACCATGCTCGTTTAAGTCGCAGCCACAACCTATAGCTCTTCTACGAACAATCTTCTTTGAAAGGATTTCCCTTTCAAAGGAAACCGACATCCACGATCGAGAATTCGTCCGTGAGCACAAGCAACACTCGACGCGTATAATCAATTCTGGAACAGTGGTTTCTCACCATTTTTCGCAAGATTCGACTTCGTTGCAAAAGCAGTAATTACGAAAGCTCGTTCTCTCCATCTTTGAAGCATTTTTAGAAATTGAGAAACTTTGGAAAGACTTGGCAACATGGTCAAAGAAATAAAGGGATAACTGTGTCGTTTATTAGATTTAATATTGTATTCTGAAATTATATCAGATCTAATATTTCATTCCAAAATTCGCAAAGGTTGTGAAAAGAAGGATTGATATAAAGAAAAGTTTCGTAAAATCTTTTCTCACGAATAATAATATTTCTTAAACTACTCTATCCTTTCTTTCCGCTGTTGATGTATTTCGAAAAAAAAGTATCTCCACTTTCCCACTCATCGCATAAATGTGAAATCATTAAAAAAGAAAAAGAAACAGACCCGGTACCGTCAAAGTAATAGTTCCGTGTTTCAAAATAAGATCAAACGGATTGTTATATGACTTCGACAAAGTTACAACAGGTTTATATTACCGACAAATTTTCATCGCTATCGATTCGGTTATGTTTCTCATGCTTTTACGCAATGCTCGCCGTAAAAGTGTCGATTGCTGACTAAATGTGATTTATTCGTTCGTATCGACAACGTGAGGGAAACTCCCTCGCTGCATGCGACAACCACTTGCTGTTATTATTTGGAAAAGTGCTATTCGCGCGTCTGTAACGTAATTACTCTAACGCAATTACGAGCACATCGCTACGACCTGCTTCTTGTCTTGGGGAAAATGGATTACCTTTCAACTGATTCCATTAACGCGATTCCGACACACTGCGCGAACGATCGAACGAGTCTATCGATGATTTTCACGTTTGGCCTTAAACACCAAAAAGATCGAACGTCCAAAGATCGTACAAGTCTCGTCAACGCGAGAAACAACATTAAAAGAACATTAAAATTCTCATAAAATTAATTAAACGTGATTCCTCTAATGTTAACATTTTAGCAGTGAGTAATGTATCAAAAAAAAAAAAAAAAAAAAAAGATACATCGTTCTATTCAAAAATAGAAGGTAAAAGATGACTTTTAGACGATTAAGTGTATATCCCCAAAATGCAAAGAAAAAAGAAAAACAAAAGAAGAAAACTTTCGTTTGAAATATTTTCGACAGTCGAGGAAATAATAAATAGAACCGATACGAATAAGTCGGACGTACTGTACGCATCTTCATAATGAACCGACGTTAATAGCGCCAAATCAAATCCAGTGTTAATTAATCACTTGACGATATACATATTCTTGCAAACAAATTCAGTTTACTGAAAACTCGCCGAGGATAGACGAATCGATTCTCTATTAATTACATATTCGCCGGTAAATATCGGACACCGTTACAGGCACAGGTACACACGCGCGTAATAAAATGACCAACCACGCGCCCGTGTACCTAAATAGACAAGAGATCGATCGACCATTTGTACGATTGTTTCGACAAAGAACGCGACAATCTCTGGGGTTCGATGGCGAAGCTCGGCTTCTCCGTCGGCTAAGAGAAGCACTACTCGCGCGTCCATTTCGTCGCCATTCACCGACTATGTCGACATCGACGCTGACGCCGATTCTCAAGGGAAACGCATCGACGTCGATTATGTTTGCCCCAAAGACCAAACCGAATACACCGAAATCTTCCAGTCGGCCGAATCGAATCTACCGCTCCGCCTCGTCCGACTGAATATCTCTGTTTACATTCCCGGCTGCTGCCACTCTAATTAATTATCAAACCATCCCCAATAATGCACCGCCCGATGCTTTTTCAAACGCTCCACTCCACCCTCTCCACCCAACTCTCTCACTCACTCGCTCACTCTCTTGCTCTCGTTCTCGTTTTAGTTTAGAAGTCCTCCTTCAAATAATACGCATCAATAACACGATTCATGTCACGAGGAACGTTTAACACCGATTCTTGCGTAAATACGAGTGTGCAATATATTCTTCGTCATTCCCGGTTTTTGAGAAAATCAATTTCTAATGAATTTTCGAAAGGAATGGAAACTTGAATTGTTTAACTGCGACTTGCGTTTTATTATTAAGCTGCGTCCGTTTAGTTTTGATTAAAATTCATCCGCTAATTCACTGTAAGCACATTCTGTATTCTAGAATGTCACGCTTATCACTATAATATGTGTGAAATAACATTTTTCTTTTTTTTTTTTTTTCTTTGAAATATGCGAAATATTTTAAATCGACAAGATAACAAACTTGTTCATTCGTTTTTAAAGAAATTCTGAAAACCCGTCTCGAATTTATTACTTTATTATTATTTATTATCTTAGCATATCCCTCGAACGTTAAGTCCCTGCCAAGTATTTTAGGAGAGAAACGGAAGTTTCAACAATAAATGAAAGTAAATTAAACCGCGAATCAATTAAACAGTCAAATATTTTAATTGTCAGAAATCGCTAGACTACTGACTGTAAATGTCTTCTACGAATTCATATTTTTCTAAAATGGAATTAGAAAAATAGAATTGAAGCAGAAATTTATTTCAGTTATCTTGCAACGAGCATTCGGTCTTGAATATTTCATAGAATTTTTTATATTTAATGCATTCTACGTACAACCTTCTTTTGTTGATGTCAAAAAGATTTGTAAAATAAATTTAACAAGATATATTTAATTACCATTTTAAAGAGAACCCAGGCATCATTCTTCTTAAATTTCACAGTCCACGTTATTCCACCTTTTCTCCATCCATTTGGAAATTGATAAATCTGTAACAAACTCATTTGTTGGACTATTAGTTGAAAAAAAACTTGACACAAA
The DNA here is from genome assembly GCA_036937485.2 of Tetragonisca angustula. NCBI lineage: Eukaryota > Metazoa > Arthropoda > Insecta > Hymenoptera > Apidae > Tetragonisca > Tetragonisca angustula. The sequence goes on from JAWNGG020000021.1 coordinate 248,457, forward strand.
AATTCCACACCACTAAAATATTTGGAAAAAAAAGAGAAAGCAAGTCAATAGCCAGAAGGGCTATTGAAAAGGAAATCGCGACACAGTAGCCAGAAGGGCTACTAAAAAAACAAACGTGTCCTACTCAACAATACAATAACCAGAAAGGCTACTGTACAATTATCTACGTTACGAACCCGAGCAACAAACCGTATCTTGTTTCGCAACACTAATTCTGAAATAGGAAATTTTCAAAATCAAATGCTTCGTCATGTTTAAAACTCCCGAAAATAGGCACGCAACGCTATTAATCTACGCACTTGTGTTTAAAAATGCGCAACACTAATTGCGACGCGTCCAATGCAACCATGCTGAAAGTTGCTGATGATGGTAACAGCTCTTGTAGCTGCATCGGATGATCCAGGAGCAGGAACAGCCTTCCACGAATTCAGTGGAAGAATTTGGGCATTTTGTAAACGCAACGCTACTTCAAGAAACGCGATAATTCATTATCGCAACACTAAGAGGGAAAACTAATCGCGACGGAACAATATCGCAACACTAAGAATAATAGTAATTGGAAATCGCGATGAAATAACGTCGCAACACTAATTCTAAAACCAGGTTCAATGAAAATTATTATTAACAATACAAAAGTTACTTCAAATATTCTAACAATCTAAAATTAATTAATTGGCAATGACTCTGTAATCTAACTTAAAACAATAGGGAGCAAGATTAATTTTAATATGTACAACACTAAACGACAAGCATAAAAATTAAAAATTAAAACTGCAAAAGACAATCGCGGTATCATAATTCGCAACTCTAAAGCAAACACGATCATCATTTCTTCGTAACTCTAATTTAAACCGTAATCAATTTCTCGCAACACTAATAAACAGGCGCGAAATTATTTCGCAACTCTAATTCAACCCGTAATCGATCTCTCGCAACACCAAAAGAAAACCACGATTTGCCCAAAACGATGATAAACAATGCTAGAGAAGAAAAAAAATACAAATACTAAAAGAGCATAGTGACAAAGTAGCAACGAGAATGACCTCCCATGCTCTGGAATCATTTAAATGATCCAGAGGATGAGAAAGCCATTTGTTGTGACCTTCTTCGTGGCAGTTTGCCGAGTCTCTTCAGCTTCTAGCCTTTTCTTTCTTCGGGCGCGATGCCCGCTGAAACTTACATCTAGCTCGAGTCTTTCTAATCGCAAAACAAAAAATAATTTATAAAGGTGAAATGAAAAGATAAACCGCGGAAGCTGACCTTAATACACATAGACGACCAACGATCATAGTGATTGTTGTCCGTTCGCATGTGCATGCTCGAGCAGTACCTACATAAACGTGCGTTTCGGGACTTACTCGCGACCTATCCGCGACCACGACCGCGGTACTAAATTCGAAAAATCGAAAAGTAAAACCAGAAACAAGTGGCATGCTCCACTTGTACCAATTTCACTGTCGATTTTTCAAATTAGATTTCCTGAAACAGGTTGGACACGCGAAAAGGGGACACGCGACCAGAGACTGTGCCAACCTGCCCGGCCCTACCTACTTATAATTAAACACAGGCATACCAGAAAGTAAGCTACCTATCCTAACGAATCGTCCTATATTTAAAAAATGGCAAAACAGGCATACCAACACACTCGCTCTACGGTTCTCACACATACCACTCGGGCGCAAACCTAAACTAGAGAGGACGTCCCGGGACGCCTCCGACACCCGAGCTTAACACACAACTTTCACACTCCAATTTACGTACCATTTTCCTGAAATCGACTGACAATGGCTAGCGACCACTGCGTAAAACGTGATTAAAACACGTTTATATTTACGATTCTATGTGAGATTAATAACTGAGAAAAAATATTTATAATTTTTATAGAAATTACAAGTGCAAGTTAACTTGTAATTATTATATTTGTATCATATTATATAATTGATAGTATAATTAATAATACAATTGTAGTGTATTTGATAAGTATCGTTATAATAAATTCGTATTTCAAATATTTTAAATATTCATAATGAATGGAACAATAGAAACGACGCAATTCCACATCCTAACCACACACACATGCGGAAAATACATCGTGCACGATACGCTAACACACTGTCAGTCGCTGAGAAATTTTTTATTAAAGTACAAACTATGGTCATCGTGCCCAATGTCTTTCACCCACTCAAGTAGCACCTGATCACATGAGTGAGATCCTGACAATGAACACGGAAGGGGTTAAACCTGAAAATCCTGAACTAAAAAAATCATTAGTTTGTGTATTTAATTTGTATCTAACGGGCTACTGCATTATTTTATTTCAAACTATAATGACTCTATTCTTTCAAAAATTATTGAAATTGCAAGAGATTAAAGACAATGGGCAAGAACTGAATTTATTAAACAATATATTATGAAATCTAATAACTGACTCAAACAATCAAAATCAAATAGCTGACTCTAAATTAAATATTAATAGAAATAACCTCAGACGATTTCTTTATCAAAGCACACTTTCGAAAATGCAAAAGCAATGTTCAAACTTGTTGCCTTGATTCAAAAATCTGACTGTCGCGAAGTATCTTCTTGCACATAAAGTTTTATATATTTTTCTACGGAAAGAATTCTAATCTACTATATATTTCAAATTGTATTGAAGCTCATAATTGTAAAACTCAATTAATTAAATCATTTAATATTATCGTAAAAGAGAAAATGAAATTAAAAATTATTAATTATTGTAACAAAATATATCACCAATATCAATAAGTAATAACTGCATCTTTCATAGCAACGAAGTCGGACGACATCCATCTTCTCTACTATGATATGCTCAAACGAGATCACTTTAATAATTTAGTTATTCATAAATATTTATAATTTAACTATTCATATAGATATTTTACTTTTGCAAACATTTATATTGATGATATTTTGATTTTAGAAGTGATTACTATAAATATATATATATATTCTAATTGTTAAAATCGCGATGTGCAAGAAGCCCTATCCTAATCTAATACATAAAACACATAAAAAAAATTGTTACTACTCACAGGTATAAAAAATACCCGCGGTCACTATGCTCATCAAAAATTCTACGTATACAACCAATCACCCGTGCCGATTCGGACCTTTCGTCCTACGACATGATTGAGTGATCGGAGGAACATAAATGCATGCGACTCACGCAATAGATGCGAAGAACGTTGTCATCGATGCTGCACTGGACCAAGGAAAGTCGTCGTGAAGATCCTCACCAAGCAGGTATCACTGAGAATCCCATGGTGGAAATGAACGCCATGAAAAATTTCTAAAGGCATAAAGACACAGTGTTATTTTTAAAAATTTAAATTTTAATAATGATAAAAATTGGGACTCTAATAATTTTACACTAGATTTCAATGAAAACAGAATTGTAGAGAATAGAATTTTCCACAATTCTTTTTTCCAAGTACAATGTGGTGAAGTATTTACATTTTTAGCTTTTGAAGTATTATAAGATTCTTAGAGGACAAGAGGAATTGAGAAGACTGTAGAGGATCTGTAACAAAACATAACACATTAGAATTTGTATTTAAAAAAAAAGTACACTCGTAAGTTGAAGATATAATAAAAAATTCTTACATTCTTGGCTTTAGAGCCACATTTGGATATTCCCCAAAAAGTGCGAAAAATTTGATGTTGTGAAGCGTCTGTAACAAACATCAAACATTGTACTTTGTTATTAAATTTGAAAAATTGAATAAACTGAGATAATATATAAAATTACTTACGATCTTGACCTCCTGGAGAGGCTTTATCCTCTTCAGCACTGACTCTAATACCGAAAACGAACACTGAACAAGAGAAAATACAATAAAAGAAAAATAAAAGACTATCAACGCGCGCGTTTAAGTAATAATCGGCGACTAACTGACTCTAACTTCGCGAAATATAATTTAAATGAATTAATTTAATTTAATAAGAGCCATTTTGCTCAGAAAAATATTAAAATATTGCGCAACAAACACTGACTGTACTAACCGCATTGCGCGCGGTCATAAATATTTTCTGAAAGAAAAAAATTAATTTATTAATAGGGGAAGGATACGTTTATTTAGAAAATATTGCTATTTTTCTAGAACATGAGAACATTTTTGTAAAGAAACGTGAATATGTATTAAAAATATTAGGTGTAAATTATAAAAATGCACATGTATAAATTAAAAATGTAAACAATGTTTACAGCTAAGTATATTTAAGAAACAATACGACGAAAAACGCGTGTGAAATCTTGCTTTAAATCGTTTCAATTGCGCGTCAACATTCGAAAAAAGCAAATACAGTATGATAAAGTACATATAGTATAGCTCGAAAACTTTGAATTTGATAATCTAATACAAGAATATACATCCAAGTATTCCAAATAATTACGAAATTACGTAATTGTGAATTGTATCTCAAATATACATGAACTGTATATTAAATGTTACCTAAAATGACTAAAACATTGCCAAATTTCCGTGAAAGATCATCAAATTCCATTAAGGATCGTGGCGTCTATGCATTCTATGCTATCTATTGCAACCAAGTAACAACCTGCACAAAAGAAACCCAAAAGTTAGAACAAATATGTTAAATGAAGACAAATATGTAAAAGTGAAAGTTCTATTAAAAGAGCGTATGAGACGAGGTACCGTGAGAGTGAAATCAATGATCGAAGAAAAATCAGCACGAAAAGATTCAAAATCTTACTCGATTTCGTTATTGTAATGCTCAATGAATCATTGCAAGCGTATTAATTAAATGACACTATTAATAAAGTATAAATGGAAGTAAAAGACTGTCCAAGAAACGACGCTATCGAGGAGACGCCACCGATAGATTAGAAAAGTTAGGAATCTAATGCGACGAAATACGTGTTATTGTCACGAAATTCAACAGCCGAATGACTTTCCTCGACTCGTCTCGTCACGCAGTTGAGAAACAGTAGGGGATGAGGTGATCCTGTCCGAACAGGCGCGACACTCAAGACGAACATAAACATTGTGTTCGTGTTGTTGTTTTTTCGAATTTCGAGCTCCAAGGTTTTCTACGTTTCACTCTATTCGAGAACTGAACAATTTCATTATATTGCACAGTAAAATTATTATTTTAACTATTAAATACATACATTTTTAATAAATTATTGTTAATACAATTATTAGAATTATTAGAAATAATAAAAGTGTATGTGTAAAATCATACAATAAAATGTGTGTGTGTGTGTGTGTGTGTGTGTGTGTGTGTGTGTGTGTGTGTGTGTGTGTGTGTGTGTGTGTGTGTGTGTGTGTGTGTGTGTGTGTGTGTGTGTGTGTGTGTGTGTGTGTGTGTGTGTGTGTGTGTGTGTGTGTGTGTGTGTGTGTGTGTGTGTGTGTGTGTGTGTGTGTGTGTGTACATATATATGTGTATACATAAAACAGTAAGTCAATTACAAGGTTAGAATTTAAATTAAATTTTGATATAAAATTATAAATAACTTTTAGCATAATATGTTCTATTTAAATGTTTATATGCTATTATTCCTTTAATTGTTGAAAATCATGTGTAATAATTATTTGGTTACTTTAATCGCTCACCTTAAGGGATTAAAACTTTATCTTACACACTTCTCCGGTAATCTGCGAAATCTCGATGAATTAAAGCCGTAAGTATTAATTCAAATTTTGATTGAAAATGTATGTTTTAATTCAAAAATTTACAACACAAACACAAATCTAATAGCTATTGATTTCAATTTTTACCTAAGAACTTCTGGAGAACACTTCTTTCTGGATGACACCACTTTCCTCTTTACGGACAAGATGTGCTTCCTTCCGCCATGTTTCCACTTAAAAATTGATCGTGGGAAATATCGATCATTATTCGAGAATCGTAGAAAGTATATTGCATACTTCACCGTTGGGGCGCTGTAGTCGCACGTTTCACATGAACATAACATGGAATAAAAAGCAAAAAACATTGGTCTAAATCAAATACACAAAATTCATGACAAATTCTTAAAAAAGGACAATAATATTCACACACTTGATGCAAAATTGTCAAACTTAATATTGAGAAATTTTATTATATTACGCAGTAGAATTATTTAGGCCATTAAATACATACATCGTTAATAAATAATTGTTGAATTTAATATTAGAATTGCTAAGAATTATGCAGTATGAGGTTAAAGAATCAACAAATAAGTACAAAATGTTACAATAGAAGTAAAGGGATATTACATAATATACACAAGAAACATTAATATGGCTAAAGTTAGCCATATTAACACGTCACAATATTTGTATTGCTTAGAATTCAAATTCAGTTGAAATTCAATTTTAATATAAAATTATAAATAACTTTTAGTGTGGTATGTTCTGCTTAAAAATTTATATGCCATTTTTTCCTACAATTGTCGAAAATTATGTGTAATAATTATTTGGTTAAATCTTACCTTGAATTGAACACAAAAATGTATGTTTTAATTCAAAAATTTACGACACAAACACAAATCTAATAGCTATTTATTTCAATTTTTACCTAAGAACTTCTGAATAATACTACTTTTCGATGAATTTTCTGGACACCACTTTCCTCTTTACGGTCAAGATGTGCTTCCTTCCGCCATGTTCCCGCTTAAAAATCGATCGTTCGAGAAATATCGATTACGTTCAAGAATCGTAAGAAATGTATTGCATATTTCACCGTTGGGGCGCTGTAATCAGATGTTTCACATGAACATAACATGGAATAAAAAGCAAAAAACATTGGTCTAAATCAAATACACAAAATTCATGACAAATTCTTCAAATGGACAATAATATTCACATACTTGATGAAAAATTGTCAGTACTTAAAACTGAAATATGAGAAATTTTATTATATTACACAGCAAAATTATTATTTAGGCCATTAAACATACATACATCCTTAATAAATAATTATTGAATTTAGTATTAGAATTGTTAAGAATTATGCAGTACGAGGTTAAAGAATCAACAAATAAGTACAAAATGTTACCATAGAAGTAAAATATATATTACATATATAATAAAAGGTTAGCCATATTACAACGTCACAATATTTGAATTGGTTAGAATCGAAATTCAATTTGATATAAAATTATAAATAACTTTTAGCGTAGTATGTTCTGTTTAAACGTCATTTTTTCTACAATTGTTGAAAATTATGTGTACTAATTATTTGGTTAAATCTTATCTTGAATTGAATCCAATAACAAACGTTTTATTATATAAAAATTTACAATACAAATACAAATCTAACAATTATTGATTTACATTTTTACCTGAGAATTTCTGGGTGACACTTCTTTCTGGATAATACTCTCCTCTTTACGGACAAGATGTGCTTCCTTCCGCCATGCTCCTGCTTAAAAATTGATCGTGAGAAATATCGATCGTGATTCGAAAATCGTAGGAAGTATATTGCATATTTCACCGTTGGAGCGCTGTAATCGCACGTTTCGCGCGAAATGGTAACTTGAACTAAAAAATAAAATACATTGGTCTGAATCAAATACACAAAATTCATAACAAATTCTTAAAACAGAACGATAATATTCACATACTTGATGAAAAATTGTCAATACTTAAAACTGAGACATAAGAAATTGTATTATATTACGCAGTAGAATTATTATTTAAACCATTAAATACGTACATCGTTAATAAATAATTGTTGAATTTAATATCAGAATTGTTAAGAATTATGCAGTATGAGATTAAAGAATCAACAAAATGAGTACAAAATGTAATAATAAACGTAATCACAAATAAAATCACATAGTGGTTTTTTGCAAACAATGCAGGTCTCTAAATTACGAATCTCTACTAAATAAGATACCAATAGAAAAATCATGCTTTATATCAAATTCACAAGAAAATTATCTATTAATGAAATTCAAAAAATTTATGAGTACTATACTATATCGCAAATAGTATCATTGGACTATTGACTCATATTACACCGTTTTGAATTAATATTTAATTTTACAGTTTTTACTCCGTAATACAGATTGAATAAAAAATCCCAAAGTCAAATAATTCAACGGTGAATTGCTATTGACCTAACGTTCAATGATACCAGTTAGAATTAAGATAAAGTACCGGTAAAGTACATATCTCTGCGTGCTGCATATCTCGACAAAGGAGAAAGAACTCCAATATGAGAGTAACTCGAAAACAGGCTGCACGTTTTAAGCACCACTCGGGTAACGTAGAAGGCTAATAGAAGAAGTCATGCAGTGTCATTGTCAGCAGACAATATCACAGATGGTTAAGTTTCTTCTTGCGAATACATACTTCTGATTCATCGGAAACCATTGATCGAAAAGCAACGCTCGACCATTACCTTCCATCGTGCATGCCTGTATTTTATCTATACAGAGTGTGTCTTAAACGCGTACTTTTGATGATTTACAAAATAAAATAAGTTAAAAAATCTACAAAATGGAATAAGTAAAAGAATCTACAAAATAAAATAAGTAAAAATATTATATGAATCTATATTCTACATACTTTGGCTTTCGAGATAATGGAAAAGAAAATGTTCCACCTTGTACCCTAGTACATGCTATTGCACATCGTAGTCTGAACTTTATCTAATTTCACAAAAATATCCATCGATATTCAGGCCTGGAGCGTTTTATAATTTGCAACAAATAAATATGAATAAACAAATAAATAAATTTTTTTTAAATTACATTAGTTTTATCTCGTAATATTTGTTAGATAACGAGATGCTACAGAAAAAAACTGTGATAGTGAACGCATTAAACAAAACTCAATCCATTAAATTTTTATTTTTGGTACAATTTAGAATCTGTTGTGCATTCAATTAAGTCAAATAATGTGCATGATATTCAAAATTGATTTGAAATTATTCGAGAAATACTTGGTATTTTCTGGAAACTATGGAATTCAACACTAAAACACGCAGTAACATCATGGCATAAGGCAAACGCATTGAACATTTTCTTCAATTTTTTATAACTCAAAAACTAAGGTAAGGCATGAATTCATCTCGTCTGAATAAAATAAAAGTATAAACGGTCGATGAACTTATTATTTCTGAATGAAATAGAAATACTAGGAATCCTGTCTTTTTTTACTTACTATATTTTGATTTCTTTTCATATAGTACTCATAATAGCAGTAGAATTTACTCTGTTATGTATATACATATATGTATTAGTGTCATATATAAATTTTTATTTGCGATGTAGAAGATTTCCAATAATATCATATCGGTAAACTGCGGATATTCATGCATTTATATAAGAAAAATATTTAAAAATGCGTACAATATGCAAAAATATATAAAATATCAGAACTGGAATACTATTTAATTGAAATAATATCAGAAATGGAGTAATATTTGGTAGACGAAACAAATTTTTGCTTAGACTTTCTTTTTATAAAAATTTGGAATTGTATAAAGATTCGCAGTCAACATATAGACGCATTAGAATGTAATGAACCATTGATTTTAAACATATAAATTTCAATTTTTGTAAACAGTAATATTTGCAGTTGATATTTGAATAACAATAGAAAAAGCATTAATAAAGAATACATTTTGATAATAATAATTTTAATAAAAATAATGATAATTTTCTATCGTATATACATCAATTCATTGATCAAGCATTAATCGGTGAAAAAAAGAATATTCATATGTACACGTGCCTGCCGTATACAACGTAATGTGCTTTAGCATAACAACGTATAAATATATATCAATATGTATCAATGTGCATCGGTATGTGTCATTATTTAATTAACTGTACCTATATACATACATACACAACGAAACTAAATATGGACAATTAGCAAATTATCATTTGCTTTGGAAATTCAAACAGTATGCATTTCATTTATATTTCGTCAATAATGTGATTGCAACCGATGACAATGCTTTATAAAAGACATAAGTGAATTGTTCACGTTCACATGTGCTACATGTTTAACATTAATAGTATCAGTGTCAGTAATATCGCCTGATCTTTGATTTTCCATGCACGTTTCACAGTTGTTGTATCTTGTCGTAGTATTAAAAAAACAGCATTGAAATAATTCCGTTCGTTTTCTAGTTACAATGTATCATAACTTTAACAACATCGGCCTGTCCTGATTTGGAAGTTTCGAAAGCTTGAACTGTATCCTCTAATTTGTAATTATGAGTTATCAGTGGCTTCACGTCAATTTTCTCAGTAGCCAAGAGATTCAGTGCGTCGGCATAGCTAGAAAAATAAAACGAAAAACATTTTTTGAAGTGCTACTATTAATGTTAACATTAAGATTAATGTACATATATTTCTACTCGAACATCATAGGACATTCCTCATTTTTAATTGAAATTTTAATTTTTGATAAATTTTAAATTGTTGATATATTAGTAATTATAATTATTGATTATGTAAAAAATATATTAATAATATATCAAATTAAATGAACTACTGCAGCAAATATAATAACTATCCTAAGATTTTTGAGAAGATATATATACAAATATTCACATGTAACAATATATGTATATACAATGTATGTATATAAATTACATATGTAACATGTATGCATAGTTACATAGAATCAAGATCATCGCCAAAATAAGCAAAAAGCTTGCAGATCTTTCTTCTTCTTTTTATCAAAAATATCCTAATAAAACATTATTATTTTTTTTACTTTACTTTACTGAAACAGTAATAATAAATTATCACAATCTCATATGAGCTTATGTCATAAAATTATATCATAAAAAATTTTACAGTCTCGATCTCTCGTTATTCATTCATCAGTAGTGGATATAACAATATGTGCATGCATATACTTATGTATTAACTACAAAAACTATTATTGGGAAAAACGAGAAACATTTGTACGTACTCGTTTGCGTATCGAAATACCCCTCTAATGTCAACTTCTCTCACAAGTGCGTTCATTAATGGAATTTGAACCTCCGGTGCGCCCATTCCTACTAAAACTGCCACTCCGCCAGATCTGGTCGCCTAAAAATGCCACGTAAGTCCGCTTAACTTACGAATGTACGGGTAAATATATTTACGTCTATTATATATATATATATATATATATATATATATATACTGGACTGCGGATTTTTATGTATTTATGGAAAATTTGATGTTGCGGGAAAGCATAAAATGCACACGATGGGGAAACCTAGCACATGAAATGCCCAAATTACAGTATCCAAATTAGTATTTAATAAATTATTAATGAGAAAGGTTCTACTTTTTAAATTATACGCCTAAAAATATAGATTCTCACAAATATCCACAGTCCAGTTTGTCTATGTGGATACATTTGACTAATTAACGTTATTATTGAGTATTATTATTAAATTGCACTAGCAGTGATTCATATCGATAAGAAACAAAAGATATATACGAGAACGAAGAAATGAAAGGCTTACAAGAATCGCCAATCGAATCATAGACTGCGCTCCGCACGCATCAATCGTCTTATCGGGTTCTTCTCCGACAAGCTCGATTATTCTTTTTAAAATATGCGACTCGGCATCCTCCTTTTTCACTAATAACGTTGCATCAGCGCCAAGTTTCTTCGCAAGATCCAATCGAGACTGTGACAGGTCTGAAACAGATAGAGATCCTTTATTTTATCATTCAAAATCAGATCAAGAATCTTGTTTAAAAGAAGAAAAAAAACTTAAAAATTTCTCAGCGAACGATAAAAGAAAACATACCAGTAATAACGACTCTACTGGCTCCCATAGCTTTCGCCACCAACAACGACAACAGACCAATCGGTCCGGCTCCCAAAATCAGAACCTTCGAACTGATACCGATGTTCGCGCGCTTGCAAGCATGTACACCGACCGACAATGGTTCCAACAATGCTCCTTCAGCCAATGTTACATTGTCTGGTAACCTGCAACGCAAAACGATTTTGTTACAAATATTGCTCTGTTCATTTACAAACTAAATCTGCACAGTCAAAAAGCACTGTACAAATTAGATCTATACAGTAAAAAATCGTACGGTCAACAAAAGTATTGGCACACTTAGCTTTCTTGTGAAAACAAGTGATACGTTAACGTAAAAAATTTATTTTAGTAAATACAGTAATTACTATATGCAGAAGTGATGCATACATATACAAGTAATATAAAGATTCGAGAATGAAGGAAGTATTTACATACAAATGTATTTGGACAGAATGCAAATGGTTTAAAGACAAACTTTCCTTTCTTAATGTTGGCACGATATCATTCGATAACATTCCAGTTACGAAAAAACATTTATTAGAATAAAACGCGCTATTAAATGCAGATTAGGCACTGGAATATTTATATTTCTTGTACTGTTATTGTATAACACATCATTGGAAATTGCTGTGCGCATTACTTTTTGTATGTAGTGAATTATTTGTGGAAATAGATTTTGCTAATATATCACTTGCATAAACGTGTACCAATACTTTTTATAAATGGTGACCTCGAATAAGAGTCTATGTTACACTTATCACATTCCGAGGTTTAAAGCTGGATATACTTTCAAACACACAAGGTACTCTTTTTATTCTGTTTTGCATCAACTTCTGACGGAATATTTGCAACCTATGTATACTGAAACGATCTCCAGAGATTGTAGAATCATATTATACTGTTAACTGAATTTCCAGAACGTGACGTAGACACTTATTCAGGATTTTTATGCATTTATTGGAAATTTGAAGACATAAAAAGAGAAAACGTAAAAACAAAAAAATTTATAGAATGGACATAAAATATCCACACTATAGTACCCACACAGTGTAATTATAATATTTAAAGGATCGATTTAGGTTTGACGAATTTGGAATTTTAATCAGGAAATGTACATCGACGTGCATAATTAAAATCGAGGAATAACGGATATGCCAGAACAAATGCCTACTGTAAATTTAAATTAAATTGCAACAAATGCTACAAAGTATCTTGTTTTTCTTTACGCGGCGAGTAAAAACTGATCATTCCCTCGCATGATGAGTATGCTTATTAAACACCGTAGAAGGATTAACGACACACATAACAATTCAAATTTCCATAGATTTGCATAAATTAAAAGAGAAAGCACCATGCAAGTGCCTATGAATATGTATCTTTACATCCAGTTAAACATTCATAACATCCATAAAAATCTGCTCGAGCATCATTTTTATACCGTCGACAAGTATAATAAAAATGCGTCGTAATAAAAAAAAAAGCGCGTAACATTGTTTGTTCGAAATTAATGTTAACCTACTTGAAACAAAAGTCCGCAGCATGCTTATAGAAACGTCGTAAATTTCCATGTACCGGTGGAGTGGCGCAAAATATCATGTCCTTGCACAAATTGTAACGTCCTTCCTTACAAAACTTACACGTTCTACAGGATACCCCAGGTTCAATGGCCACTCGGTCACCGACCTAAGTTAGACATTCGTTAAACATCGGATACTACGTATACGATTGTATATATGTATATGTGTATATATAGATACTGTATATATGATTGTGTATGTGTACTCAAATGTCCCCTAACAATATTGGTAAAAACTATGCACGTATAGCACGTTTCATTTAAATCGAACATCTACCTCCAACAGCACTAAAAATAATTTAGATGTTCGACTGAAATGCAACACTCCACATTTACGTACCAAATTATCTCGAAGCCACATCAAACAGACGAGTAACTTTTTATTCGCGAATATCGATCATTGTGATAAATTGCATTTAATTCTCTAAGCACTCGATCTAGCTGACGTTGTGATGTATGATTATTCGATTTGTTTCTCCTTTCGCTCAATATTTATAAAATGTAATCTGAGAATCGAGTGACACATACATGCATACATACGTATGTACATACGTTTACATATACGTAACCACTATCTTCTTAATTTCACGTCGTATATACTGTTGTTTGTCTGTGAGACAACAAGTTTTATAGATAATCAAATGTACTTTAAATCTACAAATGATCAAAAGTATTTTAACAGAATTTACAACAGCCGTCGTTCAGTCGCACATACCTTCAAGTTCTTCACATTCTTTCCGAGTTTGACGACTACTCCGGAAGATTCGTGGCCTATTATCATTGGTTTTCGCACGACAAAATCACCTATTCTCCCATTGACCAAATAATGAACATCGGAACCGCAAATTCCAACGCAAGCCATTTGTATGAGTACCTCTAGAAAAAGAAAAGCCGATTAAACGAAATTTAATCACATCAAAAGTATATTACATTGTTACTGTTGGGCCAAGTTAGTCAGCAATCCTCGAAATCCTCAAAATGATAAAAAGATTAATTAAGCACAATACGGATTTCAGAATTTTATGCAACTTTCTTTTTGCAAAAAATTGCCAATTCTCAGAGCAATTATCTGCTTGTTTTATATTATCCAGTAGTTGAAACTACTCATTACACTACTATGGTTTATTAAAAAATAAGTCTATTAAAAAACATTGTAAAACAAATAAGATATATTAAATGGAAACAAAACTTCTTTTTCTTTTCTTAAATTAAAAAATCTTCAAATTAGATTCAGATTTCATTTATTGAGAGATTATTGAGAGCTATCTACGTCATATGCTCCAATTATCGTTAGTAAAATTCAATATACGTATCTAGGTTGCCTGTGTGAACTATTATCGACAACACTTTAATCAATAATTAATTTCAACCATTAATTTCTATATAGAGAAATTTGGGAATACAAAAGTGCAGAGAATGCAAATGCTATATGCATAAATATTTTACATAAAATGTAAAATAGAAAGTAGAATACTTGTTGTAATAGTTTAATAGTGAAAACAAATTTTTGCCTAGATTTGATTTCTTGAATTACGTTCGTAAAAGTATGAAATTGCACGAAGTTTCACAATCTGACTGCAGGGAATTAAATACAACTGATAAGGGGCAATAAAGTTAAGAAATATATGTACTTTGAACGCTAGATAGCACTTTTCTATTCTTCATTTAACAAATTCTTACCATCTTGATCAGGTTCCTCGATCGGAGTTTGTTCCTGTAACCAAAGAAAATTAAAATTAAAACGATCAGTTGCATACAACGATATAAACGTTCAGAACGTATAATATTCAACATCGTCCAATTTGGATATTTTATTAACGCTAGAACTATGTTAAGTCCCAATGTTAATTTAAAGATCTGCTAAGAATTTTACAGTAACATAGTAATTTATTGTGTTATAAAGATTTCTTCCTATTCTTTTACTTTACACTAATAGAAATTTTATATTTTTATCGTCGGTAGTTCTAGTACGTAATTTTCAAAACCTTGAATGTAATTATTGTCTAATGTTCTTCCACATGTAATAAGAGTCAAAAGTGAATATACATCTTGAAAGCACGAAATTTATTTAACATTTTTTAAAAATTTTCTGTTACATTAAGATCCGAAGACTGTAATGGATTAATTGATTTGGAGTGTCCTTCAATCAATCTTAACTCTCGTGATACGCTTTGAATCTCCGATCTTATCGAAAGACTCATAAATCTAGCAAAAAAAAAACTTCCATAATACTTGCAGCTAAATTCGATTGTAAAATATCTAAATATCCAAGTTTGTTTGTAGTACTGTTGAAAGTGCACTTTTTAACAATTCTCCGACTCCAAAAGCTGCCATACTGTGACCGTATGCCATATCGTCTCTGTCATGCTTGATGGAATTCTATTGTCTTTCAACGTGTATCACTGCACATGTTTAAAGTGCCATAAATATCGCATACTACTATATTACTACCTCAGTCGTCTAATAATAATCGATCTTTATTTCTGTTAAGCGTATGCTATACTTTTAACTCTCGTTACATGTATAGAAAACAGTATAGAAATACAAGTACGAATATTAGCATTAATTTAGTAATTGGAACTTTCCTGCATTTATGTTGCTCGAGAGTTTAGCCGATACACATCAACAAAGCTATACTACATCCGAATGAATGAATATCGTTTCATTCACACCGTGTATATACGTATTACACTTTATAAATCTGCAATGAACGAAACAATGAACAGTGATGAGAGAATGACAAACGACACAAACAGGCATTCTCGATTTTGCATTCACAAAATTTTAGAAGCGTGACTAAAGAAAGAGAACCCAGATTTACAGTGATACACAGTAGCATGTAGCATGTAGCATCGTGTTGCGCAATCTCTCTCTCTCTCCCTCTCTCTCTCTCTCCTTCATTACATAAACAAAAAAAGAAAAAAAACCTGCAAAAAGAGAGATAAAGATATTTATTAGAACGGCGCCTTCTACTTTCGATCCGGCCAAATTTATCACGCAAATAACATAGCGTTGAAAAGTTTCGCAAACAAAGAAGAAATGCGAGGGCCGTGAAAATTTTCGAAATCAAGCCGCTGGTTGCACTGTCACCGATCCAAGTGGAAATTTGTTTTACGTACTACGATGAGCTTCATTTTAGACAGCAGGAACGATGCAACAGTTAAAACAGTAGCGCGTTAGCGTTTAACAAGCGTGTCCGTGCGCACGTAACGCAGAATAGATTGACCCCGGGGCGGATAATCGAAGAAATAATGACAAAAACGGTGAACCTTGTACTTGTACGTGTGCACGGACGATCCGTTCCGTCCCTGGCGTGTTAATCGTATTAACGAAGTAACCGTTTCAAGTGATAACAGCGGAGACAAAGAGACATAATCGTTTGAATCGACGTAATCGCTTCGCTCAATGCAAAATAAATCTGCACGCGTCACGTCACATCCTCTTCTTTCCCACTTTTCCTGCATTTTCGAAAATCGTCCGTCTGATCAGCGACGTCAACGAGATAAAGATTTTAATTTCGTTCACTGGAAATAACGTCCAAGGTATCATCGAATATTTCCATAAATGTTCCATTAAATATTCGCGTAAACAACGTGCGATTATTCAAGATTATCACGACTGGCACAGCATTGTTACGTTAACGCTAGAACTATTCGACGAATACTATAATATAATCTCCGTCAGAAATTTTTCGAACGTGAAATAATTTTCTTTTAGGGGTTTCCGATGATTTTTTTTTTTTTTTTTGTAAAATATATAAACGAGAAGCTTGTGCACTCATCGTAAAAAACGACAAAGTTTTTCTGCTTTTTTCACTTTGAAAACTTGGTGTTTTATATACAAACATATATGATGGTTTTTATTTACTTAAATTCATCTTCATACGCGCAAAAACGTTTGACGGTTGAAGATAAAAAGAAAGAGAGGAGGAGAACATATGATGGAAATGTTCTTTGAGAAATTTCACATTAGTATCTAAGTGTACAATGTATAATTTGTATAATGTACTGACCAGCCTAATGTCGTTGATGCCATAGAGAATGGCTGTGAGATTGTCGTTGGCCATGATACGAAACAACGTGTAGCTACAGTGATCGACGAGCGGTCTCTCGGTATCCGGAATATTTCGCGGAAGAGCACTAGGGAAGCTAAAACTAGAAGAGAAGAGCACGCGCGGCTTATATATAAGCAGTCTAGCTGCCGCGCTCACCGCAACCAGCAACCTTATCATCCATCGCGTCCCCGTGGAACCTCCTTACTCCTCGAAAAAATATCGATGTGAACAACCAACTTTCTTGATAAATAAACTTTGGTCTCGTTCGAATATTCTCTTCTCCTCTTTCTCCGTTGCAGACTTTTACGAATTATTAGAAGTTGCACAATATATTTCTTTCTCTCGAATCGAACGATCGCCGAAGCAAAAACCCTCCAATCAGTGTCCGTTTATTCGGTTAAGAGGTCAAGATCGTTGATTCATTGCAAAATAATACGTTTATAAACGGCTGTAAAATTCGAAGTGCGATACAGGAACAATTTCTTCGGTCGATAACTGTAACAGAAATTTCCCGCGACATATTTTATAATTTCGAGAATTAAAATGTAAAACGATGCTCGTTGACACAATGAACACATACATACACACTTGGTATTAAACACGTGCATTGACGCATTTGTCAATTATCTCGAGCAATGCGCGATTTTCGAAAATCAAAAAAGGATTATTTTGCAAATGTTTGTCACATACGCACGTGTATGTAAATGAAATGATAGAAACGTACATTTCCACGCTTGTGAGAACGAATCGCAAAAATTAGACACATAAAAAAAATCACAATATACGTAAGCAAGTAAAATTAATGCCGATGTAAACGAAAGAAAAAGAAAAAATTGTAACCGCCGAATACAAACAAAATTAATGTAAATAACATTCGACCTTTGTATGAAACAAACTAACTAAACAAACAAACTAAAAGCTTATCTGCTCAATGCAAATTTCGTAATACAATTCTTTCTAAAATATCTCTTAATTCTCTTATCACTTTTTCATAAATGGAAAAATAATGAAAAGTTTTGTGATATTTAATGATGATGTCAGCATCAATAATTATATATCAAATAATATATTATATTGCACCCTTTTGGACGCAACTTATAAAACTAAGTAAAACTAAACTTATAAAACTAAATAAAATTAACTTAATTGTAGAGTATTTAAAGTTTGTTTATATTGTGTATGTTTCAAGGGATTCAACTAACAAAATATTAGATTAATTATTTTGCAATTTCTCTTTTACTAAATACTTCACTTATAAATTTTTACCAACCTATTTTCGGTATATAGATATTTATATCTATTATTAAATGCCTCTCTCTCTCAAGTATACATTCTTTTAGTAAATCAATTCACTTGTACATGATTATTCTTACAAATATTAAAAATGAAAAATTATACGTAAACTTATATGAATAGAGGGAAGAGAGCAAGAGAGAAAATATGCGTGAAAAATCATATGGATTTATATTTTCCATCATATCAAGTATTATGTAAACATATAATGCTGAAAGATTAGATTGAATTTTACTTTTTATTTTATTTTATAATTTAAATTTTACCTCAATTTCATTTCCCTCTATTATCTTTATATTGTCATATAATAAATGATTCAATAAATAAAAAATAATACTAAATTATATTTCTATGGATAACTATTTAAAAGTTAAAAGTATTATATCTAAATAAATTCTTCCAGGGAAATAAACATAATAGAGAAGAATTGAAACTTTATTTGTAATAAATATGTGATAGTTTTGTTGTTCCTTTTTTTTTCTTTTTAATGAATCATCTACAATAATTAGCAAAAATGTTTTATCATTTTTATTCCCAACCCCATATCCCTGTCGACTGTTTAATTATGTCCCTATTCTCCCTCCTAGTTCTAGTTACCGCGTTTGCCTCTCCTTTCACGAGAATTCTCTTAGACTGTTCTTTTTTCCCGCGTTTCTCTAAAGCTATTTTCACCTTTTTCTTGATGAGTTCGGGAGCGATCGTTGTATTTGTCATATTACTGTACATACTTCTTGAGTCACTAAATTCTTCTACGTCAGATGTTTCTGTATCATCAAACACCGAATTAATCGTTTCTTCATTCTGTTTTTCATTTGAATCATACGACTTTATACTCGTTAGACTTTTCACTGACTTATTTATATCGATATTCTTGACACCTTCTTCTATAATATAATCTTCTAAAGATTTGACAATTGAGTCTTTCTTTCCATTTACTTTTGCGTTTACGAATGTTTCCTTTGATGTACACATAAATTCACTTCTTACAGAGTTTTCAACTTGAAGTTGCACACAATTAATTTCGCTCTCATCCGTACTTTTATCTTCTTCACTCGCATTCTCACTGCACTCATCCTCAGTTTCTTCATCTTCAACTTCGATCATGCCCATTTCCTTCAAAAGATCCTTCTCCATTTGTTTTGTAAGACCGCTGGCCTTAATTTCTACATCAATACAATCTTCCCTCCTAAAAATAAATTCATTTATATAATTTAAAATCGAAACGTTCGTAACACTGATATTTTACTTAATGTTCGCCTTTATATTTTTGCTATAACTTACAAAATATCATGAAATGTTGGGTATAATTCGCTTTCATAAGCGAACCGTCTTTTAAAAAAGTCACGAACACACTTTACATCTCTTTCGAAATAAGTTGCAGCTTCTACATGCTCGGTGGAAATCATCTGCGGAAAATCAATAAGAATAGGTTTCCCGCTATTTGTTATCATGACGTTGAACTCATTGAAATCACTGTGAATAACTCCATGATTTCCCAGTTTTACAATCAAATTCATCAATTCGTCGTACAACAGTCCAACATCATCCACTTTGTGTACACCACATCTAGAACAAAAAGCTGTCTTGTAGATACTACATCTAAAATAAAATAATAAAAAGAAGTAACGATAATTTTACTTACAGAGGTCCACCTTCAACCAGCTCCATAACAACGCAATGTCTATTGAAATCAATTGGTTTAGGTACTGGAAATCCTCCATCGTAAAGTGCTTTCATGTATGCATATTCTCTTGTCGCCGATATTCTTGATAGATACAACCAAGATGGCGATTTTCTATGTTGATGATAATCTCTTTTACTCTTGATATTTCTAAAACAAGTCCTTCCCAATCTATGTAGTTTCAGGCATGCTGAATCTCCGTCATCATTAGCAACTATGTAAATGTTAGATTCTTTTCCTACTCCAATTTGATTGCCGAAAGAAGTGACAGTACCTCTTTGTGCCAAAACTTTTAAAGCCAAATAATCATAGCCTGCATTTGTCAAACGATAACCATCATCTAAAAAAATAAAGTAAATGTTTTATACACATGCACATGTTATTTGTGTTGCTTTATTATTATTAAAATCTGTATTATATTATTTAAATAATCCTATTATTATTATTATTTAAGTGATCAACTAACAATTTTTTCCACGTTCATAACTGAGAAGCCTATGCCTGCATAGTTCTTTCAACAACTTATGCACACCACCGTAACGCAAATTTGCTATTTGAGCAGCCAGCGACTCAGGGACAAGTTCATGGTTCTTCATTCCCATTTCAATCTGTAACAGTAAATATCAGCAAGATTTATAGAACTGCTATATTTTTTATTTTAAAAGTAACAGCTATTTTCTAACACAAGCTACATTGCACAATTAACTTGACCCAAGACCTGATATTTTTTCCCTATCAAAATATAAAATTATATACTGTCAAAAGATCAAACATTCAGAGAAACTCTTTAAACAATCATTTTCTCATCTTTTCACACATTAAAAAATGCAAAATCCTGCAATGTTTGATATAACCTATTGCATCGTATACATATGAGTTGTGACATGCATACAATAAAATATTGTTTTAATTTAATTATATATAATTAATAATGCACATTTACCGCTGTTAAAACACGAAAGTCCTCGCTTGTTAAGTATCGTAAAATCGCCACGTTTAATTTCCCCATGTTTATTTTACGTTATTTCACTATAATGGTGACTTCTTCGATGCCTTGGCTTCTAACGCCACTACAAGTCAGCACGACACTAACTTGACGTGCCACTGTACGTGAGTTAAATAGCATAGCTCGCGATTGGTTTCAAGATGTGTAGCGACCTCTACTTCGAAAAATTTAAATCAACGACATCTATGTTCATTAAATCGTTCGAGATGTGTATTTAATATAAACAATATTTAAAAATTGTTAGTAATTTTATTATCACCATGGAAATATTTACAGAAACTTATATATACTGCAATCATCATGTTAATTATTCATTCGTTATTTAACTTTCATTATTTAATCTTCGTTATTTGATATTTATTATTAGTAATTATATATTTTGTTATATTGATAATATTTTAATAAATTATATAAATTACTAAAATTAAGTTATTATTTATTTTTAGTATTGTGATATTAATTTATTTATCATCATAATTACCACAAGTGGGTGACCGGTGCTCCCATCTTCAGTTGTTAACTCAAACCAGAGTTGGGCATTATTTGAATAAAATTTTATTCGAATAACATTTCGAATAAATTCTTCGAATAAATCTTCGAATAAAATTTTATTCGAATAAAACTTCAAATAAATTCTTCGAATAAGATTTTATTCGAAATATTTTCTGAAATAATGTAAAGAAAAAGAGTTCTTTTTTCACAATTCTGGTTTATTTAATAAATTTGCTTTTAATACAATTTTTTATTCGAACATTTTGTTGGTTAGCCTGTTTGCTTTAGGCGAGTTTATTATCGTTGCAAATGAAAACGAACGATCTACTGGAGCAAAGATGGCAAAGAAGTGTTATATTTCAAAAGTATATTTTATTATGGGATATGCATTCAGAGATGTGTAATCATTTCTATTATCTGTAAAATATTGTAATACGAGAAGTTCTACATTATCATTCGTTTATAAATGCTGGTCGGTTGAAGTGGAATACGAACTGAAATCGAAAAAGGTATTTAGTTGGGCACTTCCGTTACTGTCTGTTACTATTGCACTAGGTACTTCAATTTCCATTGTTGATAATATGCGTTCTTTTAATACTGATATTAACTGCTCATGTTTCTCAGAAGGTACACACGATAGCCATTTGTTTTTAAAAAATGGATGGGATAGATCGGCGATAATTGCTTCTTTGGATTCCAAAGATTTTACATTAAAATAAGAATTAAATCTACTTTCTAGGCTGTTTTGTAAACACTAAATTATAAGTTCGCAGTATTTCCATTTAATTTCACTTATACTTTTTAATTTTTCTGTAATAAAAACAAGGATGGCATGACCATTCCATAGAAAACATTTTTTCCTCCTTGGAGAATGTCAAGAGTTTGTATTAGAGGTTTTATTATTTGTTTCAAAAATTTCATTTTGCTATCTGGTCACTTAAAGTGTGCTATCTCTTTGCCGGCCATAATAACAATTGTATGTGCTTCATAAGGCAGGATAATCCCATAAAGCAATATTTGTAATTGCTTTATGGGCCCATTGGTATTGCCCAGGGATGCGTCCCTTTTGCAATAACTGTCTGTGTTCATTAGCTTTGACTGTAGGGCATTTCTTGACAAAAGTGTATATGAATATCATTAAATGCTTGTAAATACAGAAATTTCAAAAATTTCCTGGTGTGCTATCTTTTTGTCCAATAGTATATTTTAATCTTTCCTTAAATAAATATGGCTAGCGGATTTCCAAGACAAAAGGCAAAATTCTTCCATATGCTCTAATCTTTTTTCTTTCAACATGATCTCTCTTCTTCATGTTCACCAGACAAAAGAATTCATGTTCTTTAGTGACAATGTCCCTGAGACATGACAATAGATTATTTCACGAACAAAAATTACTAAACGGAATGCGTAATACATATTATATCTTGCAACTTTTACATTACAAAATTATTAAAAGATAAAAGTAATATCAATTCATTGATCCTTTTAATTCTTGAAAATTTTTTTATCTTACATTATTTACGTGCATTTCGACTGTTTCGAAATATAAAGCATGTATACATGAATACGATCCAAGAAAAATATTTTGTATTAAATTAAATCATTTTACTATGTGTATATGTAATACAATATAAATATTCAATTTAGAATCATAATTTATAAATATACATATGAATACACGATACATTTCGTTGCTTGTAAACGTATTAAAAAAAAAAAATAAAAACTTTAGAAAATTTATTAATAAATCGCAAAGAAGAACTATTTTTATCATTGCTCGTCATATATCAATGAAATATCCGTACTTGTCATCTAATTGTAAGCAGAAAAATAAAAATATTCACCAGTATTAATTATCAATATTTTATATTTATAAAAATATGTAGGTCAGAGATATTAAATAAACAAATGTAAAATATGATAAGTATAAAATAATTAAATATAAAATAAGGTGAGGAAAAGGTAAGTAAACAAAGACAGAGATATATTTTATTTTAAATATTCTTGTTTATTAACTATAGTAGGTAGTTAACAAATTGTTAATATTATGAAATAGTATAACCATACTACAGTTTAAAGAAATTAATTGAAAATATTACGCAAGTAACATAAGTAGCCAAGTACATTTATATTTGTAACATAATTGTTGTATGGAAATGTTGACAACATTAAAGATGGAACGAATTTCTATCTTAGAACAGAAAGAAAATTGCAGTAATAATACAATTTAAAAAACAATGATGTTACAGAATAAATGAAGGAACGTATTCTTTAGAAGTTTCCTGAGCAAATTAAGATTTCATTTTACTAAGTCAATTAAAATTTCAATTTGCTAATTTGTGAAAAGGACGAAGGAAAATGATAGAAATCGATGTTTAATGTAATAAATGTAGCTTGTAATATTTTTGAATGTGAAATCACAAACAAGATCATTATCAATTAGCCTTTGTACCAGTTCAATTATTTATCACTTTCGCATTTAACTTTAATGTAATATTCAAGCAATTAATTGCAGATACAAAATTATAAAGTCTTGGTCTGAGAAATTTTTTTACATTGAAACTTATCAACTATTATCATCGCAGAAATATTTGCGGTGAAAAAATAAACAATTGCTTTTTTTTTTAATTTTTTAATCCATCCATTATATCTAATCCGTGCGTGCAAAAATCAGTTATACATTACTCGTGCATATGCAATATTTAAGAATTAAAAAATTAACATTATACCAATAGTATGTACATTTAATTATATGTTATACACGGTGTTTACTGATATTTGCTTCAAATACTATAGGAATAGAATTCAAGAAATGAGTTTCAAATTCCATAAACTTTGTACGATAACATTTTTACAAATCTTACATCGAATTTATGAATATACAAATGATACTCGCAATCAACTAAGCTGAACAAGCTGTTGTAGTACTTTCATCATATGTTAATTTACACAAAAATTAATCACGTATATTAATTTATACAAAAATTAATTACGTATATTAATTTATACGAAAGTTAACTTATTGAGTACAATTAATATTATTTTATATCATTCTCAACGTTGCAGGGACATTTGAAGAGGAAGACATTGGGAGAGAATTCAAAAAAAAATAACGTTCAAGCACTTATTCCACCTTGAAAATGTAAAATTCTATCATTTTCTAATAATACAATAAAATTAAAGGAAAATTTTGAATATATCTTTTATTATACAGGTCTTGTATTTTCTTTTCTACAAAAATGACTGGATTGTTCAATTTGTTTGAATTGTCCATCAATCTGAACCTTACTCTGAGTCGTACCTTTTTCACGGTAGCGGAAATGTCTTCTACAATTTACATCCGATTGACTTGAAATTTTCGGTACGATCTTGCTTTTTATATAAGCGCATTCTAGCGAAATACGTATAGCTTTCGCGAAATATTTAAACCTTTTTTTTTTTGGTACATATATATAATTAACTTTTTCATGAAAAATAAAACCTTTTATACAAAAGTGTACAATTTCCACAAAATCGACATTTTTCAAAAATCCTACGTATTTCATTAGTAAATTTAAGCAGAAATTAAAAATATTTGATTTTCTTCTTTAACTCAAACTGTAATCTAAGCTACTGCAAAGGAGTGATGCATTGCGATGATATTAGCTCAACTATTAAAAAAGAAAAAAAGAAAAAAAGATACAGAATTATCTCTCAAGACTTGTATAATAAAGGTATTGCATTTTCCTCTAATTTTCTGTTAATTCTATTATAAGGAAAAATGAGAAAAAAATATTTTACACATTCAAGGTGGCCCAACATAATGCTGATTTCTATCAGTTGTATCACCACCATATTCTATACATTATTATAATGCACGCGCGTATTGCCACAAAGATAAATATCTTTGAAGTTTACTCATTATTTTCCTACAATTCTATTTAATTTTTGTTACTTAGTAAATTACTATACGTAGTAAAAAATTAGTTGCTACATTTTTGCAAATAATAACATATATGTTTAATATCACCAAAATTCCTAAAAAGAAAGAGAGAAGAAAGAAAACCTAAAGAAGAAAAGAAAACGTAAAAGAGAAATATTTAAAAAAGAGAAGAAATAAAGAAAAGAGATACTAATGTTAATGTTAATGTCGATATACTCATAAAAATTGTCGTATTTATAAAAACTGTCCAAATTTAATCGATAAGTTCTTAACATAAACAAACATTTTAATATACAAGTCATTTTTTTTGTTCAAAGTTACTGATATCATGCATTGTCTCAATAAAATGTGATGTTACATTTACCTAATGAATAGAACAAATTTAACGAAGATAAACAAAGTTTATACTAAGATATTATTGAGGAACAATTAACAAAAATGAAAGGGAATCCTACTTACTCCTATAGTATGTATGTCATTATTAATAACTTCTGGAACAATACGTGTAATAATAAAGAATATGCAAAAATAGCAAGCAATTTTAAAAACAAAGAGTCATAGAATCAATATAATTCGATTATAATTCACATATTGAAATATGTAATGTGACTCTGTAATTCATACTATATATGTGCATGTAAGACGGACGCTTCTAATAAATATATGTATATACTGTTCTATTAGACGTATTGTAAGAAAATTAAGGATGATATTATTTTCAGTGTACATACATACATATACATACAAACATAGGTATTACTCATAAACTATAATAATTACATATACCTACATAGATGTTATATGCTATACAGCTCTCAATGTTATACAATAGAAATGAAAGAACAAAAATCATATATTATGTAATGAAATCGTACACAGTAAAAGTAAAAAAGTACTGATTGAATTAACTGATTAAATTTTTTAAATTTAGTTAAATATACAGTTTCTAGTCAAAAAAATGGTCAACTGCTTCTTGTATAAAAAGTTCATAAATTATTCTCATGTTGCGTATTGATCGTAAGTATGAATCATTATAGCTGCACTTACCAGTAACGTATTTTCAAAAATATCGTTTATCAAATTATTTATCATTAATCATGCGTAGATTTATCTTCGGCAAAAGATAACTTTTCTTCATCGCCAAATATTGATCCATCATCCGACAATTCGTCTGTATCAATTATTAATTCCTCTTTCTTTTTATTTCGAATCTTTTTGTGTGATCGCTTGATAGAAGTTTCCTGTAGCAACCTGATATAACTTTTCGTCTTCAAACAATTTGGTGGTGTTGCGAACGGTGATATATTTTCTGTGCTGATACTTGCACAACTCTGATTATCAGTTACAGGGTTTGCCAATTTTTCTATCGATTTATTGCAAATCGACTTGTTTATCTCATCATCTATGACAGCACAATTATTCGAAAGTTCTAATAGATCATTCGTTTCATTTAAAACATTTTCTACTGATGTTTCACATTTTCCGTCCACGGAATGGTTACCTTCAATTAAGCCGATACTTTTCCATGAACTACTTCCACGTTTATTTTTTTTATGTGATTTTTTAATGGAATCTAAATTAGAATACAATTCCGTAGTTGACATATTTCTTGGGGTCAACCTACCCGTTACATCATTAGAACCGCAATCGTATATTTCTTCTGCAGTTTCATTGTTAACATTATCATCGGATTTTATTATTGTATTACATTTTTCTGCCCTTTTGCAACTACTTGAAAGATTTAATACAGGTGTTAAACATCTCGAGAAGCTAATATTCGGAATAACATCTTTGGAATGTTCAATCGGTGAATCATAAAAATGAATATACTCTTTAGCAGCGGTAGATACAATCAATGATCTTTTCCTTTTAAGGGGCGTGAAAATTTGAAATTCTTCTTTCGATGTATCCAATTCTTGTAGTTCAGAATCATACAATATATTTTTCTCGCTATCCGACGACATATCTTGTGGTTTTCTTCTTTTACTTGGAGATAATTTTTCCAGGGACGAATTCAAGCTCGCAGACGCCACTAAAGATGTAGAATCATCAATATTTGTAGCAATATCTAAATCCGAAGAATAATTTTCCATACTATTTTTACATTTGATCATATCGTTATTAAGTGCTTTATATTCACTATTTGTTACTAAATCCATATCTTTATTAAAATATTCTTGACGTTTTAAGAACCCAGATATTATCTTATTATGTTTATCCTTTTTATGAGATTTTTTAACTGAACTATACTGTGATAATAAAAGCCTACTGGAATTCAATTTTTCAGGTGTACATGATCGCTCCTCTCTTGACATATCAAGATTATTCACCTTTGTAGATACTTTATTTTGTTCAATATTTTCATATTGTACAAAATTTTGT
Source organism: Tetragonisca angustula (assembly GCA_036937485.2). Taxonomy (NCBI): domain Eukaryota; kingdom Metazoa; phylum Arthropoda; class Insecta; order Hymenoptera; family Apidae; genus Tetragonisca; species Tetragonisca angustula. Next base: position 276,629 of record JAWNGG020000021.1, read on the forward strand.
GAACATTTAATATTCTCTTGTTCTTCTGTAGTTTTTAGTTTATCTTGTGAAACTTTCGGGCTGAACAATCTCTTTTTATTATCACCCTTAATTTTTTTATGAGACTTTTTTATAGAATCTTTAATAATTGTTTCTAAAATATTTATATGATTCTCAGGAGTAACAGATTTTTGCGAGTCTAATTCTTCTTTTACTGGCACTGGAGTTACAGATCTAGTATTGTTAATTGAATTGTTAGCATCAATGTTACTAGGATCAATTTTCGATAAACGGTCTACATTCTCCTCTAATTTTATTTTAACATCGAATTTATCTATTTCGTGTACGACGCTATCAGATACTTCTTTAGATTCTTCTAAAATATTTTTCTGTTCCTCTGTATAATCAAAAAGTGAACCTGTTTCTGATATATTATCTTCAGAATGATTTAAGATTAATTCATTAGAATTCGAATTTTCATCAGTACATTGATCAATATCTGATTTAGTATCTTCAAAAGAATCAATATATTTTCTATGTTGAGTTGCTAAAAATCTAGATTTGTCAAAAGTGACACTTTTGTTATCTATAAATTGTGTTGAGTAACTGGCACTACGCCTTGATGATCTTTCCTGTGTACAACATTACAATATATAAAAATTAATGATAATTTCACTTTAATACATCAAAATATAAAACTACTTATTTTTTATTTTTAAAGAGCAAAATTAACTGAGAAAAAAGAATTTTTTCAATTAATTTTTTTTTACTTACCTTCTTGTGGCTCTTTTTAATAGCACTCATACTTTCTGGTATTATACAAATTAAATTTTTAGGTGTGCATGGTCCATTGTCATCCTTATCATGAAATTCATGAAATAGATTTCTTGAAGTATTCACGATATCATTTGTATATTTTGATCTACCTTTGATACATTTTAATGACTGTGAACTGGGCGTTGCAGTAATATAAACAATGTTGTCAATGGTTTCTTTCATTCGACTACGTAGTAATGGTGTAAAACTTGCTGAACTTAATGATTTTCTGATATTCTTTGTGTTAGGAGTAGAATAATGTAACATTTCATGTTCCTTTGTATTTTGCTGCAATGGTGTCTCATTTTGGTTTTCATCAATAGAATCAGAAGATGAAAATAATAAACTACTATTCATAGACTCACTATGATTATCATCAAGGTTTATAAATTTATTGGAAACTGACAAGGGAGAACTGAAGTTTAGGCTCAAAGATTTTTGTATACCTCTCTTCACATGCCTAAATCTTTTTGGACTAGGAGTTAAGTTGAAATTTAATGACTTTTTTATTTTTGTTTTCCCATAATAAGAGGAGCTATTAAAATTTAAAGCCCTCATTATCCTAGCAGATCTAGACAAATGTTTATCTTCTTCAAGAGAGCTGTTTTCTGAACTAGAATTATTTGAATCAAAATTCAGGGATCGACTTAATCTGTATTTAATAAAACGTTTGTTTTTATGTGGAACTGATCTACTACATGGTACATATCTATGTTTAAATGAGAAGTTGTCTTCTGGAGAGCTCCAAGGGATAAAGCATCTCTGATCCAATTTGCTACTACAAATAGCATAATCTTTTTTACTCTTATCGATATTCATTTTCGTAGTCACTATGCAATCATCAAATGCAATTACGTCCAATTTGTTTTAAACATAAAGATTAACATACAAATATATATATATATATATACATATATATATATGTATATAGAAAAATTTTTTTCATTTATAACTCCATAAGCTTCTACTCCTATATATATTTAGACAAAATTATAATACGTCAAGTGTTAAATTATTTCATGGCACATTTTTGTCATAATAAATGAGTTGTCTAATTATGATTTTGTTCCAAAATACAGATTATTGCCATTCTATAACTGCAACAAAAGAAAAAATTAAACATTAAGTTGCAATGTACATTTTAAAATGTTTTTAATTTTCTAGTTCGTGTAATATTTATAGCAATTCTTTTAATTTTCAAATAATTTTTAAGACATAAATTTAATTGATTACAAGAATTACAAAAACAAAATTTCAAACTTCTCGTTAAAATTAACCGAAATTGAATATATACAGTAACCTGAATATTGTGTACGTATATCACGCCTCAATGGACGCACAAATGTATGCCATATCATGCATAAATTAAATAATTCTCAAAATATAACTTCAATTACAACATATATGTATATTCGTATTGGTCCAGCTAAAGTATTAATTATATATAAACATATATATATATATATATAGTATAATCACAAAACGAGTACAATTTTTACAAAAGTTACTTACAGAGTTTTGAACAATGTGTTTAGAACCAAAGTAACATAAACTGACCGTCTTCGCATAGAAAAATCAAATTATCGAAAATTTCCCTTTACTGTGCCTTTCTTTTTCTTATGAATTGAACTATACATATGCAAAAATCCAGAATTTCATTTATTCAGTTAAAAATATACATATAAAAGACATTAGGCCTAATTATCAAGCACTTCACTTTAAACAAAACCTAGTATGGCTTCGCATTTCTTCTTCGGTCCCTTCAATACGTTCTTCTGCATCGATATACACATAAAATAGATGGCGCTGTATATTTTCCATGAATTGCTGTATATCCCATATATATTCTACATATGAAAATTATTCATACAAAGAGGAATTTTGTTATAGAATTATTTTATATTGTAATATTTTTAATTATGAGTGTGGTATTAATGATAAAAACTTCCAATAGCTTTAACATATAAAAAATTTTTTTTATCACATTAATCTTTTAACGAATTGAAGGACGCAATTTAATCATATTGAATATATGGTAACTATACATAATACATATATATAATAAAAACTTCAATCTATTCATTATTGTATACATATCTTTATTGTATCTTTATCAAATTTATAAAAACCATTTAACAAGATTTTGGTATTTAAATTTTATAGTATATAAAAAATTATAATATTGAACTATTTTCAAATGGCACAACATTTCAACCTTTCCAAATTTCTTCATTAATAGAAGAACAAAGTCTTATTTTTTTTAACAATTATTGTAATATGAAATTTTACTAAATATGTACAAAATTTTTATTTAGAAGTACCAAGTCCCAAACACTGGATTATAATATACATATACATTCATATATACATTGAAAAACATCTACTTAAAATTTTTGAGATATTTGATATCAGCTAGTTATGTTATGTTACAAAGATACTTATGATTAATTTTGTATAAGTATTCAGTCAAATGTATAAGTATGTACTCAAATTATTTAAAGTCAATAATGTAATAATACAAATGCTAAGTTTATCGTTTAAAACAATTGAAATAAAAATGCACAACAGATAACAATTACTATTAAAGTTGCGATGAACATCATAATGCAGAGATATGTACAGTATAAGTATAGGAAAATAAATAAGAATATAGTATATATATAAACAGTATGTATAAAGGTATAAGTTAAAAAGTTATACACAGTTCTAATGTTAATGAAGAATAATGAAAGTATAAATGAATTACAAAATCTGATTAATTGTAAGTTCTTAATAAAATTATTTACATTTATATCAACTTTTTAATTTTTTGTTCGAAAACGTTATGATTATTATTGAAACTGTACAATGAGATCGTATTCATCGGAGAAATGATAATGTAAATGTTAAAATACTTCGATGAAAAATTAAACGTGCCTAATATGGAAACTAACGATATATTCAGCATTCGTTCGTTGAACAGAAATAGCAAACGGATCTGTTGGATGAAAGGTAAATGCAACTAGTCGTCTCGCAGATGTAGGTGTTGTACGACCTAACATCCCCGCATACATTCGAAATTTTAAAAGACCAGAATCACGAGCGTAAAACCTTTAAAAATAATGCAATAGCATTAAATAATTGTGTTCAAATATTAATTGTTATTAAAAAGAACACTTCTAATAATTACATGGAAGTAGTTTTAACAATCTATAGCAATTTTTCATATAAAATTGATACATCATACAACAAATTTAGTAAATAATTTCCATAAATATCAGAAGTCAAATGAAAACTATACCGTATAGGATGCTCGCCACAAGCTTTGGGGCGCTCCATCATAGATACCCACTTATCGTCATAACAAAATAAGGCTAAATCTAGATATGGAGAACTTGAGTAAGATTGAGCGCATATTGGCAATTGAGCAAGTAATCTTTTTGTAGCTTCTGTAACACCACCATACCTGGCACTTATTATTGTTTGTTTAAACCTCTGTTGTAACAATCTGTAATAAAATTATAAATTAATACTATGACTTCAAGAACATATTTTACAACAAAATTTTACTGTATTTTATGGATCACTGGTAGACTTTTTTATTAATTTCTTATTAGTAATTGTTCGAGCTTGATTACACTGGATGCGACATTTATTCTATTTACTCAAAGCATCAGACAATAAACAAGAGAACAATACATTATTACCTAATGAACCATAAAAAATGAAATTTGTGTAACTCTTTTATTTTATTGCAATATGGAAAGTGTAAACAAATCAGCGAGACTTTTATAATTAATATAAGTCCAAAAAGAAGGAATAATCGAATTACTCTAAAAATTAACGATAGTTAAATAATAATGTAAAAAAATAACAAATTTGTGTGAAAAATAACTAGTATAATTAGTATTATTATAACAAGGAATATTTTATTTGAACATTTGATAACATAATAGCACTTCCCAAAAAATAACTGAAAGTCGAATTTTACATCATTTGTAGTTCGCAACTGATTATCTTTTATTACACATTATTATCTTTTATTTTGAAAACGAATTATTTCTTCTGTTTTTATATGAATAATTTATATTTTATAATTTTTGGCATAACGAATTTTGAAGCTTCTGTATTAAAAATTGTAACAGTCCTAATAAAATTCAACTTAAATCAATATGATTAAAATTAGGAAAATCCTGTCACATTATTAATAATTTTTACATTATGATAAAACAAAAATTATAAAAATTTCACTTTTCATATATCAAATTAATAACATAACATTTGTTGCTTTAAACATCAAAGTGCTGGTTCATATCAGTGATGCAAATTGCCAAGATAATGAAGTTACATTATGTCGAATATTATTATATTTTAAGAAAATATGTATATGTGATATGATATGATATATATATATATATATATATTCATAGAATACTCACTTCAAATGGCGTTCAAACAATAAAAATTGAAAATTGACTCTCGAAATATAAAATTGGAAAATAATGAAAAAATTACATGTTTTACATTAATTTACAATATACTGAAACATCTTGTATACTACATTGTATTCTCGTAAATATTATACCTTGCATATATATTATTAGATGGAGAACACATATATTGACAGTCACCGCTCATTCTAGCATTTCTAAAGAAATCGCTGAAGTTTTCAAATTGTGTCAATAACTGTGTAGATGTATTATCATATGCAGCTAATATTTTAGCAGTAACCATATCATAAACTACCAAAAGTGCAGGTTGTACGTTAGGTTCGTTCGCTTGAAGTGTTGCCACTTCTTCACTTGCAAATCTTACAAGAATATGATTTGTATCTAATAACTGCATTTTCCACATACGTAATGCATTTAACTGAAACATTAATTTATTATGATTACATATACTTAAAGTACTATTATACTAGAACTATTAAATTTTATACAATACTTGATCAAAATATTGATAAAAACGTCTTAATTCATATGGATCATTTGTTGTATCACTAATATATGCTGCTCTTTTATACAAGTAGACTAATAATTTATGCTTAAGACAATTTATTGTGACATCTCTAAATGGCCGACAGTTTACTCCTGGGCATGCACTTCGAACCAAATATGCATCATCCTCTAAACAAAACCTATTTCCAATCAAAATAAGTTATTGACAATATAACAACAGTTATTAAAATAAATTTAAAACAAAAAATGTCTTTTTGTACAGATGGTACCTTCCTATAGTTCTAACGTTAATAAACATTCCATCAAGAATTTGAAATATATGAATGGTTTGATGTTGTACAGACAGTACTGCCAATATATCTTTATAGAGATAGAGGCCTACATAAATAAAATCATTTGTTAAACAATTTGAATAAATAAAATAAATAAACATTCACAAATAACATTTAATTAAATATATTTACCTTGATTGTGGGACAAATATATTTTATCTACTTTAAAATGCCTAGTATCACATAATTTCCCTCCATGTAAATCAACAAGATGTAAGCTATAATCTTCAAGTGGTGATCTAGGATTTGGAGTCAGTGCTTCATTGTTAGAATAAATCTTAAAGAATAAAACTTAATATTATTAATCCTTAACAATCTAAGCTACATGATATTTTTACCTGATAAAAATGTGGTCTCAGTTCATCTGGAATATGTGCAGCTGAACCAACAATTACATAACGACCATCATCTGTAAATAAACTGCATTCTCTGTTCAATTGTTCATTACTTTGAACAACATTAACAATCCATTTAGCCTATAAATATCATAATAGATCTTGTTATTTATTTTCCATTACAACATTGATTATCTATAAGTGAAACATTATTAAAAAATTAAAAATAACACAATACACCTTAAAAAATCGACTAAAAATATTTCTTCTAATGTTGAAACTACATTCGTCATTCTTATGGCCAATATATTCGCCTCCACAGCCTGCTAATAAATCAGCAGCTGCAGATGCACCACGATATTCGTAAACTTCTATAGAAGTTTGATCTGCACTAAATGCTATTAAATAACGACCATCCGGACTAAATTTTCTAAGAAAACACGGAGGTTTCTCCACATTCATAACGGTGAAATTTGGAAATACATTTTGATAAAATTGTCTGGCACAGTGCACGTGTGTTCCTGGATAAGGGCAACCAAACATCTCACGACGTTTCAATCGTAATACTATATTCTGTGGACCTATTTTACGAGGTTTAATGGGGCAAGGTTCTGTCACGTATTCAATCTTTGCCTCCTTTTCAGCCATCCCTTGCGATTAATTGAAACATATATCAGAATATTCATTTCACTTGATGTATAGGTGACGTGTAAACTGTGCAATATAAAAACTGTCTTCTATTCTTTTCTCTTCGTAGAAACAGATCAAACTTTCTTTTTGGTTATGTTTCATGCTTTGCTAAACCACATTTAATTTAAGTTAAAGTCAATTTTACGTAAACTGACAAGAGATTATCTTATTTGCAATATTATGAATATTTTGTTCAAAATTTAAATATTTGGCACAGAATTTTAAGCCATGTGTTTTCTTCCATTTTTGTACGAAATAATTTGCTGTTAGTTTGAATATATCTTTCACATAACAATAAGTCCAACTGTTCCTCTATTTATTTTTTTACTATTAGACTTGTGTAATCATATAACCGAAACATAAAAATTTTCAAAATCTCAACTTGTTTCTTCTTTTTAATTTTTATTGTTATATTTATAAGAATCACTTTATTATTATACACTTTATAAGAATTACTTTATTATTACAAAGATACTATACTCATCTATAACTATGTATATATAGATCTATAATATATATATATATATATATATATATATATACACGCATGCGCATATGTGAGTCACACTAATTAACCTATATGAATTGTATAAATTTATTAAAAGATAATAACTCTGCTAATATTTAGGATCATTCATATAAAAATAAAGAATAAAAATAAAAGTTTTTTAATAATCTAATAACAATAATTCAATTAAATTGAATTAATAATTTTCATCCTTTTATACAATTAAATTTTTCGAATGTTTACATTATACTTTTCAACTAATTATGATTCCTTATACATATGTATATTTTTAGTGTATAGTTCTTTTTAAAAATACCTATACAACTCGTGTATATATATTTAATTATATGCAAAATATTTTTTAAAGATTCTACTACTACTTGCTTGTCATTACTATTGCTACTATATATTTTCTATATATCTGTTAAATATCTGTGATAATTAGATTTTTTAAACAAAATCATTTATTTATTTTGAAGCCTGTTTACAATTTTTTGTAATTAAATAATATTTAATTATGTAAACTGAATACATTATTCTTTTTTTCCCCCAATTACAATCATTCACCTTTGCTCACTCGTTATATTTAAAAACAGACAACATAAAGACGTAAATAATATATTCTTTATATTTTATTATATATACTGTGGAAACAAATTAAATTTCACTGACTTATAAGAATAGTCACTATAATGTATTATATATTATGTAATATGGCAAATTGAAATATTTGTATACATACTGGTATTGCATAATTATTTGCTGAATTATATACTATATTGAAACCTATAAAGTTTAACATGATACGTAAACGTATCTAAATGCTATTCACATTATCTACTGTATTCATATGTCTCTGATATTTCAGCTGATTACCAGCTGTAAATTACGAACAATCAAACTTGCATCTGTATCAAACCTATGTCAATTCAATAATAAATGAGCAATTTATATATTAAGCTAATATAATATAAGCTGATGTAATATATTTATATTCAATTATATAATAAGGACATAAATAACACAGAACAGTATACACCCATATTTTAACAAAAATAAAATACAATTTCAAACAGATATACAAATATTATGGTCCATTTTTCATTTTTCATAATTTCTATTACATTGTTACATAACTGATTTTTGGTGCACTTCATAAATCAATATTAATTGAATAGAATTTGTTAATAATCAAAACAAAATATAATATATTAATAACAAATTATAAAGCAATACTGGTATAGACACATCGTTTTAAGAAAAAAATATAAATAAGAATATAGATATCAAATTTTTTAACACTTTTTAAATTTATATAAATATTATAATTAAATTGCATCAAAAATCAAAATTATGTAAATTAAAAAGAGAGTATACTAGAAAGAATTTGATGCATAAATTTTTAATTAAACTGTACACAATTGAAGTCACTAATGTTTGTTCCATTATTTTTATATATAACACTTCCTACACTTAGATTATATTACAGTATTTTTTCTTTTTTTCTTTCTGTAAACATTATTGTATCATGTTAAATTTATTAAACATCCAAATTTAAATTTTTATAAAGAAACATACATTCTTTTTAAATTTCAGATAAGTCTGTTTAGGAAACTCCATGATCTGTGTGTTCTTTCAAGCTATGAAATTGTGTATATGCAGCCGCGCGTAAATAAATATATACATATATATAGCAACAAGGATTAGTTTAACTATAAATACGCACGTCCTTCTTAGATTTTAATGTTCATCTCGTTATAATTCATGCAAAGCAACACATGCAAGTTGTAATTTGATACTGCATTATTTTTTTCATGATTCATATTACACCGTTCATTGAAGTATAAAGCTTGAAATTTATATTAATGTCGAGATACAATATTGATGAAATATATATGAGCATCGCTCTAGCGAACAGTGCCGGGAAACAAATTTGAAAAAAGTGAAAAATAGACGCGTGTTGTGTGTGTATATTTGTGTGTTCTGCTGGGTAAAGAAAATATTAAGACAGGATAATCAATCTCAAATCTCACTCGATGAGTTACTACTGGAGTTATTACCACTCGAGGATGATGTTGATGGCGTTCTAGAATTGTTTGATTCATTGGTTGCCCTAGAAATAAATAAATACAATTGTAGGCCTTCTTAATATTTTTAAAAGGATATGAAAAACTCAAATTTTTATATGTTAAAGTTTATGTATTTTATACGTTTAAAAATATCAAATGCTATATTTAAATTAAAATGTATGCTTTCTATAGACAAAATAGTTAACATACCTGAAGAGAGCGACTAAACTACGTCCTACAGTATCCTGATGTACTTCTGCTGAATTTTGATTACCCAGGTGCTGTCTACAAATAGGGCAAGTACCATGCTAAATACAAAAAAAAAAAGACATTTGATGTACATACATTTGACGAAAGTACTTTTCATGAAAAGACATTTGTATTATTTCGAAATCAAATCGATCTTTTTAAATCTTTCTTTAACTTACCAATTCTAACCATGGTACAATGCATGGTGCGTGATATACATGTAAACAAGGAAGTTGCTTAACCGGTTCAGAAAGTTTAAAGTCCTCCCAACAAACAGAACATTGAAGCTTACTATCTGTATATACAATTTATAAAAAACAACTTATTGTAAACATTTGCATTAATATTAAATATTGTAAATTACAATATACATATTTTACTCACCAACATGACACTGACTGACAGTTACGGTCGGTATTTCATCAATCTGTTTTCGTGGTAAGGGTGGTGGTCCAGTCCCATCAATTTGATTTAATAATTGTGTTACAATCGCATCTAAGCCATCTTGACCCCAGACATAATCTCCAGGATTTCCCAAGAACAGTCTAATATTGAATCTACATTATTGTGCTTTATTTTAGTAATACCAAATATCAAATAAAATAATAATGACTTTTATCCTGGGTGAACAAGCTTTTTAGTGCTTCTTCTTATGCCATTATTCCATACTTTGTAAATATATGTTTACTTATATGTATACTGCAAATTAAATAAACATCATTGTTCATATACTGTTTACAATATTACTCTTTAATTTATAACTCATTGTCCTCAATACATATAATCAAATACATTTAACAAATTTTATATATGTACAAAATAGATTTATTTAGTAATCGTTCGACAGAAAACAAATCAGGATTACTATGTCATAAATCATTAGAATATCTTGTAGAAAGTGTATAAATTATTATAATTTTCTCAATTTTTCATTAAAATTTTTTCCTTTCTATAGATAATCTAAATTCTTTTTCTTATTTTCACTGATAGTATTTATTACCTTTTTTCATATAACATTTTCAAATTACTACTTTTATTTAATTTCCATTTTCTCTGACGACACATTGTATATGAATATTTGCGTGGAATCATTAAAATTATATATTATTACTATAAATAATGAACATACGTCTATATTTACATACACGCATCGCACACACGCACAAATACCAATTTCACCTTCATATGCTATTTGAAAAATATTATACATAAAAATAAAAAGAATTAATATAACATACATAATTATATATAATATCTAAAAATAACTTATTAATTAAAAAATAATTAAATACATCAAAATTTCATGAAAATAATAAATAATACTTGTATTTAACCATATAACTTGTATCTATAACCGTAATAAAAACTTGTATTTAATTTTTTCTTAATAAATACCATAATATCCTGTTTTGTATGCCAAACAAAAAAGTTTACATGCAAATTTACATGAATTAAAACTGAAAAATTGCTTTTGGATTCACTCAGGATAATGTTTTATATAAATAACATGCAAATCAAAATCATTTTACATAAAATAAGACTTTCTTATTTGCATTGTTCAAATTAATTCGAAATGCCTTGCAAACTTTCCAAGCTTGAATAATTGTATACATATTTATAAATATTACGTAAATAATAAGCACATAATAAAAATTATTATACATACACAGGTAGTTGTGCAGCTTGTGCTACTCCTTCCGAGAGATTAAGTATAAAATCTTGTATGAAATTCTCTACAGACACAGGTACTTCCTGTCTGCCACGACTGCTGTTCAACATAAAAATTACAATTGCATGTATATGTACATATTGAAACATTAATAATGAGACTAATTATATTCGTTAACTTTCATTTCTGCATAAAATGCAAAACATTTTTCGTCTTTTTAACAGAATCAACCAATAGCAAGTCAATTTTCAGTTTTCGTCTTCAAATGCATTTGACACAATTCAAATTAAAATGATAAAACATATCATTACATAAGAATATATATGTCAAGAAAACAAACAAAAAGATTTCAACATGTGTACATTTAACACATGTACTTCTGAAAAATTATAAGTGATGTACCTATTAGAACGACGTGTGTCTTGAGCATTACGCGACCAATGAACTCGTCTTCTACCAGCAGGACCATTATTTCTATTAGAACTAACTGGTGTTTCAAACTGATTGGAAAACTCCATTTCATATTCCCCTCCCAAAGGAACATCTGCATAACGTTCTAAAAGCTACATAATAAATATTTAATCAAAATAACAATTAAATGTATTAGAGTATGGTGAAATTGCAAAAGAAAAATATTAAGATTTCATAATTTATGTTCACATCACTTAAAATGCTACTGACTATGACACTATTTATTATTATCAGTCAAGAAATTATATTTACATCATCTATGTCATTACTAATGTGCATTCCAGAGCCACTATCACTACTATCACTTTCCAATTCTTCTATGAAACCACTCGAACATCTTGGACATGTGTAATCCTAGAAGATAGATAAAACATTACATTGAACGATAATCAACAATGATCGTTGCGTTATTACAACAAGATATTTCATAAAATAATTTTGTAAATAGAATATACTTGAATTTTCTCAAGTCACATATCTATCAAAAAGACATCTGTAGATTTAATAGGTCAATAAACAAGATATAATTTTTATATATTTTTTTTTTTTTTTAGAAAATATTTAAAATTACTCATTATACAATGTTCAATAATAAAGAAACATATTGCATTAACCTCGTTTTTTAAAAAAATTAATGATCAATATTAACGAAAGTATTTAGAAAATAAGAATTAAGAAAATGGGATATAGGAGTATTTAAAATACATATTCGATCTAGTGAAGTTCTATACTAAAGTATCTTTTATAACACTCAAGCGTCAAATGATTTTAACGGATACGTAATGGTGAAAGTAAGAATATAGAAAATAACGAAAGAATAATAATATTTGTACGATTTTTCTATATGAAACAAAAAAATAGGAAAAAAAAGCTTTTGTCGCGTGATACCAAGTGACAATTCGAAACAAAAAATTTAAGGTTTTATAAATAGAGTTTCGTTTAATAGCATGAGCTATTAATGTAAAAAGATGGATAAATGTACTTACAGGTAATAAACGTTCAATTTCGATACTGCATTTGTGACAAAAAAATCGGGACATTGCCCCGTCTACAACGGCTTCCGCCATCTTTTGCGTGTCCTCTTTGCTCCTCTTGCCTATTTCTGACTATCGTGATGAATCGTAATCCGTCACAATTCTTGCTGTACTTGATTACGTTTTATGCGAATGCCGAAACAGAACTGGAAAACTACTGATTTTAATAGATACTTTTACATAGCGCGAGATGGCGTTTGATTAAATTAGTCGATTGCGCATCAATCTTTCATTATTACGTTCGATTACAGTCCTTTAGTTATTTTGTTGTTTTCTAACTTTTATTCAAATTTGAATCTTTTTCTCAAATATTGGTTTTATGACACAGTAGTTTTACGACTTCTTTTTACGATCCTTTATTTTTATTATATATGAAAACGTTTGTTGACTGAGAAGACTAATTATCTTCAAAAATATTTTCCTTTTTTTTCGTATATAATAGGAATCTTTTGCTTTTCATAGTAAAAAATGTTTCAGATGTATGTAATAATTAATTATTTTATCGATCGTTAATGCATACGTACATACATATTGCTCGTAGATTTCAAATGCATTCAAAAATATATATTATAGGTTAGGTACGTATATTTGCGCATGCACGCGCGGGTGTACATGTATAACACTTGAACATTTATTTAACTATTCATTTTTATTCAGGAACTGTGCAAAGAAAAAGAATGTTAATTAAAAGTATACTCTAGTAATAAATAATCTTTGAAAAAATATGTAAGATTCCTGATGATATTCATTAAAAACCATTATCTAATTATGAATGCATTACATGATGTGTGTGTGTATATATATATATATTCACACACACACACACACACACACATATATATATATATATATATATATATATATTTCGTAGAACTGGACAGAGAGCATTGTGTTTCTACAAAAATAAGCTACATACAAAAAAACACTTTTTCATTAAAGACTTCATTTTTTAGGAAATCCTGTTTGAAAATTTATCAGTTTTATATTTGAATTCCGGACCGAACAAGTGTGAATACTCGATTGGTTATTCTATATGCGAAAATAAGCGAAGAGAATGTAGAATAGAATTTTCCCATTTAAAGCTTCGTTTTCAAAAGAAACATATTTTAAGCATATTTAATAAAATATGGTTTGATACACGTGTACTTGATAAATTTCCAAATTTATGAGACATGTCTTATGAAGAAATAATTTTATTCGTCATCTTTTGTTCATTTTCCAACGTAGAATAACTCCAGGTCTGTCGTCCAGTCTGAAATTAGTCAAATTCAAATATACTTAAATATTTAAACTTGACTTTTTCAGGAACGTGGGCGTAAATGAGAAAACTGTTATTCATTTCGATTCTGGCCTGTACAGACACCTTGTATATAAACAATGATATAAACATATCATTTTATGTATGTACAGTGTTCATATATTATTTTCGACTAGAGTATATGCGTGCATATTTTTGACTATGCTTTTCTTTACCACATCTTTGACTATGTTTAACTTACTATCTTTGACTTATGAATATTTACATAATTATGAGAAATTTAAAAAAGGGAAGGAGAAAACAAAAAAATATTAAAAACGTTATTTCAATTACAAAAATTTCGTATTAAATTATGTTAACATGATTTGATATTTTTACATTGTATTAAAAATTTTTATTGACATTTTTCATTGTAAATCTTCTATCGACGATTGTAAAATTAATTGTAAAATAAATTAAAATACTCTTCAAGCAAAACAAATAAATGAATACAAGATTAGTTAAATTCAGTGCAACGATAGTTAATAACGAATAGATTATGTAAAGTACTGATTTATTACAATCAAACGATAGTCTATTGACACAAATGTTCTAATACAACTTATATCAATTTATAATACCTCACTTACATAAGTAAGCGCAATAAAGATTTTATTCTAAACCTACTCAGATAAATATATTACAATATTTTATAGATCACTAGAACAATTAAGTAATTCAAATTTTTGTACCGTTTGAACTACAAGAGTTTTGAACGTTTCTCAAATTTATTTCAAGTACCCGCTTGTACTTTTTCTCGCCGAGCAATTGTATGTATATAGAAAGAGATTTATTATATAATGAACACATTTTTCTCAAAAATGTAATATAGTCGAGTTTAATGAACACACGAAATACGTCGATTATCATAAGAAGAGATTTCGATTTTCACAGACATATTTTGCTTATAGTTGAAGCATACGTATACTTGCATATGATTTTTGTTTTATGTATGCTTCGATTCCTTTTGAATGTAAATTTATTCATGAAGTTAATTTTAGAACTGCCTCCTATTACTACGATCTCCCAATTATATGTATGCCTAATATTTTTATTTAGACACAGATTCAATTAAAAAATCAGTAGTTGCATATACGAACTTTACATAGCGAAACTAATTTATTTTCTTTAAAAAGAAGACAAAAAAAAAAAGAAATATTTGACACATTTTTATTCAAATTATATCAAATGATTGTTATGAAACATTACATTTCACGCAGCCGTCTTATACCCTATTTTTTCCTTTTTTTTTCTATATCTTAATAGTTATAATTGTAATTAGAAATTATCAAAGAAAATTCGTAACTGAATATAATGTAATAATTCGATGTTTGTCACTGTTGTTTATTGCGATATTTCAATAACTATCAAAACTCAAAATCTAATAATTCCATATTTTTAAAAAATTATTATAACAAATTCAATTATTAAAGATTTCAAAAATAATTAATTTAACAACTAGAAACGCATTATCAACTTCACAAATGAAATATATATATATAAAATTTTTTTCCATATAGATATCTGTACAGATTCCATCGACTTATGTATACATACTTCGACATATGTATTTCAATTAAAACAAATAGATACAAAATTTGAAAGAATTGTTAAAATTTCAATTATTCTTATATCAAATAGTATGCGTTTTAAATAAAAATCAAATGCAGAAATATTAAAAGAGCTATTCAAAGTTATAAATTTAAAAAAACGAGTTTAGTATATAGTATTTTTGCATTACAATTGACAAAGAATGCGAAAATGTTCATAATTAATACTTAAATAAATTCAATAATTGTCAGTGACAATTATAATGTCAAAAATATGCATAGTTAAGTTTCATTAAATCAAAAACATTTTAGACAAATTAGATATACCTATGTACATACATACATATGTATTATGAAATGCAACTTAACGTAGAATCATTATATTATGAATTTACGATAACATAGATTAAAATTCTTGGTATTGTGATAGGCGCAATAGAAGATTATATCATAAAAAACCTTTTTCTTTTGATTACCAATATTTTTTTGCTCGTTTTCATATATTCCATAATCTCTTTCATATTTTGAAATTTACTTAAGTGTCCGTGCACGCTAATATGTATTATTTACAAAAATCAAAACAACGAACACTTCAAACAGATCTATTCTTCTTTCATACTAATGGAATTACATATGTAAGTTGAAAGTTGAAAATGAGCATTAGAAGTGTCATAAACTAAAAGTACTAAAGAAATAATTTTTATTTTATCGATGTCTATTTTATACATATATGGAATTCACCCAATTATGAAATTCAGAATGAAGAAATCGCAGATTTTTTTTTTAAGGGATATAAGTTTTAATGTTTTTACTGAAGTTAAACACATATATAAAGTAATAACCAACACGAGGATTGCATTATTCTACTAGATGAATGTAATTATAACAAAAAATTACCTCAATAACTAATTTGATATTTTTAGATGTTAAATCTTATATACACATATAATTATAATTAATATAATACCTTTTAGGTATTGAATTTTGTTTGAGTAATCCTTCGCACAAATTTCACCTTCTGTTTATTTAAAATTTTTATTAATACTATCTATGTATTATTCAGCTGGTAAAGTGTTTTACTTTGCCTATTAATTGTAAATGATTGTCAATTAATCAGTTTATCAATTTATTAATTAAGAACTTTGAAAGAATTAAAATATTTAATTATATTTTATACATTATATCAAAAATTTATGTACTATTATATCATAAAAGATTGTACATTTAGTTTGTGATTATGAATGACGTAAATATAATGGCATAGTAACACACTTTTTATTGAAATTGATTAAAAAACACATACCTTTATTTTTAAGTTATTTCAATGTCATAGTCTTATGAGACATTAGTTATTTCCTATATATATTATGAAAATTATATAGTTTCCCATAGAGTTTTTTTATGAATATTATATTGTGTTACATAAAATAATATTGATATCTTACAAATAATTTTTTAGAGATAATTTTTGAAGCAATTTTTTGTCACTGTTACATTCATCCATCTGAACTTATCCAATATTTCCTCAATTAGTTATATACTTTTTTTTTCATATCTTTAATTACAGCCAGACAACAAAATATACTCTTTGTACATATTCAATTAATATAGAATGATAAATATATGCAATTTAACTATCAAAGAAAATCAACGACAATAATTATTAATTATTTTTTTCAATTGATTTTTACATTTCTATATTTTTTGAAATACATAAACAATAATTACGTAAATAAATATATATTTCTGTATGAAATAAATTTTTATGAAAATAATTACAATTGATAAATATACTTTTCATACAATTAATTAATTATCCAATAGACTAAAATATTTTACAGATATAACAAAAATAAAAAATAACATAAGAGATTAAAATGATGATGAGATTAGTCATAATGATAGTAAAATACTTATTATTTTTGTTAACATAGTATTAATAATTAGTCATCTTCTAAAACTTACATTATTACACATTTTATAGAATTTTATTAAACATTTATAGAACGTAATAATAAAAAAAAAATTGCATTGTGGTAGGAATTTTTATAAACATACAGCTCTGATCTGATTCAAATAGAAATATTTTGCTATCATTAAATATGATCAGTCTGATTCTTAAATTCTATTCATAAATTGTCCGTAAACTAAAATATTACAATTATCAGAAATTGCATGCTTTAGAAGACCAGTGTCATTTTATATTTTGTTTCGTACGTTAAAAATTATTAATCACTGATCAGAAACAGTGAATAATTCACTTAAGAGCATATTAAGTATGTTATCACAAATAATTTCTAATAAGTAAAATTTTTGTTCTCACTTCATATAAAGTATAATTGTATAGACTTAAAAATGTTTGTCTTTGTATCAAGATGTTAAGATCAGTCATTAGAAATTTTCATCATCTTATGTGAATATTGAATGTATAATTTTGACAACTACGATCATACTTCCCATTAAAAATTACGACAAAAAATGGAAGTAAAAGATTTTCCTGAGTCTCAATTTATGTTTTAAGACAAATGTTACATTTTGTGTGCATAATACAATAACAATACGCTCACACACATAACACTGAAATATAGAAAAGAGAAAAAAGTCAACATTTACATAATTGAAAGAAATATGATACGTGTACTGCCGTTAAAGTTGATTCATACTATTTGGACCAATAGATCTGTTTCAAGCATATGTACAAATTGCCAAACTACTTTCATCATTTAATTTACTGTACAATTATGTGTCATACTAAATGAAAGTTAAAAATTAATTAATGTATTAAAAAATTAACTAAAATGAATATATTTATATAATTTTGATATAACTTGGTGGTTGTACTCAATATTGATATGTATTCTTAAAAGACTTCAAAACATATATATTTGTGCACTGCACATTATACATAATGGATTTATTTTTGACTACTTTTGCCAGAATATGGAAATTTAACTAGTTTAGATAACATAATTAAATAAAGACTCCTGTACTAAAATATTCATAAAAACATGCTATAATAATGAGATAATAAAATATAACGGTGTAACAATATTCGAATAAGTTTCAAATTGCCGTTAACTTACCTGCAACCTTCATATTCTATTCTACATTCACTTTTCTTTTACATTATTGAATAAATATTGAAATTATTGTAAATAGATATTGAAATTAATAATTGTTAATTAAATCATAAAAGTGTACATGTAACAATGAGTATAATATGAAATAATCTGTTCTTTATATTTTATTGCGTTATTCAGTTTCAAGAAAAATGCTACTGTTCTTGTTAAAAAAAATTTGTTATTCAACTCCGCAAGAGATAAAGCCACAAAAATTTAATTTTGAATTTTTTCGATAAATCTTTAACAAATGATATGCATCGAACATAATTAAAAAAAGATTCTAAAAATATAAATAATTATGTACCTAAACATATCGAAACTGTAAGTTCCTATGTATTAAATATATCTAAACTTTGCTCTCAAAGTTTAATAACATGTAAAGAAAAACTGTGAGAGCAAAAGTGTGACTCACTCTTTTTTATAGGTCATACATAGTCGGAATATATACAGTGAACAAGATAGAAAAACTTTCACTGTAACACTGAAATTCGATGACATAGTACTCTTTAACGACAATATAATACTGTTGTCTGCAACGCAATAAAATATGAACATCTTTTTATCTGTTGTAGTATTGAATTTTGATCGGTGGTAGTGTATTATAAATCATTTTAATAGTTATACGCTGCATAGGAAACACATAACTGCAATCAATTTTCATCCGAAGATTCCGTAGAACTTTGAGGCATGGGATTGAACCAATTTTCTCGAATGCCAGTGCTCCTAAATACAAAAGAGTATTGATAAAATTTAAGATGCCTAATAGTATTAATACAAACTTACATTGTTTATTAATTTAAAAAAAATTTAGCTCGAGTTAGGTAAATAATAAAATTATTACAAAGATATGGAAACAATGAATATAATAGAAGGCAAAAGAGAATGAAAGAAAGATATAAGTTTTATATAAATATTGTACTATAATAAATTGTCAAGATGATATCACTTTTTTCTTCACACGATATGTTATTATACCATTAATAAGTCTTAACTGTTTTAAAATGATTTAATATTAATTACCTTGTTCGTTGACGGGTACTTATAGGCAGTGTGAGTGAAGTTCTATAATACTGAGGAGTAGCATTTGAAGCTGTTTCATCTGGTCTTCTATGTAACGTCATAGTTTCGTGCGGAGATGTAATTAATTCATCTTCGTTATCTAAGTAATAACGAGAACCTGTTGCGCTTTTACAATTTTCACATTCACTCCTATAATCATCTGTATCATCGTGAAGAGTAGAAAGGGCTTGCATACTACAAGTGCATGCCACCGATTCGAAACTTCCTTCTTCATTAATCCCATTAGCTATATTTAACGGTGGCTAAAACATATGAAAAACATAGGTACATTTGAAAAATGAATATTGACAACATTATAAAAATAAATATCAATATAAAATTTTGCACTACCTTAAAATCATGAGATTTTAATTCTATTTTATGATCCAATGGTTGTCTTTCAATTTGTTGCAATCCAGAAGATGATGCAGAAGAGGGTTGTATTTGTATATCTTCACGAAATGTATCTGAATTTGTATTTTCTCTTGAACTTTCTAATTTGGTTGTAGCATCTTGTTGCGTAGGATGTAGTAAAGTCGGCGTAGTAATATCGGTCATTATCGTAGATCGTAAAAATTCTTTTTGAGTGCAATCATTTATAATATCTTGTAACTTTGCACCAGCACGAGTTGTTAAAGTCCTAGGAATTGTACGATGAGTAGTCACACTAGAATTTGGCAAGGTTGCGGATATTGTAAACGCTGCAGTTTGACGAGGAAGAGTAGTATGCGTTTGATAACTTTTCGGAATAGTAGATTGTTGTTGGGTAAAGTTGGGCAAAGGTTGTGCAGTTACATCAGGACGTTGATTAACAAAGTTCGGAATTCCAATGGGAGTAGGTAAATTCTCATAAGTACTTGTTCCCATTGTGAAACTCGTCGTAGAAGTTCCTACACTAACACTCGGAGATAGCGCTTCATTTTGATTCGACTGCCGATAACTAGCGTATATGTTTGGATTCGATATTGGTCTACTTGGTGTTGAGATTAAGCCACTTTGATCCGTCATACCACTGTCGCAAATTAATGTTGATGAATTGCGATTTATACCACTTTGTGTGCTTCCTACTAAGGATATACTTGTACGACTATTAGTGTTTGGCAAATAGGTGTTTGGAAAATTTAATTGTGGAAGTGTTTGTGGATTCATTGATAGAAGAGCTTGTTCTGCTCTCGCCGCTGCGACTGCTTCTTCATAAGGTGGTGGAGCTTCACCGCGTGGAAAGTAATTGCTAGGTGGCTTCCATAATGGATAACTAGCTCCACATGGAATATCATCCATAGGAACACCATGCGATAGTCCATCTCGTTCTAAATATCCCATACTACCTAAATTTCTTTGGTCCTCTGCTAACTGTCTGTTCTGTCTTCCTGCCACGCAAACTTTCACAAAATAATCAAAATTTTTTATCTGTTATTCTAAAATAAGAACACTTGACACACATTGTAAAGGAAAAATACCTCGTATCTTTCTTTGGCGCAAACGATGTATTAAAAAAAATAATAAACTCAATGACAACACAGCTGTTACAAAACTAGCAACAGATCGTAGCCCTATGTCGTAATTTGTAACAGCATCAGTTGTATTGCTACCAATCCCATCAGATTTGTCATTTGGTATAGACAACAATGTATCATCCAAACAGATATACTGGCAACAGATATGCCGGGAAGATTTACAATATTCCTGTGCATAGAATTAATTTTTCAGTCATATGGAAAAAAAATGATATCAAGCACAAAGCAATATGATTATTTTAGCACTTGAAATACCTCTGCATACTTGCAAACAAGTGCTTTACACCACTTTGGATTGCCATTATCACATACACACAATGTACAAGGTTCTGGACCAGGAATGTATATAAAAGTATTTTCATAGGATCGTCCTTGTTGATCTTTGCAGGAGACACCGCTTTCTGCATGAATAACTGCAAAATATTTATAAAAATATTCATAAAAACATTTGTTCATTCATTTAATTACCGTATGATGAAATTACAAGAAATTAAATTAATTAAATCTGTAGATCAAACCATTATTTAATCACGTTTTCGCCAATTTGTCTCTTATTTGTTTGATACTGTTTTGCCGATCATAAATATATTTGAAATCGCAGTTTATACGAGAAATTTATATTTTATTGATAAAAAAAAAGAAAAAAAAATGGTACGCATATATCGTGATCAAGTAAGCAGGTGAGCAGCAATACATACATGCATCACACGCACGTTACGTCAATCGGAGAATCTATCAAGTAGCAAATATTAAAAACTAAACGCTTAACACATAAACATTGAGAAAAATAAAAAAATCTGTGGAAATGTAAAATGATAAAAAATCTACACCGATGCAATGGAAAGTTTTTAAAAAATGAATATAAATAATATTTCATTGTTTCATTAAGTCGTAACTTTAAGGGAAAGATTTCTTCTTCTTCTTCTTATTATTATTATTAATTAGAATGAAGCATGTAAAATAAAAAGACTAAAATCAATGTAACGAAAACAAAAAAAAAGTACGAGAAATTTGGTCGAAACAAATCGAAAGAACTGTGTGTACAGAAGTAAGGAAAGAAAAGCATTCAGATTGAAACAAACAATAGAAAAATCGGATAATAAAAGGAGAAGAAAGTGTCATGTTTGACTCACCGTTAAAAAATAGAATAAACGCGTAAACTGCATAACCAAGAAGGTTACTGCCACTGTATTTCATTCTGCGTTTGTTATCTCATCATAATCGTAACCACTCAGAGCGGTGCAGCAACGAAGCGAGAGGGTATCGTTGGACGTTTCAAATGGTGTTTAGTTCCGATGGGTTGCTGTTGTTGGTCCTCAACATTTTTCACGACACAATCCCAACTGACATTCTGAGCCAGAACACCTGTATCATAAGCGATTTATATAGGAGCAACAGTTATTTTGCACACACTTGCATATCTTAGAAACACTTCTTTTACTCACAAGTAGCCTTGTGCAGTATGCGTCCTCCCAAATAGGCACACCAACTTGCATCTACTTTGCACTGACTCCCGACACCCGGAATGATCGATTAGTAAACGGAGCAGCTATCGGTGTCGAGCACTGATATCGTAACTACCGCCATCTTCGAGCCATCCGTTGAACTTTCTACGAGCAATACTGTTCTGTCTGTCAGTCATCGCGCCGTCACAGACAAGGTATATGAAGAGACCTCGCATACAATGTATTTTTTCGGTCCCCGATTGAGGGGATCTAAGAACCATCGTGTCACATCCTGTTGTACCGATTCAGGCAAGTTTTGCACTGCAGCACTACTAGTGATGAAAATTAAAATTAAAAAATATGAACAGTATTGCCACATCTTGCTTGAGAATCATTTATTGAATTGAACGTGGTGGTACTTCATCAATGAAGGAATATAACGATTTAGAACAGAGATTGATGAAAACTGCGATGAAAAATTGACCATATATTCGACTATTCGATTACGATATCCATTTAAAAGTATTAATAAATTTTAAAAGTATTTATAATATTGACAGGCAAAGTAGTTTATAGAAAAATGTCGAATAATATTTTAATTAATAAGAGCAATTTTTAACTAATGAATTATAGAATTGATGATAAAATTGTTAAAAATTTTATATAAATTTGATAATTTAATATTGATAATAATTCAAAATTGTTTTTACGAATATTCAACAAAATATAAATCATTTATACCTAAAACCATGTATTAATAATTTAAAAATTTTAATTTACTACATATTTAAAAGTCGTGATAAATCCGTAAAACATGGATAGAGCTGTTTCTGACATACGTATATTTAGTAAAATGATTTCGGTTAGTTACTAGCTTCACATTTCGGTATTGAAAGTTTGACAACACTGTAATCGGTTTCAAAAATCATATTTCTGGCGCATTCACTACTTGACCAACCTCGTTCGTTTTACTTGATGTAATTCCCTAATTCACCGTTGTTTAAACGTAGAATGCGCTAAAAAACCAGTGATTTTTTTTACTGTGTCGGTATTTCAGGTCACGGACCACGAAACTTCGTAAGGTGCTTGATCTATTCGTATACCTCGTCTGTGGCGCCGTTCTTCGATTTCCTTACCTTACCCACTGCAATCAAATATTTTCTCGTCTACATAAGTATATCATCTATTGCTTTATCATGCAAACACTTGCAAATTCTCTTTTTCTCTCATTTTTTTAACTTTTTAGCGTACAAATTTCACTATAAAATGAAACTGATTAAATTTTGTAATAAAAAACAAACAAAATTTATAGTGAAACGCGTGAGATACAGGATGTCCTGAACTTAAACGGTCGAAGTGTGAAAGCTTGATTTGTACGTAAAAAGAAAAAAAAGGTTATATAAAATTTATCAGAAAACGCATGATTGTAACAGAGTTACAAATAAATATTGTACGTATAAAATGAATAGTTACGCATTTTTCTTCAACATTTGATTTTTACTTTAAAACAAAAGATTTATTCAACGTATGTAACTTCACATGGAGAACTAGTTGTAAAGAATTAGAAACATATTGAAACTCAGCAAAATTCTTAAGAACTTAATAGTGTTATATTATATTAACTCTATTATTCACCGATATCAAACTCGATAGGATTGAGAATTAATTTTTTTATTGTATTACCATAATTAATGATACGAAATTGTTAGCACATGAATAAAAACACATACGACACTCTAATGGAAAATGCTTCGTTACTTACATATTTCATATATTCAATATTTATTCATAACAAAACATTTGGCGTCGAACTTTATATGACATTCTTCTTCTTATGTGTAGATTATCTCTCCAATTTGGTCGCTTAAGTTCGGGACACCTTGTATGTATATATGTATATACATGGATATTAATGGATGATTAAAATCAAATCAACTATTAAACAATCAACATACGTATATGTTACAGGCACATGCATTAAATGATTGAATTAATTTTTACGTTATTAATTGCGATTACATATATATTGTATGTATGCATCTGATATATGAACACAAGATGCATGGAATGTATGTAATCTATACTTTCAAAACAAAACAGGTTCTTCTAACTTATCTTTTTTAACCTATCATGTTACAACGGCCTTCAGCCGTACAAATGTACAAAAATGTACAAAAATTTCAAGTAGTTCATACTCATTTTTCATAAATGAGTTTGAAGGAACATCCCGACATATAAAGAACAAGAGAATAGAAAAAAATATCCTAACAGTTTGCATCTTCGAACAAATTTATAGACTGTAATTGCACGTCAGGTATGATCTCAACGTCTTCTCACGAAAGAAGAAATGACAATTAATTGAAAATATATATATCGTTCATAATAAAATTACGAACGGGATGATAACAAAATATTGAAGAGTATGCGAATTATGCGCATGTTCTCTTATAATATATTATATCTATTATATTGTATTGCATCGGATTTATTCTAAATAAATTTATTGTAAATAGATTATTATTCACAGAAAGAAACATGGAAAAGGACGATGATTCTCCCGAGGACGTTAAACGAGCCACTTCCGTCGAGCGTGAAATAAA
Source organism: Tetragonisca angustula (assembly GCA_036937485.2). Lineage (NCBI taxonomy): Eukaryota > Metazoa > Arthropoda > Insecta > Hymenoptera > Apidae > Tetragonisca > Tetragonisca angustula. The sequence continues at coordinate 302,308 of JAWNGG020000021.1, forward strand.
GAAAGGACAAAAAGATGATACGTTTGAAGGTTATCCGCGAATAATAGAAAAAAAGAAAAGATGGGAACACTGTGATAAACCAGCCTTAAAGAAAGCTAAGGCAAATCGAATTGCAACTTTCAACATTTTGAGATAAATTCGTTTTCTTCTTTCATTATTGGACAGCTTGTTTTTTTGTAATAAAAAAGAATGGCGTTAATTTTATACATTAAATTTCCTCGAGTAGAGTAATCATTTTAATAAGAAGCATTTTTCAATTAAAGAAGATCAAACGTCAGGGAGAAAATAAAACTTGCTATTAAGTTATGTACATATATGCATATATAGTGTATATACATAATTTATATACGCATATATAATTATGTATATGTTGTATTTATACAATAATATACGTATAATCGGATTTATACGTATGTTCGTTCTCTGTTTCGACGCAATTTAAATAATTCGTAACTACAATTCAATGTCACCTGGTTTTGCTTTTCTAATTGTTCAATTAACATACTGAGATTATTATTTTATTTCTTTGCTGTAAACAAATTCTTTAATTTATTAATTTATTGGCATTTATTGATATCAATATATTGTAATTTCATGGTGAATTTGTCCAGTAGCAGGTAGAGAAATCGAGCGACGAATGCTGCCAGAAACAAAGAGGAAGAAGGAAAAAGACCGCAAAATTCACAATGGTTTCAATGTTTGAAGAGGCCTGTACATTCCCGAAAATGGACATCATACCTAGACACTGTCTAACAAAGCAAGATTATATCGATATGTTGGCCACTCCAAGGTTCGGAAATTGATCAATACATTTTAACTGATTTCTATCTTACGGAATTCCATATCTCGCTCCGATATCTTACTCTACAGAATTCCAAACCTAATGATGAATTCTAATATTTTTATGCAGACGCAAATGTCCGCCAGAGTGTAGCAAAAAGATGGTACTTAGAAAATTGAAACCTGTATCACCGCGAATCAAAGAATTGGCTCAACCGTCAAGACAACGAATGTTAATGACTTTACAACAAGGCGCGTCGATATTACCCCCGGCTCTTTTGGACAATCTAGTCCGAACCATAGAGAAAGAAACTTGCTTAACTCCTGAGTAACGTATCAATATCTTATTAGTTTTACGCGAATAATTTCCGTTTTTCAATTATATTTTTAGCTTTGTTTCGTTTTTCACTGAAAAGTACATAGGTCGATCAAAAGGTAACTGAACTGGCTTTATAAAAATCTTATTAATTAAAGAACGTAAATTTTGACTCTTTTCAAAAAATAGTTCATTCCTGAACTTTGATTTCACGTTTAAGAATAAGACGAAATCATATAAAACTAAAAATAGGTTCAGTAAACACACAAACATGTTTTTCGAACACAAAGATCAAGCGTTGAAAAGTGAGGTCGGGAATAATAAATTATTCCTTACATACATTGAAATATTCATAACTCAATACTTGGCATATTCATACGCAAGAGTATAGACCAGTGTTTTGTAGAACTATCGAGTATTTTTTCCTGAAATATCGATACAATTTGGTTATTTTTTGATCCTTATGTGTTGAAGCACTACGTATTGAGCATCGTCGAGCTCACGAATGTGAAATGTCTTTTGCAGGCAAGCTGCGAAAATTTCACGCAAGAAAAAGGCTCGCAGAAAGAAAAGAAAAGGAGGAACAGATAAGTGGCAATATAAAGAGGCAAACAAATTAAAGAAACCGGGCGGTGGTATGACGTCTGCAGGATCTTTCGATAAAGATTCAGTTTCTTGTCAATACCTTATGGCCGAGCGTTTTGTCCGAAGTATTTTAAAATGGAAGTGTTCATACCCTAAGTCGGAGTTCAACGACGTTACGGAAGTGATAGTTCGACGTTTGGTAGATATTCTCGAATACAGCCCTCCGCAAGACGAAGACCGCAAATCGCAACAACTGCGCTATTTGGCCGACGTAATAGCTTGTTGGATAACCGGAGTGCTGACCGAGGTCGCGCAGTATCAAGAGGAGAAACTCATGGAACAATGTAAAAAGAAAGAAGAGGAAATGAAAATAGATGAAGAGGAGGAGGAAGAAGAGGAGGACGAGGACGAGGAGGATAAAGATAAAGATGATTACGATCGTGAACCAGATTTAGACTGGGAAGAGGATGAAAGACCAATAGATAAAAAAATAAAAGAAAGAGAAGTTGTGTCGAAGCTTGAGAAAGAGATGGAAGAAGATGTAACACCTGAAACGGATGATAAAGTGGCGGAATTACCGGTGGAAATGGAGACAGAAACTCAAGTAGAACCAGAAGAGCAAGTGGAGACGGAAATGCAAACGGAGCCAAAAGTCCAAGTTGAAGCGGAAGTAGAAACTCAATTGGATACAGAAACGGAAGTGGAAAAAGAATTAGAAATGAAGCTAGAACCAGAACCAGAACCAGAATCAGAACCCAAATTCGAACCTGAACCAGAAGCAACGGTAGAAATGAAACAAGAACCAGAACCAAAACCAGAAGCAACAGTAGAAATAAAACAAGAACCAGAACCAGAAGCAACAGTAGAAATGAAACAAGAACCAGAACCAGAAGCAACAGTAGAAATGAAACAAGAACCAGAACCAGAAGCAACACTAGAAATAAAACAAGAACCAGAATTGAACCTAGAACCAGTATCAAACCCAGAACCAGAATTAGAAGTCGAATCTGAACCAGAACCCAAAGTCGAACCTGAACAGGAAATCAAAGCCGAATCAGAACCAGAACCCAAAGTCGAAAGTGAACCTGAATCAGAACTCAAAATCGAACCTGAACCAGAAGCAGAAGTAGAAGCAGAAGCAGAAGTAAAACCAGAACCAGAACTAGAACCAGAATTAGAACCAGAACCAAAACTACTAGAACCAGAAGTAAAACCGGAGCCAGAACCAAAACTAGAATTAGAACCACAAGTAGAACCAGAGGTAGAAAGGAAAGAGGAAGAAGAGGAAGTTGAGGAAGATAAAATCGAAGAACTCTTAGATAAGAAAGAAATTGAAGTACCTCCAGTTGAAATAAAATTAGCCAAAGACGTGGACATTATCGAAAGTTTAGAAGAATTGTTTAAAACCGATCTTCCTTTTCTTACGTTCGACAAGATTATCGATACTATCTATAAAATGATCGAATGTATGCCAGAGAATACCGGTGAGGATCCAATAACAAACGGTATACATCGCGCAATTTACGAAAAATTAAGCAATATAGTGAGACTGGAAAATCCAGACCTTTTAACAGAAGAATTGAAGATTATTATGAACGTAGTGTGCGGAAAGATCGCCAATTGGTTGAGATCGATACTAAGCAAATCTCAGATCGCATTTATGGAAAAATACATACCAGAAGTGGAGTCTAAAGAAATCAGAGATTGGACCAGATGGCTCGAGTACATCAGTGACGTGGCTAAAGATTGGAATATATGGTTGCGAAGAGTAATCGAGAAGCTATTGGAAATGGAAAGCGAGAAGATCACTCGCGGAGAATGGCAAGATTGGACAAGATCCTTCGATACTAAGGCTTTGCTTTGGAGACGGTTTCACCTACAAACTTTGCACCAAGCACGTCGTAACGTTACAATGTTGATTGGTCGACATGTTGTTAAAACAGGAACGAAACGCATGGTTCCTGATATATCTGAGCAGTTAATTAACGTTACCGATTTACGTACTTGAGAAACATCATCCCGAATATTCGTCTTGTCATTTTCTTCGAACTTGTACATTATACACAGAAGGGCGAACGATCACATTTATTTATCACACCCACTATAAGGTGGAATTCAAGCCATACGCATGTAATACATTAAGCGTAACACCATTCGGTTAGATGTCTATAACAGTGTACAATGTTATCGGTGTGTTAATTGAGACGTAAATGAATCGCTCATGAAAGGCACAACCTCGATCGAAACTCGTCGAAGCTCGTGAAACGCCTCCAACTTTCAAGTTCATCGTTTGACAACGAATACGTTAACCTACTTGAAATTCAATAGATGTATATCAGAACGAAATGGGAACAACAATCAAAATAAGGAGAAACGTAAAATGTGAAAACGAAAAACGAAAAAAAAAAAGAAAAAAAAATATAGAAACTGTACGTGTAACTTGTAGATATAACGAAATAAAGGAAAGGAAAATTGGATTATTCGTATTATGCATTTGGATGATAACATTCGTACGCTAAAACGTGTAATTTCTTCGTCGAATTATCGAAGTAACATCAACGTAAGCTGGGTGAAACGCAGAAGCAAATTATCGACGTCGGCATTCCACTTTTTAAATCGGGGGTACCTGCTACACAAGAGTGTGCCAAAGCTAAGTGTGTCAAAGAAAAAAAACAACCGCCTTCTCCCCTTCCCTCGGCAAGGAAGAGATAGGACTTTCTTTCGGGACAGCTTACGCTGGCATTGCTCGTCATTTGTGTCGATACGTCTACCATTCTCCTCATTTAAACCACGTTCATACATGCATCAAACGCGTTGACGATCACGTGTGAGTCGCGCTTACATCCGTATCCACGGTCTGCGCCCGCGCAAACTCAACAACGTTTCCTACCACCATCGACCGTGCCATGATATCGTCTCTTCTCTCTCCCTCGTATTTCCCCTGACTTCATTTCCCCTCTTTTCACCATCACTCCTCCTCCGCCCCCCCCCCTTTCACTTCACCTTTCTCCACCGTTTTCCGCTTTCTCTTGGCTACTCTCTTCCGTACTCTTCCGCGATTTGGTCTGCTCTGTTCAGTGTCCCCGAGTTCGTTCGTCCTCGTATCGCTCTCAAGGCCCATTAACGTATAACTGCGTCCTTTTATTCTTTTTTTTCTTTTTCTCGTTTTCATTAACACCAATCGATATTAATTCGAGTTTTCGTTATCATTCCTCTGTGACGAATTCTACACGTGTGTGACTACAGTAGGGTCTTCCTCTCTCTCCGACCGCGGGAAAGTATTTTTTTTCCTTTATTTCTTTTTTTTTTTTTTTGATGAGCTTAATCGTTTCACAGTCACGACAGCGTTTCTATCGTATTGAAGAGAAACACGTCGAATCAAGTAAGAAACTCCTATTATCATCGTTATCACCATTACCGATCGATTTTAATAGTATCAAATATCAGGTAGACTAAAACGATCAGTGCACGTTACAATTACGTATGATTTAGATCACTTGTTCATGTATAATAATGTAATTTTATTAATGGCAAGATTATATTTTCGCATGTCTTTAGCACTAATTAATAATAATTAAATTATATGTAAAAGTAAAACAAAAAAAAAAGAAAGAAAATTGAAACAAGAGACAATCTATGCATGACTGAAAATGACTGCAAAAAATATAGTGTATCTCTGTCAACTTAGAAGCAGACGATATGTATTCCACGCTTGTGACGAAACTGATATGATTAGTTTATCACTACAAGTATGTTACAGAAATAGTCTTTGACCGATTATGGAAACGTTATTCATTTATTTCTGTATAATTTAATTGGCAGAGGGAAATTATGTTATTGTTTCTGATTCGTGTGACACTGTACTGTATTCTACAAATACTATGAATTTTTTGTTCTGACAATCATTGTGGACAGGTGCTGATATGATAAAAAGTATATTATTTTGAATTGATTTATTTTTTTGATTCTAACTCTGCTGTTTTCCTCACTTTTTCATTACGTTCAATCTTCTTGGATATCTCTCTTTTTTTGCAATGCTTTATTTATGCAAAACATGGAACATACAAAAAATCGTAAAACAGTATTGAATGTTGGAATGAAATATTTGAAAATTACATGTACTTTAATAATATCTATTATTATTAAATATACACAGTTATTAAAATTATTATTTTCGGGCCACATAGATCTCACTTCTGTTCACAAATTGTTTTTCACTTTTGCTGTAAAACATACTTTTTTGAGTTATATTACATTCGGTATACACATGCAATACGATCGTCATCGTGTCATTTAAAATAAAACATACTGTCGCAATGTTCACGGTTTTATCAATAGAATTTGCTGATTTGACAAATCTCCATGTCGAAAGATTTTATTATGGATTATAATTGTGAAACAGAAATTTGAAAATTCGAACATCTTTACGAAAATACGAAAAATTGTTCTCATGATTAAATCAAGCATGATCTTGAATGACTTTTATACACTATAAACGAAAGACAAAAATTAGTTGTCATTAATTCTACGTCCAAATCCCCGTTGTCGAAACACTCTAATGATAAAGTCTTTAGAAATAGAAATTAGCTCGTTAATGCTGAGATATGTGAGCTCATAATTTATCAGCTTCCATTATTCTTATCTCCTCCTGTTCAAATAAATAAGAAAGTACGATACGAATAGTGAGCTTGAACAAGTAGATAAACGAGATTCTGAAATCACCCAAACAGAATATTTACTTAGTTAGAATAAATGCCTTTTCACGTGCAAAATTATTTTATATGTACTATTATACAATATTTCACGTGTTTTTCATAGTTACAAGAAGAACTTACCAAAACATAAAATATAAAACATAAAACGAGATATTACTAAAACGTGGACCGTACAAAAGATTATGTTTAATCCCATGAAAAGTCACAGGATTTCGTTTACGAGTGACGAAAATATCGCGAATAACATAATTTTTCTAAATAATAAGAATGACTGAAACGAAAGATCATTTGAAGCACAAATAGGGGACATATTATACTCGTGTCGAAAAAGCTAGGGTATTTCGGTTGTACGTAGTGTTCTATTGTAAATGGCGGTTGTTTTATTATCCGAAAGTCCCATTGACCGAGCATTTATTATTAGTTCAGGTACACAGAGGCTTTACTGTACTAATTTTATCCAGCCACCACGCGTCATAAGCTGGGATAAACTATGAATAAAATTCATTACAACTTTAATCCATTAAAAACTAGGACTTGCATTGACGCAGTCTCACTCGCAATTATACTTTAATCATGTAATAATATAAAATGGTAGTACAATAATAATTAGGTAGTACAAATATTGAATACAAAATTATACAGAGAAATAGATACAATTGCCTTTAATTATCTTTGGTTTGGATGTTGCTCCCCAATTAAAATGCTCTCTTGCAGAAAATATTCTCGTTCGACATTTTCTCCCCTGAAATAGAAAGCTTCTTTCTTGCCACTTTTCATTTTAGTCGACGTTGAGTCTCGCATTAAAACTTTCAACTGTTGAGATTTTATCGATTGTTATCAACGGTCGTTATTCGCTTGAAATTTCTCAGCGTTCATTTTTCGTGGAACTAATTTTCCGTGGAAAACGTCATTTACAGCTGATTGTTTGATAACATACCATTGTAGATATGTTTTCGTCGTTGATCTGGGAACTTTCATTTCGATCAACACACTCTTGAACCATCATTATCATTCAGTACGATAGACTAACATACATTACGAATAGTGCAAATGTGCTCGATTTCTTGAAATAAAGAAAATCCTTATTGGAAATTCAAAATAGTTTACTCAGGGAAACAAGACGAATTACGTCAATATTCCTTCAAGCTTTATACATACGTAAGATATATTTGCAAGTTAAATGATTGAAGTTATATAAAAGAGCATTAATATTTAAATAATATTTTCTCAATTTATTTTTATAATTAGCTGCAAGAAATATTTCAATATATTATATTCGAAAATTTATGTTCTTTTTAAAATGCTATTCAATGCGGGGTAATAGATATTTTACATTTTATTTAAAATCGTGTTTTACAAACAGGAAAACTAGAAATTTCATGCTGTATTAAAAGTACCATTAAATCGCTTTTTATTTATTTAAAATACTCTATTTTATTTAAAATGATATAAAATATTTAAATAAATAGTTAAATATTTAAATCGCACGACTTCTCACATTTTAAATGATTTTTGAAATTATGATTAGTGAATTTTGCTCATATATGCATGTTGTGCAATATAAAGTAGAGAATAAAATTAATGCTAATACCTTTATTTTTCATCTCTCATAGTTCATAAATATCTATTTAGCTTATAGCTTGCTTCTTTTGCTTCATTTGTAGTTGCTTCTCTCGTTTCTTGTATTAGAATACTGTGATTAGAAGAAATTCTAATATTCTACTTTTTTCAATTTTATTCTTTTATCCTTATTAAATCAGTCTTTTTTCTTATCGTTTTCGCTATTTGTACATTAAAACAAAGTAATTAAAGATTCCATGATAATCTATGATGGAATGATCTATCAACGAATTCGTTCCTTTGTGCTTTTTAAAGAATAAACCTGGATGTGTTATATCAACTTGGTCTGTTAAAACTGACATTTATAAACAATTATTCTTTACATTTGCTTGTAAATTTACTTTCTGAATTATTTCCAGCGATTGTATACTTATCACATTTTCAAAAATTATAAAGTACAAAAATTTTTGCAATACTTGTATAATATTATAACAATCGTATATTATAAAATAACATACAAATTTGCATGTACGTATGCATGTGTAAAAAAAATACATATAAAGTATATGTAAAACAGATGTTTGAAAAACATTTTAAAATGTTAGATGATGAATATTGAAGACAGTCTTTTTTTTTTACATCGGATGATAATCGAGGGCTAAAGTCAAGGCCGCTGAATTTCTTAAGCCGACCAATGATTCGTATCATTATACGTAAAATACGCGATCGCGTGAGGAAGGAGAAACGAATGAAAACTCGTAGGGAGGAACGATATACGGTTACTAGTGAATGATATCGTTAGATGCGTGTAACTGTTCGAAGAGGTCGTTGTCTGTGACATTTCAAATTACGAACGAAAGTCGAAAACGTTTGAAATTTCGTTTCAGGATGACGTTGACGTATTTGGAGAAAACATTATTGACTATATTGGCAGTGATTGGTCTACGAATTTTATTTCGGCTGAGTGTCCTCGTGTGGAGGAAATTAGTCGCACCGAATCTCGGCTTGGCCATCGATCTGACAAAGCAGGGTAAATGGGCAGTGGTCACTGGTTCCACCAGTGGCATTGGAAAAGAGTTCGCGAAACAGTTGGCGAAACAGGGCTTGAACGTTGTGCTGGTCTCACAATCTCAAACGAAGCTCGAGGAAACCGCAGATGAGATCAAACAGAAATATAATGTTGAAGTTCGTATCGTGCAGGCGAACTTGACCGAGGGACAAGCGGTTTATTCGAGAATTGCCAAAGCCACCGAAGAACTTGAGGTATTGTTTCTCTTTTCCATTTTCATTTATTTATTCATTCATGTTTATACAAATTAATACAAAACGTCTCGCATAAAGCGTTATAAACTCTTCCTTTCTCGAAACCATCGCGAAGTATCGACTTGAAATTTTCATATACTCCGCGAGCGAGTGATATATTAAGAGTACAAGTTAAATTTTGTGTAGGTGAATTACTCACTCTGTACATTTTTAAATGGACTGGCATATTAACGTTTAAACGACCGGCTATGACTATCAAAAATAAAAATAAATTCACATCAGCGAAGTCGTTCGGTTATACGCTTGGAAGACCAAAACTAGAAAGCTGGTGAGAGATAATTTAGGATACGCTTGTTTGATAAAGATATCGACGTAATAAGTGTAATATGACGGATCGCAGTGCCAGATTATTTTTGTTATCAAAACGCCTTTCATTTGAAATGTTCTTTTCTTATTCTGCATAGTTAAAAACTTTCGTAAGCAATATAAAATATTCTTCTCAAGAGTAGCTACAGAAGGATATTTTCCTTTCGTTCCTAAGTTTTTGTTATTTACTTTTCTCTTATCACTATGTATTTCCGTACTTCTAATTACATTCTTAAATGTACGAACGTTCCTTTTTTTTTTTTCTTCGTATTTTCTTACGTAACGATACACGACGTACGTGTACATCAAAAGATCGAAATAAAATAAAAGCTGCCTAATTAAAAAAAAAAAAAAACAAAAAAAAACTACCTAAATCAATCGATCGAAAATTAATGTAACTCATTTTTGAAAAGTTGGGAGTGATACTCTTGCGAAACTCATCCTAGTAACTACTTTCATGGTTTCTAAATGATAAGCTCTCCCTTCTACGCTTTATTTGAGACACCTTCAATTAACGCACTACCTTTGTCAATTATCCCATAAAATCGCGTCAGTATGAGGTGTTAAATTTGTTTCAAAATTGTCGCTCAATCTTTTAATCGTAATCCATTTTTAACAGATCGCTGTGGTGATAAACAATGCCGGGGCCAGTTACGAACATCCAGATTTATTTAACAGCGTCCCGGAGGAAAGTTTAACGAAGATTCTGCAGCTGAATGTTATGGCGGTGACGGGGGTTGCAAGAGCTCTTCTCCCGCAAATGTTCCAACGTAGAAAGGGTGTTTTGATAAATATCAGCTCGATATTAGGAGTCATACCAGCGCCTTATTTAACTGGGTACGCTGCCAGCAAAGCCTATGTCATCAAGCTTAGCCATGACTTGGCCGTAGAAGCAGAACCGCACGGTGTCACCGTCCAATGCATTATTCCTGGCTTAGTAGCGACGAAGATGTCAAAGATCAAGTGAGTTCAATAGAAGCACGTGCACGTTTTATTTGCATTATACATATTTATTCCGAAGGAATGCTTATCATCGTCAAACGATTAAACGCGTAATTATTACGCAGGAAGTTTTCAAGTTTTCATCACAGCAAAAAGTATAACTGAAACGGTAACGAAAGTTTGCGGTTGGTGATTTAAATTATTGCAACCTGATAATAAAAAAAGAGAAAAAAGTCATACGAGCAATTCATCTGACGTTTAAAGCGTCATTTTGAAACGTAAAGCTCGACAAGTTCAATGACATCGTAACAGCAACGAGTCCGTGCGAAAAGATATTCGAATTTTTGCAATTTTCGAGAAAAAAACGTATCCTTTCATTTCTACTCGTTGCACGATGTAACATTATTTTTGAAAAAAAAAACGAACGAATTCAGGGTTATGAAAATAGAGGATTTGCTATACAACAATTGTTATATAATTGTTTTTCTTTTTAAAACCTATGATTCTGATGAGTAATTTTAAACTATATTTTAGTATTTTAACTATGAATTTTTCACTGTATAATATACATGTATATATTACACATACATGTATCTTTTAGGAAACCAACTTGGATGGCACCGTCGCCAGAAACATTCGTGAAATCTACGTTGAAAACGATCGGCATCGAATCGTGTACAACTGGCTATCCGCCTCATTTCTTGTTAACTGCCTTTGTACACAGCTTACAATACGTCTGCGAGAGAGGTGCGCTCTGGCTAGTTTCAAAAACCTTGTGTAATATAAGAAATCGTGCTCTGAAGAAAAGCAGAAGAGAAGGAAATGGTACGTTAAAATAAGAGGAATATCGATTCGATCCTCATCTTTATTTCTCTCACTTTCCACTTTCCTTCTCCTTCCTCTCCCTTCTCAATTCGTGTTTCTCTTTCTTCCTTGTGACTACATCCTGTCTTTTCTTGCTCTAATTTTTGCCTTTCTTTTAGTCGCAACGTAAGAGACACTAGCTGGTTAACCGTAAATCTGTGTTCTCTCATTTGATGATACGAGGCACAACTGATGAAAAGATATGCAATAATCAAAATATCGGATATTTCTTCTTGAACCTACATACATATGAAATTGAACATCATAAAATTCAATTATTCCACTAAATTCTCTCTGATTGTTTTCGTTTCTGTTTTTTTCTTTTTTTTTTGCTGGTTAATATCTTTGTACACATATATATATATATATGTACGTTTGTGTGTGTGCGTGTGTCTGTTATTTATAACTCGTTATATAAGTGAATAAAATATGTGACTGTTTTCCTTTTCTTTTTTACCTTTTTTTTTTTTGTCAAACAATAAGTATGTGTTATAGTGACAAACAATATGTATTTGTCTTATAAATTTATAATTCAATTTCGATAACAATAATAATTATGAAAGAGAGAACATTTGTCCCTATGTCCAGCATAAGAGATCACTTCCAAAGTTGAGTACCTATTTGTGGCGATAGTTTCTTACAACATAATAATAATTTATTATGATTGCAGTTGTTGTTAGAAGAAATTAATTTATTATAATTAATAACAAACTAATAATCTAATTCGATATTGAACTAATTGAAAAAACAGACTGTGATTTGTACTTATAAATACATATAGTACATTAAGCAACGTTCTAACATATTATATTATAACTATAATGTTAAGAATTCAAACTTCTCGACTTATTCCCTGGAAAACTCAGAATTAGTAGTTCATCTATTAAATCATTCGAATATTTTATATATTTCTTATGTCATTGAAAATAAAAGGAATTGTATTAAAATATTCTTATTTATTACAAAAGACAAAAAAAGATTATTTCTCAGAAGATGTAATGAAAAATGAACGTAAGTATAGGGATGCGAAGTTTTATATTCATTTCGACAATTCACTTCACGATTAAAAAACAAAGAAAATATTCGGATTTTGTTATCCAAAAATTATTATTTAATATTAAAAACGAAGAATAGCATAAATATATCACCACTGACTAACAATAAAAATTTTGAGATTTTGAAACACTTTACCGCGCCTTAGTCTCAGATTTCAAAATACCGACCAAGAAAGGCTTACCATTAGACTATTTCTTCCACCACCCACGATTTGGTACGACAAACATAGAAAATGTTCAAATCACAGGTCAAACCATTACACTGAAATTTAGACAACGATTCAACACCTTCAAATTGAACCATACAAAATTCAAATCTCTTCGACACAAAACATAATATAATAAAAACAACAATATTTCAATATAATTTAGATTGAATAAGAATAATTCAATATAAGCATAAATATATATTATTATTATTGTAACAATTATATCTTGTCTAAAATTTTTAAACTAACATATAACTTTGTTCAATATTATTCAAGAAATAAGCCCGCAACAATCACTTAAGTGTACACGTAAGATCCAATTAGTTACTCATAAAATTAAACAAAATTAAACGAAAGAGAATCTCAAGGATAATCACGAACATTCTTGAAAAGCAACACACGATAATACGTATTAGAACAGTAAAAACGATTAAACGTATTAGAACCATTGATTAACTATCGATCGACAAAACATTGAACGATGTACAAGCCGTGGAAGAATAATTAATAAAGAATTTGTCGTTAAAAATAATTTAATAACTCAGTCATCAATGATACGAAAATAAATTCTAGGAAATCGCTAATACTTTGAAATGAGACTATTCTATTACAGTAATTAAAAATTTGATATATTTTTAGACTTTTCTTATTCTTCTTGGGAAGGGACTTCAGGTCGATGACTGGAATTTTGTATCAGGATAACATGAGACTCGAGGAAGTGGCACAAAAAAATCTGTCGTTGAATAGTTCTTCTGATACAAGGGCTTCTCGAAAAATATTTAAGCGGGAATATCTCGAGAATAAGAAAGCGTATATCGCTGAAATGTCGAATTTTGTATCAGAAGCATATACCAATTGAGGAGGTGACACGGCGCCAAGTCGAGCTGCTCTTCTGATATAGAGGTTCTTCTAAAAAACTTCAAGTGGGAATATTTCGTGAAACAAAAAGTGTATCTCGCTGAAATTCCGAAAATTTTATCGGGAGCATTCGAAAAGAGAGAAAGTGGCACGAGAAGGCCCCAAGTCGAGTGGTACTCCAGATACAGGGGTAAACGTTAAGCAGCAATATCTCATCAACCAGAAACCATATTTGCCTGAAATTTCGAATTTTATATCAGGAGCATGTGAACATCGAAGAGGTGGCACGATAAGGCCCCACGTCTAGAGAGCAACCTGATACAGTGGTTTGACAAAAAAATTACCAGTGCGTATATCTCGTGAACCAGAGGACCTTTCTCTTTGTAATTTCGAGTTTGGTGACAGGAGCATATAATCTCGAAGAGGTGGCACGACGACGCCCCACCTCCAGCGGTTCTCCTGATGCACACGTTGATCGATAAAAATTCAACCGGAAATACATAGGGAACCAGAGTTACTTTCTCGCTGAAATTCCGAGCTTTGTATCAGGAGCACATGACAATCGAAGAGGTGGCACGATGAGGCCCCACCTCCAGCGGGTCTCCAGGTACAGTGGTTTCTCGAAAAAAATTCAAGTGCGAATATCTTGTGAACTAGAGGACCTTCCTCTTTGAGATTTCAAGCTTTGTATCAGGAGCACATGACAATCAAAGAGGTGGCACGACGAGGCCCGACCTCCAGCTGGTCTCTTGATACACAGGTTAATTGGTAAAAATTTAACCGGGAATATATTGGGAACCAGAGTTACTTTCTCGCTAAAATTTCGAACTTTGTATCAGGAGCATATGACAATCGAAGAGGTGGCACGATAACCCCAACACCAACGGGTCTCCTGATACAGTGGTCTTACGAAAAAAATTCAAGTGCGAATATCTCGTGAACTAGAGGAGCTATCTTTTTGAGATTTCAAGCTTTGTATCAGGAGCACATGAGAATCGAACAGGTGGCACGATAAGGCTGCACCACCAGCGGATCTCCTGATACACGGGTTAATCGATAAAAATTCAACCGGGAATACATTGGGAACCAGAGTTACTTTCTCGCTGAAATTTCGAGCTCTGTATCAGGAGCACATGACAATCGAAGAGGTGGGACGATAAGGCCCCACCTTCAGCGGGTCTCCTGATACAGTGTTTTTTCGAAAAAAAATTCAATTGCGAATATTTCGTGAACTAGAGGTCTTTTCTCTCTGAGATTTCAAGCTTTGTATCAGGAGAACATGAAAATCTAAGAGGTGGCACGATAAGGCCCCACCTCCAGCGGGTCTCTTGATACAGTGTTTTTTAGAAAAAAAATTCAATTGCGAATATTTCGTGAACTAGAGGTCTTTTCTCTCTGAGATTTCAAGCTTTGTATCAGGAGAACATGAAAATCTAAGAGGTGGCACGATAAGGCCCCACCTCCAGCGGGTCTCTTGATACAGTGTTTTTTCGAAAAAAATTCAATTGCGAATATTTCGTGAACTAGAGGTCTTTTCTCTCTGAGATTTCAAGCTTTGTATCAGGAGAACATGAAAATCTAAGAGGTGGCACGATAAGGCCCCACCTCCGACGGGTCTCCTGACACAGTGTTTTTTCGAAAAAAAATTTAATTGCGAATATCTTGTGAACTAGAGGACCTTTTGCTCTGAGGTTTCAAGCTTTGTATCAGGAGAACATGACAATCGAAGATGTGGCACAATGAGGCCTCACCTCCAGCGGGTCTTCTGATACAGAGGTTAATCGGTAAAAATTTATCCAGGAATATATTAAGAACACGAATTATTTTCTCGCTGAAATTTCGAGCTTTGTATCAGGAGCACATGACAGTCGAAGAGGTGGCACGACAAGGTTCCGCCTCCGGAGTGCTCCTGATTCATAGGTATTAATAATGGAATTCAAGCTGGGATATTTCGAGAACCAGAAGTTCTTTGTCGCTGTAATTTCGAGATTTGTATCAGGAGCATAAGGTAATAGTGGAGGTTGCAGCATAACGCACTGCCTCCAGCGATTCTACTGATACATATTTTTCTTGTAAGAATTTCGGGCTTAGGAACTTCTTGCAGAATGTTTTGTATCAGAACAGTGGAGTGTAGGAGAGTTCTTAATAGTTTGCTTATTAACTAATTGTTCCTGCAGTCTAGTTTAGAGCGTGAAATACATAAACGGAAGGAATTTGCGCCGTCTAAACTGAACTGCAGGTTGCGTAGTTCTTAGCTTGATATTGTTTTACAAACAAAAGTTTTACTGTTTGTAAAACCATATCAATTACCAGATCTCACCACGCGGAGGTGTCTACGCACGAGACCCGCCCGGGCCCTAATCCCAACCACCCTCCATTTCAACTAACTCGGCATTCTTAAGGAATGCAGATATTTTATTCTACTTGGCCCGGGGTTACATAAAAAGGAGGTAGACGTTCAATAGTTCAATCTCAAACTTAAATGTAAGTTTTAACTCTAAGGCGCATGTATGAGATTGAACTGTGGAACTCTGTCTCCCGAACAACGATCGCGTTAACAATCTTACAATATATACACTCATACAATCATACATTACATACATTACATACAATCATATATTACATACAATCGTACATTATATACAAATGCAAATCGTACAATATGTCGCAATCACTCGTAACCTTTCATACTAATCACACACTCGTCTAACATGAAAGTTACACAATAATTGTACAATAACTCGCAGCCCTATCATTTTGTATCAGAGACGTTTATCGAACTTTCAACGAAATAAAGGTAACGTAACTATCGGCACATTTTAATAACGTGCCCTGGAAGGGATATAACGCGAAATGAAACCGCGGTTTGTTAGTGTATGAAATCGAGGTTCGAGCACTTAGAGGCAAATTGTCTAGCGCAACCCCCAACGACACAGTGAGGTTCCGCTGAGTCGGATTACAAAGGAACTAGACTACATGAACCTCACCTCGTCCATTCAGACGAGGCTGCAGTTCCTCGATTTGACACACTGACAACGAAAGTTGGTAACTATACTCTAGTGCAATGACTGTAAGGATAGTAACAACGATCGAAAGTAGATGGGTGAGAAAGGATTCCTAATTTCGTCTCAAATTAAATAAACGTGTCTTTGTACAGAATGCGCTCACAGTGAATTTACAAATATTGGCTATCTTATAATTAACTAAAACTAAACGCACGCAACTTAAAATTAAAACGCACGCATCCCACGATGTCCTAATAGATCCCTCGTCGTCCATCGGTGGCCCGCTGGGGGTCCAATAGTTTACTTATCAACTAATTGTCCCTACAGTTCAGTTTAGACCGTGAAATAAAGGAAGGAAAGAAATTTATACGGCCAAAACTGAATTGTAGGTTGCGTAGTTCTTAGCTTGATATCGTTTTACAAACAAAAGTTTAACAAACTTTAATGTTTGTAAAACGATATCAATTACCAGGTCTCACCACGAGGAGGTGACTACGCACGAGACCCGCCCGGGCCAGAATCCCATTCACCCTCCATTACATTCAAGCAACTCGACATTCAAATTAATGAATGCCGAATTTTTATTCTACTTGGCCCGGGGTTACGTAAAAAGGAGACAGACGTTCCATAGTTCATTCTCAAACTTAAGTCTAAATCTTAACTCTAAAGCGCATGTATGAAATTGAACTATGGAAGTCTGTATCGACTTAACAATCATACATTACATAAAATCATACAATCATTCATTCATACGATACATAACTAAAACTAAACGCACGCAACTTAAAATTAAGGCGCACGCATCCCACGATGTCCTGCTCGGGGCTTAATAGCTAACTTATCAACTAATTGTCCCACAATCATTCAATCATACAATACATATAATCATACAATACATTCAATACATACACTCATACAATCATACAATCATACATTCATACAATACATAATTAAAACTAAACGCACGCAATTTAAAATTAAGACGCACGCAACTTAAAATTAAGACGCACGCATCCACGAGATCCCTCGTCGTCCATCGGTGGCCCGCTGGGGGCCCAATAGTTCACTTATCGTGAAATTAAAAATAGGAAAGGAATTTGCACGGTCTAAACTGAATTGTAGGGTGCGTAGTTCTTAGCTTGATATCGCTTTACAAACATCACAGTTTTACAAACTTTAATGTTTATAAAACGATATCAATTACCACGTGGAGGTGACTACGCACGGGTCTCATTATAATTTATTGTAAATCAGTACTGTTTTATATATGTATGACACGAGTCATAACTTGTGTTGAATTTAAGTAATTTGTTGGAAAAAGAAAAGTTTGTTCATAAAATAAGGCATAATTATTTGATTAATCTTATGACTGATTTAAGATATTGAATAAATATTCATGTTTGACAAATTAATACTAAAAGACTAAATTATTTTCCTTATTATAGATTTAAAGAGAAATACTGAAAGTATTTGATAATATTTAAATAGCAATAGTATTGTTATAATAATATATCTATGTACATGCAGAAATATAGCGTTATATTATGTTAATTATTAAAGCATGGTTACTATCAAAATATATCTTGTACGAGTACGACAAGTCATGGCAATTGATCTCGTATTAAAGTTCAAATAATCATGATGATAATAAAAATAATTAAATAATTATAAAAGCAATTAAAATAATTCGTTAATGATGCGAAACAGTTAATTAAAATTTCTTAGATATGTATTAGTGGCTCGATTACTACAAATGATTAATTAAAAATTTTAAATAGTACTTAGAAACGTTATAGAAAAGAATTTACTGTTTAATTGTTACAAATAAATTATTAGAAATATTAGATAACGTTTAAACAATTCGAATATTCAGAAATATTATTTGAAAATTTGCTTCTAAAATTTGCGTCGATCCGTACGCGACGAAATGTCGATTCATACTGAGCTCTTATTTCCGTATCGATCGAAATATACCTTCGTTAATCGTTCGACGAAAAACAGTTTATTAAAATTTCGTAGAAACGTATTAGTGACTCGATCGCTACAAATGATGAACTGAAAATTTTAAATAGTTATTGGAAATGTTATAAGAGAGAATTTATTGTTGAATTGTTGCAAGTAAATTATTAGAAATATTAGATAGTGTTTAAACAATTATAAAATAGAATTTATTGTTTAAGTATTGCAATTATTAGAAATATTAGATAATGTTTAAACAAATAGAATATTCAGAAATATTATTTAAAAATTCACTCCTAAATTTTGGTCGATGTGCCCACGACGGAAGTTTAACTGTTAATGTTTCGGTCGATAGTGAACAGTTGATAATTTTTTTTAGTATTTCGAAAAACCATTTTTCTATTATGCTAATCGATAATTTAGTAGTCTTTACATTTTTATCGTAAAATTACACTTTCATGATTATGTTACAATGTTAAATGTAATAATTTATTAATTTTTTATTGGCTAAAACTAAATTTACATTTTCATGATATTAATTTTTAAGTTACAACTGCATTGATGTATATTAAATAGAAATTTATCTAGAGAAAAGTTATGTAGTCAAAAATCGAGTTAAGCAGTGATCTTCGCTTCTGAATGACATAACATATAAGCGCAACATATAAAAATTTTCGCTCGTTTCAGACAGCAAGAAATATATGTATTATGTAACTATTTTTTCTGTCATTGTAAATAAAATAATTCAAATATTATAAATGAATTATTCAAGCTATGGAATAATGCTTGGGAATTCAATCGCTGATTCAATTGTTACAAGTAAATAGTTAAAATTGTTAATATACAGAAATATCATCGAAATGCATTATTTTACAGTTTGAATAATTCATTTGAAACAATTAAATTATTTCTACAATGTTTCTAGACATTATTTAATAATTGTCACAACTTTCATATTACGATTAATTATTTATTTATCTCAATTTTCATCAATCCCAATGTTTTAAATCGTTATATGTTCCACCACGTTCAATTCAATGAATAATGCTCGAAATAAATCTGACAACGCTATCCATATTTTCTGATTTTCGTGGTGCAAAACTTGCTTGAATCGGTACGACAGGATGTGACACGAAAATGGTAAGTGGGCCCATGCATCCTCCAGTTGTGGGCCGGAAAAGTACATGCTAGCTCTATTCATATACCTCGTCTGTGCTTAAGCGTAGAGTGCGCTAAAAAACGAATGATTCTTTTCCTGGTCGGTATTTCAGATTCTGATACACGAAGTCTTGTTTCAAGTCTGGTCTATTCTATCTTTAGTCAATGCCACAAGCGAGGAATACAGAAGAACAGAAAAAAAAGAGAGAGTAAACCGTGCTGGTGAACATCTGAGAAGAGTTTAAAATTCCGATCTTCTGCCTTCTCTTTCGAATTCCCACCTCTTCAAAACTTCTGTAAAATTTGTATAATTATCATTGTTGAATGTTAGATAATATTAAAGACATTAGTGAAACTAAAATATTTCGAACACTTTTGTCGGAGACACGTACTTTGCGATTTTTGAAAATCACGGAAACTGAACATTAACAAATCGGTTCGCCGAATAGAGTTCAACCGATAACTCATCAGGTTCGAAAATTCAAAATTTCAAAAATTTAAAAATTCGAGTACTTGAAGACTGAAAGAGAGAAGCTCGAAGATTGAAAATCTCGGAATTATGGGAATTAAAAAGACAAATGAAAAAATTCAGATAATCAGAGGAGAGTCCGGGATTCCGATGTTACTGCTTCTTCGTGGAATTTTCCCTTCTCCAGGACCTGACACTTATGAGAAGACAACGGTACCAGTATCCACATGCATCGCGATTAGACAGTGGTCTAAAACTTGACCTCGATCGATGACCTCAATGAGTGTTCCTCTCGTCGTCCACTTTTCCTTGGTTTCTTTGCGTGGTTCGATGATCTGCGTCTGGATCTATGTAACCTAAGCAATGTATCGCAAGTGAATCAATTACACGACATCTGTAACTGTAATTAATGTCAATAGACTTGTAGAACCCAAGGTCACGGTGAAGATGCAATAGCAGTCGCATAAAGCAATTGTAATAATTACAAACACAAATAAATAATATTAATATTGATATATTCTAATTAATAATATTATAGATATAATTTAAGAGTTATTTAAATCAACTATTTCGATAGTCAAGTCTGTATTTAATTTCATGTTAAGAATATATGAATTTCATATTATTATCATATCAAAAATACATGAATTCGAAACGGAAAATAACTATTCTAAAATTTTCAAACAAAGAATTTCAAGAACTTACGATCGTGAGAAGAGAATAAAAAGTAACACCTGTAAAAGTACGCAGAGAATAACATATAAAAGCAAGGGAATCAACAGGCTACATAAAAGAAATACAATTTTCTAGAAACTACTTGAAAGTCGTGGTTCGTGTCACGGACAACCGTCGTTGATAAACGAAAATCATCGATCATTTCTGCTGTATCTAAAGAACATTATTATATTGATTGATGTTGAAAGCTTTCTTCCTGCGGAACCTTCATAGGTAACATAGCATCAATTCATTCGCCCCGCAATTACAATCCTTCTCGCCGACTCTAATTAGTTAAGAGATTGTTATTTTTCAATTTCAATAATTTTTTTTCCATTCAATTCGTTACCTCGTTTTATTATTTCTTTGGTACTCTGCACGTAAAGAGAATGATTCGCGCCAATTTCCTTTTTCTTATTGATTACTTTCTTATTAACAATAAGATGGTATTACATTGATCCGTATATCGATTCGAATCGATGAGAATGCAGTGAATTAAGGTAATTACGCATTACGCATTACGCATGTCATTGTCACATAATTGTCAAACTGTTGAAAATAATATTAACTGCATTGAGAATAAATTTAAATGAATGAATTTGCTGTAAATTTGTAAACAATTTCGCTATCCAATACGTTGGAATTTATTGAAAATTGAGTTACTAACATTATTCTACAAAATTTGTAAAAGATCATTCATCAGAACTGCTTTCTTGCATCTCTCACATAGAAATATGTGTTAAGGATATATGTACGTAGAGAGCTTATTACCTTTAGTGACTTCAATTGAGAAAATCTAATTGACTGTGAGTTTGTAGAACGAAATAATCATAACGTTAATCATCTTAAAGCAATTTAGAAATTTAGAAATTTAAATATTTATACATTGATTGAAAGAATAATTTTTTCGGATTTCTTAAATTTAGAGAAGATACCGCTAGCATTTCTGCATAAATTTGCAAAATAAATTTTTAAAATACCTTTAAATCCAATTTAGAACGTGCATGTATTCGTACGTCTGAAATTTAATTAATTGCGAATTCAAAAGATCCATATAAATCTATAGATATCGATGTTTATCATCCCCTTTCGAAAATATAGAAACTTCAAAAGTATCGTACCAATGAAATCGAATGATTCAAAATCAATTCCAAAATCACGCGTACAAACCTCTTCAAACATCTTGCTTGATCTAAATCAAACCCGTATATATAATAGAATGACAATGAATTTCCACGCAAAGACATATTTTAAGCAATAGCGTAGGCGGAAGAACGGCGACTAACATAAGTTGCCCGACAAAAAGGCTCAACGATGGCTAGAAAGTTATGGTCCATGATTGTGTGGCCGTTAAGCCTGTCCCATTTATGCTTCTCGCTTTGAACGTACATGCCACACGTTTAAACGCCTTCGTGGAAGTATCAACGCCGTCAGCTGGCGTTAAAATTTTTATACATACCTAGTGTTCGCAGAAACCGGAAACCCATTAGTTTGTCGGTAAAACACGACCGTGGTGAAATCTCGTTGACTCGCAAAAAGATAGCTACTACAGTTTCTTCTGTTTTACAGATAATAGTTTCAGAATGTTTTCGCGTGGTCTGCTGTCACTATTAATTACAGTGAGCGCTCCATTTCTTTCATATTCGAACGCTTCAGCGTTCATATTTTGTAATATTTTGTAAGACGTCGATGTAATAGGACGTATTGTTTCATTCAAGGAGAACCGTTTACTGCTGTACGATTTACGCGATTATTTCTACTGCTATTTTGTTGGGCAGGTGTATTTTCTTTTCGCGGTGTTTGAAAGTTACAGAGTTAAGAAATTTGAAAATTGGATAGTCCAATCAATTCGATTTTAAATATCCTTTGATGAAAAGAAGAATAGAAATAGTAATTTATATTCTCTCCTAATTGTATATATGAATTACGATAATTCCTCCTCTATAAATTTTTTAATATTTTCAACTTTAATCATAGTATATGTATTCTTTATTTTAGTGGCAGTTTTCAAGACAACAATCTGGTTAGGTTACTTTTTTTTTACACCAGTATATCGTTAATTACAAGTTGCAAAGAACGGTGAATTATGATCTTTCCTCGGTTTGTGAATAAGAAAGGATCAGTGAAACTCGGCTCGTTTTGAGAGACGGTTTCGAATCGAACTCTTCTTAATACGTAATTTTTACTGAAATCGGTAATACCATTTACCTGTGCATGTGTTGCATCTATTAAGTTTTATTTTCACGCTTAATTGTAAATCATTCAATACACAGAGTACACCGTTCAAAGCAGTTAGCTAAAATAATTCGATTATTCTTGAGTCAGCAGATTTGCGAATTTTTGACTATGCACATTTCCCTTTGTTAGGAAACTGAAACAAAGCGGAATACAATTCAATCGGAGAAGAATAAAATCTTATTGGGAGCATCTAATGCAACTGCATACAATAGTTATCCATATACAACAAGCTTTTACATATACGTACCGTTCAAGAAAGCGTAACGTAATCTTCAATTTTTTTTTTTTTTCGTACAAAGCATTAGCTTCTCCTATTACATATAAATCCGTGCTCGAGTCAATGACTTTTATCGATCTGGATCACTTTTCAACGTTCCAGCCTCTCAGTATTCGAATTCTTTTATTTTGTGAAAATGTGAATACGTTTCACATTAATATATATTTTTTTTCCATTGAGATATTACCATTTTTATCATCTTTGGGGAAACTTAAGTGTTCGTTTTTAACAATGAGAAGTTTATTTGTTTGATTCGTACAGTAAGTTTCTCCAAAGTATAGACATTTTAATTTTTTGTACTTTCAGAATAAATCAATTATATTTTTGAATAACGTTGGATTTTCCTTCTTGCTTCCTGGTTTTATTATGATTGCCATCGTGTTTTCTGTGTCTTTACATTCACAAGTTCTCCGCAGGATAAGTATGGTTCATTCTCTTCAATGAACTACATAATTATTATATATTCGTGTCGAATAATCAGAACTGAAATAGGAAAAAAAGTCTGACATAATGACGAATCAGGAAGCGGATATGTATAATTTTTGCGAGCGAATATTTACGAACAATTATTTGTCGAACACAATCTTACTTTCGCTTTTAAACCTCGCACTCCCATATCTACGAAACTTACGTGGATACTCGTCATAGCAAATGGATCTCCTTACATTTTTATGTGAACTTAGTAAGAACGATTTAGTAAGTAAATATGTATCCAGTCTTCAAAATTTTCATCTTGTAATTCTGAAACAAATTACACGTGTATGCATGAATTCAATTTTCGTAGAAAAATTTGCCCATTTGAAGAAGACTGTAATTATGTTAATGAAATTTAACATAATAATGATTTAGAGTTTACCAATCACGTCATTTAACTTATTTTCCAATTGTAAAAATTCTTTTTCGACAAAATTTTAAATAACATGAATGACAGTATGTAATATCATATATATAATACAACAATTTTAATGTATATAATATTATTAGAAAATATAAGATAGATAAATTGCTATCATTGCTTTTTTCCTCAGTTAACTGATTATTTAACTTTGTTATTAGAGCGAAATTATTGTAAAAAATGATATTAACATTTTATCATCAAATCGTTCCTGTATCAAACAAACGAATGCTTTATTCACCCCCCTACTTCGACAAATAGGCACTCATTTATCACACCAACACTATTTCAATGAACGCAACGATATGAATACAAACACGAAATCGGCAAAGCATTCGTGCGTTTGGTGTAAACGCACCATTAAATTAGTTGGTCTACCGTAATAGCTACTTATTGTAAGAACAGATCCAGAAGCAATCGCTACCATGTAATTTTTTGTAATTCAAATAATTTCAAAACAATTACGAACACGTTCTCTATTATACCACTTTCACGCAAATTTCTATTCAAGGAACATGTACTTATCGCTAATTGCTATTATGATAATGTTACGTAACTCGAAACAAAAATATTATCTGTATATATAGATGGCAAGAAACGTGTTAAATTATTGATTTGAAAAATTTGGGCAATTACACAGCAACTAAATAAAGTACTTACCTTAAACAGCACTTTAGGATATAATATAAATGTAATTAAGTTCAAGGATCGTCACAATTAGAACAGTATTAATAAATCCAGAATCCAATTCAAAATATATACAAAAAAAACGAGAATCTAAACTATTATATTTTTAATCTTAATGAAGATGAAACTTTGTAATATATATTGTAATTGCATACATACTAGCAATAAAAGTACTATATAGATATGTGTATATCGTGCTATATATATATATATATATATATGTGTGTGTGTGTGTGTGTGTGTGTGTGTAAATATCAAATTTTATTTTTCTCGAAATGCTCGAGAAAAAAAGAATGAAGCTTTTACTCTTTCAACTCTGTCAAGAGAAAGTAATGGAAAAATCGGCAGAAACCTCGGCAACTCTCGAATGAACTGATAATACGAACATTGTTAGTTCTCTGTTTGCGCGTGTATTATTACAAAAGACACATTTGTTAGTCGTTATTATTTAGATCAACTGCTTCAACGATTAAAAACGACGCAATTGTTATAAAAGCCCACAATAGAATTTCAATTATCTACATTAGAATCGTTTGCGCGAAACTCTCCATTCGTTAAATCTCAACGTGTAGCGAAGACAGTATACGCTGTATGTGTGACAGCGTTTACGAATAAATAAATGAAGAGCAAATAAGAAATCAGAAATAAAAAGCGTACGACAGACCGCCTCGTTTCTTGTACGAATTTCTATACTTACACGGACTTTCCAGTCCATCAGTTTTATGCGTTCTACTTTTGTACATTTAATTGTCTCGATATACTTAGCGGGATTTTAATTTTAAAATTGTAAAATTTTAATTTTAACGTGCCCGTAGTTGTAACCATAGGCTAACCTACATTCACCCTAAATTCCCATACGACGTGAGCTCCCCTTAGCGGTTGTATTGATTTCTATGATGGCGGCCGGCCGGCGCCTGCACCGTCCATGCTCGAGGAACTTGAAACATCTATCATCGTGTTTCCCTCGAAATGTATCGATGAATTGTGCACAGTGTTTTCTGTCGATGGTGCATACTAGAAATTAATCAATAGAAGCGCACCGTGTATGTACTGCGTGAGTTCCTTTGTTGAATTTCGGGACTTACTTATGAAGAACGAAACGACGAGACAGTGAGGATTCGACAACAACGATGTTCGTGCGTCTGCGAGGTCCTTAACACGAAACCATCACCGGTGTCCCAGTTCCTGACATGAGTCCTATGGTAATTTAAAGAAAGGACGGTGAGTAATTTTCTCTGATGGTTAAATAGAAAGGGGAATGCTTTTGATGATGCGTGTACACGATGTACTGAAAGATGAAGTCGGTTGGTGCAGGGTGCAAGGAAGGCGCTGATCGAAATGATTGTAAGTCAGGCATGTCTAGTTTGCATACAACGAATCGTGTAATTGGTGACACGATTATTTTTATCATTAATGTAATATGTAACCTCTCTGATTGCAACCTGTTAACCAGATCGTTCATCGATCAAAAGTATCTATGCTTTGAAAATTAAAGAAAGTTAACAAGGGCAAGTAAATTTCAAATATATCCACTTCGATTTTTCTCAAATTTGATAGTTACCTTCGACGTATATTAAAATATGTGAAATCCAAACGAGGAGGTCATTGTGCAAGACTAAGAGAATGGGAGTGAACGAGTTGACAAGTTAAATTGCTGAGTCTAATCGAATTAATTATTTTGTGTAACATATACGTACTTGTCAGGCTTTTTCTCGATGGTAAAGATAGCTAAATTTAATTATTTCATTTCTTAGAGGCAAGTTATCTGCATTTAGCTGTGCTTAGTTGTTAACAATTTATTTTTGACCGATGGAAAAAATGTGATAAAAGTGTGGATTCAATCGTGGCATAATGAAAGCTGAGTCACTCGAGACCTACTTAAAACGGCCGCGCAGTTCTGTTTACTTCAGCGATAATATCACGCGTATGTTTCATTTCGAACAAACCTTGGTATTTAATGTGACGTTAATCATGACGTTACAAGGAAAAATGACATGTTTGACTGACGGGAAAAATTTTATTTCGATAAAATAAATTTGCGAAAAAGGATCCCCGATTTCGATGATTTCTTAATTCTTAATATATTATTATCTTTACTTCATGATACGATGTTGTGGATAAGAACATATGGTATATGATAGTTCAAAATACGTAGCAGTTCATGCTAAATATTCATTGACTGCTGAATTTTGAATCTATGAATTCAAATTCACTTGCATTTGAAATATGGAACAAGAACGAAACATTTATATAACTACAATTTGTTCCGTTTCGTTTTTCTGGTAACCTTGGAAAAAAAATTCCACTGTGCGTGAATGACATTGTTCACTGAATAAATATTATTTTTTGTTCTAGTAAAGCCTAAGAGTTATACAAATATATTTTATTCCTATGACACTGTTTGATGTCGCATTATTTTTTTATTAGTCGTCGCTTACAATATTTTATAATTTCAATTTCCTCACTTCAAAATCATCTTTTCTCCTGAATCAAAAGACGAATCAAAATAGTGTATACATGAATTAGTTGCTATTAATTGTATATACATAAGTTAGTTGCAAACGCTCGCATCGAGCAACTGCTTTTTTTTTTTCTAAGTAACTTTCGTTGTCCAGTCGCTCGGTTGGAAACATAATCTGCAAGTTACACAAATCGCGTTTAGAATTAGATGCGTGAGGTATCTCTCCATGCTCATTGCGTCGGGGAGATTTCACTTTCGCTGCTTCTTCAGTCTTAATAGGTAAATTCACAGCTAGAAATGCAAATCAGCCTGCGGTGAAATCAGCAGATAGAAAAAGATGCTTCGATCGAGAAAGAAAAGCATAATAGCCGACTGATTACATGGTCACTCGCAAGTAACCGGTAGCGATCTATTGTTTTTGTTACTTTCTATCGGTAATCTTGATTGAGGAAACGTGCGGAAGAATTTTATTCCGAGGGTATATCCATTCAAGAATAAAGAATTTTTTAAAAAATGTAAGATTAGGAAAATGAAACTAAGTTAAGTGATAATAATTAAAAGATACCGAAATAAAAATAACACATCGTTTTACATGTTATACTTTAATTATATTGTTTACTACAATGTACATTCTTTACCCCGCAAAAGAAAGAGAAGCTTTAAATTTCAGAATGATAATTTCGAATGTTCAAATGTTTCACTGAAAGACATCCAAAATAATATAGAAAGATAGAGCGAGGTATAAAGGTGATTCATGATTAATCTGTACGATTAGAACATAAGAGAAAATCAAAACAGCAAAGGGGAAACCAGGTTGTGCTATCATCAGATATTTCTTCTCTTTTTAATCAGTACGATTGAAAGTGCATGCATCAAAGGAAATATTCAAAATTATGTGATTTTTACTTAAATCAGATCTGAGAAAATAAAATTTGCATTTCTTTATAACATAAATTTCTGTTGCGTTATGAAGTCGGAATTTGACTTTGAAATGAAGAACTATGTTTGAATTATTAATTAAACTAGTAAAATTATCGTTGCTTCTCCGCAGTTGTTGAATATAAATAGCGTAAAAATAAATATTAACATGAAAATCCTCGTTATTATTAATCGTCGTATATTCTCTCAAGTCTAGACATTGACCTCGAAAGTGAGGTGATCGCAAGTTCAAGCAACCGGTACAGAAGAAAGTGCGAATCAACCTCCTCGATCAAGTTACGCGTCAGGAACATGTTGATCAAATTATCCATATCGCATGTACAGTGACATTTGGTATTAGTTGCAATAAAAATGTGACTCGTTACCAACTTCCTGTCTAGACCAGTTTATAAACTAAACTAACCTCAGTTGTAAACTTGAATTTTCCGCGAAATGTTTGCCTTTCCTCTTGATTATTTTCAAGAACGAGATAAAACGCTACAGTTTTCTATATTTTCCTGAACGTTCTTTTGAATCGACTGGAAAAATAAATTAATTAATTTAATGAGAATAATTTTCGTAATCTTAAGATGCATTAGTTTACAAGAAAATTTCCAGGATATATATAAATTTAAAAGAACGCTTGGGGAAAAAAAGAAACGATTAGGAAAGGAATGGGGCGTCGTAACAATTATAAATGAAAGTTGGACTACAAGGTAAAAAACAAGATATTGAGAAGCAAGAATTGCTTTCAAAGTGAGACTTGTTAAATCTACGTAGTACAAGATCAATCACCTCTCACCTTTTAAGGTGATGTACAAGTTGAATAGGAGATTGTTTTCCAATTTGATTTGTTCATTCAGATTTCCTTGTAGATGATGAATATCGTATCATTTTTAAGATAGAAAATGCATTTGACACTATAGAGCGTTGTCTAGTCGATCTAAGGGAACTGTGTGAGTAGAGAAATCCGTATCAGGCCAGACAGTATTCTCACATGGTAAAACCTTTTTGTACATTGTGGCAAAATGGTGACAAGGCTTTTCAATTCTTTAACGTTATATTTAAAAGAAATTACAAGTCAGTCGCGACATTAACACATCATTAATTGGTTATAATGAACAAAAAATTAGTGTTCCAACAATCCATAATTTAGAAGTCAAATTAATTTCAACGTCCACGTGTATTATCTTATTATTTCTTTCTGCTTTTGCCTTTCTTTCTTTTTTTCGTTTTCCTCTTTTAATTGTTACTAATTTCTCATAATTGTTGATCAGCTTTCGATCGAAGTACGAAGATTCTTTTCATTATCAGTGATATCGATTTTCCGACTCTGATGATGAACGATAACGAAAACGGTTTCACGGCTGTAACGATTCAGGGAATAGCGATGATTTCGACTGATATATAAATAGCCGTCTAGTCTCGGGAGAAAGGAAATGGTGGGACCACTCTCTATCTGACAACTTTTCCCTTCGTTTTGACCAACCGTTTGCCAGCAATCGACTATAGCAAGAGTGTCTGGAAAGCAATTTCACTGATTCAGCTATTTAGATCAAATTACAGATACAACAATTTCAAATTATCCTCCAATTAATAACGATTTAGTAAAAAAATTTTACTTCTCCATTACAGACAAATTGTAATAGGAAATGTTACAATTGATATGAATTTATGAACAATATAATAGAATTTAATTGTTTATAAATATCATCTCTTAATATCTCTAGTTTTAACGGAAATAAAAGATAAGATTTTCTTTTTGAAAAGAAAACGAGTTTTGTTCATAATTTCTTTGTTTACGATTAGGTTCGCGTATGTATAGTCTTGTTTTGCGTTAGGAAAGTAGCTGTATGTGCGTACGCTTGCAAAGAATGCGTGAGAAAGTGTGTATTTAAGAAAAGTGCGCACTTTTTAGCCAGCCACAAATGAGTTGTGAAAGGGAGTATTTAAAAAAAATCAATAAATATATAATCTCTCTTTCTCCTTCGTACAATTTGGATGTAATCGTTGCAGGAAGCATTTTATACTTTCGTCATTACGTTGAAAGTATGTATATTGACCACAGATATATCTTTCGTATATCGTTGTTGGAATATAACTTTGAAGACCATTTGGATCTTAGAAAATATACTATTCTATACTATTCTATACTATACTATACTATACTATTATGCTATTACTATTACTATTACTATATATACTATATTACACTGTTATGCTATTACTATACTATATATACTATACTATACTATACTATACTATTCTATTCTATTCTATTCTATTCTATTCTATTCTTTGTTGAATTACAATTAGTTACTATAGGCAAGTAAACTCGAGTTTTTTGAAATCAGAATATCATATTTTATACCAACAGGAATAATTTACAAATATACACCAGACTGTCATCTGAAGGTATAGGAATATTTTTAAAAGTTTACTTCACATTTCTATAAGTAGTATACACTAAGATTATCTGTCACCGCCGCGATGCTTATAACGCATGTACATAGTTTCTTACTACTAGCAAGTTAGTCTACAGTACACGTAATAGATTCATACAGTAGACTCTAGATGTTTTATACACATCATCGGATGTAAGATTAGATTTGTACAAATTCTTTTACTGTATACATGTGTCCACATACTTCTAGAATAGTCCTGGTATTTATACAATAACAAAATGAAACTGCATTTTTTTATATATATTTCAATTAATTATGAAACGGAGTTGATACCCTTGAGAATCGAAATACGCGACTAAATTCCAATTTTGAACATTTTTACTCACACCATTATGAATTTTATAATGTAAAATATTACGTGAGGCAAAATTTTTCAGTTTTCCAACAAACGTAAGCTTCAATACTTATAATTTAATATTTAATACCTAGAATTTTGGTTTCCTTTCTTGTCTCAAGAAACTCTTTATTAATAGATCATAAAATTGGTAAACTTGTATTTTGTAATACCGATAACGAGACGATGACGATTTTTAAACAATGAAATATTTACGATTCTCAGAACAGACGACAAATGTTTAACGAATACAGTTAAATATTAACTCGTTGGGACTTTACACATTCCGCAATATTCGTTTCCGTGATATGGGCATCCAAAGTGTGCCAATAGGTGTTTAGCATTAGGTCTCATTCTCACGGTGCGTATCATAACTTACAGACCTTAGACATTACTTATGTGTGACGTGACATACTATGGGAATGATCAGTTTATATGATTCTGCTATTGAGGTCTAACATAATCGGTTGATCATCGAATTTATTTAATAATTATTAAAAGGAGAACAATGAAATTGTTAAATTAACCAAATCTCAAAAATTACATGCTTAAATCATATAAGGGATAAGAAAGATACAGAATTTTCAATCAGAATAAAATATACTTTAGCTATGGTTCAACCTTTACTAAAAGGGCATTGAATGGTATTGTAATTCATTATTCTAATAAGTAAAGATCTGACTTATAATAATAAACTAGCAACTTAACTCATAATAGGAAAATTATAGTAATGTGCACATGACTTCATTTAATTAATTTAGGGTTCTAAGTAGACTTATAATTTATAACAAAGAATATGCATTTAAATTAATTATACATATAAAAAAAATTCTTCTGAAATATTATACATATATGTATATTTTGAAATATAAAATATACATAATGTATGCCTTTAAATCACGATTTTAAGCAATTAAACAATAAATATTACATCTTATATCGCAAGGTGATAAATTTCAATAATGGACAATATTAAATTGAAGGTGGCGAATAATGATTAACATTAACATGACCATTAAAATGACCATATAATATTTTTATGTGCAGTTGATGTTTTTAATCTTTCCTGGAATCAGTGTTATATGACCCTCAGTAAGTACACATGTTATTCTAGCATAAAAAACAGAATTATTATTTCTCGTTCATATGATAAACAGTATCTACATACTTATCCCTGATATATTATCTCGTTATACATCTTCCAGCGATTAACTAGCTGTCTGCGTAAACTTAACTCTCTACTTAGCTTTATGAATCATGTGAACTGAGAATGACGAAAATAATACAAATTTCGCATGCACCAAATAATTTTTAACAAGCTAAAATATGTTTCTAAAGAAAAAAAAATATTTTTAGAAGACATGCATCGATTGCGCTTCTAATTAAGATACAAATTTTTAAACGAAGCATACAGAATATTTCATTAATCTCTTTATGTATGTTCTTCTAAAAAATTTTTAAGAGTTGATGTCAGAATCTCCTAACTGAAAATGTAGAACGAAAAAAATTTTTTAACTGCGCAAACATAACAAAAGTAATTTAAATAATTAAAAATAACGAATCTGAAGAATTTTAGCGAAAAGTATAAATTGAAGACACTGTTATTTGAACTCAAAATGTGTCAGAGGATTCTAGTTGACGTAGAATATATGTAAAATATGCTGTAGAATCTACGTCCAACTTTCTCGTTTATTATTTAATGAAAAATATAAGAATCCGGAAGAATGTTTATGTGGTTTTATAGTAAGAAACGTATATATACATTCTAGAATGTTATGGTCGATTGAGACTTGCACATGATTCCGCTGTGCAAAACAAGTTTGATACTATGTAAGATACTATGTAAGATACTATGTAAATGCTCTTTCCGAAGTATAAATCTTCGTGCGTGTGTATAAATTAAGCAGTTGATTTGCTATCTTTCACTAAAAATTGTTCATCTTGCATTCTAATTTTTTAATTTTTGAAGAAAATATGCATAATTTATATTAAAATTACAAATAATGAACAAAATATTAATTACGAATGTTGATTATGAATGAAACTTAATTTTTTCTTAAACAAAGTTAAACATAAAGGAAATAAACATATTCAAGAAATGTTTCTTTACATTTGCCATTTGTTTTTGCACAAAAGTCATAATTATTGCACAAAGATAAATATGTAAAATATGTAAATTTTTCATCGAGTATTGCAAGTTTAATAGCAAGTTGCTAAGCTTGCAAATTTTATGGGTCATAAAAAATGCAAACGCGTGCACATCGCGTAACATTGCATTATCATTTCAATTTCACAAACAAGAACTATAGTATTTTAATTACGAGATTTTTACTCGTCATTCCTGCAATAAATGTCACACACGTTTAAAACAAAAAAAAAAAGGTTATCATAATCAATTCACAATTGCATCCTTATAATTTACAAAAAAAACGATTAACAAGACTTATTAAAAATGTATATCTTGGAGATTACTTTTATCTGACAGATTAGAATATGAAAAGAAAATTAACAAGTTTGAAAAAATTTTCATTCAAAAAGATCTTTTTTTTTTTTTCTTAAAGTAAAAAATGAACAGACGTATTTTTTTCACAGGAAGTACGATGTATAATTAAGCAAAGCTTGATTACATTTTCACGGCTGTAAAATATGTTTAGAGTGAAGTCTCGTGATAGCTTGTTAATTGCAACTTTCTCTAATGCAATATCAGATTTATAATATAGCCATAACATATAGAGCCAGAAAACAAGGAAAATAGCCAAAGTTTTTATATTAATTACTCCATCTTGCGTTATTATCATGTTACAAAATACTAATCTTTTTGTTCCAAATGTCCTTAAAACAGTTTATTTTCTGTTCTAAATACTTTTCTTTACTTCGTAACTTTCACAATTGCTGATAATAAAGATAGTTATTTCAAAAGAGTATATATTGTGACTTATGAAACATTTCTATCAAGACTGCATTTTTTTTTTTTTTTTGTTACTGATATATTTTGTTGCACAAAGCATTATTAAAATAAGCATTGAGTTTATATTTTGTGAGACATCTTTTAATTTAGAAAGTTAACACGATTAAATAGCGTCATTGTCGAAAATAAGAGTTAAGTTTAGCACGTATACGATAATTATTACATTGTGGTAATGAGAATAGTTACTATTATACATTGTCAATAGTAGCGACACCTGTTTCACTGTTTGCGTATGGAAGGGAGAAAGACGTAAATCCGGATGAAAGTTTGCTCCGGGCGGACTTAAGTTCTATTGATCTCATTTTGCCTATACATATAACTTTTTTGCAGCTTTTGTAAATTCTCATTAACCACAAATGGTTACAACACATAACATACATACATACATACATCATTATTTTAAATGTACAAATTGTTTCAAGAGACTTTGAGAAAATAAAATTCACCAAATATTCTGTATTTTATTAATTGTCTCCACGAAAATATTGAATATAGAAATCTTTTGCATGTACAAGTATTCGTAAAAAGTTTCGTTTTCGATGTATGTATTGATAGTTATTCAAGTTGAGTTCTTACGAAAGCGTACGATTAGTAATTGTAAAAATAGAGATCCCTTCTTTCGAATAAATTATTTCCCTTGAAAATATATAAGGGTTTCTTCAATTTCTAAAATTATTTATTTTCGAACCACAAAAAAGGAGAACAATTTTCTTAATCGTATACTAAAATTCGCAAAGTCAGTTAAAATTGTACTGAGTATATATATTTCCTTGACCGAGATATAATTTAAGCGAAGCAAAATGACGAAGCGCGAAGAAAAAAGCACAGACAGGGCTACGAGCACGCGTGTAGCATCGACGAAAGTAACTGGCCGCGCTTTCTCCTTCTACAGTCAGATTCCTTTGACTCTTTTTCTTCTCTGTTCACTCCTTTTCGTCCTACGCCTCCAATTTTTGTCGAAGCAATTTGTGTCAGCATGTTTTACAATTAGAAACAAGAAGAAAATGTTAGATGTTAGGCTCGTAAATCTCCCATTAAAAAGTTATGAGAAAGACATCAAAACGGTATATAAATTTATTCAATTAACCGATATCTATTGGTATTGATATTAACTACGTACGTAATACTACAAGGTGCAATAACGTGCGTAGTTATAATGATCGCTAATAATTTACAATAATTATACTTATACTCGGATATCTATGAAAATTTCTATGAAAACAAACAGTACTCGGTTTTGAATACAACTTTGCATATTCTGTATAGTCTTGAACATTTAATTAGATAAACATTTGCAAAGGAGACATTTGATAACAAAAGAAAAGTAAATATGTGCAAAAAGAAAAGCAATATATTTAGTCCTGTGTCCTCTATGTGAAATATGAAAAATATGAATTTAATAATAAATATACGCGAGCCACTCATAATTATCACATGTATCTACGTTGCCGAATGAAAAATTGATTATTAATCAACTAAAAAGTTGATACGAACATTAGATATTTAATATTACTGTATATTGCACCCAATAGAAGTATTCATCAGTCAATTTAATTAGTCAATACATTTCAACGAGATGACCCGAACCTGGTTCTTCCTTTCTTTCATATACTGATTTCTTGAAAGAAGCACATGCTTTACGTCATTCAATATATTACCTCATTTCCGATACAATTGGTTTAATTGTTCTTTATAGAAAATTGTATGATCAATCATCTTTATGCCAAGGATGATTCAACAATTGTGAATCTAATGAATTATCTTAAAACATAATTAACATAGAATATTCGAAATTTGAACATTTGCAGGAATTAACGAAAATAAAAATTTTTGCTTAACGTATTTATTGAAATTTAACATACACTATTTGTTTAATTTGTGTTATGTGAAATATTACATAATGAAATTTATATTAAATTGTTTATCGTAGATGAAAAGACAAATTAATTTCATATTTAAATATGTTTGTAATACATTGATCAAACAATTGTGTCGTGTGTGTAAAAATGTACAAAATCTGGTTAAGAAGTTCGCGATTTTGTTTGAATCGAGGGTGAATAAATTTAATATTCGATTTCAAGCAAGTTCTAAGAACATTTTTAACACGACTAAAAACCATTGAATTCGAATATTTGAAAACGTCGTTTCTGGTTAAAGGACCGCTGACCTGTTTTAATCCATCGCCCCGAAGACAAGTTTTATGTTTTGTATCGCTTTCTCTTGGATCCATATTTACATCCTCGCATCTGTCTGCGCGACATCTCTTAAAGTGCCGTAAAATAACTCCGTGCATTCTTCTGTGGACACTTCCGCTTCATAAAAATTCATTTATGATCGAATATTAACTTCTAACAAATTGATTCAAATTTCCAATCTTTTCTTTTTAAAAAAAAAAAGGTGATTTTTACCCAAACTTTACTCCATTCAATACCTAATCAATATCTGATTCTATTAGGTTTTGGTTTGCTCGATATAATTCTTTAATTGTTTCTTTGATCTTTCAATCTGACCTTCCTCCATCACCACAATCTTCAATTAGTATCTCTTCAGTCAGTTTCTAAATACCTACTATAGTACGAATTGATTAGTTTGTTTAATCTAGAAAAATGTAATATTTATTGCAAAAATACCGTTGATGTTCTTAATCACAGTGAAGTATAAATTAAAATTTTCAAAACATGTTGAGCGCAATATTTAATCCAATAAATTGTGAGTCATCTGTTAATTGAAATCCGTCGTTTTTAACAATTTTAGCATCATTTCATTTTTAATTTCCAAAAACGAAGAACCAGTGTTTACTTAAAATTATTCCACGATCCTTAAGGTTTACATTTCCACATCACATATTTGCCCTACCTTTCTACATCATTCCTTTCCCTTTCTCTTGATTTGCAGACATTTCTACCTGACGACAAATCATTCAACTAAAAACGATAAAAAGAAAAATGGTGGCCAAACATTCTAACCTTCAACTTGAAATTGAGGTCACGGACCAAACAGTCGTGTAACCAGTGCTCTCGAATACATCTGGTCCTGATTCGATCTGTCGACCGTAGCGAGCATCGGTAATGTTCCATGGAAAGCAATATTTCGTGGTCAAAATCCGATTTTTTTAAAAATGTAATGTAAATTTTGATGGATGAAGTCATCGTCGTGATGACAACCTTTCTTATGCATTCATTTTTCTATCTATAAGCTTTTTCGGTCATTTTCGACCCAACATTACAAAATACCTCAAATTTGAGGAAAATTTGAAACAATTGTTATCAGTATGATTTCTCCGCTAATTGTAAGTTTCACGTTAAACATTGTAGATCCTTTTTGTTTGCCAAACCGACTGTAAGATTGAAATGTAGAAATTTGACGATCGTAGCAGGATTCGCGCCTTGAAACTTTAAGCTTTCGTATGATCATAAATTCATTCCGAAACGAAGGTCTTGATTTGTGTTGAAACAAAAAAGAAAAGATAGGTAAAAATGTCTTCAATTTTGGTAATGAAATTCCACTTTTCGTGGCATCGTGGATTCGAGGAACGCTAGCACTCCCTTCGACGATGTCTCCCTCATCCGCTACCAATGGCAGAGAGGGGAAAGCAATCACGCGGGGTGGGATACGCGCCTTCATCGTTTTGACCGATTCTACTCGATCTATCCCCACGGGTCCGATGTAACCTGTGAAGCAGCGGAGGGGTTCTGGCCTCGTTTAACGTTTCACGTACCGATGAAATCGTACCACCTCCGGGAACGTTAAGCTTGCCACCAGCAGAAACATCGGCACCAAACGGACGACACCAAAGTTATAAAGTGGACCGGCGAAGAGGCTACGAGGCGCTGCCACTTTGCCGATCGACTTCGTCGTACAACGATCCTCTCCTCGTGCGAACGAGCAGAAGCACTGATTTCCTTAGCGGCACCTTCCGCTGGTGTCAGCTGTCCGACCAATAAATTTATCAAAACGTGTCATGTTACTTTGACAAAGCCGCGACTGCGCGTAGGAGAGTAGATCGTCAGAGTAATTAGACTATTGACTAAGTGACTATTTCATCTCGGTCCATCCTTTGATCGTATTTAATCGTATTTGACGTATATTTGGTGTGTGTCCGGGAAGACAAGGATCACGAGAGTATCGTCGTTAGCTTCTTGACTGAATCAGTGATATACGAGGTAAGACAGTCTCTGAACTTGCCTGCTGGAATCTATTCGACCGCACTTTGAAAACTGAGCTTTACGTGTAAGTGTGAATGAACTGTAACCGGAGGTGAAATTCATGTGAAAAATATGTGATATCCAAATAATTTTTTTTTTTTTCTTGTTTAGAACCTCGCGAGAGTTCTAGATTCTTTTTCTGAAATTTTATATGAAACTTTTTTCTTTCTGTTTTTTTTTTTTTTTTTTTTTTTTTAAGTACTTTCATATTTGGAGTATGTTTATAAATCTTTTCACAAAAGTGGAATCTCGATGCAAGTATTCATGATCAAAATTCTATTTTCTGTATTTTGACTACATTCCAAATAGGGGTGTATATTTATTTGTGAGAAATCTGTATGATCAAAAACTAGAAGAATATTATTGTCGATTTAATAATATTGCTTGAAACGGCAAAAGAATTCGAAGTCAGTATTAAAAATTTGAAAAAAAATTACTAATAAAAATATAGCAATAGAAATATAATTTTAATCGTATTGAAATCGTATAATTAAATAAATTAGTGACAAAAAGAAGCTCGAAAATTTGTACTAAAAGTAAAACGCCAAGAAATCTTTGGATAATTACTCAAAAAACATATATATTATTATATTATTATTATTAATAGTTATTATAATTATATTACAACAAAAAGAATTAAAATCTAATATAATTGCAAAATTTGGAGAAAATTACAATGTGCAGAAATATATTTAAGAGAAAAAGAAAACAGTGATAAACAGGACGCCTGCGTGAATTACGTTTAGAAATTAGAATATTGTTCGACAACGAATAACTTGCACGTATCATGCATCGATTGTGAGATACCCACGGCATGTTTCGTTGCTACAGCAAGGAAACTGGTTTGTACGTGATTTCACTCAGCTTCCAAAGATTACGAATTGATTTATCAAAGGAGACTTTCACCCGAGAGATCATTCGTCTATATGCCAGACGTTAAAAACTCAGCGGTATAGTGGCCGCATCGTGTTAGACTGACAATTGATATAAAAATCACGATTCATTTCCAGCAGAATCATGTAAGAACGCCGATTTGTTCCAGTAGTTTAATCATAAGAGAAAAAAACTATTGTGGCTGAAGAAGTTTTAACTTCTTTTTTCGGTTAATTTAACGCCTGTTGGTTATTGGCTATATTATACCGAGCATACGGAATTTAATAAGTAGGGCTCGAGAATAGTAGATGCGTTTGGCAAGAGAAGCTGCAAATTTCGTGAAGTGTGTCTTGCCACAAATAATACAGCCGACAATAAAATGATTGTGCGTGATATGAATTCTTTTTATATAGAACTTAGTTTTCGAAGGATTTGAATTTGAATGCTTCTCGGATACGCGAGCACTATTCTTGATCGAAAATAATTAAAATAAGTAAAGATGATTGGAAACGAATCGAAAAGATTGAATTTAATTTTACGGGTACACTTAAATAAATTTCTACTAACGCTACTTATTATAGTTAATTAATTACGCGTCAATCAAAAGTATCGAACTATTTCTATTTTATTTTTATTATTATCAGTTTTATATTTATCATTTTCATAAACATGAGAAAGAAAATGATAAAATCTCATGTCACGGAAAACAAATTTAACATCAATACTCCTGTAATATAATAATTCTGCCATACTTTTTCAATGAAGAAATAGTCGAGTAGTGAAATAAATGGATTAATAAGAAACGTAGAGACAGATTTCACGGATTTTCATCAACGCTCCATCAAGGTGACTTAATTGAGACAACATGAAAGTTAAATTTGCCATACGAGGTGGAGCACGCGCGCACTTGCACTTGCTACAAGTTCACGGTGAAGTTAGACCGTAAATGAAAGTAGACATTCCTAGATCGCTGTCGAAACATCGAACCAGCTTGAAACCCAGGCTGTTTGAAAGATCCAACGAAACGTGTTTTCGCGCAGACGATTGAAGTGATAGTTCAGTTTGTCTGTTTATAACGTGAAAGTTACATACGACGTTTAAGTGAATGACCGGATAACGCGCGTGGAAGCTAATCATCAAGCGTAGGATAATGGCGCACGCTTTGAACGGAAAGGATTTTCTTCACTTCTCTTCACTGGAATTATAATTATATTGTAATAGCAAGCGGACATTTAATCAAAGACAATGCAATATATAAGCGTTCATTGATATGACGTGAGGGACGTGAGGGACATTCTAGAGTCTAGATTAATTTATACATATATATATATATATAATTATACTGTCACATACTGTTGTTGTTCATGTATACTATTATTCTGTATATTAAATAATTAAAGTCGTTTGTGAATTAGAAAATTGTTATGTACAATGTCGTGAATGAGAAAAAAGGCACGTTATTAAAATGAGATATCATATATTTGTAATATTAAATTATTATTTAAATTATTATTAAATATTAAATATTATTAATTAAATTATCATTAAAATTAATCCAAGTGTAATCCAATATTAGTAAAATTTTTAATATTATTGTGGCAACCGGATATATTTGTAAAATAATATAATATTATAATGTTATAATAATATTTATAAGCTTCTAATCGCTACATTATAGCATTACATATATATAGTATTACATATTACATTCGTTTTACTTTTTATATAAAACTTCGAATCACGAATTTTCTGCTCGCACGCGCAATACAATTTTTATGTTAATTCTTATTTCAGGCAATGGCAAACTTAATTAATTCCACGACAACTTTAATAAATGACGCCTACGATTATTACCTCTGGACGCTGTCCCTTGCCGGTAAATCACCATGCTAAGATAATAAAATACAATCCTCTACTG
Source organism: Tetragonisca angustula (assembly GCA_036937485.2). NCBI lineage: Eukaryota > Metazoa > Arthropoda > Insecta > Hymenoptera > Apidae > Tetragonisca > Tetragonisca angustula. Next base: position 343,365 of record JAWNGG020000021.1, read on the forward strand.
ATTTAAATAATTCCTCAGTTTCATTGTAACTCAAACTGTAATGTAACGTGTGTTCGTTTCTACGCATCTGGACAGATGAACGAACGAGAGGATGGCTCCTGGTCGATTCGCCAAAACCTACTTTGCTGTATACAATGTTGTACTTATTTATTGTATGGGCCGGACCAAAGATTATGAGAAAGCGAAAAGCCTTTAAGTTAACGTGGGCACTTGTCCCGTATAATCTCGCGATGGCCTGTCTCAACGCGTATATCGCGATACAGGTACGTTATTTTCACTATTAAAAAAAATTAATTCATAGTCCCAATTCGGTGTTTTAATTTGTGATATTTCTCGTTTGTAGTTATTCGTAGCTTCCACTAGGTTACGTTACAGTTACGTGTGTCAGCCAATTAGGCACGTAACTCGTCCAGATGAATTGCAGGTATATAAATTTTTTTAAATTAATTAAAAAATAAGATGAATGTTTGTTTAATGTTCGTTCTTCCTTTTTCTTTCGTTAGATCGCTCATGCAGTCTGGTGGTACTACTTTAGCAAACTTTTGGAATTCTGTGATACGTTTTTCTTTATCTTGCGGAAGAAAGATAATCAATTAAGCTTCCTTCATGTTTACCATCATTCCACTATGTTTTCGTTATGGTGGATTGGCATTAAATGGGTTCCAAGTGGATCCAGTAAGTATCTGCGTCAAACTCTCTCTAATCAATTACAAAAATATATTTGTTTCAGATCGATCTATTTTATAGAGGCATTTTATCTCTTCTCATTGTAATAATCGAACAGAAAATTATTTTTAACTCAAAATAACATTAAAATTAAATATAAGATTAAATAGATTGAAAAACTAAATTTAATTTCAAATTGGAGTATTTGATGCATCACTATAGACTACTTTATTGAATGAGCCACTCCAGTCGATAATTTCTTTTCATTTAAAATTAATATTTAAAATACGAGATTATTTATATTTCTCATTAATTCAACTAAAAATATTTTTTTCTTCTTACTTTTAAGTCATTCAGTTGTTTAATATAATGTAAATATAATCGGTAAAATACGATAAAAATGTAAAATCTGCTGATACATCTAACAAACACCTGCAATGTAGCATATTCTATGTTAATTACACACAAAGATATTGATTTTCTACTTGGTTTTCTAGTTGTAATGTTATCATATTATGTTTTTATATTATGACTGGTATATAATTCATCGCATTGCAGTGAAACTCAAGTTTGAACTATATTATAGCAATAGATGAGTTTTTTCAAAGTTAAAGTTAATTCTGATCGCGTTAATTGATGAATCAGAAATTTCATAGAAAGTTCATGCAATTATATGAAATTACATCTCTTGAATTATGTACAAAATATATCATATCTTCAGACATTTATAAATTATGAAATTGTCAGGGAAAGTATTAACAACTCCTTTTCACTAGTGTAAAAAATGCATATTGCACATCATATGCGTATTAAATTTTGCAATTTAATATTCCTTTTGTCATTTCAACTTGATTCATTTTTAATTGAAAGTTCTTATCTTTCAGCTTTCCTACCAGCAATGGTGAACAGTTTTATCCACGTCCTTATGTATTCATACTACGGCTTATCTGCATTGGGACCCTCTGTAACTAAATATCTCTGGTGGAAGAAATATCTAACGATTCTTCAATTAATTCAATTTACCACTGCCTTGATCCTTGGTATCAATGGCATTCGATCGGGATGCGATTTCCCACTCTGGATGCAGTATGCTCTTGTCATCTACATGATCTCCTTTATTGTTTTATTCGGAAATTTCTATATCAAAGCCTACATTGCCAAGGTAACTTTTTCAAAAGTATTCCTACATTGACTCTAACTTTAATATTAACTTTTTCTAAATATTACCTTATATATTACTATATAAATATGATTACCTTATATATTACTATATAATTTTTCTTCAATGTTTTCATTAACTTTAATAATATCAATTTTTTAGGGTAAACAAGCATACGCGGAAAAACAATTGCAAAAAATGAAAGCGAATAAGCAATTGAAGAAAGAAGTTACAGGCGGAGCTACATGTAATGGAAATTTTACGAACGGACATGCCAATGGATATTCGAATGGTGTATCTAAGAAGATTCAGTGAAAAATGCACTTCTAACTTAACATATTAACGTCATTCAAACTACAAGTATATTTAGTTACAAAATGGAAGTGAATGGAAATTTTGTTCGAGAAATGATTCGATCGATAATAATAATCTGACCAGAATTTTAAATCCTTGTAACTGCCTCGTTCATAAATGAGCGACACTTAATACATTGTACTTATACGTACATATATACATATATATGTGTGTGTATATATATATATATATCGTTGCAGAAATTGCGGATTTAATGAAAAAATCCGATGTTTCTCTGACGAATTAACGTAAATGCGACTATAAACTTACCGGCCTGCGATTTTTTTATTCTTGGATGAGCAGCACAAAGTTCAACAAACCGCTGATCTAAGATGTTGTAAATACAAATTAGTCGAGTATATTAGCATTTTAGTCGTCAAGTAGGCCAATTTTATGAGATCCAGCGTGATCGACTACGATAACGTTGTGTAAGCTTAAACTAAACGATCTTTTTGTGGCTGACGGTTCAAATCTGCCTTGTAAAAAAAATAAAAGAAAAGACGAGATAAAATCGTCGTGTCGAAAACTGCCTTTAGTTATTTTTTTTTTTTTTTTACAATAGATTTAAGATTAGAATTCAAATATGACGGTCACATTAAAGTTTAACAACACTTGCACATTTGACGTCTAGGTAATACTGTATCGTGATATTTGAATATGTCTCTTTTTAAATAAATGGAAAATGAGATTCTAATATAATTATGAATTATCAACAACGCTGTAAAAAATCTGAATTTAAATTACACATCCAACGTTATCTTTGTACATGATTTTTATTATTTAATGAAGTTTTTAATGAATATGATTTTTATGGTATAATAAAAAATATTTTTTTATTAATTATACTCTATTTGTTTATAACAAACTAGCAGTAATGTTTACCATTTCGTTTGCATTTAATATGAAACAAAAACTGATTCACTATGTCAATTGGTAAGATACTGATAAGTTAGATAAATATTTGTAAGAAACATTTTTCTACAATTAATATTTTACATACAGATATTAACACATGATTAATTACGTGCAAAGTTTTTATACGTTCCAAACCAAAATATCAAAACAACAAGACTTTTTATATACAAAGACTTTTTGGATAGTTGGATATTTCATTGCATAAATTAATAACTCAACTCGTCCGTCAAACTAAAGCATACATTATCGCAAAAATTATACAAACATTACAAAACATTTTACATAATCATGACCATTTGTATTATGTACGTCTGTTTATTTAAACTACTTATAAAAATTATTAGCCAATAAAATATTGTTAGTACGTTTCATTACTGGTGCAATATGTAAAAAATATTGCAACTATTATAAAAACAGCATTGCTGCGCAATGCAAAATATATTACGTTTATTTTCAGTAATATTTATTCACCATATCTTTCCAATCAACAAAAAAAAGAAAACACGAATCAACAAGTAACAAAATTAAATATAAAAAAAATTATAAAAATGTATTATGTTGTATATTGTTACTATAATGTTGGTATGTATGTATCAAAAATCAAGTTAAATACTTTATTATAAGAATATTTGTTTGTTATATTAAATTTCACTGGATAATATAATACTGTAGTTCCGAAATAAATAGTGCTGTTCCTTGTTTGATTAAAAGTTCTAAAAATTGATCCCATTATTTGTATTAAATAGTAATGAATAATAGATCTTTGTATGATTATATGGTAACAAAATAAAAAAATAAATTATAGGTATTCACTCATTTTCTCTTAATTACTCAAAATCTCATAGAAAATTGCAGGAATTACTGTATTATATAAACAAACACTTTATAAAAAATGTATATTAATTTGCAAAAAATATAATTATAAAAATTTGCCTTTTTACAAAAAGATAATATAATTAAAAAGACAATATTGTTATAATTTTTAATTTCTTTATAAAATTATTGTATTATAAACTTTTAATCTTATATTAAAATTATTATATATCACTGAATTAAATAATTCGATAATAATAAAAAAAATGGTACGTTATTTTACGAATGTTGGTATTGGTTAATTTGTTTATATCAAAACCTTATACAAAATTTCGATATCATAAAATGAATAATTATTCTACCTCACGAACACTGTAATATTAATTTTAATGCAGTATATAAATATATAATAAATAAATATAATTCAAGTAAATACTAAATTGTGACTAGTATATCACTGAATATAAAAAATAATGTTGACTCGAAGAAACAACTAATCGCGACTTTTAAGAATTATAACAGCCAACCATACCGATGAAATTTTACCGATGTAAGGCTGTATCTGACATACCACAGCAAATTCAACTGGATCATTAATATCATGAATCTTTGTTGCGCGTAAATGTTCACTCAAATCATCGATGCTGCATTCACGTTTATTTAAAATAAAACCATGGACGTGGTAAGACCTATATAGTTGTTTCAAATCTCTCTTATCTAATTGTACTTCTGAAGAAGGCTCTAACTTAGAAATAAAGTTTCGTAAAATAGTTATTGCATGTCGATTAAAGATTGTCGTTAAACCAATTGTGCTACGCCAATGAGCTATTTTATCTTTTAAGGTCTGCTCTAAATCAGTAGCAGTTTTTTTAATTTGTCTTAGTTCTTCCTCTGTAATACTTAAATCTAATACCTGAACAGTATGATCATTTTTGGTTGAAGTAATAACATCAATAGATCGCCATTCCTTACTTAATTTTACGTTGTACTTAAGATTATGGGGCAAGACAGATTTTTGCAAATTTTCCCATATCTAAAAAATATGCAATTTATAATGATAAAACAATATTATTTTAAATAAATAATGTAATAATAATTATTATACTAACACCAGAATGATTAATTAGTCGGGATACTTTCATTAAAGGACAATGGCTATCATCTAATTTATAATAATTTCCAACTTCTGTATCCCACAATGTATAGATTCCATTTTCGCTGATACTTAAAACAAATGATGTCCATTTACTTATCTGAGAAGAACCTATTACGGTAATATAAAAAGTATTAATAAACTTAATTTCATAAATGTTTATACAATAGAAAGCATGATAATTTACTTATTACATACCCAATAAAACATATGTTTCTAAATTGAAACCTTGTAATAATACTGCAAGTAGAGCTGCTCTTCCATAGTGATCCACTTTGCGTATATTCAATGCTTGACGTGGCGTGATTGGCCCATAATGATTAGGTAATGATTGTAAAAGCATCACTAATCTTGCAGCATCTTTTGGATTTTCTACACTGTTAATTTTATACGATGTAACAAGACATCGTTGAATTCCTTTTAATAATGTATTTGTAACAGTACTTTCAACCAACTTAGGAGTACTTGGATGATCTATTTTAATCAGAACATAAATACGAGTACATGGTTGACCAGGACTAGCTTGTATGTATCCAAATAACAAACTTGGACTAAATAATGGAGATAATGTAATCCATCGTTCGAGTTCTTGATAATTTCTGTGATGTTCAAGAGGAATTCTAGCTTCACCTATCCACTGTTGACCCCACACAGGATGTTGATCAAACAAACGAAGCTTTATACAATGTTCTTCATTTTGTCTGGGTAATTCAAAGTACATTGTTTGTTGCCATATAGGTGCTGAACCTTCCGCTATAGATGTTGCATGTATTGTATTACCCCATTCAACTTCTACAAATGGTTGAACTAATGCAGACTCTTCTCTGATTGGTATTTCTATTCCTCGTAAAATAGTTGCAGACAAAATTGTCTTTCCTATTGTGTGGTGTCTGCGGATACCAGACGATGATTCTGATGGATATTTAACTTGGAATAAGTTTCTGAATGATATATTAAATAAAGAAAATGCAGGTTGCTCCGTTATGGCTATATCTGGATATTTAGTTTCTTCTCTTTCACTTTTCTTAGCAGTGATAGCTTCTGAATCTTTGCCAAAAGTTAATGCTGCATCCTCCAATAAAAAGTATTTTACTTGTTTTTTATGAATGCTTTTTGGCGGCCTAAGTAAAGACAAATTATTTTGAGGATCATTTGGATCGTTACTTAATTTATAAAGATGAGATGTATATGATTCCTCTTCATTTTCACCATATGTATTTAGAGTAACTGCACAAGTGACTGTTCCAGCATGTATTTTACCAAAATTGTCAGCTATTGCAAAATCTATTTCTGTTTTATAATTTTCAATGTTCCGCTTTGGTAATGGCAATGGTAAGATACTAGACTGACCACTTTTGGTATGTACTTGTATAGAAAGATTATTGCATTCAAAATTCTTAATTAACAGTTTATGTAACTTTCTATTGAAAGGACTACTTGTTTTACATATAACTCTCTTTTTAAATAACAAATGAACAGATGTGATTTCAATAGAATCTGACTGGCTCGTGTTAATTTTTACTTCACGAATTACAATTTCTAGCAATTTACCAGAGAATTTTCGTTTTGATTCATACTCTAAGACTTTCAAATTATTGAATTCAGAAAGCTTAATATCGCTGTAAACAAATGGAAGATTAGAAGCATACAATCCATCTTCAACTAAAGTAGTTTCTTGACATTGTTTTCGCAGATTTTTGGTTTCTTTTACAAAAACATTAATTTCAGGAACTTTGTTTAGTATAGGATATGCATAACAAAGAGTTAAATCTTGCTGTTTTTCATCTTCCTCATCATGCTTCGCATATCCCTTGATAAAATCAATATCCTCACTGAACATATTAATGTTGCATTACGTATCTTACAACATAATTTCTTAATAAATTATTAACTTATTATAATAAGTAATTATAAATTATAACTTATTAAACTAATCATAAAAGTATCAATATAATTAATGTATTTTTATTATTTTTATTATTTGATTCATTTACATACATTCACTTAAGCATAATTTAATGTTTATTTTGAAAACGTTGCCTAGCAACACGTAAACGATGAGAGCGGCATCTGTAAACACAAAAATATATTAATACATCCAAGGAATAATTGGTTAACTAGGAATTCTCAATACCCAGTTTTTAACAGAAAATTAATTAACTTATAAATACATATAGGTTATTAAAGAAAATTCATAATTTCATTCTCAATAATTTAGTCATTAATATATACAGAATATTGTACATGGCCAACAATTAGTATACTAAAATTAGTAGTAAGATTTTAGCTAATAATTTATTCTATTTATTTCAATTGAGAATTGAGAATGTACCCTATATAAAAGATCATTAATGATAAACATGATTCTTCAATTGCAGAAATAATTTTATTATTTTATTAGAATTAAAAAGAGATAGAGAAAGATAAAATAAAAGAAGTAAATTTTGAATAAATCATTTCATTGTTATTTGAGTTGTGTTCCTTGCGTGAAATATTTCACAACATCAAAGGAGAGACAAGACCGTAATGAGGACAGAACCAGAGTAAGGTGAGATCGCAGAATCAAAAGTAGAGAACGGATACGGTCTGTACTCGTGGGCAGGAAGTATGTAAATCAACTACAATTCATCATATAATCAATCTAATCAAAGTTTATGAATCGCATTCCTTGCTCCAGTTTTGTACTATTTCTCTTGTAATAAATTAATATACATTTCCTGCACTTAATGAGTTAAATATTTTAGTAATTTTATATCTCAAAAAATCACGATTATCTTTACACATAAATGTCAAATGTTTGAATATTCTTAAATTATTTTGTTCCTATCGTTTCTTATTGTTGTTAACATTTCAGTATATTAATTTTGTTGTTATTTATTATTTTCTGATGATGACAAACAAAACTATTTTAATGTATTTTTAAGAAGTTTCAATTGTGGTCATATTTATAGAACACCCGGTATACGACAGAGACAAGATCAATACCTAATACGGGTGTACATAATTCAAATATTATAAAATTCCATATATGACTGAAAAAGATCTTGCCAAATGATAAAGTATTATATTCTTTTTAATGCATGTAAAAAGTTCATGTAAACTTCAATATTATATTTTATTAAAATGCATGAAGGGAATTAAAATATTGAAGTTTTAATTTTAAAGTTGAGTACATATATATAAATATTTTTTGTATTTACTAACTATGCAATTATAAATTTTGTACGATAACTTATAAATAACGAAAAGATATAAATAAACATACAGTTTAGCAAAAATGGTTTATTGTATAATTTATAATTTTATATCAATTATATATCAATATGTAAAATGAGTTACTTTCATAAAAATATAAAGTATAAAGAAATATTGCAAAATGATTAAAAAATAATCAAATGTACAAATTATTTATAAGATTATTTATATTATTTAATATATCATTAATATATATGTGCTGGAAATAATAACGATCTGCACGATAATTAAAAGAAAAATAATTTTCTTTAAGCAAATACCTTTGACGTAATATCTTTAGATTTGCGATATTTCACATATAAAAATGGATTACATTTTGTTACAAGGGAGGTACTCCAACGAATTACGTGAGTCACCAATCAGAATGCATAATCCAAATATGGAAGAAACCATCGCGCATCGCAACTAGAGTTTTGTATAAAAAAATTGTCATTTTCCCGAATTTTGACTAGATACTTCACCTGAAAATCAATTTTACCTATTGTTAATTTAATATAGCATAATAAGTAAAGTATATTGTTGTTAATATTGAAGAGAGAGATAATTATGTCGTTAATACAAGGGACTATATTTTCCGTATAAGGATTGTGTGTTCAGTACTTGTGGGTACTGCGGTCGAGAAAAGACCAATCATGAAAGGGAATGAGGCCATCGTCAACCAATCAGCGCACAGTGACGAAGTCGCCGACCGAGGGTATAAATGACCGTTGTAGTGACCGGTGATGCATTCGTTTGACGATTGGGCGGAGGTGCCGTAGTTGTTAGCGAAAGCTCCATTACTTGCTTGAGCCAACTATCGACGTCGTACGTCCGTCGTTTCTACTTCCTTTTTTTTAAAGAGTTTTGGAAGACTTTACATTGCAAAATGGTAAGTTTTGATTTATCTTCAGTGTTTTAGAATATATGAAAGAAAAATAATGTTGCGTTGCTAGAGTGGAAACAGCCATTTTGTAACGGTTAAATGCCGGCCGGTTTCCGACTTCATTTTGAATTGATATATTTTTGGAATTTTTCTTTTTTGCATTTGAATTATTTTTGTTTATCGAAGTGTTTTTATCATATATTTTTCTGTATTTCATATAACGAATAAGCAATTCGTAATGATTTGATTTTTTAAATATCTGAACAACCGAGTTCATTGAACTTTGACCATTGGTTGTTAATTTTAATTTAACTATAGATACGTCAATTTTTCATTTCTAAGAAGATATCTATCATTAAGAATTTAATATAGGAATTAATTAACTATAGAATATTTAGTTATTTTTATAACTAAATATTTGCAAGTTCTTTAATTAATATATATATGAATAATATATTTTATATTTTATCTCACAGCGTGAATGTATCTCAGTCCATGTTGGACAAGCTGGTGTCCAGATTGGAAATGCCTGCTGGGAATTGTATTGTCTGGAACATGGTATTCAGCCTGATGGTCAAATGCCATCTGATAAAACTATTGGTGGGGGCGATGACAGTTTCAACACCTTCTTTAGCGAAACTGGTGCAGGGAAACACGTACCTAGAGCAGTCTTCATTGATCTGGAACCCACAGTAGTTGGTTAATATCTTGTTACTCTGTTAAATTGCAATATGTAATTGTAGAGAATTATAACCAAATTAATTTTTACATTGCAGATGAAGTACGCACTGGTACCTATCGACAGCTGTTTCATCCAGAACAACTAATCACTGGCAAAGAAGATGCAGCTAACAATTATGCCCGTGGTCACTATACAATTGGAAAAGAAATTGTAGACCTTGTATTGGACAGAATTCGTAAATTAGCTGACCAATGCACAGGTCTTCAAGGATTTCTTATCTTCCACTCCTTTGGAGGTGGCACTGGTTCTGGATTCACCTCTCTTTTGATGGAACGTCTTTCTGTGGATTATGGCAAAAAGTCAAAATTAGAATTTGCAATCTATCCTGCTCCACAAGTTTCCACTGCAGTTGTCGAGCCATATAATTCAATTTTAACCACGCACACCACTCTTGAACATTCCGATTGCGCATTTATGGTCGACAATGAAGCCATTTACGATATTTGTCGCCGGAATTTGGACATCGAAAGACCTACTTATACTAATTTAAATCGACTGATTGGTCAAATTGTGTCCTCCATTACAGCTTCTCTGCGATTTGACGGTGCATTGAACGTTGACTTGACTGAATTCCAAACGAATTTAGTACCTTATCCAAGAATTCACTTCCCTTTGGTAACATACGCACCCGTCATTTCCGCAGAGAAGGCATATCACGAGCAGCTCTCTGTATCAGAGATTACAAACGCTTGTTTCGAGCCAGCTAATCAGATGGTAAAATGCGATCCTCGCCACGGAAAATATATGGCCTGCTGTATGTTATACAGAGGCGATGTGGTACCTAAAGATGTAAATGCTGCAATTGCTACCATCAAAACGAAACGTACTATTCAGTTTGTCGATTGGTGTCCAACTGGTTTCAAAGTTGGTATCAACTACCAGCCGCCGACTGTGGTACCTGGTGGTGATCTTGCCAAAGTACAGCGTGCTGTTTGCATGTTGTCGAATACTACTGCTATTGCAGAAGCCTGGGCCCGTCTTGACCATAAATTTGATCTTATGTACGCCAAACGTGCATTTGTTCATTGGTACGTCGGCGAAGGTATGGAAGAAGGTGAATTTTCTGAAGCCCGTGAAGATTTGGCGGCTCTTGAGAAGGACTATGAAGAAGTCGGTATGGATTCCGCTGAAGGTGAAGGAGAAGGCGCTGAAGAATACTAAAAAGCTTTAATTAGCTCGTATATTACGACTGTTTTGATATCTTTTTTTTTTTTTTTTTGCTAATAAACAGATTGTCATCAGCAATGATATGTCTTTAATATTTAGAAATCCTAAACATTTTTTATGTTGAATAATTGTCTTATTTTATTATTTTATTTATATATTCATAAATATTGTTTACAATGAGTATAACTTTATCTAATGTGATTAGATGTTTTATACAAAATCTTTTATAAAATTATAAGAAAATTCTCTGTTTAAATATTTATATAATAATAAAATGATAAAAATATATATGTTTATTGTATATTTCTTCGGGAGGCACAAAATTACATATTAAAAGTGAAAAACTAAAAACTCTAGTATTATGTAAAGAAAATTTTTATATCTTGTCTCTTAGACGTTTATACAGATTACTAATTTATAAAGCAATAATGGCTACCTTTTAAACATGTTTGTTCATATTTTATTTTAATTTTATATTACAATTTCTTCAAAATAATCTTCATCTGAATCATAATTAGGATAAAACCGGTAATCAATATACATATCATCATCTTCATCGTCGTCATCTTCAATTGGCATTCCATGATATAACATGTTATAACACTTAGAATCCATATCTTGAAAATGTTCGTAAGGCTTATCACGATTAAGAATGGTACTGCATAACCAGCAAAAATATGTATTGCATCGCCAACACACCATTTTGTTGCAACCATCGGATTTCTATAAAATAATTATATCGTGTAAATAATTCCACACAGAGTGATCCCATTAAATTTTAAACTCAAAGGTAATACCATATCTTTATAATAACAAGACTGTCCTATATTATGTATATTTTAAATTATTTGTTATCAAATTTAAATACCTCAATCGCAGTTTGACATTTAGGGCATTTCTGACTGTTACTTTTAATCCAATTCTCAGACATAGCATTTTCTACCAGAGTTTGGAGTTGCTTTTTACCATAACGCTGCTCCATTTGCCGTTTCTTATCATCAGGAGCTTCTTGATACTCAGCCACCACTTTATGTATTTCAGCTATAATACAAACAATTTCAAATATTAATTTATTTTTAATATTAAACACCAGTAAATTTAATGAGTTTAAATAGTAATGTTTAAATAATTTATGAAATATACCTGAATAAACTTTGCATGGTTCTATGCCATGATACACCATTTTGCAATAAACGCAAAATGCATATTGACAGATTGGGCAATTTGCCATTTGTTCATTCGGTTCCCGGCTAACTGGATATTGACAACTACGTCTTGGACAATATACTATATCTCCCATAGTGTCTAATGTGGCACTCAATAGTATAGAATCATATTTCACAAACAATTCTGAGCTTACTAAGTCCTTTATCTGAAAATATTAATAATGATTTTTGGCATATTAAAAGGTAATAGATTTTGAAATAAACAAGAAAATCACCTGTGCAGGTGTTATTTCAGAGGTACATTTTTCTTCTGGACAATAAATATTTTGTACATTTCCATCTTTGATTCTTACTTCTAAGTAACTAGCCATGCAATCTTTACAAAATACATGACCACACGGTAAAAATTGTGTACAATGCTCTCCTAGTTTGTCCACAAAACAAATTTTACAAGTATAAAAGTTCTTCTTAAATTCAATTTGATTACGTTTCTCACTGTAATCAATCAATGTTTGTATGGGGTTTTTCCCAATAGGACAATCTAATACGGCACGTTTATCACGACATTTCCTCACTAATTTTTCCTTATTTAAATATTTGGCATTAGTCCCTTTTTTCATAGCATTCTTTGTATCTTCTATGGTACATTCTTTGTCTATATTATCTATTTTACTTTTATGAATATTATGTACTATTTCCAAGGCTTCTTTATAGCGTGTGTAAGCACGACTCATATTAAGATGATCTTGTATATTTAAAAATTCCAGAGTTTCATCATGTAGGAAAGCCACCCATGTAAACAATATTTCTTGTCCTTTACTTTCTTTCCACAGCTTGTCCAATTTTTTACATAATTTAGTTAACATCGGGAGATCCAACCATGATGAATATAAAGTAAATTTCGGTGGCAATTCAGAAGGATAATTTTTTGGTAGAAATACATGAAGTTTTAATGGTGGTAAATGAGATATTTTAATCTTTTGCTCAGGCTCATCCACTTGCCTATAATTCTTATATGTTATATGGTAATTGATAGGAAGATTTATGAATATCATAAAAGTACATTGGTATTGATCATTCTCCTTGTGATATGAAAATTCTTCTGAATTGTAAATACTTTCCAATGCAACAATCTCATCCTTTTGCTTTTCACTATCCATCTGTATAAATTGGATGATTGTAGAAAAAATACAAGATTAAGTTTGTCTTAGCACTGAAAAAACACAAAATTTAACAAAAAATTTATATATATATATATATATATATATATATATATATATACATAGTGTACATGCAAATTTTATCAATAGTTAATGATATGAATTTTTGTATATATAACATACTACTTTCACATTATTTTTTGTTGTATTTGACAGTTATAGGTTAAGTAATATTAACAGCTATTTAAAACAGAAAAAAAGATGTCATTTTTTATTTATTTCGTTAAAATTAAAGAATATAATTGACAATTTATATCAATTTATAAAAGAGAAAAGGACAATGTAAACTAACTAGTTATATTCATAATAGTCATTTTCATATTGCAACATCGTATTACCTCAATCATTAATACGAAAAATATACACTCTGATAATGATTATATATTCACTCAAACAAAATTTCCATCAAAAAACAAACAGCAAGATTAAAATGCAACGTTCAAACTAAGTTTTAACTTGTTTTATGTCCATATCAAAATTTGATGTAATACGTAAGAATTTTGGATCATGTGTAAAAGACAAAGGGATTATTTTTACTATAGAATATAGAAAAAATATTATGCAACAGAATAATAGATGAAAGAAATATAAATATTTTTTAAATTTGTTTTCGTTGAAAGTTTCCTAAATCGAAGTTAAATTTTGCAACTGATTTCTTTTCCTACCGTAATGATGTTAAGCGTATGTGTGTTCACATTTGAAAACTATAAATGTGTACATCAAGATATCAATTATTAGTGCATTATTACAGAGGTGATTACGAGATGTTATTCTATTTACACGAAGGAACAACACATAACTGATAATAATTGGTCACGTCAATTGTTCGTTGAAACATATGATTCGCCGAACGACCTCACACAATTTTCAAAATGTTGAATGTAATATACAATGACGACAATTGGAAATTTATTTTTCCAATTTTATTCAATTTCGTGATGTCAGTTACCGTGTATTTTTTAACTGTACGTTTGATACCGAGAATAAAAAATATGTTTGTCAAAGCTAACCTATATGGCATTGATATGAATAAGAAAAGTGGTGAAAAAGTGTAAGTGGGCTTGTTCAAGCCATATAATTTTTAGTTATCTCATCATTTCCTCTAATGGGCATTAATTTCGCTGCAGGTAATTTGCACGTATCAATTTTTTTTACAGGCCCGAAGCTTTAGGTGTTGTCACTGGATGTCTTTTTCTTATAACATTGTTCTTGTTTATTCCTATACCATTTACAAATTACATATTCAATGATACAAACTTTCCTCATAGTGAGGTAATAAATACTTTTCATAAATTATCATTTGCAACATCTATGTTTTAAATGAAAAATGATATTAATTTCAATTGAATGAATCACAACAATTTCTAATATACAAGAGGTATAATACATTAAATTTCAATTACAGTTTATGGAATTTTTGGCAGCTTTGCTCTCAATTTGTTGTATGTTACTTTTGGGATTTGCTGATGATGTTTTGGACCTTCGTTGGAGGCACAAATTATTATTGCCAACTATTGCTTCTTTACCACTTTTAATGGTGTATTATATTAATTTTAACTCTACACTAATTATTGTGCCAAAACCATTAAGATCGTGGTTTGGTTTTTCGGTGGATCTTTGGATATTTTATTATTTATATATGGGAATGCTGGCAGTGTTTTGCACAAATGCTATAAACATATTAGCTGGTATAAATGGTTTAGAAGTTGGACAAAGTTTAGTAATTTCGATAAGCATCCTGTTATTTAATATAATAGAACTATCAGGAGACCTGTGGAAAGCACATCAATTCTCATTATATTTTATGCTTCCATATATAGCTACGTCATTGGGCTTATTAAAATTTAATTGGTAAGTTGTATATGAAATAGAAAATAATAATGGATAAATTTGATTTTTTGATACGAAAGGATACAGACAAATGAGAAAAAAATAATTATAACTGTTTTCTTTATATGTATATAAATCATTTAACATTCACAATTCATTCAACATATTATTTTGGTATATAAATTCAGTACAATATTATATAGTTTACATTGAGTATTGAGTATGAGTTAATATCACAGTCAGGTGTGACGAATATGTCAATAATAGTCTAATTTAGCATAGAAATTCTCTACTAGCCAGTCGTATTTCCATGTATTATTAAGTATTGTTTCAGGCGCAAAATAGAGGTCCCGAGATTTAGAGACTCTTAAGAGATTAGTTTTTCCATCTAACCACAATCCACTTCCTATTAGGTCCTCGATAAACGGTACGTCGATAGTTTTTTCTATTTGAATTTCTTTGGATTTAACTTTATCATGTAAACTAGTTATAATATTAGCGGGTGCTTGACATAAATAACAATACCACCCTCCATAATGATTTAAATCTCCTATTACTAGGCCTAGGCTATCTCTTTCACTTAAATCTCCTTCCAGTTGTTCTAACATGATAGAATTTGATTGATAAGCTTCGCGCATTAATCCAACTGTACATGCACCAACTGTTATCGTTGTCTTAAGTGGATGTTGCCAGAAGAACCCATAAACAGACCATCTTAATCTAAACCCAATAGGTTGTGGCCATCCGTTATATACTTTGAGGAACATTAATGCCCTGGAGTTTAATATTTGTTCTGGTTCAGTCGTTATATAAATATCGTCGTCCCTTAAATTTCGTACTACAGTCTTCAGTTTATCCCAAATGTATTTAGATACTATTCTTGATGGTTTGTGCATTTTTGTCGCTATATTAATATATAAAATTTTCTTCTGTTTCTGTTGTAATAAACCTTTAAGTAGCTTATGATGAAAATTATCTTCAGCATTACTGAAATCACAGATTACAAAAAAGTCTACCACATTGTATAGTTCTTCTACTATCACCTCTGCAATTGCCGAGTTATGTTCGTGTAGAAAAAATGTATGAATAATACGTCTAGCTATTTTACGATACTTCAGATTAATGTTTTGCTTCGATGCCATAATTGCTCTCCAAACAACTTCTGGTTGACCACAGTCTGAGCCATGCCACCCATGAATACAAATACATTTTTGAAGGTCTTCGCTACTTTTCATTTTTTGATCGTCCACTCCACGTTTCCAACAAACAGTATGATTGTATACTTCGAACAGAGTGAAAGTCTTAATCTCATTCAGTACTACTTCCTCATTGATTGTCTGGTAGATGGGAAACTTTTTACGAATTGTTTGTCGAATTTTTGGTTCCTAAAATTTAAAACATGCTCAGAATTTTTGTTAAAATTTGAAACGACAAATAAAATGGTTTGTATCTTACCTTCGGTTTCTCAAATTTTACAAATGTAACAGAGGTATGAGTTGTAGATACAGTTAATTCAGAAGGTGGAGTTGTAGCCACATAAATCATAACAATCAGTACTTGAAGAACTAATAGTGTATATAATAAGGCCAGTTTCCCATCTAGGCGTGGCTGCATGGCACTGTTCTTTGCTTTATTTTTTTTTTTTTTTTTTTAATTTCTCATTTTATACTTTTAAGAATTTTACTTTAATCATAACATTTTTATTGCTAAAGAGGCCCATCCATAATCAATGTATGTGTAAGTCTACGGAATGAAGTTTGAACTTGCTGATTACATTTTTTTTTCATATTATAGCAAGCAATAATTATTACTCAAAAATCACGCCTGAGATATAAAATGAATAAAAAAACCTATATACTAGATTAAGAAATTCCTTTTACATGTGATATATAGTTGTATTTGTAAATTTTGATTATCAATTGTAATATTATTGATATGTTCTGTACGTAATTCGTATGAAACTCACAATATAGCCTAACGTAAATGATGATGTGAATGCCTTCGCGTCGTGACGTTTAAATCGTGATATCACCGCTCTTCGACGTGCCATTTAATTTTAAATGGCCTCGATCGCTCGTTAACAACTTCTTCAATGAATGGAACAATGTTTCCTATCCAACCTTTCGTATTCTACTAATCGTACGATCGTTCGCAGCATAATGCCACATATTTTCACCTCTCCTCGATGGATCAAATTTGTTATTGAAAGTTATGTCGTCGTTCCATTGAGGAGTCCTTCTGAACCTCCTGTCGAGAGAAGTGTAACTAGTTGAAAAACCACGCCCGAATGCTTCCTTCTACGCAACCTCTTTTACGTTACTTCCCTGGCAGGCGCGATTGCAACCCTATTCAAGGCGCACGCGTCTCCATGTATCAATTAGTTAATTAGAAAGATTTATTGTTCACGGAAATAATTAATTTTATGTAGACAGAAATTTTAATTTAGTCTACGAGATACATAAGTTATTTAATTTCTTCGAGTTTTTTTGAAAATAAATATTTTACTAAAATAATTTTGAAAATTTATAATTTTAGAATTTAAATCATCTATAGACATATTATAGAACTTATTTCATATTTAATTTTTCAGTTCTTTTTTTTTTTTTAATAAAAATATGAATAATTATTTAAAATATTATGTATTTCCTCTAATTTAAATGTGTTTTAAATCAGCATTAAATAGTAAATTTTAAATAAATAAAATTAGTAAAGTTTTTTAAAGATATTACTGTTTTTTCAAGGTATCCAGCTGAAGTATTTGTGGGTGATACTTTTTGTTATTTATCTGGAATGACGTTTGCCGTTGTTGGTATCATCGGACATTTCAGTAAAACAATCTTATTATTTTTCATTCCACAAATAATTAATTTTCTTTATAGTGTACCGCAATTATTTCATTTTATACCATGTCCTAGACATAGACTGCCAAAGTAAGTCTGAAAATCATCACTACTTTTTCGTATTATTTTGTATGAACACGCGCAATTACATACGCAATTTATTTACAGATACAATAAAAAAACTGATAAGTTACAGATCAGTACTACAGTATTTAATAAAAAAGATATTGGCTCTTTAGGTACGAAAAAATATATATGTATATGTTAATGTAATTTGAAATTAAATAAACTCTTTTGATAGGTAAATTTATAGCATGGATATTTAGAAAATTAAATATAATAGAATGGCAAGAAGATGACCACGGTATTGTTACTTGTAATAATTTTACACTAATTAATTTCGTGCTTATTAAGGCTGGTCCAATGAAAGAACCTACACTTACATTAATTTTGTTACTAATTCAGGTAACATATTAATATTCACGTTCATTTTCATTAAATATTAAAAATGTTCTAATATGTTCTTCGATATTTACATATTCTAATGTGTTAAAAATTTTTAATGTTTCAGATTGCTAGCAGTTCATTGGCATTTCTCATAAGATATCCTCTTGCTTCAATATTCTACGAAGTTTGAAAAAAAATATGTTCAAAAACTGCAGTTTTATACTTTATATATTGTTTTATAATGAAATGATGTAGAAAGTATTTCACCTGAAATTTATATCATGATTTACTATTATTATTAGTAAAAAATATTTATAAAGTTGACCTCCATACGCATCTACTTACAGAAAACTAATAGTAAAATAGCTTCCTTCGAAGTGATTCAATTTTTATCTAAACATTTTTCGCTGCGGATGATAATGGTAATGATGTAAATCAATTTGAAATGAGATATTCTGGATAATTTCATATAATAATCTTTTAATATAAATGTACTTTTATGCTTGTATTTATTTATATTTATGAAAATATTATTTTATTGTACTATTATCAGGAAATAAAACATGTTCCTTTACTGTTTGTAAAATTTAATAATCTTCAATTATAAATATCACAATCCATTGGGAGTTTTGGATTAAATGAAATGAAGTTCATAATATTTGGAAAATAATATAACACATAATAACATTGACAGTTTTATATATAAATTATACATAATTGATTAAAAATGTTTTATAAGCTTTATACACAAAATAATACAAAATACAATTTTTGACGATTAGTTGATAAACTACTATAAATTATTATTAAATTATGCATATTTTCAATTATTTTTCATCAGCAACATTCATATATATATATATATATATATATATATATATGATTCTTTGTTGTATTTGCAAAATTTTATATATATATATACGTACATTATATATACATATATATATATATAATTTTAAAATTGTATATATATATACATATATAATTTTTATATTATATATAATATATATAAAATATATTTTTCCAAATACAGCAAAGAATTTTTAAGATACTTAAGTAATTTAAACGTAGCTAATTGCGACAAATTTGTATAACGATGCAAATAGAGTACAACTTTTTTTATAAAAATTTTAGATCAACAATTATAATGATAATAGGCGTTTTGTCTTTTATAAGACCTTAAATCTAATAAAAACAAACTAAATATTTCATAAATGCAACTTTTAAAAGTCTTGATTATAGAAACTATTGGCAAAAACATTACATACTTGAGATTTTGTTCATAAAAGTATGTTTGAACTTGTAAAAGTATTGTTTGAAAAAATATCGAATAAGGAACGAGTACACACGTGTGTAGTTGCAAAAGCAATCAATAATTCTATTATTGCGGAACTTCTATTAAAACTCTGTACAAAATTATGTTCATGTTGTACATATATATGAAACTTTATTCTTTAATTCTGGTAACCACGTGTATTTTTAATTTGAAATTTCGAATTTAATCAGTATAGTTCCATAAAAACTTATGAAATATTCTGAAAATTCAATATTACATCCAAACCTAATCTTTCTTTTATTGTAAGTCGTGTTTTCGCGGCATCTCTCAAACTGAATAGATGTGAAAGTTCCATAGACGTGCGACCTAATGCTAAGGCTTTATCAAATAGTTTTATCGCTTCTTCTACATTTCCTCTGTTAAGAAAATGATTATTGTTAGTATGGTATATAAAAAGTGTCTAATCTTTACGTTTATTTTCCTAAGAGAATAGGTATATATATATATTTAAAAATCTCAATTTACCTTTGAACTTCAATCGTTCCTAAAGTTTCATACCCATATTCACATTTATCATCCATTTCCAATGCTTTATTAATATATTCAATAGCTTTTTCAACATTACCATGCCATTGCAGTTGTAATAAACCTCTATGTACATAGACTGTAGCATTATTTGGATCTTTCTCAATTGCTTTAGCAAAGTAGGTGTCTGCTCTCTGATATTCTTGTATTTCCGTTAACATCTATACCATAAGACACATGATATAATATAGTAAATTTATATGTTACTTAATGTGGATTTTGAAATATTCAAAATATTTGTTTATACCTGTGCATACAAAGTATAACATTCTGGACAATCTGGGAATTTTTCAAAAGCAGCTTCAAAATTTTTCATGGCTTTTTCTATTATTTCTTTACTTCTTATCATTGTACCATATCGATAATCTGCATAACATTTTTGTACATATGCTACTCCGAAGTTAGGATTGAGTTCAACAGCTTTTCTGAAATCTTCTCTGGCTTCATCTATCTTATCCATAAGCAAATTTACCTATAATCGTATAATGTACTTTTATCAATATATTGCAATATAACAGTAATACTATTATATTTACAATTTTATATTTTGTTTCACTTAATTATATTTAAAATTTAAAAATTTGTACATGTCCTCTATGATGATAAACATCGCCACATTCAGGATCAAGCTCAGCAGCAGTTTCAAAATCACAGAAACTCTTGTCTGGATTTTCTAATTGCATAAATAAGGTAGCTCTCTTTATTAAGGCATTGACTTTTATAGCTTCTGGAACACTGTCATTGTCTATAATAGTTCCAAAGTCTTGGATTGAAGCATCATGTTGTCCTAATAACAGATAAAATGTAGCCCGTAAGAGTAATACTTTCATTTTATGTGGCAGTGTATCTGGATCAGAACTATTGATTTCTTCAGTACAAATTGGTATTACATCATCGTACTTCTGTTCTTTTACACATTGTAAAGCTTTTCCAAAGCCCCTAAAATATAACATATAAATAAAATATATAACACATTAATCATATAAAATAATAATTTAAGGAAATAAAATTAAAAGTAGTTCATATACTTACGGTGATATATTACTATAATCAATATCTTGAAGCATTGAAAAAACAGGATCTTTATGGAAAGTAATAATATATGTTTTGATGAAATATTTACTAGGCATAACTAATTTCTTATTTGCCAAATATTCTGTTGCATGTTGTCTACCTAAAAAAAAAGTATCAAATTTATATTTATTAATATTTTAATTAAGTCGTACTATATATTACATGCACAATTTACCTAATTGTTTTAGAACCCTATCTGCCATTAACATTGCATTTTGATTTGAAAAATTTTCCAAAATACAAGCAGCAGTGACATCTTCTAAAGCTGATTCTAATTCATTACAGTGTTCCATCGCTCTTGCTCGACGTAATAGTGCTTTTACATACCTTGGATTTAATTCTAAGGCTTTTGTACAATCTGCTTTCACACTACTATATTTTTTCTATAATATATCATTATGATATATAATTTAAACTAATAATTTACCCTGTCAAATGTCATTACTGTAAAACATCTGTGAATAATTTATTACCAGTTGTTCATAGGCAGCTGCTCTGTTTTGATAAAAAGTAGCAAGAGCTTCTGTGTTCTCTTTTGGACATGCTTCAATCGCACTATTGTAATGACTTATTGCTTCATCGTATTTTCCTATTTTAAACTGCTCATTCCCTTCATTTTTTAATCTCTGAGCTTTCTCCAATGGAGTCTATAATGACATATTCTTATTTAATATACCAAAAATATGAAATGCAAATAATACTGATGTTCAGTTTTTACAAGTCTTTATTAGTGATTTCATGATAAAAAAAATTAACTGATAAAAAGTCAATATGAGAACAGTACATTACAAGCAAACTGTAATGTATATTTTGCTAATAAACAGTCTGTTCATACAAATTTTCATTCTGCATAAACATTATTTATATTTTCACACGCTGACAAAGAAGTTGCAATCAAGTAAAAATCGATCTTCTAATTATTAAATATCAAGCATATTGAGCTTATGTTTTTACACATTTAAATGTATAAACACTCGTAATTTATTGAATAAAAAAAAAAAAAAAAAAAGAAAAATGAAAATGTAATGTTCAAAATGTTTCTAACCTCTGGCTCGGTAGTACTTTTCGGTGGACTATCGATATCGATTGATATTTGTTTATCGGCAGATACGGTGCCGTTTTTCTTTAAGTTGTTCTTCGATTTGCCGCGGCTGGGCTTCGATGATGGTTTGGAATTTTTAAAATACATGTAACCAAGCCCCAAGGCAACCGGCGCTGCAACAGCCAAAGCAAGTTGCCATTTTGGTAATGGACTACCGGCCACGCTCGCGCCACTTGCCCCCGTCATTTCGTCGTCAATTTTTCGCTGTTTCTAAATGTCAACGGCTTCTCACGACTTCACACTCCTCTTCTAATCTCACCGATGTGGAAACGAACAGCGAAAACTAACAGAAAATGTCGAGCGACCATGCGGGAAGCTCGCTATAGGCACTTGCAGACGAATCCTTGAAGAAACGAATCGTTTAGTACACATTTTCGCCGCTGTCTGAATTTAGCGCTTAATGTTATCAACGATTACAAGACTATAATACGATACTGTGATATATTAAGGTTGATATACAATCTAAATTGTCGAAGTTCGATGGAAGTTTTCTTCGAGGATAGATTTAGATATGAAATTATTGAAAAGAGAATAACCTTTGATAAAAAAAAAAAAAAAAAAAAGAAGAAGATGGCGCAGTAGATTTAAAGCAATTGTGACGACTAAAGATAGAATGAGGAGAAAATCAGTAAAACAAAAGATCGGTTGAAGGTATTGGAAAAATTTACAATTCAATTCTCTAGATTAATCTTTTTCACAAATGAAAACATCTGTTTTAAAGGGGACTATAAACAGTAGTGCCACATTGTAGAAAAATGGTAAAACTAGACATTTTATATCCATATCACAGCGAGGTCACAAATGTGGTACATATATGAATAGACCACAGACAAGGTATATGACCACGTCTGTGTACGAAATCTCATTTGATGCATATTCCGTGTTTAGTCAATGATCATATGTGTCGTGTACTTATTGATTCTTTGTTTACTTTATCTGTGTTTCAAAAAAATATTTTTAAATATTAAGATTTTGCCTTGTGTTGTAAATAAATTTATGTAATAAAAAATGCATTATATTGTTTAATTTACTATATAAATTACTATATAAATTTTGTTCTAGTATACATGAAATAGCATGATTTGATATTCGCGCGTTTAGTTGCGTATATATAAAAATTTTTATCTAAAAGATGGCAACGATTTGTCAACAGGAACTAAGTTTCGTCTACGTTATCTATAGATTGTCGAATTTTGAAGGAAACGTGAACCAGAAGAAATGTAATGAAAGTTACGAAGTTCAACGCAGGATGGTAACTGATAGAAGAGTTTCATTGTCTTTTAAGAAATTATAACTTGTATCGAATTCACGATTTCGCACACTTCGATACAAGTGTGACGTTTACTAAAAATGGCACTACAAGAAGATGAAAACACCTGGTGAGTTAATTTTCAAATTTCAGTACATTTTCCAAACAGAGAGTACTTTTTATTTCGGCAAACATTGATTTTAATCGTTCGTCTTATTGACGAGATATTCCAAAATATATTTTTACGATTTAATGTCGAGTGTCGTTTTATGATTTATTTTTCTCTTCCACGAATATTACAAAAATATTAATAAATTGACAACAAATAAATCTACATATCATACAAATTTTACGTTATCCATTGTACATTTTTTTTAATCCTTCTTGGTAAAGTGCAGCGAATATTTAAGCATTATGTTCTTTTTCAAGCTTGTTCATATATTTGCAGATGTTTATTAATTACATTATGAAAGTATTCATATAAATAATTGTTATATATTATAATAATTGCAACATGTATTGATATGAAGCTTATACGAACAAATTATATTTATCATAATAAATGTATTAATGTAAAATGATGATTTAGGATTTTAGAGCTGGAAGCAGCTCTTCTTGATACACAAACTCCATCGGCATCTGATATATATGCAATTTGTAAAGGACAAGCTGTACCTACGAATTTAAGACCTGATGTGTGGCAAGCTTGTTTAGATGTTATCGATCGGGGTAATCAATTAAGTCAGTTCAATGAAGTTTTTGATTTACCAGAACAAAATATTATACGCGATGATTGCCAACAATTGGTTGGTAAGTTAGTTGAATACACATTAAATGATTTATTTATATATATATATTTTTTTTATTATGGAATATGGAATATTTCTTTTGCAGAAAAACTAGGAAATGATGATGAAGATAAAGTTTCTGTTGTTTCCGATTTAGAATCTATTTTAACATTTTATTGTAAGAGTAAAGGGAAGCAATATAAAAGAGGAAATGGTTGGATAGAATTGTTAGGTCCTTTAATAGCTTTAAAGCTCCCACGAAGTGCAACATATAATTTATTTGAAGAAATAATAGATTTTTATATTCCTAGGTATTTATTAGTATTTTATGATTAATTCTTTGTACTTTAAATATTTTCCTTATCTTTTATATTTTCCCAGAGGTGAAACATACAGTTCTGTATTAAGATTATTACTACTCTATCACGAACCGGAACTATGTTCTTTCTTGGATACGAAAAGAGTGTCTCCTGATCAATATACAAAAGGATGGGTAACTACTTTGTTTGCTGGTGTATGTTCGCTGCCAGCTGTTTGTACAATGTGGGATCTATATTTCATGCAAGCTGATCCATTTTTTATGTTATTTCTTTCACTTATTATGGTGATAAATGCCAGGTAAGAGAATTGCAAAAAATATTACTATTAAATAAAGTTATTGTGAGATTTATTGTATTACATCTTACAGGGAACAAATCTTAAGTATGAAAGATAATGATAAACAAAGTATAATAGATGCAATTGCTGCTATGCCATGTGCATTGGAAGCAGAAGATGTGACAGACTTTTGTTCATTGGCACAGTATTATGCAATGAAAACGCCATCATCCTTCAAACAAGATTTATATCCTATTATGTTTGGCGATGGTTTTGATGAAAAATGTATATCACACGTACTTTGTTTGCCTGTATCGGCCCAAGAATTAGTTGAAAATTCCATCGAGAGTCCGTCCATGGCTAATACCTCGGTTGAATCTGTTAAATTCTTTTTGGTAGACTGTAGACCTGCTGAACAGTATAATGCAGGACACTTACCAACTGCATTTCATTTAGATTGTGATTTGGTATGTTATTTTTAGCGTTTTCTTATTTATCAAAGTTTTTTTTTTATAATTTATAAACGCCACTTTAGATGTTACAAGAACCTGCTGCTTTCGCAACAGCAGTACAAGGATTATTGCAAGCACAACGACAAGCATTAGCTGTTGGATCGCAAGCTGGTGGTGAACACCTCTGCTTTTTAGGGAGCGGTAGACAAGAGGAAGATCGTTATACGCATATGGTAATTGCATCTTTTCTACAAAAACATACCCAATATGTTAGTATGGTTACATCAGGATATCAAGGTAATTATTATATTTTATTCATTTAAAAAATTTGATGTAATATAATTATATTACGAGGGCGTTTCATTGCAGCTATACATGAATATTTTGGTGATGAAGTCGTTTCTAGTCTTGTTGATCATAATTCACAGCATTGTTTAGTATGCAGCGCTAATATTTCAGAGACAAATTCGAACGAAGCAAGTCCTGCCAAGGTTAAAAATAATAATTCCGATTTCTTCGGAAAAATAAAAAAAGTAAAGGTAAAATTATTCGATTATATCGTTAATCCGTCAGCAAGTGTGCATAATAATATAGAAAACAGAAACGTCAAGGACTTGGATTTTGTTAAACGACAGAAAAAGACGGCCCCAGTATTTAGTATAGATGATGATCAAGAATTGGGTACGTTCTTATTTGAATTGAGATATTCCTCGAATTCATGATTTAAACGAATGTTTATATTAGAAAGTATTAATTGTATAAGTTCGCGGATGTATAGTGTAAAATTCGGTCATGGAGTAGATTCTCTTTTATTGGGCTTCGTTTTAACTGGCTAATGTTTATTATAAAAATAAATTGTGATTTTTCTATAGCAATAGTGGATTTTAGCATAAAGTACCTCATATACCTATTATATTTAATTATTATATGTTACAGATATGACAATGACAAATAATGAAAGTGAAGAACCTATTGAAGTTGTATCTATTCAACAATGGATGAAAGATCCGAAATTGCTACATTCCTTTAAATGTCAAGAAGTGAAAGTCAACGGAGATCTCTGTGATAGGTGAATAATTTAATCAAAATGTTAACATTATTTTATTTAACATTGTTAATTGTTCGTTATTGTTTTATATGAATTTTTTTTTCAGTATACTTTTGGTCACTGATAGTCACCTAATAGTTCTTCGGGAAATACAAGAAAGGAAAGGTGCAGCACATGTAATTGTAAAACGTCCGTTAACGAGTATTGTTAAAATAACATCTAGAAAAAGACATTCAGATTTGATTACATTTAAATATGGCACAACGCAATATAATGATACGGTTATTTCAGATATGGATAAATTTCTTATTCCTAACGCGAGTGAGGCTACTAAATTAATTACGCAACAGATTTTAAAACAATTGAAAACATCAAATTGATGTTAAATATGCGATGATACGCATCTAATGAAATTTTATTCGTTTTAAACACAGGTTTTATTCGAATATCTGAAATTTTTTATTTGTTCGATTGGTTAGAATTTCTTTTTCTAACCAAATGGTACTACAAATACAATATGTAATTAGTATAATTAAAAAAAATAGTCTGTTAAAGATTTTAAGAATAACCTGAGTGTTTCATACATGAAACTAATATAATATATGGTCAACACGATTTATACTTGGATTCTAAGATTTTGGTGGTTTTTACTAAGTCATTACTTTTATTAATTACGTATATTTACGCTTATTGTTTATCTTCACGCATTTTCTTAATATTTTCAGAAACATTTCACTTTCATAGAACAGCATTTTTCCTATTAGTGTTTTCGTAATAATATCATATCAATATTGATAATATCTGATTTAGTATTTACTTTGCATATGGCTAAACAGTGGCCTTATTATAAAAATGAATAAGAGAGATAATGGACTCTGCAAATTATTGATGTGATTATCTATGATGGAGTGTAATGTGCCATGAACTAAGATGTCATTAATTCCTTTACATAAATATAATTCGTGACATGATATTAATATTTATGAAAGCATTAAATAGTTTATTTCTTTTTTTGACTAAAAACTTTGAATCACAAGTTAATATAGCATTTCATGCATATATTACTATATATAGTATCTGTATGTTATAATGAACTGATAATTGGTCCTAATGTAATACAATTCAGAAACATTAACAGAATGGTTATAATATTTGCATTTTATAGTATATAGTCCTGCACTAAATGTCTTTACAAAATATTTACAAAAGATACAAAATATATTGAAAATTAAACAATTATATCATTTTTACAGGCATACTTATTACACTGCCTGATTATATTTCGAAGAATTTTTGAAGTTTACGATCTTTCGAAAATATATCTGTAATTCATACAAAAATCTTTCATAGCAAAATGTTTCTGTCTTTCTGGAACTTGTATTTATAATATTATTACTAAATGCAATTTTTTCTCAATTTATTATTAAGATTATACTGGTAATAATATATAAAGAAAATTATCCTCACAATAATTTTTTGTGCATACTGTTGTGCTGCCTTTTTGTAATTCGGGACAATACTGTTCGCAATATACATTAATTTTTATATAAACTCTAAACACATGATTCTAATTTCATCATTATAGAGTAAAAAAATTATTTGTGATGTATATTTTATTAGCGTTTATTCTATGTTCAAAAATTATAAAAATTTAATTTAATATATATTTAATATATCTATCAGATCTTGTAGATACTGTATCAGCATTATTAATATTTATATCAATAGTATCTGTAACATATTTCATGGTATATAATAATGAATTCTATGTATAATAGAAACTTTTTGTATTTATGTGCTTCCACGACGAATCAACAATGTTAATAACGAAATAGTCATTACATAAAGAATCATAGAACTTTAATAAAACTAAAAATAAAATATAATTTTAATTTTCATTCTATGTAAATAAATTTTGTGTAATGCATCAAGAATTAGTTAAAATGTTGTGTATTTTCAAAAGATTGTAAAAATAAAATATGTAGTTATACAAATATTATATAACAAATAATATTTCTATTATATGCCAAATATTCTTAATTTGTTTCGTTATCATTGTTAAATTTTTTTTTAATTTATGAAAATTTAGAAAAGAATAAATAATATAATCCTCTCTTAAAATGTAAGGACAATGTTCATTTTAATTTTAATTTTTTTATATAATAAAATATATCAATTTTCTAAATTTTATTATAAAGATACAAAATTAATTAAGAAATTTAAATTTTTATAACTTTATCATTGTTTTTCACAATAATATTTTAATATTAATATTCAATTAACAAATAAGGCAAAATTTTGAAAAAAATTAAATGATACTAAAGCATACTTTAGGAAAGGAAATTTTTAATCAGAGAAGATACATTATCTTTTAACTTCAGGTAAATTATTTTTCAATGTGATATACGTATGTATGTACATTTGATATGATAAAATCGTATTGTACACGATTTATATTATTAGTTGATATCAGACACGCCGACAGAGAAGCAATTAACAGTATACATATACTTCACGAATGTTTTTAACGTAATAATATTTTATAATAAACTTTATGATGGGAACCATCAATTGGGGAGAATTATTCCCAGGAAGATGGAGTCTTGTCATTTTTATTTCATATATGGCCCTGTTTGTGAACCAAGGTACATGAGTGTGGTTATGTTTCTCTGTTTATTTTATTCTTTTCATATGATTTTCTTTGTTGCTGAATGTTTATAAACAGAAACAATATAGAGTGATAAATGACTGATGATAATAATGCAAAAAAATATGTATATGTATAATTATTTATTAATGAAATGTGTATTATTTTGTCAATTTCAAATATGATTTAAATATCTTATGGTATGTAACAATGATTGTTAAACTTTTATAAGAATTTCTATTCGACATTTTGTAAATCTTTGTCATTGTTTTTTTGAAAATTTCTTTACTATTTTTCAAAGTTATATAATTTATTTTTATATTGTATAAACTAATTGCAAAATTATCATCTTAGGTATTATTGTAACTTGGTCTCAAAGAGATGGTCACTATGAATATAATATTGTTATGGTAGTATTGATGACAGAAGTATTAAAGTTACTTACGTCTATAATATTGTATTGCAAAGAGTAAGTAAACAAATTAAATCCTGTTCTTTAAAATTTTTATATACTTACAATTTTTGTTATTTCACTTTTAGTAATAACTTTTCAAGTTTGTATCAAGAAGTAACAGGAAATAAGAGAGGTAAATATATATTATTTCTGGAAATTTAATACATATATATATATTGAAGTAATTAAGTTAATTATAAATATAAATTTATATTTATCTCTTAATGTGTAATAAATATCACATGATTTGAGTTGCTACTCATTAATCAAAATTATCATGTTGAAGCATTATTTGAACAGAATATAAGATAAGGTATAAATTACTGATTTAAGTTTTATGATATGATTGTTAATTTAATTTCGTATTAAAATGTAAGAATGAAGAATTTAGTTATTTCATGAAGTAGATTAAAATTTAAGTACTTTTTAATTATTAATTAAATTAATAAAATTAATATAATAATAAAATGGAATAAACTTTAGTTATTTTATTCTAGTGCTACTGCTGTATATGATACCATCATTTTTGTATTGTTTATACAATAATCTGGCATTTATCAACTTGGCTGTATTTGATCCAACAACCTACTATGTGTTGTTGCAATTTCGTGTTGTCATGACTGGAATTATTTTCCAAGTACATATCAGAAACTTTTTTTTGTTATGACTTATACTAAAGTGGAGAAAAGCTTTTTTTAAAACAGAGTTTCTTTTAGGTTGTTTTTAATAAAAAATTGTCATTGAAACAATGGTTTTCACTAGTATTATTGACAATTGGATGTATGATAAAACATATAGACTTGGACTTTAATGTCAATGTGTTTAATGCCAAAATTAATTTGAATAGTAATATAATTTTAGTGTTTGTACAGGTATGTATAATACTATTAAAAAATTATTCTCATCTAGAAAATTTTAAAATAAATTATAATCCCTAAATTTTTTTCAGACAATTTGCTCTTGCTTAGCTGGTGTTTACAATGAATATTTACTTAAAGAGCAAGGGGCAAACATTAATATTTTTGTACAAAATGTATTTATGTACATTGATAGCATCTTTTGTAATCTTATAGTTTTTATACTATTTTTTATTTCGGATAATAACGCTTCTAACATGTTGAACAATGTCGATCTTACAATACTTATGCAACCAAAAGTTATACTAATAATGCTGAACAATACAGCAATCGGTATTATTACAAGTTTTTTCTTGAAAAACTTGAATTCGATTTTAAAAACTTTCGCTAGTGCATTAGAACTGATATTTACGGCAGTTCTATGTTGGTTAATATTCAGTATTTCAATTCATTTAAATACTGTACTTTCGATCACTATGGTGAGCTATGCAGTTATATTGTACTCGCAAAATCCAGTACAAAATACCCGAACCAAAGAACGAACAAAGGCTGATACTATAGTTTAATAGAAGTCAATTAAAAACTTTCGTCAACTACATTCTGTACATGAATTTTACCTGATGTAAATCTGTTACTTGTATATTCGTTACGTTATGCTTTATTGTATAGTTTTATATGTATAAACTTAGAAAACTTTTATATAATAGACATTAAAGTATACCAATTTTGTTACAGAATTCTGAATTACATGTATTTCCTTGTTTTGTTTTTAAATATTTATATCTTATATATTTATATATTTATAGATTGCTATTTTCAAATTTATGAAATATTGCAATATTTAACGTATGTAACTGTGTGATTCAAATAAGAAGTCAAATCTTAATTGCAGAATTTAAAATAAATATGTAATATTATAAATACGTATGTATAATATTATTAGCTATTTACAGCCTATTTACAAAAAAGGCTAATTGATTAAATTATTCTTGAAATTTTATACTGTTTAAAACAAAACAAACCAATAATTTCTTTTTTACATTAAATATTTTATGCGTATAAATTATTAACAATAATAAAATAATTTATTTAGAGTCGTTTATAATTGAAAAGCATTTGAGTGACAAAATTTATTAAATAATATCTTGACCTGCGTTTTGTATAATTTTGAATCTAAGAAATTCTTCGATTTATCGAAATTCTATTTGGCGGGAAATCTATATCATCGAACATAATGTTTTTATATTGTGGTTTTCAAATTATAGATTATGTTTAAGACGATCGAAAGAACGTAATAGGATTAATATCGACTAATGTAAATTACTTTTCTTGAAATTAGCTATTTTAGCAATTCCAGTCATGATTACGATATACATATCTAGACCATTTTTCGAGAAGTGGGGAGAGGGTGGTCGATATTACCTGCAAACCACCTTACTTTCGGAATAGAGTAACGGTAGTCACATGTCAGCTGCCGTCACGTGAACCCTGTATTGGATTGTTTCAGTTATCGTGTTATTTATCATGAAATGTGCATTCAAAACAAAACGAGAAATATATGATGTACTAAATTATATTGTTATAGTTAAAAAAAGCGTGAAATATGTTACTGCAGTTTAAAAAAT
Source organism: Tetragonisca angustula (assembly GCA_036937485.2). NCBI lineage: Eukaryota > Metazoa > Arthropoda > Insecta > Hymenoptera > Apidae > Tetragonisca > Tetragonisca angustula. The sequence goes on from JAWNGG020000021.1 coordinate 375,708, forward strand.
GCTTGTCTTATATACGAAGAGAGATAAAAGGTAAATTGTTCAGTGCATGTTCAAATATATACTTTTTACAATATCGTCACTTGTGACATAATAATGATAAGTATTGTCTATATATATGAAATATAGATTTTGCATAAAAAAAGTACTTAGTATAATTTAAAGAATTGCATAATTATATCTAATCACGATAGTTTACATACACAGGTACGTAGATTAAATTGAGAAAGTCTTTTGATATTATTTATAGATTGAAGATAAATGTTAAATAATATTTTGAAATTATTTGTTAAATAAAATGTTAAGCAAATTAAAATTATATTTTTATATGTGATGCTGTTTGTATCTTATATAAATCACAACTTCGCTCCTTTGCGTACTAACGTATTATAATTTTGGTCACGTGATAATTTAATGACACGTGATTGGTGCGATTGAAAAATCGCGCCAAATCAATAATTAAGGATTGTGTCTTCTTTCTACAAATATTTCAACGACATAAATTATTTTATATTAATCAATTAATAAGAAGTACATACCTGATAAACAAAATTGATCTGGTATTAAAAATCAATGATATTAAACAAATGTAAATTAAATAGAATATAATAAGGTATTTATTTTGATATATAAGATCTATAAATCAACAAATATGTAGGTTAAGTAATAGTTTGTAAATAGATTAAGTAATTCATTCAAACTATGATTCCAACATTTTTTACCTTTTTGTTTTTCTGTATTTTTTAAATTATTGAATGGTTGTTTTTAAAAAAATTAGTTGAATTGATACTTCAATATCAATAGTACTAATCTAAAATCTAAACACGAATGAAACTGTAATAATTTTTGCATCAAATGTATGTACAAATTGTAGGAGCATTAAATTCCTATGGTATTTTTTTATCTCATTATACTTAACATGTATGTAACATGTAACTCAATATGATTTAACTGATGAATTAAATCATTATTGAAAAATTGGAAAATCTTTGAGGTTCTCGGTGACGAGCTAACTTATCTTGCAATAAGCATTTTGCAATGACGAGTTGATTTATCGTGCTTGATTAAGAAATTAATAATATGCTTCTGTTAAAATTTTCAAATCGAAAATACGCTAATAATTATACTCTGATAGCGCAAATGAACAAAATGCGTACGAGAGGAACAACTACAATAAATTTATAATTATAAATATAATATATTATAATTTATAAATTTATAGAGAAAAAAAATGATTAAGTGTGCTGGAAAAGAGTACATACTCTTTATTACAGCGAGTGGAGAGCCCTTTGCTTCTTTCGCCGACTCCCTGAGACGCACGCATATTTTCTTTGGATTATGCAATCGCTTTCGTGTGTACTACTTTTATGCGGCGTTCGTGTCGTGAGATCCAATGATAAACTTCGCGACTTCGTCTCTCTATTCTTCTTTAAAAAATATCTACTACGGGGGGGGGCTGGAATAACATGTCTCGTTCATATAATGAAACAAAAATGATATGGTTAATTTTTAACTGACAATTAGAAACATCGTGTTTCCGTAGTTCATAAAAATCGTGGAATTATTTGAAATACAAGGGACGGTATTTATGAGCTCGTGTGATCTGATGAATCTCCATGATCTTTATACCTTTATATCTCGTTTTTTCCTTTTTGTAAACGAAATTATTATATTAAATTACAAGAACATTAACATCAATATTACAAGAATGTTATTCGTGAATATTATTAATAAAGTTTCGATATTTTTATCAAATCTTCTTAACATTGAATATATTATATAATTATGAATGTATTGTAGTCAATTTTTTATTTCTCAATTAATATGGTAATTGATAATTGATTTGAAAGACTTGATTACAATGACATTCCAGATTAATTCAATTTCATTTCATTATATGTATTATATGTATTTCTCAAAGTCTTGGAAAGGAAAGTTTGATACATTTCGTAATGAATTGTTGATTGATGTTGTTTTCTTATTAGAGTGGAAACAAGTGTTTTAATGCACGTAAAGGAACCTCAATTAATAATGAAATAGATTTCGTGACTACAGTGATTGAAACTGAAAATGGAATGTGTTAGCGGTTAGCCAGTTGAAGCTTTAATAATGTCAATCATTTTATACATTCATATAGAAGTACATACAGCTGCCGGAAGTGGAGGAAATATCGTTTGGTAGTTATATTATTTATTCTAAGCTGCCCTTAGAATTAAAATATTAATTCGTATTAAGCGGACATTCGCAGTAGCTGTAAATCTAGAAAACTAATTGAAAATGATAGATAAACAAATGTCGAAGTACAATTTAGCTTTTCAAAATTCTTATAAATTTGAAAGTAAAAAAAGTATAAGTAGCGTATATTAAACGCAGACAATTTCTGCTTAATCTTATACAGAATACGATTGAATAACATATACAAACAATACTGAGATATTCCCTTACGAAAAAAATAAGAAAAAATTGCAGAATAATATTTTTTAAGTTTGAAAATCCATTAGATATATTAATGGATGTATTAGTCATAACTATATGATTTGCTGTACTATAATAAGAAAATATTCAAGAAAAACATATTTAAAGAAAGAGTAGTAGATAAATTATTTTATTCCTTGTTCGTCTAACTCATCGTTTTACAATTAAGTAATAATTCACAGTTCATACAAATGATACAACAGAGGTTGAGTATTGTTCATAAATAGGATAGGCGAACTACTCACAGCAAATTGTATTTCACAATCATATGCGTGCAATGAATTTTAAAACTCGATATTCTCGTAAACTAACAATAAATCTTAAATTTTGTTTTATATTTTTTTCTTATTTTTTCATGAAGAATTACTGCTACATGTGTTATTCTGTCGAATCCTGTATACGTTAGTATACAATTTCGTACTACGTACTTTTAAATAATTTAAAGTTCTTGCAGGCTATAAGTTCATATATACTAAAAAGATTTCTGTTAGTTACTGTCAATGATGTAAGTGCATATACCTCGGGAAACTATAGTTTTCAGCAGTAAGCTTGCTACAGTTGTGTAGTTGACATGTAGAATTTCACTGCTTCTATTGTCATAATACAAATTATATAACTTTCGTTTATAACACTATTTTATTGAATAATAACAATTTTCTTTGTTTATGAATTTCTAGTCAAATAAATTTTATTCTTATAATTATATAATATCATTAATTTATAATGTAATTATGTTGAATGTTAAAATTGTCTTTATCTATGATTTTTATTTAGTAATAATTCCAGTTTTATAATTATTATAATATAATATCATTTAATTATGGTAACGAATTAATAAATCATTATATGTATAAAAATAGAATTAGAATTATGTTAAACAAAAGTGATAAGCAAGGAAAGTTATAATATTCAATGAAATTACGTTACAATCCCGAATTAATCATTAACAAACTAATATTACTATGTACATATACATATAAGTATATTATTCCACTTATTATTATCATTTCTACTCAATTTAAGAATATAATTTGAAAATTCCTTAAGAATTAGCTCGATGAATTTTAGATATCGTAATATTTCACTTATAAATCACTGGTTATATCGAACGTCACAGCTATACCAGTGTTAGAGCGTTGCTTGGCCCGCAGTAAATATGTAACGAATCTGTCAATCAGGCTTGTCGCTCGCGTGACTCGATGAACGATCCGGAATCAGAAAAACGATCCTCGTGGAAAACGATGAAGGACCCATGGTTTCCATTAGACGAGACGTAACGGTGGTATGTCCAAGTGCCTGGATTTTACCCTATCTATGACTGGATCGACGAATTCGGGGCCTCTGCAGCCCCAGAAGGATTCCTTACCACTTCCGGCACGATCCTCTCCTTTCGATTTTTATTCGACATCCGAGAGTTCAGCTCGTCGAGGTCACCGTCAGCGGCTCTCTCGAAAGATGACATTGACTTCACCAAACGGTCAACCAATACAACTTACTCCTCTCTGGGAACACGTGGTTAGTATAATTGTACTGTCTGATTAATGGCCTCTATATTTTGCGGGTCACTGATGAGCCACAAGGACTAAACAAGGTGAAATAGAATTAACGAGTGGATAAAGATATTTTTTACAGAGAGAAGAGACTCACGTCTTTGGACTTAAAAAGATAAAAAAGGATTAATATTTGACATCGTTTCTCCATATATCCTTCACATAGAAATGTATCGTTTTCATACGTATAAAAGAGTATCTGGAATATTTTACATATTTGTAATAATTAAACTACTAATAAATTGATGATCAGATTTGTAAGTCATAGAATTCTCTTTTGTAATTAGAAACATCTAGATTATCTTAGAAGAAATTAAAGGTTGTATTAACAATTATATGACAAGAATTACGTGATGATTAATATATTTCATATATTTTTATATTTTCGTACAGGTACGTACTCGAAAATTTCCAAGCGAGGTGGATACTCATTCAACATTCCTGGAGATATCCGAGAGACTACGTGATCCAGAATGGGAGGTGCGTCAACACGCTCTTCGTGTGCTTATAGACGTGTTACCAACTTTGAATGCTGACATCGTGGACAAGGTCATGCAACCAGTGGTACCAGAGCTGGTCAATAATTTGGGCCACCCTGCGCCCGCCGTTCGCAAGGGTGCCTTGGATGCCTTTCGAGTTTTTCTCATTCATTGTCACGATAGAGACAACACTATTAAAAACGTACGAACCTGTTCTTTCTTTACTTTGCAATTTTGATATTTATTTCTACTTACCTTGAAATTTCGCAATGTTCTTTTACATTATTTTAATGTCAAATAATTCATGTGCAATGATACGCAGCATCCATTCATTGGTGTTCGTAAATAATTCACAAACAAATTATAAATCGTCTTTAGTGCGAGAACCCGAAATATCGGGAACCCGGCTACCAAACCGGCTTTCTCGAACTACGTACTCTACAATACTCTATAGCAGTCTACAAAATATGTAAATACACAGTTCAATTTCTTCCGCCAGTGAAGTTATTGGAAACACGGATTCGAAGAATCGTGTGACCTAATGTATACAAACGTGTGACTGCGTGCTTAGTACTTGAGCATTATGTACGCTGTTGAGCAGTATCGCTGAGACACTCGGGAAGTTCAGACGTATATTTCGAAATCTGTGTGAATTTAATAAAGACTAAAAATCTTTAAAACCAATGTCGAGTGATAGTGAGAGTAAAGTTGTGGTAGCAGGAAGTAGTGCAGAAGATATCGTCTAAAGGAAGAAGGTAAAGAGAAGTTCTATTTGGGAACATTTTCGCGAAAAAGATGATACAAAGGCGGAATGCACACATTGTCACCATGAATTTAAAACTAAGTATGCAAATACTACTGGTTTATTACGCCATTTGAAGCATACGCATCCAAACATAAGTATATGTACTAGAAAAGAAACTGAATCGATATAAAATTTGTCGCATGTACAAAGTGATACGCGAAAGATTCTTAAACCAAAAGATATAACAAAAGTTCTAGATCTGCGACTTTTCGATATAGTTGAAGGCTTTAATGAATTATTTAAGCTTGTTCCCAATCCTTTCCCAAATTCCAACTCTTTCGGGAATCCCGATAAATTCGGGTTCTCTAGTCTTCATTGACTTATGGATCTTTTAATAAGTAATGAGCAACATAGTATTCCTAATAGAGTTATTTATATTCTACTCACTTCTCTTTGTCCATGAACCAACATAAACTCATAATAAATAATAAACTAAAAAATAAATTAATTCTACTTGTGTGTCTTTGAATGAACTCCAACATGAACTCTGTGTATCACTAACAAATTCAATCCTTTGCTCTCTTCCCTCTTTTTGGCAATCACCTTCTTCAACCTCAGCTATCAAAATTTGCGACAAACAAGCTAGTCAAGTCCATAATGCGCAAGCAATCTCCCCACTATCTTTGTATTATCATGGATCGATGTCTAAACGCAGTTGCATCGACCATTCTCTTACAGATTCTTCAGGATGGTTTGAACCGTTCGGAGGTACGGGACTCCTTCCAGACCAACGTGACGACCGGTGTGATCTTAAGCGTGCCTTCATTGCTGTTTCCATCGTTCAACAGTCCATTGCCTGATCCTCAACTGATCAAGGATACGACGATAGCTCTGGCTTCACGTTTGGCTCAGGTACCACATCAGGAAGCTGTATTAAAATCGTTGATGAAGATCCGAGACGCAGTTGGCGTAGCAGAGTTTGAGAGTTATTTGGAAGATTACGATAACAAGCTGAAAAGAAATATCGAGATTCTGTCTAAGATCTACAACATAAAATCCGCCAAGAAGAGCCCGAGAAAGAGTGCAGATGTTAAGAACGTGGAGAAAGTGGAGAACAAAGACCAGGAAGGTAAATGGGAGAGTGATAGCGACACTTCAGGCATTGCAGAAGAAGAGGACGAAGTTAATAATACTACCATGCCAGCTGCCAGAGTCGTATTAGAAACGGAGATCAAGTTCAACGAAGAAACAGCCATCACTATGACTATTCTTGAGGAGAAAGACGACAGCGAGCAAGAGGAGAATGGAGAAGAAAATGGAACTGATGCGAAGAACGGAGGGGCTGAAGGAAAGGAAGATGCTGATAAAAGAAAGACGCCTAGAAGAGTTCATTTTGGAGGTGAGATAGTTAAACTAAGAACACCAGATAGCGATGACACAGAGTCTGTGGAAGCTGCTCCTAAGACTAGGATTCCACTTCCGGTCTCTCCTGCTACCAAAATGCCCACTCGACCCAGACCTTCTTCTCAGCCCTGTAGCCCTCGTAGAGAATTTGGAAAGCCTAGGAGAACATCGAGGTCTGTTTCTAGCAGCCCTAAGAGGGAAATATACACGCATAACGCGGAACTGAGTCCAAAGAAAAGTATTCTTACTAGGACTAACAGTCCATTGCCTAGCGGTAAAGATCTTGAGCAATTGAAGAAGAAGAAAAGCGTGACTAGACAGGAGGATAAAGATGGTAAACATAATATGGAGAGTGGAGATATCAAGAACGCGAGGGTTATCGAAATAAGCGGAAAACCAGAAAAAGTTAAGAAAGAAGAAGTTAAATTGGTCCAGAATAGTCAGAGTATCGATTCTGAAAATTCCGAAAATAAAAGTTCATTTAAAAATGGAAAACAACAGGACGTTTCCTTAACAATTTCTAAAGAGGCTGCAACTTCTAAAAGTGTTTCAACAATGGAATCGGACAATTTTGGAACTCAAAATAAGAAAACTAGAGTAGATGTTAATAGAAAAAGTAATTCGGAGCATAAAATAACGGAGAATGTTCAAACGAGGAACACGGAAGAGAAGAGTGAAGCTTTAGGAAATAGCCACGAAGCTGATTCTTTCTTTGGTTCTTTAGTGGAAATTAATGAAATGGAACAGAATCATGTGAGAATAAATCAAGATGGAATTAAAGTGAACGAGAATGAAACTGTGCAGAAAGATTCTGCGAAGTTAAGGGGTAATACAACGAGTAATTTGCAGAACAATAATAGTGATTGTGAGTCGTTGAAAAATGTCGGCTGTGAACGAACGTCGAGGAGTGATCGCGATAAAGGAGGCGCGAGTGTGATTGAGAAAAGTGGTAATACTATTTATGGGGCTGACGAGATAGAATCTATAGCAGGGGAGCCGAGCTGGGAGGAACTTGGGCTGGTTGACCAGGAAGTGTTAGAAGATCTGCATAACAAAGTAAGTTTTTCAATACAGAATTTTATTACCTTAAATTATTTATCAACTTAATTTTATAATACAATGATAAAAAGTTATCGTGTAACTTTGTTAATAGGTGTACAATTGTTAGATTATTATATTGTATAATTCATACAGTTCTATAATTATATATTGTAATTAGAGGATTAGATTTAGTAGGAATTCAAAGCGATGATTACAAATACTTGCTAGTACATACAAATCTAATAATTTTAATTATTTCCATCACGAATTCTCGTGCCCAGATGACTTGACTATAAGCAAACTAATTATTTTCATCACGAATCAAGTGTATATGTACTAGACATATACATACACAAAATTTTAAATTCTTTTGGTTGACCTTGACATTCTTTGGTAGTTAATTCTCTGTCTCCTTTTCCCTTTTATACAAAGCATACAAACATGTGCAAATTTCTAGTTTCTTATTGTTAGTGAAAGAACACTTATACTTATGAACTTATATTATGTAATCTTGATATTATTTAAAGATCACACGCGAAAGGTATGAATTCATTTTTGTTGATTTTCTAGTTTTTCAATATTTAAAATAGGGACCAAGCTTAATGGACCATATAATGAATTTTAAAACATGGTTCTCATTTTTTAATGACCAAAATTTAACTTCTCATTTAATGTAGATATCCATTATATCTTTTAACGAATTTGACAATTTTAATGGTTAACTATAATTATATAATATAATTATGCAATAAAATAATAAAATTTCTATAATCTGTCGTATAAGAGAGATAATTTTTATCCATTAATGATATTGTAATCTTTCCTGATTATGTTTAATAATACTATTATGTGTAATGATAACGACGTGCAATGATCTTTGCTAATTATCAGTATCTTTTAAGAGCTTCGAAGAATCGATGCTCAAGAGAAAAGATACTCGTAACATAAATATCGCACTTACTTCTATAGAATTGAAGTTAATTAGTGTTCCTTGTTAATCGAGTATGTTCTGAATATTTTATCGATCGATGCACAGTTGCACGCGAAAGTCGCTCGATAATTGAGAAAAAAAGAAGGGTGATGAAGAAATGGTACGAAGAAACGAAGAGCCGATACACGCATAGGCGATTTTAATTGATGGCGTTTAAATCACGTTACACCACGCGACGAACTTTTGCCATGGAAATCGATTGACCTACTTCGTTGTAATGTATCAGAACGATCTGTCCTAAAGTCGATGGTTCCCTATTTCGACGAATTAATGAACAAGGAACGAGAAACTCGCTGTTGTAGCGAAATTCCATGAAATGATGCGTATCTTATCGTGTGCCCTATTAATTAGAATCACATGTTTATTAGCCGAAAGCAGTGCTAAGTCAAGATTATTTCAGAATTGACAAACTAATAATTTTGAAATTAATAAATTTTTCTTTATTTTTAAATTTATTTTAGAACTACATACTAAGTACTAATTATTTCGATTACTTTTGAATTTGATTTGATAAATATAAAGGGATAGCTCTGTAAATTTTTTGATATTAATTGTTTTTAGATTATTTGTAGTTTCTCCTAGAAATTTTTCTTTGAATCGAGAGTCAGTCACGAAAAATGTTGACCAGGTGTTTACTGAAGTGTTTGTCGGTATTGGAGGTAGAAGACACTTTCGAAGAAAAATGTTACATCACCTAACACGGCAAATACAACAGGGTAAATAAATTTTTTGATTGATATTATTTGCAAGTTTGAAGATCGTGAATATTTGATTGAATATAGCTTTAAAATCATATTGTACGGCTTATTTCCAGACAAATTTTGCATAGTGTGACCTTAAAATGTTCTTAACAAATTTGAACTTGATCAACATAAAGAAAACATTAGTATAATATGTAGATTTTTCTTTTTATTAACAAGTAGATTTTTTATTATTGCAGTTTATAAAATAGTTTTAATTAATAGCAAATATGATGAATTAAGAATAGAAATCATCGTTGAAAGGTATCATTTTTACGAAAGAATTTATTAGGACACTTTAAGAAGCTGTTGCATATTGATAATAGTCATTTGGCGAATAATCGAAAAGCTCGAAGTCCAGCTGGAATTTTTCATACAATTTTTGTATCAGATCTCTGTTCAATTGGCCAAAGTATATCTTCGATGCATTCTCGTAACCACTACTATGACGCCATCTCGGTTTAATCGTATCTTGAAGATGTAATTTATGTATCGTATAATACTGATCCAGCCATAATGTTTCTATCTATAAAATACGTTCAAATATTTTCACTCAACTCTCTTGCACGTAATAAACGTTGATTTTACCTTTGCAATAATATCATAATCAACGAGGCAAGGCGTGCAGTACAAGTAGTAGGGTATCCAATGATCGTCCCCGTAATTGGCCAAATCAGTATGAATTAAATATTGGACGAATTCACGGAAAGTCGGCTCGATTCCCGCTGGTGGCGGTACATCCTTTCGTTTGATCACCAAATACTCCTCAGGAGGTGTGAAATTCGCCTCTTGAAAAACGAGAGTGAAAAGCCACTCGCTATTAACCCAATGCTTGAGCAACGAATACGTACATCGCGGTCGATAACTTGCCGTGACTCACCACGGTACTTTTCAACAATCTTGCTGCCGTATTTCCGATAAAAGTGAAGTGTCCCGTGTTCCCTTCCAGCCACGGAGTTTTCCAGTTTATCGCGATACGCGCTCAGCAATCTTTCAAATGGATGCCTTACCACCAACAGTTTCTTCGTCGTTCGTAATGCCTGCATAAGTTTCGCGGGTTTAGTCTTCTCTACAGGGGATGCTGATCATGGGTTAAGCCACAAGGATTTTTAGTCGATGCACAAAGATAAAGTTTCTGAAATTAACCCTGTTGTGATCTCTCGATCATCAGTAGACGTAAATTTTCACTTTTTTTCCTGCATTAGAAAATACTGAAAGTTTGAGCAAAGTGTGAAAAAATTACCAATTGTCATTGATATTGATTCCTAAGTAGAACATTTTGTTCGAAATTCTTTCTTCGCTAGAATGAGAATAAGATTGTCTTTCAACCTTTCAAATAAAATCTTTTAAGATGAAATTGAAATGAGATTTCAATATATGTATTAATATCAGTGGCGAATTGTTTTGATATCTTCTTCAAGTTTCGGGAATTTTTTAACGATAGATAAAATCAAAATGTAACGAGGTAGTCGAGTGGGCAAAAAAGTGGGCAGTAAAAAGATTTTATAAAAAAAAAAAAAAAAAGAGGAAGCTTGTATAAAATGTATACGATGTAACCTCTTAATATCTTCATTCGCATATTCATGATATCACCACATTCGTTCTATGCTGGACAGCCATATTTTTCATAAAATAGTTATTTCTCTTCCGCTCTTATTCGAATTTCAGAAATCTTCCATGTGTCTTTTATGTGTGATTAAGATTTGCATTAATTATGTGTATTCTAACAATAAATACATTAATTGTTATGTTATAACTGACCAGTTAACGAAGGCTTCAACGAAGAAATGCTATTTTTTTTCTCTGGTTCACTTTTGCATACAGAATTGTTCCAATTATACTATAAAAATTGTAACGTTATTTTATATAATTAGGAATTTAACGAAGTTTACTGACACGTATGAAGTATGTTATTATTAAAATTACTTTAATAAGGTTTGATGACAAATGATTGGTATACCTCGCCCGCCTCTGGAAACTCGAGTTCCGGTATTGCTCTTCTGGCGATGGTCGATATCTGCTCTTTTCCACTGTTTAACTCTTCCTCCCGCACATTCATTAAGAGACATAAATTGTAAATCCACGTTGTACTGCCGGCTTTGTAAATTGGACAGTATGATAGATCGCGTGATCTGCGTGGCAAATAATGTAGATAACACCGCTAATTGAATCAGTTATTGTTAGAATAATCACAACGATCGATTCCATTTAAATCCTATTCTCCTCTATGCATAAAACATTCTTCTCTTCATTATTCATATAAATTGATTGAGTGGTTATATTTTTAAATTATATGGAACATATTGCACATATATAACGTGTACTGCTTATAATACTTAATAATGCTCAACAATACTCTAGTTAAGCATTATTAAATATAATATTATAAATAAGTAAAAGAAAGGCCAATCTATAAATATTGTTAAATATAATATCGTAGGCGAATAAGAAGTAGTTAAAAAATATTTTTGAGTAATATTTAATAATATTAAGCAATACATAACGAAGATGATATCATTTATATACACAAGCAAAGAAACATCAGTTCGTACTATACTTTTATATGATTAAAATGAGTAAATGCTATAATTGATTGCCTGCTATAATGTTACATACATATACCTGACAATAAATACATATTACCTGACAATGTAAAAAACATTATACTGAGGTGTCGGCGGATGTTTAAATGCAGAAGGTTTGCTAGGATCTTTGTATATACCTAAATTATATTTCTGACACGTGTTTCTTACAGTCAATAGTCGCTTCGAATTTTCCATTTCTGTTTTAATCTAAAATTTAAAAATTCTGAAACGAACACGTTTTATAGAAGTAGAAATGTAGTATATCTTTTTATTTCTTTGTCCAATTCTTGAAGGGTTCTTCCTGTTAATTTATTTTTCAACGAACATTTTTCATTGAATTTTTTTTTCTTTTCAGATAAAATTTAATAATCGTTGTTAAATTTATTTACGTACCATTAAATTCTCCAGATCGTTGAACTTCGGTATTTTGTTATTTTCATCTTCCACGAGTAATGATTTCACAATACAAAAAATCGAACCACAAGCAATGACGTACTTCAAAATTTGAACAATGATTCTTTTGTAGTTTCTAAACATGACGAACTGAACTTGTTTAAAAAATTATTGTTATTCTTGAATAATGAATTCACATGTGACAAAGAAATGATTAAGTATTAAATTTTCGAAGAATTCTTATTCTCATTGTTCTGATACATTTTCAGATTGGATAAATAATTATAACCATATATCTTTACGAAGATTAATATATCTAAATAAATATATGGTTCTTTTACGAAGATTATAAAAAATTATTTTTAAAAATTGCTTAAAAAATTTTTTGCGAAAATTATATAAAAAGTGCGTGCGAATTCACACGTGAAGAGAATATTTAAGAGAAGATCGAAATAAATATACGTTCTTCTTTCTTGCAAGAGACTGACTGACCGGTTTCGTGTTGCGTTCTGACAGTGATGGATCAAAGACATTCTAAACCCGTGCCAAGAATTTTTATACTAAAATTTTCGATTTATATCGCCTAAGCTAGTTGCCTAAATGTGTCTTTTTATTTAACGTTTTATTCAAGTACACAATATGTGATATTGTTTTAATAATAACATGATTTTAATGGAGTATCAAAGTTGCAAATAAATTTCTAAATAAATTGCAGATTAGATATACGTCTGTAAGTGAAGAAAAATTTATGATAGCATTGATAAGTTATTTGTTTGTTTTGTTATCGCCAGTAAGTAAATCCGTTCCTGATGTTAAGTTGAAAGCATCTCAGCACGAAACGAACACGTCTGTTGCATACTAATTTCATTTAGGTATTCTGACGGTCAGTTTATAAGGATAAAAATTTTATTTTTGTAATGGATATTGATACTATTATGAATGTGTAAAATGAATGTCACAACTAGAGGTGTGCGAGAACCCCTAGTCACAACATTTTATTAGAATGGATTTAATTATAAAAAGTGAATTAAAAGAATTTTTTCCCTTATATTCTCCATTTTACTATTTAGAAATTAGTAAAAACAAGATTTATATTCAGTATATTATTTAAAATTTTTAAGACTCTATTGAAGATTCCCACTGGTATATAAAAAATTTGTGTTACTCTCTTTAATTGTGGATTAGGGTTTCTTAAATTTTATTCAAAAATTTCTGTTTAACAGATTTTGTAAAAGAATTAAGAAATTTTAATCTTTCACAAAACGAGATGTACTCTGATATAGTGACAATTTTTATTACGTGTTCTTTTTTTTTTTTAATTTCGTTCAAATCGTGTAAACTGGAAAAGCATAAATTTTATAATTTTATGACAATACACTGTTATAAATTATAATACGTTTTAATAATTTTGCAATTGTTAGTGATATAAGACCAAGAATGGGAAACTAGCGTTACGTTATTATCGATATCGTGGAAAAATGTTACGCTCCTCACGGCCGTGAAAGTATCTCTCCTTCATTCAACTAATTGTAAGTTCAAGGTCTCTCTATGCCTTCCCGACGAATGTCGCCGTATCTACATACCGTATAATAAGAAATATAAAAGCAAATGGAATCATATAATATCGATTTCATATATCATGTAATTCTCAGTGTGAAAGAGACCATGTTCCTTTTCGCACACGAGTTAATTATTCATCTAACTTTTAACATTTTTCGTTCGGCTTGTGACCAAGCGAGTCATTATATGATTCTTTTTAACGAAGTCACAACGAAGTCTAAAATATCGATGATTCTTCATTTCACGTTATTAATTCAATTATATGGTGTACGTGTCGGTATTTTTCACGCTTCAAAGCAGGTAGATACAATATACGCGTTGTTTTAATGTTTCTTTATTGCCTTTCCTTCGTAGAATTTCTTGTATCCACCCCTATCCATAAATAATAGCATATTACATGATTAGCTGGATTAATCGCACTTCCATCAGGCACATATTTCCTTCTGGGCAACGTTCCCTCCTTCGTGGCAGTGAAACAGCATGGATGAATTATGCATGCTGTTTCGTTTTCCACTGGTTGGACGCCATTGAAATAGTCCTCAGGCGTTTGGAGGACGCTGATATGAATATTCTACAGATGAAAAACGGCAGAGATTTCCTCGGGCGCAATATTACACGCCGCCATGGGAAACAAAACTCCCGAGTAACAAGAAAATAATTAGGAACGTCGTCGCGTGCGATAGCTTCGTTCCTGTGTATATGCAAATCTATTGGTCATTTTGAAGTTCTTCAGTGGTTTGGATTTTGTGACGAAATCCTTAAATTTATTGCACTTTAAATATGGTATTGGTGTTATGCTTCTGTGAATGTGAGAACGAGGGTTTAAAGAACTCTCTGTGTTTATTGCAGCACCAATAAATTTCAAATGTTGAATTCAAAATCATTTGTTAATTATAAGATTTATTAACTTTAAATTTAATACAAATATTTGAATCATTTATACAGAGAACTTAACAATGAAGATTAAGATATTAAAATCAAATGTATCGTGATGATATTCTAATTATAATATTTTAACATTGACTCCATTTTTCTTTACATTTAGGAAATGAATTTACACATTTGTATATCGTCTTTTCAAAAAGTTCTTCAAATTAGTTTTCTAATTCTTTCGAAATTTCAAAGTTTGAACGACCACGTGACACGTAGTTTTATATCGTTCGTGGGTTCAATGAAATTGTGAAAAATTGATAATATTGATTATTTTCATGTAAATAGAACTGAATCGTAGATTAAATGCAGATGTTACCAATGCATTGCATTCAGGCTTGCTGCAACGATCGATAATGTTCACTCGACGACTGCTGATTCTTGACCAGGAACATTACGTATAAATGATATTTTCCATACGAACGTTCTGTCAACACAAAAATTCGTTTGTCATCGATGATATCGTAGAGAAAAATAAAATGATTCCCGAACGAAAGATAAGTCAATTATGTCATAAATAACAGGCCACTTTGCATATTTATCACATTTCTCATATTATACTCAAATTAAATCTTTTATCTCGTTACAAGATCGCGTACAACGTATAATATAAAGCTCCTTTCAGTATTATAAATTAAGAAAGATAGAATATTAATTTCCAATTAGTACGTGACAAACAAACGATTATCTAAAACATAGAAATAATCTATTTATATTTAATTTTATATATAAAAGTTTTCAATTTTTTATTAAAGCACAGTGTTATATTTAAGACATTTGTCTAATTTTGCTTATATAGATATATTCTACATATATATAAATTTTTCCTTATTTGTAAAATAAGATATTTATATAAAATTCTATTCGTTGTTCTTGTATTCTCCATTCGTCGTTGGAGCGAAGTTTTTCAATATACTGAAAAAAATCGAAGATTCAATTAAATGCAAGGAAATGTTTAAGAAATAAGAACGATAATTAAATGAAGTTATATAAAATGAAAAAAAAAAAAACGATTACAGGAGGATTGGCGCGCTCGTGTCAGAGGTTTGGAAAGAGTAGCGTCCGCTTTGCGAACGTCCTCTGCTCTGATCGCGATAGAGCCGCGATTAGGATCTCTTTTGCATGCAGTGCTGGGCTGTGAAAGGAGCTGTCGTGTAGCTGCTGCGGGTTTGGCCGTGGCGAAGGTAACTCGCAAATATGCTTGCTTAAATCAGTTTTAACTGATTTACTCGCTCCAATATATACATATTATTTTTCTATTTAACGTATATTGCAAATAATGTATTCAATCCCACTTCCTCTTCGAGGATAATATTGTTTTTCTTGTATTACGTACTATTTTATTGTCATAGTATATGGTTAGTATTGTTGCAAACTAACGCTAATTAAAATCTCCATTTCATTCAGATTTCATTAGTTATTGCATCAACATTTTATTAATTTTATTCGAGACATTGATTTGAATAAAGAACTTTCTATTTCGGCAAGCATGTCTGTATAAAAAACATTATTCATATAGAAACCATTAATTCTATAGTACAATAATAGCGATGCCTTTATTACTTTAATAGACATTTTTTGTTTACTATCATTTTGTTTATACAGTATGCATCCTTGCACGTGGAATGTAATTTTAGAAATGTGATGTATATTTTTTTAAAGAAAAATAGAGGCTGCGTGTCTGAATAGTTTAACCGCAGTAAGAGAGTCCATAAGTAGCCTGACATACGTCTGACATAGAATGTCGACTACTACTTACGAGTTCTAATGCAAAACGATTCATAAATATCAGTTCTTCATTTGTTTTTTATTGAAGTATTCTTTTTTTATGTTATTTATGGCTATTATTCTAATTACTATTATTGTTACTCTTTATTTAGAAAATATCTTGAAAATTCTACTGTCAAGATCGTGAAAGTAACGTTCTAAAAGAGTAAATAACAACAAAATTACGGTATTTAGAAACCTTTATCACGTATTTGAATGCAACTCGTGATTAGATATTTTTTAAAGTCTAAAGGTCTTTAAATATCACTTGGGTCACGAAAAAGTATTCCATAGATTGCTTGCTACCTTCTGGTCACGTAAATATTGAATAACATATTAAAATTTGATTAAAAGAAATATCATTGTTGCTCTTGTCTTTTAAAAATAGAAATTAACATTGAACCAAAGTGAAAGCAAGAAATTGAATTCTTGGGTAATATTTATATTAAAATTTACAAAGATCTGATATTGGAGAAGCGTGGAACAAAATTTAAATTAACTGCAAAGTTCACATTTATTATTGTTAAAGTATTGAAGATAATGAACTAAAAGGGATCAGTCCTCTTTAATCAATTTGAAATTACTATTCAGAAGTTGGTACAAAATTTTTTTTAAATTAGATGATAAACTTCTACTAGTAACTCGATTTCCAAGCATTTTTCATCATATGGTGTAACAAAATTCCACGTCAGGGTTTAAACACTTCAATAATGTGCCAGTAAATTTCCATACGTTATGGACACATGTCACGAAATAGAAGCATTATATCGAGATTTACTTTTTTGCGATTTATCATACTTTTTCTCCAATTTTTTATAGCAAGAAGGTTTTCAATCATTTGTATCAGGTAGTCGTAGCTGGAGTAAGTGAAGAGGCTCTGAAAAAACGTTTACCACAATTGGCATGGGGTTTGGCGAGACACGGTGGTCCAAGCGCAGCTCAATTAGCCAGGATCACGATGCTTAGACTCAGACCTTCTCTTCTTCTAGAACAACTGCTACAGCCGCAGTGTTTGAATGCGAGGAACGCAAAGGTGAGATTCTTTTGTGAGAACATTTCGTGATCGAATGTCTTAATTTTTATTCAATTGAAATTTTTCGTTGAGTGTTCATTAAATTTCTACCTTTACTCAACGCACGTTTATCGAATTTTTATAATTTTTATCAAGCTTTTAAATATTGAGCTTAAATTTCTTTTCAATTTAATTCTTTAATTCTTCTTTCTGCGAGAAAAGAAATTTTGTTGGTTTCTTTCTTTTTTTTATTAAATACCTAACTAAGCAATGATACAACATCTCTATACGAATTTAGTTAATTTCAATCAAATTTAATTGAATGTTCAACATCTTTTTCTTTATTCACTGCAGACTAGGGAAAATACCTTACAGTTGTTAATTTTCTCGCTGGTAACATTTCCAAGTACGGAATTCAAAGTGGACGCAGTGGCTAACAAGGTAGCTAAGATGGTTAGAGATCGTCGACGCAGGGTACGACAAGCAGCGCTTGATACATTGGCCGTGTTGGCTCAGATCTATGAATCCGAGGTATTTTATTTTCTTTGCAAAAGTATCTTTATGTTTATAGATTAATTTACAATTTTTATATAGGCTATATATCAAATTTAATTTTAAAATTAAATGCTTGCCAACTTCCTCAAGTATATCAAATAATTTATCTCTACTAGAATTATTAAAAATTTGAAGGAATGATTGCAATAAGGAGGTGGCTTCGCTTTATTAAAGTAAGTTTAGTAAACCACCAAAAACAATTAAAAACGAAGTCCTGTTTCAATTATATTATAAATTTATAGTGATTTTGATTTATGGTGATGCAAATCATCATCATACTTACTTGAAGATTATATTTTTTTAAATGAAATAGAATATGTAGCAAAAAATGTATAAAAAGCGAAGCTGTCTCTTTTTTGATGCAAATCCTTCAATTATTGTTATTTAATAGTTTCTCCTACAAATTTGTTAAAAAATAATATTAATATTAATATACTAAAGGAATGTTAATCATACATTCAGGAAGTATTAGCAGCAGGAAAACGAGCATCAGAAGGTCATCATGATGGGGAGGCAATGATGTCCGCCATTAGAGCTCGTCTGGCACGAAAATCTCTGCCTTTAGTCTCTGCGGATGGTCTTGTCATGTATGGTTTGCAGATCTCACCCACCGTACAAATAGCTGCAGGTAAAATTTATTTAAAAAATATCAGATTCTTACGATTGTTATTACTATTCAAAAAATGTTATTGCAAAAATGAAATTTAAATATTCTTTTCAAGTATTGAGAATGGGATTGAATTTCTTTCAATGTTAATAATGAATCATGCGCACAAATTGATTACATTCGTGTAGGTCCTGATGTCGACTGGATCGTGGCCGGAAGTGGTTCAATCTCACCATCCATCGGACGTACTAAAAGCCAAGTTATAGCAACGAGGTCGGAAAAGGAAAAACTTGTAAGGTAATTTCCTAAATGGTACGAGTATGAAGCCAGTATTCATTATTCTCTATTTATCTTTTTCTATCATTGACATGTGACAATTAATTTTTAATAATAGTTTCAAAATTTATTTTGTGCCTGATAAATAGTTATAATTGTATTATTTTTTTTAGAAATGAAATTGCAAATTATCGTGAAAACCTATGGAGCGACAGACAAAATTTCGTTGCACTTGGAGTTGGTATGCGTTCCAAATTGGAACAACCTGTTGTGTGGCAAATAGTTCCAACACAAAATCAGGTAAAACTTCAATATAAGTTCCAACAACGACGACGATGAAATACCATAAATAATTATTAGAATTTTACAATTAACTTAATTCATGTTAATTCATAAAAATAAAATAAAATAAAATAAAATACGTAGATCCCCCTCAGCGAAAAGGAATGAAAGGTTTATTTCCAATTCCTGTATCTTGTCTTGTTTTTTCATATCTAAATGCAATCTAAATATACGTACATAACAAAACTGTGATTGTTGACAATTTCAACAAAGTTACTAATGAAACATCAACTAGAGACTTAAAAAAGAGGCTTTAAGCTCGTTGTTGGTATTCGTTTGCGTGCCACGAAGTCAACTCCGCTTGTGAAATGTAACCATGTTAAATCAGGGCATGATTTTGCTCTGGAATTGCATTTGTAGAAATTTAAATCATGGTGTCACAATCAACTGAACTATTTTATCATATTATACTTTTCATCCATATATTAAATATTCTACTAATAAATAAATATGCGTGTAGATCATGACTTGTAATATCCATATTAACGACTAATCATTTCGTGTTGTCTGTAAACAAATTCAAGAGATTATGTTGAGAATACATTCGTCGCGTTTTTTTATTCATTTATCGAATAAGTAGGTATGAGAAAATTCATTCGCAGTATTAGACTATTATTTTTAATTTCGCGTGGAAGTCGCATTTACTGATCGATGAGAAATAGTTCTAGTAATGATCAATTGATATTATGTTCTATTTAAATTTTACTCATTTGTTAGAAATATTTCAGGTTAGTATTTAAAGTTGCCGTTAATTAGAAGTATTTTAAGTTTTATAATAACAATTATAATATGTATTTAATAATAATAATATAATAATATAATAATTATAATATTTATAATAATATAATAATTAGAATAATTTATTAAACATTGTAACTTTTTATAATTGTACATAAATATGTATTTCTTTTTAGGGTATACAATGTGAAAATGAACTGAATTTGCAAGCAAATCGAAACATAAATACGAGTATCCGTAATTGTACGAATTATAATACCAATTTTTTCATATTAATTAGTACGTATGTATTAGTATGTGCTAAATTAATAGTTTTAATACTTTTTAGGTGATACTTTTAATGTAGACGTAAAATCTCGAAATCAAACAAAAATTTCTACTACTAGAGAATCTGGGAATTATCGTAATATCATTGAAAATAATTTTGAGAGGAAGGTAAGAGAAATTTTATAAAATAGATTGATACATGATGGTAATAATAATTATACCGACTACTTGCAGTAATTGAACATGTATATGTTTCAGGAAAACAATAATAAAACAACAGAATCTAGAATTCCTATACTTTATACTCGAGAATATATACCAAAGTCTAGCGGCCTCCTAATGGATAAATCGTCTAATCTAGAATTAATAAATATTAATTTAAAGAGAAGATTAAGGGACACAACAGAAAATTCTAGCGACCGAAGTTCTCAAGAAGAAAACGTTAGGTACTGTACTTTAACTATTGTTATCTATTAATTTATTCAAAAAAATAGAAAAATGTATAAAAATTTGAATTAACACTGATTTAATTAAAAAAACATAAAGATATTTCATGATTAAATAGATAAATCTATAGTTACAACAGCTATAAGATCTATAAAATAATTAGTAGATAATTGTAGATAATTGAAATTTCAAAATAATCAATGACACTATTTAAGTGGGTTAAATTTTAAACAAAGGAACAGAATTAATTACAATTAGTGAAATGTTAATAGGAGCTGTGGGACTATGTATCATCAAAGAAGAAGAAACCAACAAGAAAATAGTACAAGTATGCATTATGACAGTTATCGGTCAATGAAAAACATGAATAATGCAAATGTAGATAGTAACGTAAGTACTTTTGCTAAATACTAGTATTAATAATAAATATTTAGAATAATATATACAATAATTAAGAATGTGATGAATATTACAGAATTCAGATGAACGTACAAGTCAAAAATTTTCGGATGGTAATTCCAGAGTTTATCAAAAGTTTATGGAAAGAGGTCGATATTCAAGGAAATCTGATGTCAAGTCTAAATATCCCCGTTCAAGTTCCATCGAAAGTCATCAATCATCATCAAGAAATATTCATCAACAAACATTTGTTATGCATAATATGTAAATATAATTAATTTTATAAAATAAATAAAAAATATATGTAATTTATATCAAGTAAAGATTTATATGTTCTTTCTTTTTTTCAAATTTTCAGGTATAATACTTCACATCGAGAAGGGCGAGTTGTGGATGAAAATTCTTTTCGACCGTTACAAGCAGCTCCCACATCAACATATGGATATAATAAAGTTGGAGAAAATAATGATAAAAATATATCACGGGTACTATATTATCTTTAATGTACTAAATATCTATACAAAACAATAGTGAACTACAAGTGTTATTAAATGCTTTATTACATTACAGATGAGAATTCATCGTAAAACGAAAGACGTGGCTGCTCAAAAAATTACCGATGCCGAAGTAATATCATCGGATGCTCAAACTAGTGAATATCTTCCTGCGATACGCACTGACACTCCTTATAGAAGAAGATTACGTTCTCTATCTCCATCCCAATTATATCGTCGTCAACAATTTGTTAGAACAGCCTCCAACGAAGTCCATGCATTGTCCATGTTCGATATGTAAGTAATATTTTCATTATTCTTTTCTTTTATAAATTTTTTTATATCTTGCGTTTTATATCTCATATTAATATTTGTTGTAAAATACAAGTAATGGTGTAAAGAATTTCTGAAAGTTCCAATGCTGGGATTTTGAGGTTTAGCAAATGGCAATGACTTGTTGCGAATAGGTCCAATTAATCGCTAGTAGATAAATTATAGTTATGGAAAACTATAGATAAAAGTAGAAAATCGCTAGATAGTCGCACGTAATCGTAATTAACCATAAATTACTGCAAATAATCATAATTAATTGCAAATAACCAGTAATCTAGTTACAGATAAACAATTATAAATAATTACAGATAATTGCAAATAATTATATGTACGTTTATGTAAATAATTGGAAGAAATGAATATGTTTAGACAACCTCAATTATCAGATTTTCTATAAATAATAACAATTCATTATAACATATGCATTTTAAATCTAAATTATCATCTGAACGTTCATCTATTTTGAGAAATATTTCTTTTTAATAGAAACTTCTATGTTCCAAAATGAATGTACAATAAACTATTAGAATTATAGATAAAACTATTAGAATTACAAGATCTAACATTTTCTTAATTACTTTTATATTTCTGTATTATGTTTTTGATAACATGCTTCAATGTATTATTAAAAATATTGAAACTGCACTTATTTTAACATTTATCATCTACTCTATGATAATTATGACTGAAACACTGCAGCTCGTACTGCAGTATTTCCAGCTTGCAATTAGTAACGCAACAATTTTTATGGTGGTATTATCAGTAGTCCCGTATTGCTGTCGTTTTTTCTATTTTCCTTCGCTATTGTCCCGACAGGAAATTACTGTTTCCTTGTACACATGCACGACAAATTATTCACTATAATAGTGCTAGGCGTATCGTGTGCAAAGTTTTATAACTTTTCAGCTATACTACTGGGAAGGCGACAAATGTAGAGCTTCCGTAGTTTTACTAACATAATTTCATTGTATGTGAACTATACATGTAGTAGCAGCGAGGAAATTTCTTGATAATGTTTCTAAAAACGCGACAAGTGATTTTTTTAACAGCAATCATTATACAGTTGAATTGGTGGTATCGGTACAATTCCACTTTGTCTACTTGATCGATTTTGTGACACAGTGTTGAACTGAATGAGCGTGACTCACAACTTTATCCTTTGAATCGTCCTTAAATCGCTTTTATTCTTATGACGTTGATTCAGGCTTTTTAGGTCAGTTAAATGATTATACCATTTCAGAGTATAATAAGTTCGGGGTATTTATTGTCTGACTGCAGATTCTATATTTATTTCATACATATATAAAATTAGGAGAAAAGTTTATTACAGAGAGTACTATTATTTATATGTTTGGAAATATCCTATAGTTTTGCATCTTCCACATGTGCAGCGTGATAAAATAAAATTAATGATTTACTAAAGAATAGTATTTTATAATTCATTTTATTTCATAAAATAGTAAAACCTGTTTCAGTTATTTTAACAGTAATTAAAAAAAAATAGATTGACTTAAATTGATTAAAAAAAAAAAAAATAATCATGTAGAAAACATGAGCAGTGATGCGACCGTGAACACGTTCTTGATCTCGTTTTCGTTTACTCGATTTACCAACATCGCGTGAGAGGAAAATTGAGATTATATTTCTGTTTGAATAATCACGCCACCAAGTGCTCTCTGAATAACAATTTGAACTCGTTAAAAGAAATTCCCTGTGAAAACATTGTGTTGCAATTCAAGACTTGAATAACCAAGAAGTTGAAAATATGTGTACACGTAAGGACAACTACACATATTGTTAGATGAAATAAATTAATATATCGTGTTTAAGTAACATAGAATTCAAGAACATTCGTGATTTAAATTACAAAAGAAATGTCGCATTTCGACATTATGCAAATATTATCACAGATAATCTCAGTATTATTATTAATTTGTAATTTAGTAACGAGAACATAATTATTGATACGAACTGTAATTTAAACTGATATAACTTCGTAAAAAAGGATCATATAACAATCCACTTGATTAAAGCGTAAATTGATAGTTGTGAGTTTTAAAAAACGATTTTGCACCATGTATCGAAAATTGTAAAAATTCAGACGGGTGTAGAAATATTAAAAAAATTCTTTCATGACTAAATTCATCATGATCTTGAAAATTGAAATTTTCTCTTTGTAACTGCCTCTTAATACCCGCTGTAAGATTTTTTTTTTTACAATTTTATTGAATTTGCAACATTAGGGTTTCTTGAATTTCAACCCTAATGTTCGACGTTCAATAAAATAGTGAAAAAAAATCGCACAACAAGTTTTAAGAAGTCGTTGTATACAGGAGAACTTGAATCTTCGGAATGATGGTGGATCTACTTAAGAAACGAATTCACATGTGTCTGAATTTCTGCAATTTTTCAGAAGAAAAGTATTCTCACTCTTCTACTCGCTTGTACGATGTAACGTTATCTCTGCGAAAAATGAACTCTCCGACTATCAAAGTGGAAGCTTTAAAACAAGACCATGCGGATCATTCTGTGACTTTTTTTTTACAGAGTTATATCAGTTTAAATTATCGACGATTTTTCGTCGTCTTTGGTATAGTTACGCTGCTCGCTGTATAACTCGACACCTGTTCATTTTTACCTTTGACGCCTATATCCTCGTTTTCACCCTAATGTCCAGAAGGCTTTTACGGTCAGTGTATAACCATTCGATATGGTATCGCGGGGTTACAAGTGAAACGGAGACCAGAAGGGGTGAGATCGGGGCAGAGGGAAGTGGCAGCGGTCAGTGCTGAGACAGCCGACGTTTACGTGAGCACAGTCGTGCGTGTGGCGTTATTTGTCGCATCGTCGGTACTTGCTTCTCGCCCCCTTCTTTCATTCTCTCTGTTCTTTCATTTCTGAAAAAAGAAAAAAAAAAGAAAGAAAAAGAGAAAAATTAATCAATCGTTTCGGTTTGATTTCACTTTGCTGAAATTTGTTGAAGTGACTTCAACATGATTCGAAGATTACCTACTAGTACCAGCGTGCTTGAGTGTAGTGCAATTTTAGTTTAAACGTCCATTAATTGCTGCGAAACTGCAATGATCGACCGGTGCGTGCGCCGATTATGGCGGCCATAGATCGTCTATTTAGTTTTCTTTGCAATTCTGTTTTTTTTTTTTTTAATTTTATAGGGAATTTGAACTACTGAATGATAAGGATAAACAAACAAAGGTTTTGAAATAAGATGTACAATAGATACAAAATATTATTCATTAGCCTGAGTAATTATGAGTTATTTAGGAGTCACATAGACTTAGTTTCAAAATTGAAATCGAATGAAATAACGTTTTATAGCATTATTTTTAAAATTAATCATAAATTTATTGCTATCTATATTAAGAGTTTCTTTTTCTGAAAAACGAATTTATGAGAGGAAGACATCTGACTTTTAAAAAATATTAATCATGTATCTAGACAATGGTTCATAAAAAAGGAACTATGAAATTATGACTTAGTTTCTAAAATGCTCATATAGTGATAGAATTTATGAAATCTCTAGAATTTCGATTCTGATTATATATATATATATATATATATATATATATATATCTTTTTTAACTTATATAAGTAACGTGTAAATACAATTATTAGAAAAGTAAAATGCTAATTTATTAATATTAAATTTATTCCCCTATAATCATCTATTTTTATTTTATTTATTATATTTATTTTAAAATCATGGTTAATATTGTCTAATTTTTTCAATTTCATATATTTCTTTTAAATTATTAACAAGTTCAAAACTTTTTACTATACAATTATATTTGTATATCTCGTCAGATAGAACATTCCATAACAGGTTGTTAATCGATCATTCGTTAACCTTAGGAAGATAAACACGAAATGTAGCAGAAGCTCTAGAATAATAGCTTGAAATTTGAATTGCATATTGTCTAGACACATGAAATTTACTGCTTCAAATTTTGTTCCAACTTCCTCAATTGGATGAAAAATAGAAATAACTACAAAATAGAATTTACATAATTTTTATTTTAAGAATAACACACTGTGCTGCCATAATTTTCGAAAGACAGTTGATAATTATTTCTAAATTTTTTCTTCAAATGTACAGCCAAACGAGAATTACTCATACATTGTATTATATAGATTCGATATGACTCATAATTTATTTACAATGCTATTTTCATGATAGATCAATAATATAATAGTTAGTAAATATTTCTGAATTACGTTCGAAACGATTTCTTCAAAACGATAACATCTTTTCAAGGTTACGTGTATTTCTTTTTTAATCAATAGAAAAAAAAACAAATAAATAAACCATAATTACTACATCACATGCTAATGCAGTAATATCTTGTATCAAATAGCGAGAATCAAACTTCGTAATACTAAACTTTGTGCTCCAAAAATTAAGTGGCGTCTAATTTTCCCAAAATTAAGAAAAACAGAAGAGACAAGTTAATTTTTCTGTAGTTACTGGATATCGGTAAACCATAATCCCACGTCGGGAGTACGTTCGATTGATTGCGTCTAACTTGAAAAAAGTACGAGTCGTGAAAAGTGAAGAATGAAACGAGTCGATAGTGCAAAAATAACTTTGACAAACTGCATAAACATCGGCGGTGGCATGACAAGGACTTTTGATCGTGATCGATGAACCATTATCGATCGAAATGATCTTCAAGTACTGTGCTTGGACAGAAGAGGCCAACAACACAATTACGGTGTTGAAAGGCACCGAGGCGAATTCGATCGAGAAGGATGAAAATTTCAACGAGGAATCTACGAATTCAAGAAGAAAGGAACACAAGATCGCAAACACTATTCTTCGTTATTGCCCGTGCGCGTTCAGATGCAGACAACCGGTGGATATCGGAAGAGAGGAGGAGGATTCTATTTCGACAATTGTCACCACTGTTAACACCACTCCTGTAATCCCTTTGAGGTTGAATTCGAGTAATGACACGATGTATGTTTTCAAACGAAATTCATACGCTGCACGATAGAATGATAGTACAAGTAATTTTCTCGTCAAATAGCAAAATTGATGTAACGAAGTTGATGTAATATTTTTGGAAACAAATAAATATATAATCAGTATAGTAATAGAATGATTATATAGCTATCACATCAGTTAATATTTGCATAATGTGAAAATTAGTGTATTGAAATGAAGAAACATATTCTTCATGTTAATTGAAATTTGAAACAACTGGAAGTTTTAAATTTGTATTGATTAATGAGGCATTATATTGTGCAGTTATTTTGAAAAATACAATAAATATATAATTAGTATAGTAATAGAATGATTATATAGCTATCACATCAGTTAATATTTGCATAATGTGAAAATTAGTGTATTGAAATGAAGAAACATATTCTTCATGTTAATTGAAATTTGAAACAACTGGAAGTTTTAAATTTGTATTGATTAATGAGGCATTATATTATGCAGTTATTTTGAAAAATACAATAAATATATAATTAGTATAGTAATAGAATGATTATATAGCTATCACATCAGTTAATATTTGCATAATGTGAAAATTAGTGCATTGAAATGAAGAAACATATTTTTCATGTTAATTGAAATTTGAAACAACTGGAAGTTTTAAATTTGTATTGATTAATGAGGCATTATATTGTGCAGTTATTTTGAAAAATACAATAAATATATAATTAGTATAGTAATAGAATGATTATATAGCTATCACATCAGTTAATATTTGCATAATGTGAAAATTAGTGTATTGAAATGAAGAAACATATTCTTCAGGTTAATTGAAATTTGAAACAACTGGAAGTTTTAAATTTGTATTGATTAATGAGGCATTATTTTGAAAAACACAACTGTCCTAACTTTGTACCGTATTAATCATACACTAATCATAGAGTGTGCCTCTTCGATACACATCAAAATAATGTTTTATGGGCTAAAGATTATCACATTGATGTCTACAGAAAGATCTATAATGTGTAGCGTAAATTGCAATGGCGTACCGTTCGATAAATAGTAATTTCCGTATGTGTCTTCTTGAGAACGCAAAAGAAAATTATTCACTTCCTTTGTCAAAAATTTTTGTTTCAGAGACAAAGCGGTGAACGAGGAAGGATATAATGAGAAAAATAAGCATCATTTTCTTCCAGACGATCACTTCGGTGTAAAGACAGTAGATCCAGATGAAGCGCAATTTGAAGGTTTGTAAAACATAATAATTTATGAAAATTTAGAAAACATAGTGATCTTATTAATGGTATTAATGACTTTCGAATGATACCAGTTTCTTGATCGAAACGAAATTGAAAATATATGAACTATATAGACAACATAGAATAAATTTTATATTATGGAAAATGGACGAGGATTAATGAAAAGTGATTTACACTGATTAATCTCTGAGCCTTTAAATTCAAAGACTAAAAATACTGGATAAGAAAAAGTAAACAGGCGTTTTTAGAAAAAGAATTTCACTATTGACATATGATTCACTAAAACTAGGATTTCATATTTTAAATTCACCATCTCCTCTCAATTGGCTACTAACTGAATCTCTAAATAATTCAGAATACTTCTCAACTAAATAATTAAATAATTTCCTTGATGATTCTTTAAAAATATTCTTATAATATAATTTAATATAAATAATAAAACGAACGTAAAAATGTTACAATAATAATTATAAAAATAATGTTGTAATAATAATGCACGATGCAGTCCAATAATAATATTCTTTTAATATATTTTCCAACAATAAAAACATTTGGATTGTTGTGCGAATAAATTCTGAAAATGAAATGAATTCTTAAGTTAAAATCATAAAGTTATTAGTTAGAAAATGGAAGATTCATTACTAAGTATAATGAACAGGCGATTCGCCAAGAAATTAAGGCTATCACTTTTTTAAATCATCTATGCGCCCCAGACACATAAATTAGAGCTTAAATAATAGATTACAAAGATCTTTGGAACGTTCGTGCGAACTTCTAATCGCTAAAAGCGATACGAAATAACCTGTGGGACCTGCTGGAACGATCGAAAGTCCGCGAACTGGAGCGTGAGGTTCTTAACCTCGGGCGAATGTGTAAAGCTTAAACCAGGATGTAATCAATATTTTGCTCGTAACGTTTATACTGGCGAAACGAATAATCTTTTACTAAAAAAAAAAAAAAAAAAAAAGAAAAGAAAAAGAAATAGAGAACATCTCCTCAAGTGAATACAAAAAGAGACATCAATGTTTCCTTCGCATAAAATTGAAGAGAAAGAAACATATGAAGAAAGAAGAGTAAAACTAAGCTCGTCTGTCGTTTCAAACTTTTCAATGCCATTGAAAAACATCGTTATCGTGGAATAATATTTCATTTTTTTTTTTATTTTACTTTATAACATTTTATTTTATAATATTTTCTTTCTTTCTTGTATTTTATATATATATATATATATATATTTTATTATATTTAAGATATAAACACGTGTACAGAATGGTCTGAATGAAACATTTGTAATTTAAATCGAGATTAACTTACAATATATTGCCACTGTGTGTGTGGAAATATCCAACAAATGTCGCATGAATAATAAATTTCAGTCTTTTTTGCTCTATTCTGACGCACAAAATCTTCTTATATTGTTTCTTTTTTCTTTTAGTTTCCGTCGTATAGATATAAACATTAGGCATATCGATTTTAATAATAGATTAGATAAATGAGCCTGATTTAAGAATTTGTGAGTTAGTTCTCAAGTATAATTCTATGTTACAAGTATATTTAAAAATTTCTTTATTTTATTTCATTATTTGTAATATTATAAATTTATAGTGTCCGTCAGATCGAATATAAATATTAAATTATGCTAACATTTGTATTTTGAGATATATTATTGTTATCGATTATTATCATCTGTTTTTCAGTGGACGAATTGTCATCGTCAGACGCCTTAGAAAATAATTATCACCAAGATGTCGAACAGGACGTACAAGATTCTCAAGATGATAGTGATTCCAGATCATCCACTCCTGATAGACAAAATGCAGACACTGCATTTGATATCATCACCGGACAATCAGGCTCTCCTGGTCGAGACACCGTCGATTTTATTGTAAATACTCGGTCTAGCAATAATGTTTCATAATTTTTGTTTCATAATGAACGTTGTCTTTTTTTGAACATTACGAAGTTAAAAAATATTTATTTATCAATTAATATATTATATATATATATTATTACATATATATTATTATTAATAATAATTTAAGTAATGTACATATTAATTTAGGATGAAACACGTAGATCAGAACACTTTTAATATCTCTAATTGTTTTTGAGATAAACTTTGTTTTTAAAATAATATAAAATAGTTTACAGAGGAGGCCTGTGTATCACAGTAATTTTTTATAGGTTGAGGGGTTCAAGATCGTTTCAAAATCGCTTCCACTCTTTTTAAGTGGAACGATATATTTTAAACTATTAATTTTTCGACATAGGTCAATACTTTTTTATAAACGACAAAAGGCTGTATCGATTATATAAAAGAATATAGGGTTTTATTTAAGAAAGTGTGGGTCTTAAAATCTTCGAAATTCTTTCAGTTACAAAAAAATTATTACTACCATATTACAGTGTTACATATTACAGTATTAACATATTATAACTCCCTCTATACTTAATAGTTTTTATCTTTAGAAACAAAGAGATATTCAAAATAATTGATTTACGTAGTTCACTCTGTATACTAATAATTTATATATTTTTAATTAATAATTGAATTTAATTTATGTATAATTAATAATAAATATCATTCTTAACATTGAGGAAATATGTATCTATACATATCTTCTTCTCAATAATTTCATAAAAGTTGAACAATAATGAAGTGAAATAAAAGTCAAAAAGTCAAGAAAAAGAAGTTATGTATACCATAACATTTCAGATTTCATTGGACCAAAAAGTTGAGACTGGAACAGAAGCGACAATAACATCGATCGACGACGATGGATCCAAGGACTGGAGCAGCGAAGAAGAATTAAAATTAAGAAATCAAGGTCGTGCGATATCCAGAAACTCAGAACACGCTGAATACCTTGAAGAAAATCAAAACGAAAGCGAATTCAGCACTTCAGATGAAAATGGAAGGACGGATGAAATGTTAAACACGCAGGAAAGATCTATCGTGTCAATTTTAACAACTGAACGAGCATTGACGAGCGAAAGCTTACAAAAAGCCGATGATATTCTACATACGGATTATCAAGATGAAGAACTTTCGAGAATGTGCACGAGTCCGAAAATATTTAGTCGATCGCCGAGTAGAAATTCTGTCGATTTTGAGGCATCGAAATCTCCGAGACATAATTCTCGAGGCAGTCCACATAAATTGGTTGGTTAATAAATATAAAATGATTATTTCACACTATAGACTGCTCATGTTTATGCAATTGTAGGGAATTTAAATGTAAAATACACAAAATAATATTATGTCGGTTGTTAATATTGTAATATGTTATAACTATTAATACCATAATATATCATAATAATTATATTACATAATAATTATAAAATATTATGAAAATATATATATAGAGTACCCAGTGCAAAAGTTAAAATATTCCTTACATTCTGTTACAGAGTTTTGAATTGGACAAAGATTTGGCAGATTTAAACGAAGATAAAGCTGATTCCTTCACAGTGCAGTGTGACTCTATCCAGTCAGAAGAACCAACTCAATCACGCAGAGGCTCGAAGTCAGAAGAATCACCAGCCATCATCATTGCCTCTAGACCGCATTCATCCAGTTCTAATTATGTGGAAAATCATCTCGACAATGCCATTCAAATGGAAGAAAATGATAATATTCTGAGGGTAAGCCATTATAGTACAAATAAATATTCAGATAAAATTTCTTATATTTTATTTAAGGTTTTCTAGATTTTTATTGTTAACTAAAATACTTTTTTCAGTTTGTTAGCGAGTCCAACGGGAATAACAATTTTGAAGATGGACAAAGTAAAGATAGTTCCAGCGAAACGAATACTGAACCAGCAATTATAAAAATCGAGGTGATAGAGTATTTTAAAAATATTTTTTTACTTATCTTTTCTTCTTTCTTTAAATTCTCGAAATATTTATTACAAAACATTTCTCTAAATATGTCTGTACTCAGAGTCAACCTGTGGAGCCAGTCGCTACAACCAAACGAAAAACCTCTAGGGTTCCTCGTATTGCAACAAGAGCTCGAAGCAAAGGAAATCCGGAGAAAGCGGAAAAAATAAAACCAATAGTACAACAGTGCTTTGCTCACCTTGAGAATAAAGATTGGTAAGTATCATTAACATAACTAAATAATTTTTTATAGTATTTAAAATTATTGATATAATTGATATTATTATTATGATAATGAATGGATTGCAAATTCATATTGCATAAAGAGACTGTAATTAAAAAAAAACCTCAATGGAAAATAGTTTTACATCCAATTACATATTATAAAAAACATTATATCTTAAATACTCATACACGCATTCTGTGCAATTTTATATAAATCCACAAAAATCCGCAGTCTAAAAATGACTATCGTTAATATTCCTTTGCAATATTCAGCCTTTAATCTTTAATAGAACAATTAGGAAATTTAAATAGATACAATCTATTGCTAGAAGTGCTTTCTATTCTACTTTCAGGGAAATTACTATGAAAGGGTTAAAAACGTTATCCCAGATCGCAAAGCAACAACCGGAGTATCTGGATGTATGCGCTGCTGCGACGATAAACCGGCTTTTAGGTCGTCAAATAAAAAGTCTTCGGTCACAAGTGGCACGAACGGCATGTTTGACCGCCGGTGATATTTTTAGTTCACAGATTCGTGGCATAGATCAGGTAAATTTTCATATCATACATATTATCATTCAGTTTAACTGTAGATAATATTAATTTTTTTTTTACATTCATTAATACTTTCACTCTTCTAACGAGAACCTTTGTTTTTAATAGGATTTCGATGACATAGTCGGATCATTGCTTCACAGAACAGCAGACACTAATCGATTTCTTCGAGCAGACAGTAATGCAGCCTTGGATAGAATGATAGAACATCTTCCGCCTCACAAAACGATCACTGTCATCGTACTGCGTGGTGCCAGGTGAATTGTTCATCAATTTGTAGTTTATTTTCATTTACATCGTTGATCGTTAGATTGTGAAGGTTTATATTTTTATAAATATTAATAAAGAGAAGATTCTTTTAAATAAAATAAAGAGAGATATCCCTATAGGTATTAATAAAAAAAAATGAAACACATGGAAATTTAAATACAGTCGAATTTCGTTTATGTGAACCAGTTAATGTTGAACTTCAGATGTACGAATTCATAATTGATTATGAATTTGTACATCTGTTATCCTTGTTTATTATCTTTTATTATCCGAACAAATAATAGAATGTGGAAAAACTAGTGAGCCTTTATCATTCAAACTCTTCGATTATCCAACTTGTATTTATCATAAGTGCATAAATAATAACGGTGTTTATTTAATCATCATCGTTTATTCAGTCACCAGAACGCCATAGTAAGAGCAGCTACAGCAAGATTGTTGGCTTCTATAGTCGATCGAATAGGACCACAACATACTTTAATTTTACCCAAAGATGTGAAGGACAAGCTACTTTCTACAGGCGCGAGATTATTAATCGATGGCAATCTGGATGCCAGGTAATTTCTCATAATTCTCGTAGCTATTTATCTGTAATATAACATTGTTTTTACAAATTACTCTACAGAAACCATGCAAAGAAAATGTTCCGACATCTTGCACGCTGCGAGGGATTTCGAAAGGCTTTAACAGACGCTGTGCCTGAAACAACCTTAAGACACATCGACAAGACTTTGAAAACTCTCTAGTTAATCGATTGATCGTGTGATCTTGCACGTCGCTTCGCCATCTGGATCTAATCCATCCAACGAAACTGCTTCTTGCAAAAAGTGAAGAAACTGAAGCTATTACGTAATAAGAGTTTCAGTGGTGTATTCAATACGATCTTCGTGCACGGGGGAAAAATTATAGGATCTTACGTGAAACGATTTCACTATATCGATATATATTTTCCTCCATGCACGAACGCGTATTTTCTTCCCTGACATTTAATCGCACGAGTTCAGCTATGAAAGAGAAGTGGAAGCATGATTGCTCTAGTCGACTGATTTCAACGTTTCAAAACATTTTGATACTCTAACGATGTACGTCCATACATTTCTTTTTTATACCATTGTATAAGCAACGTACTTGGAGACCAGAGAGAGAGAAACTTATTTGCATAATGTGGATTTTTAAGGTTTTATTTTTCTGAATCGTTGTCATTTTATCCTATCGTGTATGATCTTTTTTTTATGAAATTTAGAAGAATCTCCAAGACTTCGGTTTTTAACAAAATATTTTATTGTATTGGAAGAACTGTTAAGTGAATCGTCAACTGGATAAATTTCAAATATATGAGATTCACATTATGTAAATAATCTATGCTCAATTATAAAATATTATTCCGAAAAGAAAGGGTCATACTAATTTTAGGATGTGTAAAATAATTTTTACTTTTTAACGTAAACAATGAAGAAATTTAACGTTACATAATATATTATTTATCAAGTGATATTTCTCTTTGTAGTCAGTAATTTGTTCTAATCAGCTGAGGATTATTTTCTTGTACTTAAAACTCTTGTACTTGAAACGTTGTGCCTTAAGAAACTAAAATCTTTTGTTATAACTGTAGAAGATTTATACAAAGTTATGTTAATGAAATTTAGACTCAAATTAATGTAATATAATAATGATTTACTAAAATTGTAACGCTCAATCTATTTAATTATACAAATTATAATTTATAATAATCATTATTGTAAAAGTATCGGAAGTTTCAAAGGTTAAAATTCCTAATTATTATGATGACTATTATAAATTTTAATAACATAAAACTAATTAGATGAATTATACAAAATGGAAGAAAGAATTTATTTGAAATATTCAAATATTCACACATGGTTCTTTATTCGACTTTGTCTTTATATTTAACCGTTGATAAAATAAAATGTGATATGCGTGAAGTAGCATCGTACATTAAGTTTTACGAAACACTAACAATAAGTTATAAATGACAAAATTAATAGATGGAAAAGGTGATGATTTATAGAAGATTAGCAGTTTCTTTACTTCACCAACTCTTCTACAAGAAGTTGGAGGAAGAAAATTATGATTACATTTCACTGAAGAAAGGAATACATTGTTGATGGCAATGATTCCATTTCAAAGAGACCAAATATTATTTATATCAAATAATTGGAATATATTAATTTACATTACAATATAAGATATTATATTAAAGATTATAATAAAAATTTTGAAATATCAATAAAAATTTATACTACTCGTTTTGAAAATGTTAACACTACAATTCTTTTTAATTTATAATCTTTCATGTATATATCTTCTTCTTTTGTTTCTTTTTTTTGCGAAACAACTGAAGAATGAAAATGATATTTTCACTTGATAATTAGTATTCAAAACTTATAAAAATATTTTTTACTAGAATGGAAGAATGGATGGAGTGGCAAAATTCAGTGAAAAATATCAAAATAATTGTACATTCCATCGAAAATGTCGTGAGTTTTATGGCAGAAGAAACAAATTATTTTTAAATAACCAAAAATCTCTATTATTAATCAATTAAATATTTTCAATTTGTTTTATTAAAAATTTATAAATATTAACAATCTGATATAAATAATTTAATATTTGGAAATTCAGGTGAGGAAGGACAATATATACATGTCGATTACGGTAGAACATAATGGTGTTGTTTTGGGAGACAGTGATTCAATATTAATCAAAGCAAGTTATGAAGAAAACACGGTTCATCTTATCAATATTACTGTTAATTTGTCAATTAATGTAAAAGATAAACAGATACTTAATTCAGTCGTATCAGTTCCTGTATTAAGTGAGTAAAAAATTAATTTATATTACTCATTTCATTATTTATTGCATAATAAATATTAATAATAATTATGTATTTACATAGTAAAAGCTTTCCAAATCATAGAAAACGAAGAGGAAGAACAGACTCTATCGGATGAAACTAAGAAAAAATCGATATTTAGTACAAAATCTGCAGTGCTTCCCACATCGAAGTTGTTAGGGATATGTAATCTCGATTTAATGCCAGTAATATTAGGTGAGTAACATATAATCTCAAAATCTATGGTAGTCAAAATTTCCCTCAACGTTTTTCCTGCAAAAAAGAAGTTAGATTAAAGCTAGAAAATTGAAAAATTTTTAGGGGAAAGTACTTTTACCGAGAAGCTGATTTTGGAAACACCTATCTTCTCCTTCGATGGTGAGTTAATCCCGTGGCAGAATCTTCCACGTCTCGCGATAACAGTTATGCAAGATCAGACATCCATCTTCCAACCAGAGGAGATGATGAACTTTCTTCACATTACCATCGAGAGCATATACAATATTCCAGAAATTTTCGCGGAGAATTTTCATTACAAAGCTGGCACAATAGCGTATATTGATAATGAGGTATTTACATACATGACGGAAATTGTATCGACATTTTTCCATTACATTCGTTCATTTTACAAACAAAGTACTTAATTAAATAATGATTTCAAATAAAGATCAATATTACATTTGATTTAAATTGAGTTAACAGTATAGTGTAACTCTACAGCCTCTGGAAATTATTCTTGCACACGTGCTTGCAAATATTCGGTCAGAAGTCGATGTAAAATAGAAAAAGAAGAATATTCCTGAAACTTATCGAAGAAGTATAACCGTGTTAATTAGCAATATAATAACTGTAACATAAACCTTATTTGAGGTCATTATTTCAATAGATTATAAGAATTAAAAGTTACAAATATTTTGAAAAATTGTATTATGATGTGTATATTGTTAAAAAATTATTAAAAAAGGAATTATAAATAAATATCTGTATAGTCACCTCTACATTTTGTTCCAGGAACCTGAAAAAATAATTTTCGACCGAGGTACTTGGATAAAATATC
Source organism: Tetragonisca angustula (assembly GCA_036937485.2). Classification (NCBI taxonomy): domain Eukaryota; kingdom Metazoa; phylum Arthropoda; class Insecta; order Hymenoptera; family Apidae; genus Tetragonisca; species Tetragonisca angustula. The sequence goes on from JAWNGG020000021.1 coordinate 412,897, forward strand.
GCGACGTCGAGAGAACAAAACGGTGGAACAGTTTACGCCACATAGAAAATCGAGCACAATTGTCTAAATACAAATTGGACTGCGATTTTATGGGAGTGAAAAACGAATTTAGCAAGCAGTTTGATTTAGCGGTATCAGAAGATAAAATTATGTACTTTATAATGAAATTTTATTAATATAAGTATACATATGCAGTGACACTATTTATACTAATATTTATATTTTTGTTTATAATAACTTTATTTACATTATTTGAATAATAATAAGAATTGTTGCACATACATGTGCTACTTACATACTTTATTCATATGTTACAGTAAATGATCAATGAGTATGCATATATTATAAAATATTTAGTTAAAAAATGAATTACATCCTCGTATAGTTTATTTGCTAAAACTTACTTTCGTAAAATATTAACTATTGTTATTATTCGCTTTTTAGAAAAAAATGTGCGAAGATATACCACGAATCGAATGGAATTCTTTGAATCGATGTATCATATGGGAGAGAGGAATCGAAGCGATGAAGAATTATATTAGAAAGTAATAAATATTGCTGTATATTGACGTATTGTTATATTATCACTGAAAGAATGTTAATCAAGAGTTTGTTTACTTTAAAGACACAAATTTTGGCCTTTTCAATTTGAAGTAACGACAACAGGAAGTCCGCCAACAAAATCGAAAAACATTTCATCATCTGCAACACAATTGTATCAATGTTACGTCGATGTTTCCGAACTTCTTTTCCCAGGAAGTAAATTCTTGCATTCTGCAATATACAAACACGTTACTGAACAATTATTGATATATTAACGATCAAGTTTATGTAGGAAGAAGCTGTCGAGTCGTGGGACAGTTGTATAAGTTTAATTCAATGGAAAATATTCAGACGCAAAATATATTTAGTTCAGAAACACAACGCAAAGAAATGACAGAGAAAGACAAGAAGAATAAATCATCCAACGTAAAGTATTTCAATATTTAAATATTTTAATGCAGCAGAGCCTCCCTTGTCCGAAGAATTTTTATGACATAATACAAGTTACTGTAGCCGTCTGTGATCCTACGACTATTTACAGATTAATTTCTTAATAAATTAATTTATTGTTTATGAGTGATAAATTAGGTCGTAGGTATAATTTTCTTACAAAATAAAATAGTAAACCAAGATAATGAGAATGTCGAAGAAAGAGACATTAAAAAGTTTGAAGCATGAAAAGAGTATAGTATTCTGTTAAATAAACTGTCAATATTCTTGCATAATATGAACTTTTTATTTCGTTTTCTTTTTTTCTCAATTAATTTGGTACATCTTGATTTTAGAAAACGCAATCGATTCGAACGGAAGCTGAAACAACACAACAAATAAGTGAACCAATTACTACAGAAAATGGAGACCCAACAATCGTGGTAATTGAAATGGAACTTTATAAACCTTTGGTCGCTTGCAGAATCGAAACGGATTTCACAAACTTGTAAGTCTTCAATATTTGACCAATCTTCGATTTTTTTTATTCTATCGGAAGTTTCTTCATCTTACAAAAAAAGATTAACATGTTATTTTTAATTGTTTTAGAATAAATGAAATGATACCCAAAGTAAAAAGTGAACAGTCTTACGTGTATTCTGGTGATGTAGCAGAGACACAGTATATGCATTGTATTCAAAAATTAACCGAAGTCCTCACGGAAAGTTATCGAGTATGGAAATAATTAATATATTTACGAATTTTATATATTAAAATATAGATATGCATTCTATATATAATTATTTAATAAATTATCTTTTTTCATTTTCAACGACATGAATTTTTTCTACGCGGTTTTGTTTTACGTGGAACGTATAAAACGAAACCTAGGTGTATAGAATATATATTCTGTAATTTATGAATTTTTAATACATACACTCTAATATGTATAATTGTTGAATTTTTTATGTTCTTTTAAGCTAGGATTTTCGTGAAGAAAATAAAAGAACAGATACCAAGGAGGGAAAGCCGCAAGAGAAATATTGCTTTGGTCCGGAATCGGTAATTATGAAAATATTCTGAAAGTAATGGTTTGACATTAAATAAGACGTTTTTGTATTTCAGGACGAATTAACGTGCTTCACACAATATCTTTATAAAACCGGAGTATACTTAACTGTACGCAATACGTTAAGAATGAAAATTCCCCTCCTCTTAGATCAAAAATTCAAAATGCCTAAAAGTTTTATCGATTCAAGAAAATCTCGCGTACGCACATTTTTTAATATTTTTCTTTGAAAATATTTTTCTTTTAGAAAAAGATATTAACGTTATATTAAATTTTATTTTAGTAACTTTTATATTTTTCTCTGACTATAAAAGAAATTGTAATTGACATTTTTTTAAGTAATCTCATTAACTGAAAATTCCACAGGATTTTATTGCTTCCATATATACCTATTTAGTGGAACAAATGCATCTTGCCATAAACCAAATGGTCGAATGTCGATTTACGCAAGATATAGAAAAAGATCTAGACCTAACACTAATATACTTCTATGCTGAAGAAGCATACGAGCTTGAAGATATGGAAACTGCTAGGGAATATTACACAAAAGTAAGCTGCATTTCTTACTTGTAATATAAGAAACTATACAATTTCAATAAAACGAACAAATCTTCCCAAATGTTTTTAATATCTAAAATGGTAATTGTCGTGTTCTTAGGCAATAGCAGCGAACAAAACTGATCCGCATCCTTGGACACGGTATGCAATATTTCTAAAGAAAATAGGTGATATCGAACGTGCAAAAGAATGTTGTTTAGAAGCGATCAGTTTAAAGCATCAATATGCAATTGCGTATGTAAAACTCCATTATCCATTACAATTCATTCATATTGATACAAACATAATTTGATCATAAAATATTATGAAAACGTTTGTATTAGTATCATTCGGTTAAATCTTCTTAAAACATTATAAATTCTTTTTGTTTGCTAAAATGAATGTAAAATTGAAATGCAAAATTTTTAAGGATCGTTAATCGGAGTAATATTAAGCAAACTTAATATTTAATTTTATATAATCGTTTTAAAATTACGAGTTTCCTTTAATTATTACAAATTTTACTAATTATAACGATTTCAGATTGTTAGTGTACGGGATGATCCTTTTCGAGAATAAAGAATACAAAGAAGCCGAGATCTTTCTGAGAGCCGTTACTTATTTACAGCCACGATTCTTTGAGGCCTGGGCTATTTTACATCTCTTTTTTATACGAACAGAATACTATCCAGGTGACGAGAAGTCTTTATTTTTCTTATTAACAAAATTGGAGCAACGAAAGTCAAAAATGTACAAAAGTGTATGTAATATTGTTTAGGGGTAGATCTTGCGCTTCGTATAGCAAAGAAATGCATACAGGATAAATCTCGTATAATAACATTAGATCAAGAACCGCTTTCTTGGACTATGTATCACTGTCCTCAAGATAATGTGCACATAATGATTGCAACATTTCTATTAAAATTCCACTTTTGTGAGGTAAACAGTTTTCAATATAAAAATCATGATCTTGTTATTATAATGAAACATAATGAAATTAAGTAATAATTTTCGTACTATATATATTAAATGGTTTCAGTTTGCAGGACTCGCGTTAGCAGAGGAGATGTCAAATTCCAATCGGTCAATCCACGTTCTGTATTATATGGCAGTGGAACATTATCTGTCTGGCAGATATGAGAATGCGTTATTTCACCTAGAAGAAATTCGATGCGACTATGGAATGGTTAACATTTTTAAATTATCAAATAAAAAAGTCAAATTACAATGATATGAGTTTACAAGCGAAATTACGTCTCAATCTATCTACTTAGAATTATTCGGTCAGTAGTCTAATGGGCCATTGTTACTTTAAAATAAAAGACACCGAAAAAGCAGTAAAATGCTACGAATTTGCACGTATGCTTTTCGACAGACCTGATAATCTGCATTTAGTGGAAATTAGGTAATGTAATACGTTTTAAGCAATACATATTATTGAATATTTTTATTTTACAATAAAAATTGAATATTTTCAATGTAATACGTTTTAAGTAACACATTATCTTCTTCAAATAATACCAGATTGGGATATCATTATTACGATATTGGTGATTACGATCGCGCGAGAAGGATTTTTCTGAGTGCATGTAAATCTTCGCCAACTTGCCTGACTTGGCTAGGAGTTGGTATCAGTTGTTACGAGGTAAAAAGCAACTGCTTTGATATTATAGGAGACAATATAATTACCTGAAAGACCTCACTTATGAATAATGTTGATACGCCTTAAAAATTTTTTAATGATTTTACATTCAACTGTTTTGCTTATTTTAATTTATTTTTTTGTTCAATCGTTCCAGACAAAGCAGTTTCACGAAGCAGAAATATCTTTATCTGAAGCAAATAGGATTAACAATCACAATTCGGATGTATGGGGCTACCTGTGCCTTTTAAATATGACGCTTGGAAGATATGATGAGTTTGCGCAGTGTTATGCGGAAATGCTCAAAGTAAATTTGCATTTTGTGTCTGTTTTAATATAAATTTCTTTTTTTAATTTAGCAAGGTAGGTCTCGTCTTATATATAGTATAAAACTCTTAACTATTTATAAATATTTATAATGATAATTCCATGGAACTTCCAAAATACACAGCCAGTACTGATTCTTTTAGCGCCATAGGAAAAATTATATTTCGATGCTCCCTATATCTTTCGTAATAAACACTACATAAGAATCTCCTACATAAATGAATGAACAATTAAGAACATCTCCCAAAACTTAGCATCCTAATTTTCAAAAATTTTGACCATTCAATATTTTAAAAAATTGAAATAAGTAGAGACACTAAAAACTAAATTGATTCTTACTAATATTTTCAACTATTTTTAAGGAATTTCATTATAATTCAAATTCAAACTATTTTCATTTTGACAAATTTGTTAATTAGTAAGTAATTCTTTATACACATGACTGAGGGAAAGAAGACACCAATATTTTACTAACAATTTTTTATTTTATTTTTTTTTGTTTTTTTTAAGTATCAGAATAATCTTAAAGATAGAAAACTGTGGTTGAGAATAACGAACCTGATGAAGGCTTTGGATTACGCACCACCAAATTTAACACAAACCGACAATCTTGTCGAGGATTATAGCGCAGAGGGTTCTGAGGAACAATTTGGCACCTACTAATGGCACCTAAACGAAATAAAAAAAAATGCAAGAACTCGTTGAAGAAGGAATTATAATGGCACTTATTTTTAATCAATGAAAATAATATAATTAAAGAAACGAATACAATTGAGAAAAAGTAACGTACTAAATATTTTAAATACAACTTTGATCGTTACAATTTAAAAAATTTGGATTTCATTAATCTTTTATCAATTGAAATATTCAATATTTTAATTTATTTGAAACTTGTTAATTATAAATAAACATGTATCTATGTTTCTTACCTGATTAACAATATAATAAACAAACAATCTCACATATCTCATAAGTCATTTCCCTCTTTGAGTTATTAAACATTTAATTCTATTGTTTTTCTTTCATTCTATTTAATATTTAAATTTCAAATTATTGAGCCAATTCATGTCATAAATGGAAAATAAAACATAAAGCAAGCATGTAACAAAATTATATAATAATAAAAAAAAAGAAACGTGCAATAAATAATTTCTTAGTAAAAATATGCAAATAAATTATATAAACTATAAAGTAACACAACATTGCTTGACTAATAAGAAATAAATATACATAGCCTATCTTTTAATATTATAATATTTAGAATATTATAAACGATTGTTTCCTTTTTTCTTTTTCTGTTCTTTCTAAATCAACAGCTCCCGAAATATCGAAGTATATGACTTTTTTTTTCTCTGTATACATATATATCAATCTCCAATATACAACTAATTGCTATAGCCAATTATAAAAATATTATTCGAGCGCAACATCTGAACAGATATCAGTATTCTATTGTCGTAGAATTTGATATGAAATATTAAGAAATACGAATTATGGGCTTATTAATTTCTATTATAAAAGCACTGTGTGAACTTTTAGTGCACTAATCCTTTGCGATCTTCCATTATTTTTCTTTTTTAATAAAATGAAAATAGAAATTGAATATTTAACTAAAATAATTTTTATCTTATTTGTGATACTATGATAATTAAGAAGTCCAAAAAGAAGAAGGAAATAAATAAGAAAGAGAAGAATGTATTTTTTGTCCAAATAATAGAACAACTAATGAATATCTAGCAAATTTTACTAAAAGTTAATATATTATCCAGAAAATATTTCTCTTCTCTTAATAATCTAACATTATCGCAAAAAGTAATCAAATGTAAAGCCGCAAAGGATTCATTTAAATAACATTATCAGTTGTGCGCAAATAGTATCATTTAATCATAATAATAATTCGAAAATGCGTTACTTCAAAAAATGTCTTTCAGACATTTTATCAGAAAGATTTACAAACTTCAAAACATTAACGCTTTCTAACGTGTACAAACCAATCGGTTAAATAACTTACTTTTATTATGAACATTTTAAAATCATAAACTGAAAATTAATAGTCTAATTTCTAACAAATAAAAGAAACTTGTAATAGTTAGTATTTTCATAAAATTTGTTCCTAATTATACGTTAACACAATATTTTTAGTCGTAATGAGCATTAAAAATGTTTCTAATATCAAAATGTACCGGTATAACTACCGTTACATGTGTTATGAAGAATTGGTACTGTATTTATTGCAATGTTTTATTCTCTTCAGTCATTTCTTTTTCATCCGTTTTCTCAATTTTCTCCATAGTTTCTCCTACTGAATTTTCATCCACGTTTACTGAATTAAGAATATTCTCAGATTTTATTTCGCAAGAATTTATAATATTCTCAGATTTTATCTCGCAAGAATTCATAATATTTTCAGAATTTTTATCAGATGATTCACTCTGATTTTCTAGAACAAGATCTGTTTCTTTTTCTAAATTTAACGTTTCTTTCTGTACTAATTGTTCCTCCTGTATTAATTCCTCTTGTACCAATTGATTATTAGTTTCTATCACAGAATGTGTTTTATCTTCCAACAAAGAAACAGAATTATTTACTTCCTCTATACTTCGTTGTACCGTAATTTCATCTTCGATATTATCACAGTCGTCATTTATAAACTGTTTTGTAATTTCTTTCGATGATTGTTGATCATCTTTATGCAAAAGGATTGTATTTTCCTCAACAACATTATTTAATACTTCGTTACTTTCATTTGGCGTAAGTTCCTCATTAGACCGAATATTATTTGGAACTGATACCTCGGAAGACATGTTACTATTTTCTTGCAAATCTTCTGTTATATTATTCACAAAAGAATCTGAACACTCGTTCTTATTCTCCATACTATTTTTATTCAAATCACGTTTTGCGATATAGTCGGAATTATCTGTACTTGATACTGAAGTCAAGGAAATTTCTTCAATTTCTGCTTCTTTCGTTAACAATGTTCCGCTTGTAATCTCATTCTCAACACTTGATTGCACATTTTCCATATTAGATGTTTCATTTGCTTCAGATGTAATTTCCTGTAGCGTGTTACTATTCTCTGCTACATCATGTTCAATATTTTGTTTTGTATTATGTTCAATATTCGGTTCACTATTTTGTTCAAGTTTTACTTCATCAGAATGCTCACGTTTCTGTGAAACATTCATACTCGAAGAATCAGGTTTTGTTATTTTGATATTTCCCCTTGAAGGTTTTGATGATTTAATAGAATAAGATTTTTGTTGATCCTTTTGCGTGTAAGATTTAAATTCATTATCATAATGTTTATATGAATTTCCATCGCAATCTTCCTTTTTTATATCTTTTTTCTGGTGGTACTGATATTTTGTCTCGTTTTCCTTCTTCTTTTGCGAATGAGATCTTTTCAAATTAGAAAATTTTTGATTATTAAAATAAGTTCCCTTTGACTTATCCTCAAACGACTTTTGCCGGAAGAAAGATTCACTTTCGGACAAAGGAGCGTCAATATCTGAATGACTGTATGTTACACGAGTTCTTTGTCGTGGTCCGACTCTTCCAGTTCCAGCTATGCTTGGTGAATTCACTAAAATTATGTTTATATTTAAGTTTAGATTGTTATTAAATTTACATTTATCGTACAAAAATCGAATTTACATAAATTCTTCATATACCTTTAACACTCATCACTGGTCCTTTTGTCACATTGTTTTGATTAACTGTAACCTTGATACTCTTATCAGTTGCAATAACAGTTCTTTCTTCAGAAGTTGGAGAAACAGGAGTTTTCGCTGATACTGCTGTATTATTTCTGTGTTGATCATAGGTATTATGTGATCGATTTTCGTAGTTGCTATAAAAATTTTTTGTAGAACCACGATGAGGACGATGACTTCCAGCACGAGTGTAATTGACATATTCATTATCTAGAAATAATAAGTACTATCGATATCTTTATTGAATATGAAACGCTGGCAATAACAGATAAAACATACTATTAACATGATATTTCCGATCGGAATCTTTATGGTCCTTTTTCGTAAACTCTCCCAATGTAGGCCTCGATGATTTCTTTACTATATCATCTATGATATGGACCTATAATTTTTTATTAATAACGACTTATTAATCCGATACATTTCTATTCTTAAAGTCTATATTATCAAGCTAAAAAAAGTATTTATTACTTTATCATTATCCCATTCTCGACGCCAATTCCCTTCTGCAGTTCTTTGTCTGCTAATACGATCCTCATCAATGCGATTTCTTTCTGCTCTCCAAGCATCATATCCTGGTTGAAATTCATCTCTATAATTTCCTTTGTTTGGTTTATTATCCTATATGTAAAAATGAAGAATTTTATATTTGATATAATTAATTAAAATTACAAATATAACATTATTATATACCTTGTGGTTGCTCTCTTTACCACCAACTTTTTTTCTGAAACTACCTCTTGTCGCTTTATGAGATCTATTCCCACTATTCTCTTTTATACAATCTGCATTAGGTTCTTCTCTTTCAGAATCTGCCAGAAAGTTGTATTTAGGATCTGGTGGTGGTCCTTCCCCCTAAATAATATTTCATTCTTATAATTTATAAACAAATACGCGCATACACACGTATTGCACTTAACCAAAAATAAATTCTATTACATACTTGAGCAAAAGAATGAATTTTCTTCCCTTCCCCGGCATGAGATTGCAATGTATATTCATGTTTTTCTTTGGTTGGTTTCGATTTGGTTTTAGGAGGATTCGAAAACTCTGGTGGTTCTTTCCTCTCTGGCCAATCTGTTGATGGTACCATTTGTACCAAAGCATTTAATTTTGCTGCATTTTTTTTATCTTCTTCAACTTCCTAACAGAATAATAATGATTCGTAAAGTATACAAGTATATATAAATAAAGTTATCATACAATGATATATGTACCTCGTATCGTCTTCTAATCTCTTCATTTTGTTGCCGAATTTTATTGATCTTTTCTTCAAGTGCACTAGATGCCATCTAAAATATTGTTTAAAGAAAAATCTCAATATTTAGAAATTTTTCATTCGTTAATCTCAGTCACATTTTACAACTGATAGAATTATCTACATCTGTAAATTCCAAATTCCAAATATCTATACCATTTCTTACTTTCTCTTTTTTCCAAATGAAAATAGCATTCTTTAATATATTATTTTCAATCAAAATTAATTTGTATATATTTATACAAATTCACATAGAATTGACTATCTTAAGTTCGTATAAAATAAAAATTACACAAATCAACTGTAATAAGTTGAGCATTTTAAATATTACAATTGCTCTACTTCAAAAGAAACTTCGCCTTTGAATTTTTTCTTCACCGAGTAAATATCACGATCGATCAAACGCAATTTATCATAAGAAGATTTGTATTTTACATTCATCACACTCTTCCGCTCCGTAAACATGTAAAATCAATTTATAAAAAAATGAAAACTTTATCATAAAAAAAAAAAAGATTAATCATACATTAATTAATAGCTACAATTTATCGTATTGACCAAAAACTTCTAACTTCGACGCTTAAAGTTTAAGATCGATTTAAAATCTTCCCCATTACGACATTCTTTCGACTTTTTCAAAGGTGAATCTGTCATATATAAGAACATTTAAATGTTATCCTCATCGACTTATACAAATTAAAAAGATCTACGAGACCGAGATTTCTCCGTAAGGTCGGCATATTAATAAAGCTGTAATTTACACAAAAATATAGGTTATACGAATGAGCAATCGCTATCTCTCTGATATGCAAAACTAAAACAAGCTCAACATATAACACCGTAATAACAATATACGCTTAAAAGAACGAAAATAGGACGTACGGTTGCAAGTAGCTGCAAACAGTATCGGGAGAACAAAAATTAGAACATCACGAAGGAGAGTATTACGTTGTTTCAATTAAAAATCAGCCACATATGTCACTGTTGAGTGTTGAGCACTACCCTTATTTTTCGCACAGGAAATACATTGATACCGCGCAACACTCACGGATATGCACTAACTCGCATAATAAAATTATTAGTGGCGACGGTTTCAGTGGTTTTCATCGCTATCTTCATTTTTTACGAAATGCCTCGTGAATATATTAAATCTCTAAAAAACCACGAAGTTATACGCCTGTTAATTAAATATTAAACAAGTAACCTTTTAGTAAATAATTAAATAAGTATCTGAATAATTTTATAATGATTCTAACAGAAAATGTACAATACGAAATGAAGATCATTTCATTTATTTATACATTATTCAATTCTTGAATCTTAAATAATTCAAAGTAGAACTTATCATTTCATCATAGTAAATTAATGAAAGTTTTGTTATTGTTTGATAAATATTACTTAATAATCAGTAAAAAATAGAAAAATATGTAAAATATCTAAAATACTTTTAAAGTACTTTTTGTGATATTTTCTATGTAAAATAATTTTCTACCGATATTAAACTTTCTTGATTATATTCTCAAAAACATAAATTCGCAGTTTATTGGTAACATATTATATTTTAGAATTGTGCTTCTGTTGTTCATCTATTTTTCTTCAATTAGTATTCATATCAATTATGTGCACATGTATACATATGTATTGATTATATTTTGAAATTTTAAATCTTGCAGTAGAATAATCTGAATAATATTACATTTTTCGCATTTTTTTACATTATAATATTATTATATTTTTATAAATAAATCTAATATGTTGTAAAATATTATCAAACATTATAAGATTTGATATTCGCGCCAAAAGCATTAAGACAGATTCGCAACCATATTTATGACGTACAAAGTACGTAAATACTCAACAACAGCAATTGGTCTGGATAAATATTGAATGAGCACCATTGTTACAACGTGTCATGCGCAGAACATGTCAATTCTTCTCTCTGGTATTCTACACTATCATGATCAGGCATTGAATCGTGATTGCATTCTGACGTATAACTGTCGATCGATCACAGCAAATTATAAAATTATGAAAAATCCAAATTTCAAATTGCTTTCCGGTCTCGATAAACCGTGTCATTCCAGATGTCATATTCGTTGCGAAATATAACCTAATATATAGAATTTGTAAACATTGAGAGTACACAGAACGTGATCTCGACTCTGATAGTAAAATTGCCGTATAAAGCATTTAGGAAGCTTCTCTAGAAATGAAAATAACGAAATCTACTGTAATCCTTCTAGTTTTCGTATTGATGTTATCGATATTTGTAGCGAATGTCGCAGATCTGATCAATGTTGATAATCATGTATTAGATGATACCTTGCATAACAAGGATACAAAAAAAGAATGGTCAGAACCAAAATTTTATGACATTGGAGAATCATTTGACCACTTAATGTGGTTTTTACAAGTTCGTATTTTCCATAGAAATATACATTTATTTATTTATAGAAATTATATAAATCATGTTCTCTGCAGATATCAGATATACATATAAGCATATTTCAAGATTCATTTAGGATAACAGAATTAAAGGAATTTTGTAATGTTACAATAAACAGCATTAAACCTTCTGTTGTGCTTGCTTCAGGTAACTTTCATTTAATAATGATATTCTTTTGTACTATATTTTACATTAGTAATAACAAGTATAACTCAACAGGTGATCTCACAGATGCCAAAGCCAAGGATAAAATGGGATCAAAACAAATATTAGAAGAATGGCAATATTATAAACGTGTTTTGGATGAGACTGAAGTTACCAAGAAAACTCTATGGTTAGATGTGAGAGGCAATCATGGTAGGAACAATATAATAATACCAATGTTAACCAAAATATGTAATGGTATTATTTATAAGTATAAAACTTGTGTATATGTTATTTAAATTTGTTTTAGATAATTTCAATGTACTAAGTCTTGAATCAAAGAACAATTATTATTTAAACTACTCTATTCAAGGACAAAAACATCCAAGATCTTATATGTACACTATAAATGCTGGGTCTGAATTATATACATTTATTGCAATAGATGCTTGCTTAAAACCTGGTCCAAGAAGACCATTCAATTTTGTTGGCATATTAGATGAGCATGAAATTAAAAGTATATACAATTTAATAAATAAATCCAAGGATAACAATGCAGATTTTATAATATGGTTTGGCCATTATCCCACATCTTGCATTCTGTCACAAACTAATACTAGTATTAGAAATATCATAGGTAATAATTAATAAAATACATTGTGTACACACATAAATGTGTGGAATCATTAACTTTGATTATCCTTTACAATCATAATTTTACTTTGCTTTATTTGTGCAGAATAATGTATGATCCCAAAATTTTCAATGATAATATATTATTTTATAACTTCTAAGAGAATCTAATATATTTTCAGGCCGATATAAAGAAAGTATGGTATATCTTTGTGGACATTATCATACACTTGGAGGAGCAGTGCCTAATATGTATACTTTACAGCAAGCAGGATTTCTTGAACTAGAATTAGCAGATTGGAAAGATAACAGAATGTACAGTATTAATACTTCATATTCATTATAATAGAAAGATCATTCAGTTTTAGATATTATGTTATGAATAATATTTATTTATGCTTATTCTCAGGTATCGTTTAGGGGCAATAGACCATGGTCAATTTTCGTTCATTGATGTAAAACATAAAGAATGGCCTATAGTACTAATAACTAATCCTAAACATGTTTTGTACACAATGCCCAAGAAAGAGAATATAATGTCTATTATTAAATCTACACATATTAGGTAAGCATTTTTGTATAATGAGATGTATTTTTATCATTACCACATAACATATCTTCTGTTCTTGTAGAATTTTGGCATTTTCGATAGCATTGATAAAATCTGTCGAGATTCAGTTAGATGCTGAACCTTGGTCCGAGTCTGAACATATTAAAGGACCACTATATGTTTTAAGATGGAACACAACAAACTACAAAGAGGGAGTTCACACTATTCGAGTTTAGTAAAATATGTTTTTTTAAATATATTTTATTACTTTTATTACTTATTTTTTATTACCTTTTGGTTTATTTTGGTCAATATTTGATAATATTATTGTATAATAGTTTATGCACGAAAATTAATAAAAAAAATAATTACAGGTAAAGGTTATAGATATTGATGGAAGAGAAACAACAGTAGTTCAACCATTTGCACTTGATAGATCACGTTTATCATTTCGTATTTTACCTAGAATTATACTTATGTCTAACGTCAGTAATATCGTAAGTAACTTAATGTCTATCGCAACTTTGCAAAAAAAGTGACACAACTCGAAAAAATATATTTTTTTAGAAAAAACAAGAAACTAGTTTCAGGCAGAATTAAATATTATTTTAAAGAAACAACGCAATTCAAAGTAATAATTATGGTTTTTGATTTATTTTTTTTTTTTTTTTACAAAGGTGCTATATGTATTTTGGAACAATTTTATGTTTAGATAAATCCGAGTACTGATATAATATTTTTTTTTATCTAGTTCCAATTCCTATTTGGAACGGTGCTGGTTTTATTAGTAATTCCATTGTGTATACTTCGTTTCCTTCATATATTGTGCGAGAGTAAGTAAACTTCTTTTAAGTATTATTAAATTAATTAATATTAAAAAGTTCTTAATGTTAAATGGAACATTGAAATTGGAACGTTTTAATTAGGGAAACAAATGAACCGACCAAGATTCAGAATAAAATTTTTTCATTCTTGGATTAGAAAATTGTGGATATTATCTACTGTTGATCGTCTGTTTTTTCCTTTAGTATTATACGCATTATACTTAACAATTGGTAAGCGCTTAATAATTTTATTGATTTGTCATATTTATTTTTAAAAAAATGTTTATTTTTAAGGTCCGTGGGCTATTGGTGAAGTCATAGAAAATCAAACAGGTGTCATTTTTGCTTGGGGAACATTTGTTGGGAAATCTTTTTTACCTGGTGCTTTTACTTATGCTTACGGATTTTTCCAATTATTTTCCTTTCATCTGCCACTGATGCTAATTTTAGCTAATAGAGTGGATAAACGGTAAGATAAAAATGTATGACGTTTTGTCGATTTTGTGTAGATTGCATTTTACTTATACTTATAACTAAGCAAATAATCCTACAAATGTAATGAATAAAAAAATTAATTTTTGTGATTTTACAGATTGCAAAATACTAAACCAAGTAGCAAACCATTGTCTAAGATTTGTTTTGTCTTACAATATTTACCAATAATATTATTAATCATGATGCAAACATGTATGGCTTATTTCTTTTGGCTAGCATATGGAACATTGGCAACCATATTATGTCCTTTACGCACTTGGAGTATTTTTTTAGCAGTTGTGTTGTGGTATCAAGTAGATACAATGCCATATTCGTGTTTAAGGTATGTACTATATCAAAATTGAAATATGCTGAAGAGTATAAATTACTTACCTAGGAATTATTAGATATAATATATCGCTATATTTCTTTTATTATTTTTTTCTATTGATACTAATTATGATTTTTTCTTATAAAGGTCTGCTGCAAAAATATGGTCTCCTCTTGGTTAGTTTATATAAAATATAACTTACTATGAAAGTGTAGCAAATTACCAGTATTAATTTTGTGTAACAAAAATATTTTCATGCTCGTACACCTATATTAGTAATTTATAAAAATATGTATGTACATATATATGCATAAGGAGATGCCTTCAGAAAATGCGTAGAATCGCGCAAAATAGTCATTGAAGGAGATCCTCCTCCATTTTTCTTGATTCCTACGTACATATGTATATATATTTATTTTTTAAATAGCAAATCTGAATAGGTCATTACAGACTTATTTCTTGTCTAATAAATGTAAATTTAAATTCATTATACATTGGAATTAGCTGTAGTACATTTGACAAATCTAGATTGATATAAAAAAAAATAAAAGTTTTGTTGCTTATGTTATCGAAACAAAAGTGAAGTAAATACTAAAATTATTATTTATATTTGCACATTACAATCTTTTGGAGAATGCCAAAGTATTTTCCAATTGATGAAGTTCTAGCAAAGACTGTTAATATTTATTAGATGTTTAATAACATTTAATAATTGATTTCAACAATTTGCATATGCTCGGATGTTAAAGTTTCCATTTAAGAATATGTTCTTAAATCTGTGCTCTATAACTACCTCTTTTTTTAAGTCTTTTAATTTATTTTAAAATAATTTTCCGTTTGTAACAAAACTCATATGCTTCCATATTGTTTTACAGAAGTATATACATAAAATGTTATATAAGGAACTTAATCCAAAATGAAAAAATTTAATTATTTGTTTTACACCATGTATTATATTTCAACTAAGCAGTAAAGTAAAAATTTATCTATAAAAATAATAGAAAGAAAATGCAATAACATATGATATTGAAATTATATTTTACATATAATATAGTAGAAGAAAATATTCCATTTTATTTTAAAGATAAATTTCTTAATTCAGATGTAATGTTTTTCTAAATTTTATTTTACCATATGCTTCTATGTATTAATATTATCTAGCTAAGTTTTATTCATGTCACAAAAAGTAAAATTAATTGAAAACTGGAAATAATATAAGTAAAATTGATAATTTCCTATTTGTAAAGAAATTTCCTATTTCTAATAGATATTATTTTTCCTAAAGGAGACTTAATTCTTTGATTGTAAATTCTTTTTTAATATCTTTATATTTTACTTATATGATATTTTGTTTTGGGTCAGATAAGAATAAAACTATTCAGAAAAGTTGACATCTTTTCCAAAATACGAATCAGTATTTCTTTGAAAACATAGATTTTAGTGTTATCCTATATTTTTGTATAAACTAATTGTTATTGTTCTTGAACATGATCTCAGAACTATGAAAATGTGATCTCAGTAGGCCAGTGATTCCCAACTTTTAATAATCATGAATTTCTTCCATAGATATACCAAGTTATTTTCAAAAAAAATTTTTTAAATGACTACAAGTACATAATTGTATCATTTGCTTTCATATGTTTTTTAGTCTTATACAATATGATTTTCAAAAGTTTATGAAATTATTGGGAATCATAATAAATACTTCACTTCATAAAATGCGAACAATGTATTTTGTAAACTGCTACAAGGAAAGTAAGAAATTTTTCAAATATTTTGTGCCTAGTATAAAGTATATACTTAATCACTTGACCGAACATTAATATAAAAAATATGTAATATATACCGACAATGACGCATGTAAGTGTTAATAAATGTTACATATAGCTTGACTAACTCGTGAATTAAATGTTTATTAATAAACTATAGATATTTACTTAAATTTTTGTCTTCATTAATATAATTAAAGAAATAAAACTAAAGTTTAATATATTTAACAGGATGTTATTAATATAAGGCTTACATGTTTAACAGGATGCAATTCGGTTGTAATAACCGAAAGTTATTACAAGCAAGCACAAAACGATTTCTCACAAAAGAGTAAGAAAATACTAAATGAAGTTCTTTTATTCGAAGCTTAATTTTCAGCAAAAATTGAGTTTGAAAATGTATTATTTATCGTTATAAACTGAACAACAAGGAGAAACAAGAGATTTTAATGTGAAAAAATAAATTAAATTTAAATATTTATTAAAAGCATAAACATATGCAAGATCTGGTCTTAATTGAATGTCTTATTCAAAACTTTACTTTTTCAGAAATGAAACCTTAGATGTTAAAATTTTATTTTATATTTTCAATGATTGTCCATTCGTGTCATAGTTTGAAGAATTAATTCTTGCTCACTTGTACATAACTTTCAGATATACTTTACATATTTATGCATTTTTAATCCTTTTACTGTCGATATATAAAAGATTAAATCTTTTAAGTTATTTTTAAAAGAAAATGTGTATTTTTAAAAGGAAATATTGTTGAAGTGAATTTACACGCGATAGTTAAACTTGGGAAAGCCACTAAATTGTACAATTGCCAACAAATCCGTATAATGTAATCTCTTTCTAGAAATATGTTTAGGGTTTTTCATCGTACGGTTACCTAGGTAGCCACGGACGACGAGATATGTTTAGCGTAAACAAATTGGTTCTCGTGAGAAACTGAATTATTTTGTAGAAATCAATCGCGTATGACAGTTCTAGTTTGTGCGTATCGGCAACATGACATCTCTCGATTTAAGACAACAAAAACTCGAACAACAGGTATACAAATAGCGGATTTGAATACTTCTGCAAACAATAATTTTGAAATATTAAATTCTCGTTTAAATCGCAGACATCTATCTCATATTTATAATATTTCAAAAATCAAAAAAACTACATGTTATGCTATATGAATGTAAAAATAATTTTATTATTTTTCTAGTTAGAACTTTGAATTATATTATACTATTATACACACACACACACACACACACACACACACACACATATTCAGAGAAAGTAGGTCATTTAAATATTTATCAATTTGTATATATCGAGCAATTATAAAATAATCTTTTCATTAAAATTGGATTTGAAAGTTCTACCTTACATCCAATTTGTTTACCTTACGTCCAAAGAAATATTGTATTTTATAGTGTATATTTGTTTTTAATATAAATTCTTTACTAATAAATTAATTAAAAGTTTGGCATTTTATTTTTCCAAAACATTTATTATTATAATGATTTTACTAATTATAGAGACAATTAATTGCACAAAAAATGAAACAAAAACGACAAAGTGGGGCTGGTGGAATGGTTCAAGCATCTAATATATCAAGCACTCAACTTACAAGTCATTCTACAAAGTGGATGAATCCAAACAAAGAGCTTCTTGGTAAGTTTAACAAATTAACAAAAAATTTCATATATATTGAAACTATTATACATTCATTTCAGGATATGATGGGCCATTGCCGTTTAATACATCACAAACAAATTCAGATTTAATTACATTTACAGAAAATAAGGAAATGGAATCAAGAATTAATGGTATACTAATAATATATGTTAATTGAATTTAATTACACTTAAAAATTATATAAAAATTCGTTTTTGTTATAGAAGTAAGCACAGAGGGAGGTTTTTATCGAACTTTGGAAGCTACTGATTGTGCAGATGAAGAATCGTCACCTATAGATATACATTCACCTTCGGAATCTTTACCATGTCCTTCATCTCTTAGAGTAGCTCCATCAGATGGTGCTAGTACACTTATCAATAGAGAAAATAATTCCTCAGTAAGTTTTTTTTGACTAAAAAGATATGTCTCACATATTTATCCAAGGCATATATCATTAATTTATTATTCAGAGTCCAGAATTAGAGGGAAACGTGGAAGGAAATATAGAGCATTTTGTATTACAACCAGCAAATAAAAAAATGCATTATAAGTGTAGGATAACGCGTGATAGAAAGGGTATGGATCGTGGCCTCTATCCAACTTATTTTTTACACTTAGAACGTGATTATGGGAAAAAGGTATGCGACTTTTTGAGTAATTTGCGCAGAAATTAAAAGCAGAATGATATTACATTTATTATTTATAGATTTTCTTATTGGCTGGACGTAAGAGAAAAAAAAGCACAACAAGCAACTATTTAATTTCTACCGATCCTACTGATCTTTCAAGAGCAGGCGAATCTTATATTGGAAAATTAAGATCAAATCTTCTAGGAACACAATTTACTGTATACGATAACGGATATTCTTTAATGAAAGACGATAAACGAGACGATCGTTTTAATCCAAGACAAGAATTAGCTGCAGTAATATACGATACTAACGTTTTAGGATTTAAAGGGCCACGTAAGATGACTGTCATTATCCCAGGAATGACATCGGATCAAAAAAGAGTTGAAATTTGTCCACGAGACGAATCTGAAACTCTTCTTGGTATGTTTAAACTTTCGATATAAATACTACTGAAACAGTGTTTCTATTTTTTGTTTTTAATTTCTTTAGAACGGTGGAAAACGAAAAATATGGATAATTTAATAGAACTACATAATAAGACCCCTGTGTGGAATGATGATACACAGTCATATGTACTTAATTTCCATGGACGTGTGACGCAAGCTTCAGTAAAAAATTTTCAAGTAGTACATGACAGTGATGGTCAGTATTTTGTGCTTTTTGCACATCTAAAAAGATATTTTAGATTAGAGCATACAAAATTTTAAAATAATCACACTTCTATAAATTGAAAAACAATCATTTTATTTTAGTTGATTACGTTGTTATGCAATTTGGCCGTGTGGCAGAAGACGTTTTCACGATGGATTATAGGTTTCCATTGTGCACGCTTCAAGCATTTGCCATCGCTTTAAGCAGTTTTGATAGCAAGTTAGCTTGTGAATAATATAATTGAACATAAACATGATCATACATTCATGGGCGATAAACTACATTGGTAGAAGAATTTGCAATGGACAATCAATAGATTGCAATGATGCTTTTGTACAAACATATCTGTAACAATAACTATTCTATTCAAATTTCTTGACGTAAGGATAATCATTATAAATCGTGTGTTCACTTTTCTTACATATGGGTACTGTTTTAAATAGCAAACATATTTCGCATTTGATGCTTGCACCAGGTGTTAAGATGACAACTATAATTGTATCGTTGTTGATCCTAATACATCGTTCTATAATGTGCATTTCGATTTGTATTGCACATGCAATATTTTGTTGTTATTTCTAATAATAACATTACCTATTGTGATGAATAATATACATAGTAAAGAATTATAATTTGAGACAAATTGTATAATTTCTAATTTATATTTTATTAATTATTTGTTCTCTTATTCAGTATCTGAAATATTTTAAACTACGTTTGTGTAATCAAATGTCTGGTGTTTACAAAGTTGACATTTTGGTACTATTATGAAGAAGTTTTTACACAAACGTATTTTATATGCTCAAAAGCAACACATTAAACGCAGCAATGACGTTGATACACTGCACAACTTACTGCCTGAACAGATGATAATGAATCTTTATATCAAAAGTGTATAGAGTTGCTATTTTATGCTATACATTTTTGCTTGAAAAGATCAAGCACATTCTACTATTCATGATAATTCAATAATAATGCAATATTATATAATATAATAATGCAATAAATTATGTGAGAAATAAGATAAAAAATAATATTTTTTAGAACTGACAGAGATAAATAATCACTTTCTTGCAAATGGAATTCTACATAATTTATTATTTTTTTGTAGAAATGGTAATAATATTACAAATGATAAATAGTTTTTATTACATAATACAGCATTTCATTCTATGAAAAATTTTTCAATATTTAAAATATCAATAGTAATAATAAATTAAGATTGTTATAGCGGTATAAGTACGATTTCTGTGTATAATGATCTATTAAAATAGATCATTGCCTAAATACGTTATTTGAAATACGTATTAAATATTTTTATTTGATACATAACTTATTAATCGAGACATTTTATTATTGACATAAAATTCTTTATATTTATAAAAGTACCAAAGATGTGTTGATACTCATACATGATGACACTTCAATGTTGGATCTTTGTATAATATTAATTATGTAATATTTGAATGTTAGGCCTTTATGTAATATTAATTTACACATTTGGAAACTGCAAAGAAAAACCTGAAAATATTTATTTCATTGTATAAATTATCTTTTAAATTCGATATTTATGAACATGTAAATGATTATGCATAATTTTTGTCAAATTTACAAAAAACGGAGTTTATTATGATTTAAAGATTTATAAGGTCACTTAGTATGTTTTATACAATTGAATGTTAGATATTAGATAGTCATGATATTGAATGATTATATATAAAATAAAGATAAGATAAAACAACAAAAAATGAAATTAAACAAATGTAAAATTGCAACAAGTGTTATAGAAATATTGGAAAAGATTTGTAACTTTATAAATTTTTTATACATCTTAAATTTTGTTTGTGATAAAATACTGCTATTTATAAAAAAATAAATGTATATTTTATCAAAGAAAGGTGCTATTTAAGGCAAAATAATTTATCAAGGAAAGCAAAACTAATTTAGATACTACTATGTATAATTAAACAGTATTAATATTATTTAGAATACCAATTGGACATTTTATAAGTGTAATATTTCATACTGGATTTATTTTTTACTTCGGTAATGTAAATACCGAATAGCACTTAAGATGTATTGATATCTTAATCGTGTGTCCTAATCGTATTGTGTGTGTTTGTATGCGTATGCATTAGAAAGTAAAATCTGTAATTAACTTATCACATTTAATGTTATAAGTGAAAGTGTTCAATGAGTATTATATTTTCACACATCTGAAAATAAATACAAATTGCAACTTTTCATTATTTACTTTCGAACCTATAACTTAATATAGATTTATAAAAAAACAATATATAATTAATAGATTTATAAAATCAAAAATCATTCTTAATTTTTAATATAAAAGGAGTGAGAAATAATTGAAGATGAAATACTTATTACCATAACATTTATTATTGTAGATTTTAATAAAAAAAGATCATATGAAATTTGTACACAAATACTAAACAATAAGATTAGTGAGCAGATATTTAATTCTTTTAGTTGGAAAAATTCTCTTGTACTAAAATAATAAAGGCACTTGACATTTAAAGATACAAGATAAAGAATGTAACATGACTATCACTTTTACGTTTATTATTTACAATATGAATACAAGTTTTCAAATTCTTTTTACATGTTTCATATTTGTTTAAAAAGAAATTATACAGAAATATGTTTTTCATTTTCGTATTAAATATAGTACTACTTTCACTATTATTTTAGTCTTATTAGTACTCTTCTTTTTTGCTATTTAAAAATATATTTAAACTTGTCATGTAAAAGTAGATCTTTCAATTTCATTTTTTACATCTTGATTTATTGCATATAATTATTAGCCTTCGAAGAATTAACATCTTAAATATACTAAAGCCAAATATACTCTGTGTTATATACGTTATGAAATAACCATAAATCCATGCCTGTATTATTACATATTCAAACATAACGCAACAAGCGCAACGATTTACCATAAAATATGTAGCACTAAAATTCAATATCAAATGGACAAATTGTAACTATATGTATAAAATTGGCAATAATCCTAAAAGCCACATTAATGAATGAGCACTTTATTATTCCTCTTACTGTTATTACTTTAAGCAAAGAATTACAGAAGAGGAATGTTGAGTAGAATATCAAATATAAGAATGCGAAGATAAATCGTTTGCAATTACAAAATATAATTTCACACAAATATTCTTGAATATAGAACATCTTTGAAGCATCAATTATATTTTTCTTTAAAATTGAATCTTTTGAAAATCCTAGAGACTGTTTTGTTCATTTTGAAAGCTTAAAAATTTGTAATAATTCCATTATTAAAAGATTCTTCATAGATATTCTAATTGTAATTATTATTTATTTATCAATTTATTTTTATAAAATTATAACATATTGTTATATATATATATATATATATACATATATAATAAAGTATTATTATTATAATGTATATATTTATATTAAAATTGATAATGCATTTTTCTTAAGCATCTGTACGCTGCGATATGTTACAATCCTTAATTTTTTGGTTTGATATGATAAATGATATTTTAGGACGGAAATGAAATGCATGAAGTATACAATAAATGATAATTTATTGTATACATTGTTTAGTAAGCTCCACAGTATAAGAAAGAAATTATGTTATTAAAATTATATACAAAGACAATAATCAATTTGTCCAAGGAGAAGTTTACTCTATCCTCAATATAAATGCGACATTTCATAGATTTGACGATCCGGAAATGTAATTAAAAAGATGAAAAACCGATTCCTAAATTAATTATGTTTTTTATTTAATAGAAGGCTATTGTAGAATGTACTACAAGGCACTTCTATAGTTTAAAATATTTTATGTACAATTTTAATACAAATGATTAAAATTTTTAGTCAGCGTACAAAGCATATTTTTTGGTTTCACTGTAATGTACAAATAGGTTTGTTTTTTAAATTTGCAGTTTTTAGTAATTAAATTAATATTGACCCTTTTTACGATACGCAAACAATTTTTTAATTAACTTTTGGTAACTATAACGTAACATAAAATAATAAAAGCATTTTTCTAATTTCATCTATTTAAAAGCATTCATATCTAGAATATAGAAATTATAAAAACCAGAGTAGAAAATATAATTATTGCAGATCAACAAAAATTATGCTTGACGATATTAAACATATAAAAATATCCCGCGTAGAATCGATAATATACCATAAATTGCTATGTATCTAATTTAATTATTTAATTTAGTATGTAGGCCATTTATATTAGAAATAGTACTACAGCAATTTCTTTTTAATAATTGTAAATATTTTATATGTTGTTATAAAAATTTACATAATAATGATTACATCCTAAACTTTAATGTTCTTATATTTAAAAAAAAAATTGTACTGAAAAGTTTCAATTTGATATTTTTTTCTGTTTATTTTGAGTAATAATATAGTAAAAATTATTATTTTTATCATTTAAATAACTTTTCTTTATGCGATATGATTTTTTTTATGATAGTATAAAATTAACTTGTTTTAAAATATTTTTTTGTATTAGTATTTGTATACACTTTGTATTTGTTTATTCTCATTATCTGATATGTTTTTTTGATAAAGTTTATAAAAATGTCAGTTCCAAAAATTTATCTTATAACTAGATGTAGCATATTATTGGTATATTATTAATCCTGCAAATGGAATACACGCATCATGCATATATTCTCTTGTTGATATACAATTCCATTTTATATTTAATAACATTTTTATAAAAAATTATTTTTATATATCTACAGCATGTAACGTAAATTACTTTATGCTGCAAAGATCGCAATTCACATTCATTTCATTATTGTATTTTCGCAACAAATTAAAATTCATAAACAGTTCAAATTGAAATATAAGCATTCTATAAATAATTATTAAAGGAACAAAAAATTTAGTGGGGTAATTTCTGGTTGAAAGATGTCAAAATATTAAACAAAACAATTTACATAAAGTCAAACTAATCAATAATTAAAAATTTTATAATCTAAATAGTCTTTCAATAGATATTTTGATTTTAAAAATTTGTATACCAAATTATTACAAAAGATATTTCATTTTTAAATTTGTTGTTTTCTTTATAAACAGTGACAAAATAGTTCAAAATTGATATAAATTCAACCTTTTTTTTTGTGTTTTATTATCCTTGAAAATTTAATATTAATACTGAATTTTATCATGTTTGAAAGGATTCTCCCTCAAGGATCATAACTTAAAACATCTCTTATACAAGTTACGATATGAATACAGATTAAATTACGAATATTATTTAAAAACACATACTTTGATTATAAATACTTATAATTTTACGTATATCCTCGTTTTATATCACCTTGGATATTTTTTACAGTTGGCCTAACAAATCTAGGTGCTGGTATACGTGATGGTGGTCTAGGAATAGCGCTTATGGGATTTGCAGATCTACTTCCCATGTTCCAATTTGTTGGCTGTCGCAGTCTCGTTTTGTTTTCAACTTTCATAATTGGTTTATTAAAAACCTATGTAAGAGTATAACATTTAAAAATTTTAAAAACTGTCGTATTTGAACAAAATTGCAAGATAACAAATAATAAACTCACTTCAACTTTTTTCACCACATCTACTTCATTCTGTTGTTTCAATACAGTTTCTGTAGATTGACCTTAAAAGATACATTATAAATATCTTTTATATAGTCAAATTGAAATTATTCGAAGATCGCCAAATTATTAGCAAAATTATCGTAAAATTTATATTATTAGAACTTACCATCAGTATTTGACTGACTAGATCTCATGGGACTTTCTATTGGAGAGCTTGTTGTAACATTAAACTCTGTACTCAATGATGAATCACTATCACAATTATCAACACCATTCTTTAGTATAGGAGAAGGTAAATCTTTTTTTACATCAATCCAAGTATTTTCTAAAACTCGCTTGTTCAATCGAAACGTTACATCTTGTTTTAAACCTAAAGTATAATAAAAACATAATATATTTTACAGAACATATTCTCAATATTATGATATATTAATTGTCAGACGTTGAATTATTTCGTATTTTTCTAAAAAAAAATAATAACTTACTTTCTTCCTGCATCCGTACTATCTGATGGAATTGTTCAATATTCATTGGCTGCGTTGTATATGAATTGTGACTGCTATCTGAACATGTACTGAGCCTATCATCCAAATCGGGTGCACTATGAGCACTCTGTGTACTTTCAATGCTCTCCGTAGATCCCCCAACACCTAACATTTGAAGTTCTCCAACGCCTGCGTTCAGTTCTAAAAGACGTTGTTCAGAACCACTTTTCATTTTTCCAAGAGAATACGATTTGTTCGCTAGACTTTTTTCAACATCTTTCACAATATTTGGTTGAGAACCTTTCATGTATTCATAATTAGACGCGTTCGTACTTTGTATGTTAACAGTTTTCAATGAATTGGACACAAGATTCGGATTAGATTTTTGAAGAAACTGTGGCAATTTTGAGAGCATCCGTGGTATGTGTTGTTTTCGCTTCTGTGGTTTTGGAAATGGTTTTGTGAATGTAGCATCCACATTGTCAAACGATTCTGCATTTTCCATATCAGTTTTGCCACCGTGATTGCTACCTTTTTTCGTAAATGTATAATATTTTTTATCTGGCAAATTTTTAATACAAGCTCCTGCCTCATCTGTTGTTTTGGCATGGGACTTAATTTTATTAATTGACGATTCTTTTCTATATGTATTATATTTATTTTCTGCAGGAATATCATCTTTGACATTTTGACTCAAAGTTTCATCGATTTCCTTCTTAGATTTTCCACTTTGGTGTTCTTTAGGTCCATGATTGAAAGTACAATCCGATCTATGATCACCAGTTTTGTATATTTCTGATAATAATTCTTTCCTTAATAATGTAGATGCTTTAAAATTCAAATTTAAAGTCGTATTGTATACTCGAGATGATTCTAAAGACTTGGTAATCGTTCTACTCTCTGTATCTGTATTTTTAGGAGTTGATTGAAAAGCAGGTAGTTTAAACATGAGAGGTTCAGCATTTTTTGGTACATCACAAATTGTAGATTTTTGGAAGTTATATACTTGATCTTTATCATGTTGCATATCATTTGTTCCAGTTAAAGTTGTATTACTGATTGCATTTTCAATATCTGCTTTGCAATATGTAGTACTTAAAATAGATGAATTTTCTGTTTTTTCAAAAGCTGAAGGATATGTAGTATTTAAATTGCATGATTCCTTTCTTTCATCATTTTCCGATTGTAATATTTGTGTATCATCATTTTTATTTACATACGTGGAAGACAACTTTGTTGTACTAAATCTATCTTTATCTGAACTTGACAACACAACCATTTTAGGAGTTATATCAGTATTATAGGTCTCATTTAAATCCTTTTCAATATCAGATTTATTTGTAAATGTCTTATTCGTCATGCTTAGGCAGTAGCTAGTAACATTATTGTCTGATTCATTAACTTTTAGGAAAGTTTCATTGATGTTTGAATCTTTAGTACCTTCACACTTATCAATTTCTTGACTGCACCGAGTCACATTTGAAGATCCCTCATGTTTGTTAGATTCTGTACTATGCAATGAATCATCTTTAGGTAATGAGATGATAGATGAATAAAAAATAGAAGGTTGTGAAATGTTCATCAGCGGATCATTAAGTCCAGGTTCCACTAAATTAATAAACGAATCAATTCCTTTTGAGTGAGACATATTTAAAAATACTTCCATACTTTCTTGACCAGATGTTACAGATTCCTCGGGAAGAAAATTACTATTTGCATTGAGTGCCATTTTTAGCATAGCAGGCACAGCTTCTTTTTTATTGGCAGTAATTATGTCTGAATATTTACTGAACTGCATTTGAAATAGAAACATATTTAAATTTACATTTTGAATATATATATGTAATATACATGTGCTGCATAAATGCAAATAAACTTACATTCTCATCTATATTTGAAAAATTTGAAGTTCTCCACGTATTTGACACAGGTGAAGATAAAGATTCCAAAATAGATTCGAAACTAGTTCTACTAGACCGTTTTTTGGATCTTGTAAATGTTCTCGTGTCAATAGATTTTCTACTAGCTAAATGAAAAGTATATGAATTATACATTCAAAATGTATTATTATAAAATAATAATTGACATGTTCAATACCTGAAAAACTTAATTCCGGTTCAGTTCTCAACCAGGTATACAAATCATGAACAGTGGATTCCATTTTATATTCCGATGGTATGTACAACCTAATGAAAAACATGATCATAAACTACTGTCTGAGTTATATATATATACACAAATATAGAACCTGACAAATGATTCATTTAACTAAAATACACACATTACGTTCAATGAATCATATGTACTTTTTTTTCGAGACTACTAAATTTTTAGTAACAATAATAATAAAAAATGATAAAACCCTAGGATCGTCAACGATCTATCGACTTGATTTTCAGAAAATTAAATTTAAACAATTAAGTTTACAAGAAAATGAAAATTTCTCACAGACCTAAAACGATGCTCAAAGCAGTTCGATTATTGTAAACACTAAGATAATTATGGGTTATGTCAAAAGCTACTTACCAGCCATCGCTATCATCAAAGTCAAAGACAGACACATCAATAATTTCAGCTTCATCAATCAGACTAGCATCGTTTGTATACTGCTTCTGCACAATTTCTGTATCCACTTTCTTCTCTGACATGTTTCGCCCGGGATTATGATATTAAAATTTCCAATGAACACATATTTTACCGTTAAAGCCTCTTTTTCCGTTCGGTTTGGTGACGTGGTAGATATATAAAAGTAGTATCGCGTTTTGCCAAGTCATTTACAAAATTCCTGAGGTCTCGGCACCATTTACAGTTCAAAAATACGTATTATTAAAACGAATTGAACCCTTGACAAACATAATCACAGATAGGATAATAGGAACTTTTTTTTTGGGATATTCAACTTGTTTTCAAGAAGAATTAAAGCAGACCACGATACAAAATAACATTCATAGATGGTTCCTTTTATTGCGTTTTCTTCAACGTCTTCTGACTTTCCTTTTATAATAGCGTTCACTGTGGTTTTATATCTGTTTTACAATCCGTTTTTTTCGATGCTTCATCCGACCAATAGAATTTCAGTAGATCTAGGGAATTATAAATTGTAGTCTTTCGATTTCACTTTAAGGCGTATCTTCAAAAAACAAATTGCAAATTTAATTAACCGCAAAAGAATAATTAATTTTCCTTGTCTTTAATCATGTTAGTGAAACAGTAATTAGACTTAACGTCAATTAATCATTTTACAGAAAGACTAAAATATCTTTTAACCTTTAATCTCATTTTTGGAACCAATGTTTAACCAATTCATTACGTAGAATAGAGCATTGCAGATTTTTTTTGATCAAACTTTTATAATTATGTTTTGTAAATTATAGGATATAAACAAGAAAAATACCTCATATAGGTAAAAAATTATCTATAAAACATAAATATTTATATATATCTCATATAATCTTCAAATTACTATTGAATAGTTTCATAATATTGCACGTAATTGTTACATTACAGAGTACCAGAAGTTTATTTAATAGTTGCTGCTTTACATTGAATAGTTTCAAATAAAACTGTTAATGTGAGATACTATTGATATATATTACATGTGCAATAGATAGGTTAGCAGCACCTAACTTAATCATTTTTTCATGCATCTATGTTAAGTACTATATATTAAAATCAATTATATTAAAACACAACTGTTTTCGTGCAAGATAAAAAAAATGTAAGTTTTAAATGTGACTTTGAATGATACAAATTTTTAAAGTGTTTATTTAACATAACATAATCTAATATACATTTTGTTTCTAGCAGAAAAATTGAGAAAAAATTCAGCATCATTGTTGGAAAGTAACAGATTAGAATAATTTAAAATGTACATTTAAAAAACAATATACATATATTTTAGCTTTAATTTTTGCTCAAAGTTAAATTTTTAAACTGTTAAAAATTTATTGTTTAAATAATGAATATTGACTTCGACGATAATGAGCCAATTGAAAAAAGAATTAAATTTAATGAAATAGAAAATGATTCATTCAATATTTTAGATGATGAAAGTAACACAAATAAAAATCCTGAATGTCAAGAAAAGACAGATTTAACAGATAATGAAGATGAAAATATGCCATTAAGTAAAGGTGATGATGATGATGATGATAGCTTATTTCCATTTCCTCCAGATAGTGATGTTACAGACATGTTGGAAGGAGTAAAATATCATGGATTGTTTCCTACAATTACAGATCGTTATTTTACTGCCTATTACAAATTAGATGTACAAAGTTATACAGATGATATTTGTATTTTAATGCATAGTAATCGAATTTGTATGCTTACTCTTGCCCCAAGTCATGCAATTCTTCAAGACGATAAACAAATAACAAAAGTAGATTTTAAAGTTAGCAATAAATTAGATAGAGTTCAGAATAAAGTTTCTGGTAAGAGCAAACATGGTGCTCAACCTTTACAAACGAATTCCAATATTTGTAAAATTACTTGTTCAAATGAAAAATCATATGTTATAAAATGTTGTTTAATTGGCAAATTGGTAGAAGTAAATGAAACACTAATACAAAATCCTAAACTCTTGTTAGAACCTCCACATAAAGGAGGCTATTTAGCTATAATATTGCCAAACATAAAACTTTTAGACAAAATGAAAGAATCTTTATTGACTCAAGAACAATATAACTTAAAAATGTTAGAGCGACAAGGTACTGCAAATCGCTTGGAAAAGTCAGAAATATGTACGTTGGATTCTTCATTAAAAGATGATATAAAAATAATGAATAAAAAAAGTCATTTAAACTCTGATAAAAATCAAATTACATTGTCTAATATAAGCTGATTTTATTTGATCAAATAGCATTATACATATTTGATTTAAATTTCTAATAAGTAAAAATTTATTTATATTTTTTTTATTACAATTAATGTTTCAGAATGATAATTTTGATTATTACTGTTTACAATCTATAATGCTGTAATCTTTGGTATAATCTTCAATTCATGAATTTAGAATATTAAAAAATGGTTTTGTTTAAGTTATATATTTCAGTGGATCATATCAACAATACTAAAAATTATATTGTGATAAAGATTGTAATTGAAATTCAATATTGTCTTATGGCACCAAACATATAATTAAAATTAATTATTTAGTTTACTGGAACCAGCCAGTTATTTACTTATTTTTTACCTATTATGTATTACCTATCCCTGTAACATTACAGTTTGTACCAGTACAGTTCATAATTTAACAATTATTTCTTAAATTACGATGTTTTCCTTCAGTGAAAGTACGTTCCTTTCCTGACTCTTGTATAGCATCATCACCTTTTTTAGATTTAGAGTTTTTCATGAGATTTCCTAAAATAATTCCTGTAAAGAGAATCATTCCTATCCTGTGATTGGAGATAAATTTTTTTGCACAGTCTGCAGGATTGTTAATATTTAAACTGTAGATCTAAAAAAATATTTATATTGAATATTTTTTTGTAGATTATAATTTTGTTTAATTATATTTTTGTTTTAAAATTATATAATGTATACCTGATTACCAAGATGAGTACCAACTAATCCTAATGCTGTGTAATATGGCCAAGTCTGTGTAGTTAATATACCTGATGTAAGTAACCCTGTTATCATGACTATACTGAATCCAGATAAATAAAGTTTAGTTTTATCTTCAAATTTTAAAGCTGTTGACTTTATGCCTACTATAACATCATCTATTTTATCCTATAATTAACAAATAAAGAACAAATTAAAGCACATTAAAGTAATCATATAAAATATTAAATTAAATATACTAAAAAGTAGAAATTTACTTGATGTGCATATATAGTATCATATAAAAGTGTCCAACAAATTCCAGCAATATAAAGTGGTAAGCATACAGACCAGTTGCATGATCCGTGCACAGCAGACCAACCCAAAAGTGCACCCCAATTAAAAGTCATTCCAAGGATCAACTGTGGCCAGTATGTCACTCTTTTCATAACTGGATATATTATTACTAAGACTGCAACAAAAAGTTAATGATTTAAAGATATTTACTTTAACAGCATTTCTAAATTTTAATTCATAATTTTCTTAAAAAAAAAAACAGAAGATTGTAATCATAACATATATGGATTTTTGTAACTATATTAAAATATTTTTTCTAGTTGTTCTTTTGTTTTTTTTGTAGTAACTTATAATAAAGATAATACTTTGAAAATTGAAAATGACTTAGCAAGTTAGTTAATTAATAAAATTAAGAAATACTGTTTTATATAAATTGTTTAAAAGTAATACCTAGTGAGCTTGCACCCAATATAATACTATAAAGATTTAGTTGTAATAATACAAGTAATCCCAAAGTTAATTGGCTTCCAAGGAAAATCAATGATTGTAGGGGTGAAATTTCTCTAGTAACCAATGGTCTATCTTTTGTTCTGGCTACCTAACATTGAAATACTCTTATAATATCTTATTTTAGAATATTTATCAATTTAATATTACCATCCCGTCAATATCTTGATCCCACATATCATTTATAATACATCCTGCTCCACGCATAATGAATGCACCTGTTCCAAAAAGGGTTAAAAGTTTAAGATCTGGTAGAGCACCTGGTGCCGCAGCCATGGCTATACTCCAACCACAAGGCCAAAATAATAACCAAGATCCTATGTTTAAAAATTATTAATTAAATGATTAATTAAAAAGTTATGTTTATTTCATGTTATAATAACAATAATAATTTTTAAATGACTTTTATCTTACCTATTGGTCTATCCAACCTTATAAGTTTCAAATATGGTTTTATTTTAGGTGGAGAGTTATTTACCAACTTGGCAGCAAATGTAACCTTTTTGTTTGACTGAACATTTGTTGTTTTAACAAATTC
Source organism: Tetragonisca angustula (assembly GCA_036937485.2). NCBI lineage: Eukaryota > Metazoa > Arthropoda > Insecta > Hymenoptera > Apidae > Tetragonisca > Tetragonisca angustula. The sequence continues at coordinate 445,523 of JAWNGG020000021.1, forward strand.
CGTTGTCTCATCGCACGTATTCGATAAGGGCTTAATTGATTTTAATTTTTCTTGCGATGGTGCTTTATCATTTTCATAATTACATTTATCATATACACAGGACACAGTATGAACTGTATTGCAAGAATATAAGTACTTCATAGTATATTCTTTTTTACTAAATTGCAGATAAAATCTTAAACATTTTCCATGTCTAAATAATTGTTGATATAACTGCATTATTATCATTATTTCGTTTTTTTTCGTCGATTATAAACAATGCTCAAAAATTATTTAAAATAACCTCAATTTTTTTCAATTCAAGTCATGTTATGAGTAAATATAAATTATTGAAAACAGTAATCGTACATATCGATTAATAATACTATTATGTATGTCTTCTAAGTCATCTTAATAACAAACCTTCTGTCATTTTTTTGCATTACATAAGGATTACTGCAAAACGTGCTGCAAAATTTAATCGTCATTCGTTATACTTCACGACAGAGTTGCATGGGTGCAATCGTTGCATAATATGTTGTATGCGCACGCGCTCAGTATACCGACACGCTATACTTAAGATAATGTTGTACTGTGAGTATGACAAGTGAATAATAAACGATAAAGACAATTCCAATTTGAATTTGTCGTCGCATTTAGCCATATCTAAGAAAATCCTGTTCAAACGGATATACATAATATTGTTTCTAATCTAAGTAAGTATAAACTATAAGTAAATAATAAACAGATAATTTAGAGAAAAATACAAAAGGAATATTGTATTATATAAATATTAATATTTCTATACGCATGTATATATAAATACAATGCTATAAATCTGTAAGATATAAAGTATAATACTTTAAATATTATCAATTGTCCATCATATGTGTATGTATATATACACAAATCTATTAGATATGTATTTGATAATATATATTTACTATATATAAGGATAATATATATATTATTCGGAAAAGTATGTTTTCCAAGTGAAGTTTCGAACAGAATTACACATTATTTCGTTAATCAAAGGAATGATTTGTTTAAATTATGATACAATTTAAAATAATACGCTCTTCATCTTAAATCTACTTGTTCATAATGACAATTAAGATAAAATTCATAAGACGCATTTATAAAGTACTGCATAAATCAGGATGAACGCATAAATTCTCTTTATTGATCGAATTATGGATATAAATGAACATGATTCTCGTAATTAGTCGAAGAGGAATTACGTCATAGCTTGTGCAATGTGATGCATACTTATATATATTATTATACATATTATCAATTATAAATATTATATAAAATATAATAACGTATTTCTGTTCGATGCTTGTTCTTGAAAAACCCGCCATAATGTTTCTATGTAATGTTCAAGAAACCAGTACGTGTCATTGGTTATCGGTGATTATTTTATGTTCAAGGTACTTTTAAGTAAACTGCGGCTTTTTACAATGTCTGCAGAACAGAAGTTCGAGGTTTTATTTATTTTGGGTGGTCCCGGTGCGGGAAAAGGAACACTGTGTAGATATATTACTGAAAAGTATGGTTATGTACACTTATCAGCTGGTGATCTGTTAAGAGAGGAACGTATGAATCCAAACTCAAAATATGGGGAACTTATCGAAAAGTTTATCAAAGATGGAAAGATTGTACCAGTTGCAATTACTTGCAGCCTTCTGGATAATGGTATGCAGGCGAGTGACAGTCCACACAAAAGGTTCCTAATTGATGGTTTTCCAAGGAACCAGGATAATGTTGATGGTTGGAACGAGGTAAAAAAATAAAAATATATATTTTGATTGAAAATTATGTCTAAGAATTAAAATCATGTTGTGTTTATCTTCTTTCTATTATGTTTTTTATCTATTTATAGGCAATGTCAGAGAAATGCATAGTGAAAGGAGTATTGTTTTGCGAATGTAGTAAAGAAGTGTGTACTCAACGATGTTTAAAGCGTGGTGCAGCAGGAAGTGGAAGATCTGATGATAATGAGGAAGTTTTAGTCAAAAGGCATGAGACTTATATTACAAATACACTACCTATAATTGAACATTTTGAAAAACAAGGCTTGATATACAAAGTAAATAGTATGCAATCACCAGAAAAAGTATTCGAAGATGCTGAAGAGATTCTATATAAAATAGGATGGTGATGGATTAACAGAGAATATTAATTGATCTCAGTGAGATCAAATCATACCCCATTTGCATTTAATGTTGTTTTATTGAAGAAAAGAAATATATATATATTTTGTAAGAAAATTTTATTCATATGTAAGGTATTAATTGCAATTACATTTAATTGCATATAAGAGATATTAGGTTTCTTTGACTTCAGTATACAGTGTTAGTACTTTTTATTTTCTTATAGATAGTGTAATTTTTATTATGCACACTCTTTTGCTATTTTTATCAATATCTATAAAAGAAAGAAATCTATTTGGAATTTTTTGGAATTCTTTGATACAATGTTATACATATATTGGTTATACATACATAGGTATGCTGATATAGAAAAACTTGTATTTGAAATTTCCTTAAAATGCTTTAATATTTCCTTAAAATGTACTATATGTAAAATATATTTTTGGTGCAATAATAAATTGCTCTTTTATTCAATGTTTACTTATAAATCGAACACCTCAATTATATTTTTCATACTTAATATAATTGAAGATACCAATCTTAAAACAAAGTATTATCAAAAATTTAATTGGTTGATATTATTTCTTGGAATTGTTTATTTTTCAACTCATTTTTCCAAGTCACCTATTCTTCATTTTTCTTACTATCTTATAATCTCTTAAAAGAGGGCAACATCCTTTTATCATTATCATCGTAGTCATTAAGATTAATGGTCAATCTTTTTATCAGTACACTCTTTATTTTCAAAATAAGATTGATATGTAATTGAGTGTGTAGAATGATTCTTTTAAATTTTTACACAATATATTGAGCTCCTTTGAGAAGGTAACCAAATGTAGCTGTGCGAGTACAATTTTTCCATAATATAGGTAATAATGGTCCTCTGTTCTTATTGTTTAAATAAAAAATTAGCATTTACTTAATCAAACATAAATATTTAAATAGAAATATCAACTATCTCAAATGTTTGGGTTGAAACTTTCATGATTATTAAGATTTATTGAAAAGAATGCAGTTCATTGACAAAAGATAAGAAAAAATTGTACATATTAGAATAAAATCTTTTTTATACTATTAGTATAATTCAAACAAAAATTTTCTAAAAGAAGAAAAATTTAATTGTGCATTGTGCATTTGTCATTATTCGTTTTTAAAATATTAAAAGTGACTAAAGTTTAGACATTTTAAATAATTATGATAATTGACGGAATGACGCGCATTACTATTGAAAATGTAAACAATATTAATTCATAATGACATATCCGTTCCGAGGTCACATATTAGCCCATGAATCATTGAACTCTCAAGATATTGGATGTTGTGTAGCACAGTGTACACAGAACGTCTCGTAATTCACGTTCCTACTAAAAAGAGGACGATTTCTCATCCTGAAATAAATCGAAAATAAAGTATCAAGCATCGTTGGAAGATTTTTCTTAAAAATAAGGTTTTCATAAACAAATTTCTATTAAAACAATTTGCCGTTTTAATTATAGTAGAATAAAAATATTTTAAAATTTAATATTAGAATTTTTATTAAAATTATATAATATAATGAGATTTCTGAATTTAAAGAAAGAAGAGTAGATGAAACCTAAAAAAGTGATGCATTAAGAAGCAACCCGAATCGACTGCACGTGTGTCTGATTTCGAAATGCTTTTCACACAAAAGAATTTCATTCGACGACTTCACGTTTTTTTCTTTTTAGATGAAGAATAACTTGCTATCTCGTGGTGCTATGAATTTCTATTATATTATCTTGCATAAGCTACTACTTAAAGAGTTAATGAAGTTTCAGGTATACTATTAAGATTTTTGATGATCCAGAGGAATATACATTTTTAATACAAAATTTTGGATCCTTCAAAAATAATATGATAACATTATTATTTACATAACGTAAACATAAGAAATGTTTAAGGTTTATTCGATTCACAGCAATTGATTCGAACAGAACATAAAGTGGAAGTTGAAATTCTGCATTGAAAGAGCGTTGACTTCTTTCGTTGTTCGATTATAAACTGATCCCCGCTCTTGAATTGATGTGCCTTCACCGACAGAAGATCGACCCGTTTTCAACTTTCTCATCGAGGTAGTAATGTATATCGCTGATGAGTTACCACGACCAAAAGGTACTCTGATATGTAAAAATAATTCTCAATCAAGGCTACCAATGCCTATACAATAATTTCATGAAATTTTCCGCAATTCCTATCTTTATTCGGTATCAGTCAGTTAAGTATTAGAGTTTTGCGTCTAATCACTGCGACTCGATTTCCTTGTATTGATTATCTTCGAGTAAACTACATTTCTCTTCCACGGTAATCTTTATCGGTCGTGTTCTTCATGATTTCTGTATCTTCCTTCATGAATCTTTTTTTTCATTATGTACTCAACAATTTTACAGAAAAAGAATATCATGGAAAATAAATGAAATTAAAGAATTTGTTTTTCTTTAAAGATTTGTATGATATTTATAATCAAATATCTCGAGATATTCGATGAAAATTCGGTACCTATGTATACTATTTGTTAGCACAGTGACGGATCGAACAGAATTTGAACTCTGGTTGTCAACATTGTTCGTCAAATTTATCGCCAACATTTGTTTTCTTTTCTCATTTGTAAATTACAGAATTCTGACGATTTTTTTCTTTTGAACGATAAGCAGAAACTTCTTCATCCAACTTTCTTAAACTCTCCGAATTAATCAACTTTCTATCAAGAAACGGTTTCCATACGTACGAAGTTTCAAAGTTATTCTAAATTCTGTATCAGATCTACTAAAGATTTTGTAATAGGTTCTTATTCAAACAAAGATTTATTCATTCGTATTCGTCAGGTGTACCAAAGATTTTGTAGTAAATTCTTCTTCGAACGAAGACTTATTCGTACACTGTCATTGACATCAAGGAATTATGTCGTTCATACTACATTCTTATCCAACTATTAGTCATGTAAAGTTTTGGAACATTGTCTCTCGTATATGACTCACACACAAGAAAAGAAGGGGATTCACTGCATACTTATTTTAGTTCCTTACATATGCATGTGTCGATTCCACCGAGTTTTCGCTTATCATTTGTTCCCACTATTCTTCAGTTTTAAAAAAACAGTCGTTAATTTCTAACTTAAAAACAGCATGTTAATTCTTTTTTTTTTTGCTAAAAGCATTTCCTGATTTCGGTTAATGAACTTACAGTGAACTTTTCCGATATTTTTTTCTAATGCATAAGGAAACTACTTGTTAGAAACGTTTCCACAGGTTTACGTAATAAATAATGCCACAATTTTCTTACATTTTCCTTCCTTGAACCGTCTTCGAACGTTGACTTTTCCTCTAGTGTGGGAAAAGCTTGCATCATAGTCATTTCTTTGATTTTAAGGTCGATGTACTATGTTGTCAATTATCTATTGATTCTTTTTTTCTGTTGTTTATTGTTTTTCTATTATCGTGATAAGTGAACTAATATTATTAGTCCTTTACAAGCCGCAAGTTGCTAGTATTAAAATAAATCTTTTCCTACGACAACTAAATTTTGCAGTCACTTTATTATTCAATGTGAGGTAAAATTGTAAAGTTTATAAGAAGTTTATAACTTACAATTTGTAACCTCTTGATTTATTAATATTATTAATTAATAAATTATCATAAGTTCCAGAATGTTTAGTTTTTATGAGTAAGCTACGGATGTTTATATAAATTCATATTTTTACAATAATAAAAAAAATAGAACTTAGGCAGAGATTTGTTTCATTTGCTAAATATTATAATGAGTACTGTGTACTATGCATTTTTTAAAAATGAAACTACATAAAAATTCGCATTCTAGTTATGAAATACCTGTAGTATAATTATCGAAAATAATTTAAGAAAATCGATACAGAATAGGTACAGATGGTCAGAAAGTAGCGATAAAAGCATTACCATCAAATTCCACACGTTTTTTCATGTAAAATATGTAATAAAGGGGATATTCTTTCATTACTCCGAGCCCACATTAAGAAAGCATTCGATATTAAAAAGAAATGATAAAAAAGGTTCATAAATGTACGACCTACTTGCCCTTGTCATTGGGTTATAGCCACTTTGTGGTTCCGTTGATCTTTCTTGAATAACTGAGTCAGTACTGAGCTTGCTGATCAATGTAAACCATGTTTGATCAATTCTTAAGTCTTTACAACTGCAACTAAAGATTCAACAAACAGAGTGACTAAAATATAATTTTAGAATATATTCTTGAAAATACAGTGTCCCTTACCTATGTAGTTACTTTCCACGCGATTATACTTCCATCTGACAAATTACAAATGTATTACAAATTCAGGAAAATCCATATGACCTGTCAACGATAGTCTAATTATTACTAATCAATCTAAACTTTTTTTACAATTATAAATTATAATCGAGATTAATATGCTGCCCTTACGATATCGAGTTATGTTATTGTGCTATTTATCATGCTATCTCACAAGTTTATCATTTTTCGTTTTTTTTTTTTCTGAAAAGAATAAATTTACCTCATAAATCTTCAAGTTAAATTTGACTCTTTTTTTTTTTAGAAATTGGGAAAAAGACAACTGCGAGGAAAAATTTTAATTATATCAGTGTTAAACTGCATTTTATTGATAGCATAAAGAAGAATAATTATTGGCAAACGTAACGAAATCTCTGAATAATTTGCAATTTTTTTTTCCTTCTTAAGAATAATTTTTCTTTTCTGGATCATTCACAAACATTCACAAACATGTACATACGTGGATTTATACAAGCTAAATTGAATGTTATGCCAATTGTAGACAGATCAATTCAAATGAAATAGAGCAACCATACTTATTTATTCACGTCAACTTACCATATTTATTCACGTCATGACCGAATGAATAGACAAATGAAAAAAAGGGAGAAAAAAAATGTCTCGTCTCAAGTCTCCCGAAAAAGAAGTCTTCTTTCAATTCTCTGTTCGATCTTTCTGATCGACTCGTCGAATTCCTACCACCAGTGTCGACGCGTTCCTACTTTTCTTTCACTCTCTCTCTCTTTCGCTTTGGATGTTCGGTACGCACTCCTTGGAAGAGAGACAGATTACTCGCGCGCGTAATCCTCCGGTCGCATCGATAAGAGGTGCCCATCGTCAAGTCGTATGCTCTTACCCCCATCATCGTGCCAGCGTCTCGAGCAATATATAAATGCACCAGCGATTGACAGAACGTACAGTTCACGTTTTAACGTCTCTTACGTTCCTTTTACGCGTGTACACCTAGGCCAGTAGTAGACACGTGATCGCGCACGCCACATGCTTCGGCCGAAAAGACACGTGTGCTTGATCATTCGTCATCATGCGGCTCATCGGTGATTTTCTATTTCATAGATTCGATAAGCCCAATTCCTCTGCCTCGTTCGTTGGTTTTTGGTTTCTGTTATTGTTGTCGATCGGATTCGGTGAGTTGACGGTAGCCATTGACAAACCGGAAACAATACTGCTGGATTTCCTCTCGAAACCCTTCGCACCATACGATGAAGCATCAGAACAGTGTCTCAGGGATAGCGCTATTTACTTGAAGGGGCTCGACCAGTATGCGCCATGGGCTCTGCAGAGTAAGTTCAGTTTATTAGAATGGCTCTTTTTATTCGCATTATTCATATTAGAAAATTATAATTTATAAAGATTTTCTAATATTGAGAAGTTTTTGATATCCTACATTTGCCACTTTTTATGTGCCATACTCACTGCAATTTTATATAGTTTATAATATTAAATTTAGATTGTAATATTAAATGTAAAATATCTTGTCATAATACATGAATTGAAATTGGAGAAGTTAATTTTGGCGTTCTGATATTAGTATAACAGCTTTTAGATCAACTTTTTTTATCTAAAAGAAAATTCTGTGAGCTTAGTTAGCTTATGAGATAAAAGTATATGAATATTTTCGGGGAAAATAGTGGTAAAACAATACTTACATAATCAGTTATCGTAGATTTCAATCTTTCAAGAGACTGTCCAAATACAACTTTCAGAAATCTTTGTTATGAAAAGGAACTGCTCTACCAATAGCTCAGTTTACCAATAAGATAATGATTGTCTAAAATAATGCTGGAACTAAAGTCAATTCATATATCAATAGTAGTTTAACATCTATCAATAGTAGATTAATAAGGCCGGTAATAAGTACATAGTTAAAATACTTACTCTAAATGTACACACATTGTTACATTTTTTATGCATTCTATACCATACATATTGTTACATTTTATATTATATGGTTTTCGTTTGTCAATGATGACGAATTTAATTATTCTCAGAGTCAAAGTCCCTACGAAGGAATCTCGTAAGAGATTAAAGTAGGTGTTCTATAAGGGTAAAACGCGTGCGCAGGATATTCTCCTATGCGCGCATGCATTCGATGCTTTCTGTTAGTTTAGCGTTAGTCCGCATAAATACCCATTATAGTCATTGTGATTTTATAATAACATTATAGAATTTGAAACTTTTATATTTTAAATATATTTCGAACACTTACATTGTATTCAGGATTGATATCTTGTTAGATATCTTATTAAGGCTATCATCTGTAGCTTTTGGTAAAAACTCTTTGATCTTACTATTATTTCTGATCTCTTATCTATTTTCACGAATTTCCAATTTTCTCTATATTTTTTTTAAATCTTTAATTACAGTACAAATTTTGTTCAATTAAACTAGAAACAATTGTGACTTAATCGTTTCTCTGCATCGCTACACATACGCTGCAGCAATATTGGGAATGTTTTTGGGACGCACGTATAATTTTCGGTTATGAGTCAATTTGATAAATTGCTTCGGTTTTGTACAGTTGAATGACTCTTTTGTCCAAAGGTCTCTGAAATAGAAAGCAACTGATAAAAATTGCTATAGAACATTTGTCGTATCCATCCATCTTTATTTTGGGAAAAGAAATTACAATTATTCATCATTATTGTACGTGATAATGATTTCATAATAAGTAAACTATCATAAGTAAATTTACTGATGAGTAAACTAAATAACGTAAGTAATATAAAGCTAAACAATTTAACTAAATAATTTTGTTGTTTTTCAACTAGTACTGTCATTTGTTTATTCGATGAAAATGAAAGAAAATCCTTCTATTCTTTAGTACCATGGTTTTATTTAGTACTATAATTTAGCAATTGATAATACTGTTTGATAAAAAGATCATATATAGTAACAATTACATGGTTTTATAAAAGTATAAACTGCAACTTTTTATTAGTATATATTATATACTTACATACCTGCAAGTATCATGGCTAATTTTTGATCTCCTTTAAATATCGAATGAATTCGAAAGGAGATCGAGAAACTGGATCAAGATGGCTCTCCTTCTCTTTTTCTTTTTTTTCTTTAAAATTCATTCGTGAAATTATTTCATGGAGTAATCAAAATGCAATAAATTGTTCATCCACGACGTATGTTATTCAGTTGAAAAATTTGACAGTCAAATATATCCAAGTACTTCTTTTACCCACACATGACGAATATCTTATTGATATTTTAAGAAAGAAACCAAGTGAAAGGAATCCAAGCTAATGAGTGACACCGTTTCGACATTTCGAATTTGGGAACTCCCTCAATCTAAAAATATCATTTCAAAATACAGTCATCAATGTATCCATTCAAATTAGGTGTATTGGCAATGTGTCACCAATTGTATTTTCTTGAGTCGTAGAATCGTATTTTCAAATTTGGCGCACAATCGTTATTCCTATTTAAAATAAAATTTGAACGAGGTATTTCTATACGATTGAATTAAAATAAAATTAATATTTGATGTTAATTGTAAAATTCGTGAAAAAGAAATCTATAACTTACAACTTTGTAATTTGTCCAATCACTAAGATATGTTATTAGTTAGTAAATTAGTTAGTAATTGTTCAAGAGCGTTCAGGTATATGAACTATGGAAAATTATTAAACTTCATAGAATAATCTAACGATAGTTCTCATGATAATATCTGTGAAACATTTGAACTTGACCTTCAGCTGAGACGAGTAGACATAGGGCAGGCATATAATCTGTGCAACGTTATAATAAATGGCACCATATAAGTGGCACTATATAAAGTCATTGTTGAATTATATAATTCACGTAAAGAAAGAAACTCAATTTTTCGATATCACTTAATCATTTCTTCGTATTCCTCAGGGCCAATGTTGATGGTTATCATATTTCTTCCGTTATTCATACTTTTCGTAGAAGTGCCAAATTTTTTTCTTGTAAATGGTCTGTACACGAAATATATCAATCATTATTAATTCAGCTAGTAACATAAATGTAAAATAAACGTAACAGTGTTTATACTTTTAATCGTAATTGTCGTAATTAATACGATATAAGAGAAGTACATCGGCGAACTAAAACAAAGCATCGTATAATGAAAAAATTATATTGATTCATCGTATTTTCATGCACTGGAAGCAGCAGTTAATTACGTTGCAGTCCGCTGACCCGTAAAACCATTAATACAAAGATAAACTAGAAATTTGCTTAGATGATAATGTATACGAAAGAACGCAATAATTGCATAATGTATTGCATTGATATTTGTTATATATTTCCTCGTCTGTACAAAAGTATTTCCATGTACTTTACTTTTTTCGATAAATTTCTTTTTTGATCAGATTTCTCTTTTTGGTATCATTCAGTCAGGTTTCTCCTTTTGATTTCATTTCTGCAACATTCAGTTCTTACAATTACAATTACACAAAGAACTTTCAAATAAATTCGATTTAATACATAAGAATTTAATTAATAGATTTCAGTTTTAGCTATCTTATTTCGATATTTTTGCATACGCCTCCTTGCACAATTACATATTTATTAATTAATGATATTAGTGAATTGACAAGTTGTAAATTAGAGATTTCTTTTGTAAAACTTTATCTTGAATAAGATGATCAAATAACTTGCAGACAACTTATTATTACTAAATCTATTGTTTTGTAATAACTTGTCATTTATTAATAATAATTCTTCTAACTTCTAAGTTATTTCACTAATGATATTAACTCTTCCAGGAAATTAAAGTTTAACGAAGTAAATAAATAATTTATCGCGTTGCTGCGACATCTTGGTGATTAATAAATCTTGGTCCTTGAATAATGCGCATGTTGGTGATGGATGTCTGGCATTTGAGAGTTCGATGATGCAATATTGATATTGATGCGAAGCGGGAGCAAAAAAGAAAAAAAGATGGTAAATCCGTTGCGATTATGATTACGTCATAACGTTGCGCGTTCATTTGTAAATCTTCGCAAGTATCTTTATTTTTGCGTTCAAGTGACTGCTTCTCGAAGTCGACCGGAAGAACTGCAAGATAACCTTGTATGCCCATGACATATGTTTTAATAGGATATTTCTTGGAAATGTAAAAATTATATATTGATAAATTCACCTGAGAGGATTCTTTGATAAAACTTGTAGAGCTCCAATTAATAACTGCATGAAGAGATTATTTTTTCAACGTGAAATGACTTTTTTTTTAATTCTTTGATTCTTTAGTATATGATAGTTTCTTTTATATAATAGTTTCTTTTAGTAAATACTTCACATGATTTTTTAATATACAGACTGAAATTTTGGATTAATTACATATATTTAATATTAGAATTTTAAATTATCAAAATAAATGTGTCATTTGGATTTTCTATAATATGGATATTTTCTATCATATTTTTTAGTGATAGTTATTAAGTGGATTTTCTAATTCAAAATTATCTAAGATCTTGATTTTTAATAATATGAATATATGTTTAGGAAGTTTTTAAAAACATAATTATTTACTTTTAATAGCTTAGTTATCTTTCATCTAAGTTGCTTTAAAATCTTTTAAAGTCTTTTATACCTAGTATATCTATCTAGGTTTCTAAGGTTTAGGTTTCCATATTTTCCAGTATGAAATAGATAATTTATGATATTATATACTTAATTTTCGCAGAATTTCATAAGTAATCTCGAAATAAAAAAAATTTTCAACTTCATTATGTTGAATGACACAGTGCAATCGCAGCAATCACAATGCAACCAGCAACATAACAAAGATCGCACAATGTTGTCAATAATATGTAGTTATTATTAGTTCACGTAACAGATGACAACATACTCTTGTTTTTCCAGCAAGAACTTCGATCTGAACGAAGAAAATGTACGCGGTATTTAGGATTAAACTACGTCACACGGTATCTCTATGTGTTTTTGCATTTGGCGACCTTGTATTTATCTTTGCAACAAACTATATATTTTGAATACTCTTCAAAACTTTCGAAAAATTCTTCTTTGTAGAATTCTTTTTCTTTATCATCAATGGCCATTACGGTATTACTGATTATTATAACACAGTATGCTCTTAGCTAAAATAGTAAAGTAAATAAGTTAATGAGTGTTTCATTTGGATTAGTAATAATAACAAACAATATTAACTTCTCTTCGAATTCTTACCAAGTTAAATTAGTGGTGAATCTGTAATAGTAAATGTGAGTATCTGTGAGTAATAAATTATTAGTGAATCTGTTAAGATATTCAGTGGCATTAACTTCTGCTTAAATTTACGCAGAAATCATAGCTGCTATTGACGTCATCTAGCAAAATGCTAGTGAACTATCAAGGACTCGTAGAAGGAAATGTAAGGGGTGAAAAAAAGGGAATTGAATGAGGAAAAAGAAAAAAGAACGTCGATGAATCGGGATGTGCGTCATGAAACCAACATAAACTGGGTCACTGAAATAACGTCTGTGCCGATGACCGTCCTTGTGTATCAGAGCCGGTCTTTTTGTTCGCTGACCAATGATCGATCGATCTTTCCTCCTTCCGATGCGTTCTTAGACTTCTCTCACACGATATTCATGATATCCATACGTGAGTGAGAGTATTGAGTTTTATTTATTACATATTTCATTTTTACCGATTTTAATCTTAACGAAGTGGCTTTTGCGTAACGTTTCGTATGGCAATAGTTTCCCAATTTTGAGATTATTATTTGCAATATCACAATCAAGAAACATCTTGCAGCATCATTTAACGATTTCGATATTGCTATACGTAGTGATACTATAATCAAAAAATTTTTGTTTTAACACGTTTTTTATTAATTATGATATTAGGTCAAGTAGATTATGGGTTTTTATGCATTTTTGAATTTTTATAAATATATAGTTGAAAAAAAGAACGTGAGAGACATTTAATTTATTTAGTGTTATATATTATAACAAATACTTTACTTTAAATATTTGGTATATTTTTGCATGTTTCAATTTATCATAAATACATAAAAATCCGCAATAATTTTTAAAACAATATATTTAAAATCTTAGTACATCAAACATGTACGTGTTCAGCATAAATTCCATTTAATTGTACTGTTGATCACTTCTAAGGAAGATCTTATTGTAACAGTTTTGTCACTTTAATTTTATACGTACCATCTGTTTATAGTGTCGTAAACAAAAAGACATCATTTAGGCGTGTATTTCATTGAGTCTAACGTTATCTGTTTAGAACATGACAGCCAAATAACCATCGTCTTGACACAAGTTTCGCTGATTACTGTTATCCAGTTGCAGAGTCTGTGAAATTTTAATAAATCTTCCGCGTAATTCTTATCCATTAGTGGCACTACTACTAAACGACTATCGGTTCGACGTACTATTTCAATAATTCTGATACGCGACTATCGCCACGTTCTAATGTTATTATGGCGCAGTGCTATGATTTTACTCCATTGTAACTATTGTACTCTTTTTTTAAGGAAAAGAATTTACCTAGTATTCAAAGAAAAATTTTTTTCTATAATTTTATTTATATTCATTGATTATAAATATTTCTAAATTATAATCTGGAGATTGATGGCATCGGCGTTCATTCATTTGTTATTTCGATATATTATAATTTGCTGATGCTCAAAATTTTGAAATAAATTATATTTGATCAGGCTTGAAATATATGATCGATGATGCGTGAAGCTTGGTCTTCAACTTTTTTGCGAGCTCTTTCGTAAAAACATTATTGACTGTAATATTCGATTCGTAGAATCGATGAAAGACTATTCATTTGTCCAAATCATCATCATTAACTGAAACGAAAAATTTATTGAATGTACAAGAGGTGTAACTTTTAATTTTTATAGTACAAAAGTAAGGTCCCTATGAAAAAAGAAATAAGCAGGGAATATATTTTTAAGATCATATCTTAACCAGAAACATAATCATGAAATTAAAAATTAATAAAATTTTAATTAAGTCAATTCGAACTTTTGCAAATATATGTAGATAGGATATACTTAATTTTTAACAGAAATAAAAAGGCACGTTAAAAATCAGGATTTCATAAATAAAGAAATTGAAAGTTCTATCGACAAATTAACTTGTCTTTCTCAGATAACATGTATCAAAGATATAAAAGCATGAGAGCTAAATTCTTTCAAATTTTTAAACCAAACTCCTCTAGTTGTACTTACGTACTTACGTATTTTTTAAGATCATAATTTCTTCGAGTTTCTATCGGAGAAGTTTATTTTCCAACGAAGGAGAGAAAATTATGCATTATATGTCAATACAGTAAATTTGGTATTTATAAAACTAAATTTACTGTATTGACATATAAATTGGTATATTTGTATATATACTTACAGTGGTGTGTCGAAGAAAAAATTAAAAGGATCTGTCAGATGCTAGTTGCATTTTGTGATTATGATTATCTAGGACATTTTTCTTGCTTTAAAAAAAAAAGAATACTTCTTGCAGCGATACTGAGAATATGACTCAGCCGTCATCGATGAAGATATCGATGGGGAAGCAAATGAACTTATGACCTTAGAATGCTCATTCATTGCAAATGCGCGTTTAAATAACAAGCCAATTGCCGAGATTAATCCTTGCTACTTCTAAAAAAAATTTAAAAGCTAAAGCTATTACAAATAAGAATGTTCTTCTTTTTATTGTCACTTGTTCAATGAAAAAAATTTCTAAAAGGGCCAAAAAATGTTTGAAAAATTGAACATTTATTACAATTATTATTAGTACTTATTTTACTCATGTAAAAATTCTTTCACATAGATATAAACATAAATATATTTTATTAGTTTTATATAATCGATCGTTTAATATATCTTATACCAGTATATCTTATATCAAATATTTTATACCAGTTGCAAATATTTTAAACTTCAAATTTCTCATTTCAATACGTTAACATTTTTTTGTTTCAAATCAAAATTTCTTATTTCTGTAGTATCTTTAATAAGATAAGATAAGACTTCACTTAATCTTTTTGTCAATCCTTGTCAATGCTTTTACAAGATAAATTTTTTGCCAAAAGATATTCTTCCTAAAAAGGAAGAAAAAAAACTTGCAAACAATAAAATTGCAATGATCCCTCAAGGCTTTCGGCTGAAAGTTATCGATAGAATTCGTCGAATGAATGATTTCAAGGTTCTGCGAAAGGTAAAAGAGATCCGACTGTAATAAATATATTTCTACGAAAGTATTTTCTGGTCACCTAGCATTGACACGAAAAATCGTCGATGAATCCTTTCAAATAATTACAAAAATGTACAGTTAAATAAATGTACGCAAATAATAAGTAAAACTTTTAAGGAGAGATTATTCTATTAGGTCTATTTAGAAGTTATTCTAAATCAAATTCAGTCAATTGAAATCATTAAGTGGAGTTATCATTTTTTTAGAAAAACGAAAAGATACTTCAGCGTTTGTTGAATAAATTTCCTATTCTACGAAATAAAATCGTCATCATTTTGCATAATTCTTCTATCATAACTATATTATACAGGAATTGTACAATTAAATTACAAAGTTGTAGAACTTCGATAAAGTTCTACAAGGGCCTTCACAGAACCATTTAATTTTCAATCGACAATAAATCGGAACGTATAATAGATATCATTATCTCGTTCACTTCTGATTACTGCTTATCTATAAAAAGTAAAGAAAAAAGAAGTTAATGCAAAAAGCCCCGTTTTTATGAGCTCTTCAATCGCAATTAAAATCAGAGTTGAATGACTCCGTGTAACAACAAACCTCTAACATTTTTTGTATCGATGCGTTGCAATGATAAACTAGTTTAGAGATGAACCATTCTTCTCTGAATGGTTCGATTTTCGCACGAGAAAAAAAGACAAAAGGTTTCGCGATTACATTTTTGCGCAATGCCTCTGTGCTCGTTAGTTTATGTAACACAGTGTGTTTACACGTTACGATCGCTTGTTGTGTACATCGATGCACTTTGTTTAGATAGATGATATTGTAGAATCATTTAACTCGTTTCCCACCCGTTTGCAAGGCGGTTGTTTGCGAGTGATCGGCGTGTCCTCGCTATCAAGCGTTAATGAAAAATCCGTTATATCGCATCATCACTTTTTCCTGCTTTTATCCCTTATCGGTCGACCTGTTTCGCAATTTACGCGTTACCCGTACTGATCCGTGTCTCTCTCAGCTATCGCATTTCCGTGTAGGAGAGGTATCAATATTAAGTTTATTATAATGATTCCTAAACTCCCCCTCATGCATTAGAAAAGAAAAGTTAGATAGTCTGAAAATAAAAGGACAGAATGTCTTAAAAAGTAGTATAGAAATAGTATAATAGTAATAAACAGTATAGTGTAGAAATTATCTTCCTTTTTTCTTTAATCTTTTCAATAAATGATATTATTTTGAGGATTAAAATTTCTATTATTGTTAGTATTTATAAAAGAAATTACAAATATTCATGTAAAAATGTTGCTTTTATAATGCTTTTATAATGAAATTGATTTCCAATTGATCAGTTATTGATTTCAAAGCACGTACATAAAAGAAAAATGTGTAACAAGGAGTTGTACCTGACAATAATGCAAAAAAGAATAAATAAACGTTAACGTCTTTGTTACGAGCAGTTATGCATAAAAAGGAAAATCGTACTTTACACGAAATGTCACTCATCGTAGAGAATAAATCAGAAAAGGCATACCTTCATGCCCACCGCAGTACATAACACGATGTATTCTTTCAGTTATAATTGAGGTTATTCACTCTATATATTATGATGCATAGTTTACAGCGCAATATGTATGCCTCTTCCATTTAAATTCATATGAATGTAACTGTTTGATGCAACTTCATATCGTATGACAATTAAAATATATCGTTCGATACGCTATTCGAGAAATCGATTCATGATTTATACATTGTGTATAATTATCAATGGAATTTAGATAAAATTAGAGTAATAAGATTTAATAAAGAAATTTCAAATGAATTTGAAATGTTTAATTTTTGGTGATTAAGTATATACCTTTGTGATTGTGTATACCTTTATGACAAATATAAATCCTTGTTCTATTTACCAACTTCAAAATAAATATCAAAAACGAAGGGAATTTTGTTTATGCGAACGATGTAATGCAAGGAAAATACTTAATCTTTCTTCACGTCGGTGAAATCTTTGAAAAAATAAAAATTCCAATCAAGTTATTCTAATTAAGTTCTAATTAAGTTTGAATAATGTATCAAGATGTACAAACCCCTGAAGATTATATTGTGAAAGAGCAGAAACATAAAAGATATTATCCAAAGGATTCAATGAAAGATGATAAATCCTTTTATGATGTATAAAATAATTTTATACTTTCTCCATTTGAAATTTATATTAAATATCAATCAATTAAATTTATATATCATTGCTTTTTATTAATTTGTTATTTCAAATGTTTAGGTAAAGACGTAAGTTTGAAAGAGATCAATGCTACCAAAAATCATAACATATTTTGCTGAAACACTATTCCATGAACGTTCTTTCAAAGGAATAGACAATGAATATTTATGTATTTATGAAAAATGTATTGCAGATGTATTTATGAAAAATTTGCAGTCTGTCTGCTTAAGTTTGATTTTATAAGTTTGCATAAGTATTCTATTAATGGCACACGAAGAACACAAGTAGAGAAAGAAAAATTGAAAAGAGAAAAGGTTACAGAGAAAAGTGCAAAGACCTCTCTTTGATTTCTAGTGTATGACGCGTCCGTGAAAATTCCATCGGGTGTAATCACGGGCAATTACCAACAATTAGGCAATTATGACGAGTGTCTGCAAGTGAAAAGCGGCCACGGATTCACCGGGAAGGCTTGTAGTGCTACGGTGAATTTCGAAATCGCAAAGGACAACGGTAAACCACGCCAACCTGATATAGGTGATCTGCTTTTGAATGTAGCCATCGCTTCGGTGAGTAAACTCCAATCAAGCCAATAGCTTTCGATTAATTTTCATTTAAAAATATAATAATTAACTGTTTCTTTTTAAGTTAAGTTGAAATACATAGAAAAAATTTCATATATTAGGTATGTTAGGTACATGAAAAAATTCGTGTGACTTTTCTTTTCATTAATAATAAGCTGACATTTCTAGAATTTCAGAATTTGTAATTGTAATTTATAATAAACTTAGTATCAACAGAAAATCTATGTAGTTGGGCTGTATATTGTACAGTTTTCAATAATTAATACGTAATTAATAATATTAAATGAAGTTAAGAAGTTAAAATTTGTAAAATTTTATATTTGAGGAAATATAGCAGAAAATGTAATAATCGTATCTGTGATAGATAAAATGATTGAAACTAAACAATTTAATGGAGACAATAAATCATTAACAAAAGTTGAATTAAATGTGAAGAACTAAATGAATTTTGAATAAATAATGAAATTTTTATTTAATAGAAAAGAAAGAATCGAAGACTACATTAGCCTTTTCCGGTATCTAATATAATTAACAAAAAATGAAGCCACGGATCTTTTCATAATAATTAAAGAAATGTTCTTAAATCGAAATTATAGGCGTAGTAATTTTTTTTCTGTCAAACATTAACTGAGGCAGTCGAAATTTATTGTACACTTGCTTAACCAGGTGACCAAGGTTTCGCAATTACGTCACATTTCTTAAATAACATCGAAAAATGTTATGCAATTCCCAGTAACATGAAACATATTGAGATTTCTTTTAATGAACTTTGCCTCTAAAGAAAGAATATTGTATATTTATTTATTGGTAAAAAATATTTTATATATAAAATAAGGTATTTATATAAATATATTACATAAATATTTGTCGAGAAAAAAATATGTATTTAAAATAGAATGTTTTTGTAATCAATTTTTTTTTCAAAATATACCAAATTTATGTCATTCATATTAATTATTTCAATAAGTTAAAAATATATTTAGAAAGAAAAGTATACTTTTGGTTATTAATATATGATTAATTAATATAATGGTTAGTTAAGTTATTAAGTGCTATTAAAATACTAATATTAATAATTAGTATTACAATAATTAATAAGCTGATAATTTAGTTATTAACATATAATTAATAATTAATATTGTAATGTTACGGTGCTAATTAACATACTACACATTAACATATGAAAAATTAATTTAATTTTTATTTATATAATATGAATTGATAATGAGTGATCAATTATTAGAGTAAAATTAAATTGAAGATTTAAAATCTTTTTTAAAGCTTTATATTATAGGTATATCACGTGTTCTGAAATACCGACCTCGAAAAAAAACCAGTGTTTCTTACGCCCCCTACAATTTATTACAATAAACATAGGAATTAATCTTTGAGAACGATAAAGTCAATAACTACAGAAAAAATTTTAGTTTCTTAAACTAACCAGGAAAAAAAGATTTGTTATTCTATTTTCAAGCCATTAAAAATTGTGAATAAATTTTTCATATGAAAGTTGTTTAATTTGATTAGTATTAATAAAGTTATTACGCCTATAGATCCCAATCCCTTCTATTACAGAGATCAGTAGCAGCTCGTGGCTTGAAACCATGGGGATGCTGCAACTTTGGAAATATACATATACATTGTCAATACAGTGGATTTTTATTAATTTCTATACAAAATAAAAGAATTGTATGTCATCGTTGATGGTAAAATTAGATGTTACAAGCAAATATAAATAAATTAATAAATATATTTATATGAGAAGAAAAATTAAGGGTGTTGCACGAGCTGCCTTTAATAGAGATATTATAAAAGTCCTTTTATTCAGGCAATTGAAATATTGACTTCTGAGCCTATTTATTTGACACTTAAGCTCCTAGGAAGAATAATACATGTAGTGGTCATCTAGATAATTAAAGGTTTCAAATGAATTTCACAAATTCTAAACTAAGTAAGCTGTAAAAAGTAATGCTAAATAGATCGTATTTTTTACCACGATAACACACTTAAACTTAGTTATATTTAGCAGCTTATCGGTCACTGTTCAAACGCATTATCATTATTCGATCTTATTAATCGTTATCAAACCATTTACCATCTATCACATCGAGATTATCGATTTTCAAGTTGAAAGTATTCATATCAATGTTTGTCAAACTGATCCAAATTTTCGTTTAATCACGAACTACAGGCTTTTGTGTTTCATATCATTTATTAACTTAATGATATACTTTTAATTTGGACGATTATGATTTTACACAGCTTTATACAATTTTGTAAACTTCTATGCCCTACGTTATACAATGTGCTATACAATGTGTTATACAATACAAATAACTTAAATTATATACAAAAGTAACTAAACGTTTCTTTATCCAAATAATCGAACTAACCAGATTAACTTGTAACAATATAATTCGTTCTGTTTGATTTAGGGATACACGAAATGGAAATCAGGACGGTCAGTAAACTACGAGTGGATGTGGTGCGTTCCATCAAGTTGTAATATTACAGATATTCAGGAGGCGATCGAGCTTGGCCTCGACCCTCTGAAGGTGGAGGATCGCGTGGACATGGTGATAAACGTATCGTGTCGCACCGCAGAAACAGATCAGTCGGTTTTCGACGTAACTGACTGGATTTACATGTGAGTAGTTAGATCTGCGCATATTATCGTGTTCCAATAGGCGGTGGTTTCTGCAGTAATGCAAGACCATGGTGGCGTCGTTGTTTGCTCACTGCTTCGAGGGCAAGGCTGAACACGTGCATTGCATGGCAAACTTCTCAATTAAAATTTAATCTCTGTTACGTTGAAGTATCGTAACATTTAGACTTAGCTGGGATAATCAAGAGAATTCAATAATCTTTGCTGAAATATAAATCTGAATTAAAGTTTGACTTCTTGAAACTATAGGAATTTACAATTCTTTCTTTTTTCTTTTTTGCATAGTTTCTCAAATTCGAATTTCATTTCTTTTATTGTGATTCAAAGTTACATTTCTTTTCCATTTATTTAGGCATTTTGATTTTATTTTTATCATGATCGGATGAGGTTCTTTATTTTCAGAGCGTTGCTATTTTGCGCATTATTATTGTTGTTATACTGTGACATATAATAATGTTATAATATAGTAGCAATAAAAATACAAAAATTATAATATGATCATGTTTATTACATTACCATACAATTACTAACTATTTGTCACAATTACTTGCATGTTTTTATTGTAATTAGCATAGTTATAATTAAAAATTGTACAAATAATTTTTAATCTATGTACATATATCCGTTCCGCGACTTACATGTTGATGGCATGTCATATCAAATTCCAGATCGACCCTGGCGATATTCGTGGTAATCATAATTGCCAGCACGAGTTACGACATCGTTAAACAAGGCCATCTGAGTACGTTGAACCGAAAAGGTGAGTACTGTTCATTCTGTTACGTAAATGAAAATTCATTATGAATCCATCGTTCGATCGCTTTATCTCGTTCTCATTGCAAGGAAGAAGTAAGGAAAAGATCAGATTGTGAGATATTACATCTTGTATGACCGATAAATATTCTTGGTCGCACGAGCATCAGTGTTAAGGACACTTTGTTTGCCTTGCATAAGAGCTTTATCAGTGTACTCTTATTGATTAATAACTGCCGATACGATTTCTGATATTTCTTAATCTCGTTACTTCTTTTTTATACAAAAATGGAAAATTTAATAAAATCAAACGTAATAGAGTGATCGAAATTTTATGTTATGTTATTTAATGTTATTTATTATATAGAAACAATGTTGTCACATCTGTTCAGATAAGAAATATATTCTTCTGACTTCGTTCTCCATCTACACGAATGGAAAAAATTTATTGAAAACGGACAGGCACCGCGATTCAATCAAGTGCCTCGATGGACTGCGCTATATTAGCATTTGTTGGATTATCTACGGTCATACTAATTATACCGAGGTGGTTGGCGTTAAAATGAATTTGAACGAAATTCCACAGGTAAAAATTGATGACTGAATTAAAAGACAGAACTCAATTTATCCGTATTGTCAAGTTATCATAATACACAAATATATGAACGTCAGTTATATAAACGTAATTCACAAAATAATTATACAGTCTTTTCTAAATTAATCAAACTTTCTTATCTTTTAAGATGCATATAAATTGGGCCAACATGTTCGTACTCAATGGAAATATCATCACCGATACATTTTTCCTCATAAGCGGAGTTCTAATGGCATATACAATCTTAATAAAAAGTGAAAAGAATTCGCAAGATCAGTTTGATGTAATCAGCAAGCTTTATATCCATCGTTATTTGAGATTAACTCCAGCGTATGCTATGATGATCGGATTTTACGCTACCTTGTTTTATAAAGTTAGCTCAGGCCCACATTGGGACCAATGGGTCGGTGCCAATAGAGATTATTGTCGAGAAAACTGGTGGCTCAACTTGCTCTACTTGAATAATTATATCCATTTACCTAGAATTGTAAGTAACTGATGTAATTATTTTACGTGCATTGTTTAATGGACCAATTAAGCAGTTACAAGCGATTGTTCATGAAATATATACAGTACACATTTTATTTGATCAATTTACATCATAATTTAATAAATATTCGTATTCCGAATTATTTACAATAAAAAAAAAACGTTATGCACAAGGAATAAAATATAACTTGCTCAATAATTATTTATTTTTTGTTTCTGCTTTTCAGTGCATGTCTCAGTCTTGGTATCTGGCGACTGATATGCAACTTGTCTGGCTGTCACCGATTTTCTTGTACCCTATGCTCAAGTTTACAAGAGAAATTTTCTTCTGGCTCGTTTTCGCGTTAGGATTAGTCATCTCCATTTCAATTCCATTTTTAATAACATTTTGTCTCAGGCTCAATGGGACTATGCTCTATTACAAAGAGTGAGTGTAGAAATTTATTTCTTTTTCCCTATGCCCTTCTTCTTTTTTTTTTCTTAAATATCCAAAAAAGAAATTCCCAGTATAAATAATACTTGTTAAAATAATGGCAAATAGTCATTAAATATCTGTATAGAAATCAATCAGTGCTTGTTTATTTTAACGAATATTACGTGCTTTTAAGTTTTAACGTGATGTTTACCCTATCTTTTCTTTTCATGATGCTATCATGAGTCGCGACGCGTCATACTGTCTACCGTCTGATTTATTTCATACGTAACTACTTTTTACTTTGAAATAGATACTCCACTTTGCAATTTCGTATTTTGAATGTTTAATATTCATTACTATTTTAGTATTATAATCATTTCTTCACATAATGTGATTTAATATATCGATTGATAATCTATAATGCCGATGAGGCGGTTAAGAAATATCGCAAACGTGTATAAAGCACGAGAGCTAAAATAATTTTATTGAAATTAAAACTAAAGTTAAATAAATACATATAATTTAATTTATGATTTTTTGTTTATTAGTAACACGGACTTGGCTAGCGTTTACATAGAAATTTACACAAAGGTTTACAGCAGATACGGATCTTATATTATTGGCCTGGCTCTTGGTTATCTTTTATATAAGAATCGATCGAGAGTTCTGAAAATTCGTTTAGTAAGTATAAGTACCTATATATAATATGTTATTTATTCAATATCACTGAATATTATTCAAAATGAATGTTACAACATTTGAAATCTATAGTTAAACAAGATTTTATATTATTATTTAAATGACTATTTCCTTTATTGTTCTTTAATTAATTTCTTAAATATTATTCTCGTCTGTATTGCTTTGTTAAAATTTTTTATAAATTCACGTAGCCCATTTTCTTCATTTAGAAATGAAACAGAAGGATATTATCCTGAAATGAAGAGAAAGTGATCACTACATATGAAATGATAGTTCTTCGAGGATAAGAGGAAAATATATTTCGACGTCTTTTCTTCCAAATCTTATCTTCCCTGATTAATTAGATCAATCATCATTTTTCAGATGTACGTAACGTTCGGTTGGTTGGTAGCTGCAGTTTCCGGTTTTTTCATATTCATATACCCCCGCTGGATGTATTTTGATGATCATCGTTACAATGAACTAGAAGCAAGTTTTTACGCAGGATTCCACAGACAAATTTTTGCTCTTTCTGTTTCCTGGCTTATCTTTTGTTGCGTTCATGGCTATGGTGGTAAGCTTTATTTTTTTATTAATTTTAATTTATTTAAAAAGTTTATACTGCGTAAATTTTTAGTAAATTTTTAGTATCAAAATGAATTACATGATGGTAAAGATTTATACGGTGCCCAGAAATATGCGCAAATTTCATTTGTTCCTATTTATTATCAAATATTGACTATTCTGATATAGAGTAACAAATATAGCTGGATAACTGTACACTCAAATTGTGCTTTTCTTTTATTTAAGGTTTCGTGAATCAGTTCCTGTCTTGGAAAGGCTGGGTTCCTTTCAGTAAGTTAACTTATAGCGCTTATCTGTGCCATTATGTATTTTTGTTACTAGAAGCTGGATCAGTTCGGACTGCTGGCACAATTTCAACTATGTCAATTGTAAGTTATCATAATCTTAAATGTGTTAAAATAGATATGTTCCTCATTTTTTACTTATCAAATATTTATTAAATAACTTCAATGAAATTTAATCGAACATCAGTTAATTTCAAATTCAATTTTCAAATACTGTAGAAAATACTTTCGAAAACCGATGAAATTAATCTCAAAATCAAATCAAATCGCATCAATTATTTTCTTAATCTCATTTTCACGTAACCGGTGAATTATTGGTTAAATTTACAGCTTCGTAGCTTCTTCAGCAACTTGTGTCTCACAATACTTCTCTCTGTACTCTGGACACTCTGCTTCGAGATGCCTTTTATGACACTAGATCGAACATTCTTTTCTCACCGCCGGAGTCAGTCAAAATTGATTTCAAAGCCAAACCAAGGAAAGATATTCGGTTCTACTGATTCCAGCAAAGAGATATATCGTTCTACAGAAGAATCTTCGGCTACGATTGCGCAAGACAGCGAAAATGCTTTTAATCAAAAATCCAGCAAAGACAGCATGTATGATCAAGATTTAAAATCCGATGACAGAGACGATAAATGTCCATTTATCTTTGTAATTGAAGCAGAACGCGACAATTCTTGGGGACAGTTAAAAAATGTTCATCAAAACAATGGTTTTGATGAAGATTCGGATGAGACGTTCAATCGGACCGAAACAGAGAAAAGAATAGATTGTAATTACGGATCGATCGTAAACGAGAACTTAATAAGGAAAGGAGAATCCAAGGAACTGGATCAGGCTAACGATAGTTGATCAACAATTCAGTACAATATCAAATCGGCTTGCTGGTCAAGCATTTATATGCGGACAGAAGTGAGATTAAGAAATAACAATAAGAGTTTGTTGTAGAAATATCTCTTTGTTGATTCAGGGATTCCTATAAATAGTGAGTGATAGTTATACCATGTTTCTTTTTTCTTAATAAGCGTTTGCTGTATTTTTTTTTATTTTGTTGTCGTTTCTGAGGGATATGGTCGAATATGTGATATAACAAACAGCGATTCTTTGCACGATGGCGAATTAAAAGCGTTTTACGTCTACTAATATGTTTTTATTCGATCTTTTCATTATTTATGCAATATTTTAACATCACATTTTATCATTATGTTGTAGTGTTACAAAGCTGTTAGGAAAGCAATTCATATTTGATTTGGTATATCAATTTGAATAAAGTTTGTTTTTTTTTATATATGTGCTAAATTTTGTTAAATTATTAGTAGATTTGCAGGAAATAATTTGTTATTGTACGAAGAATCACAATTGTGTAATTATTTGACTACATTTTGTAGATACTTATAGGTTCAAATCGCGTTTCACGATCTGATGTTGATCCATTGACGTGAAAGTAATTTAATCGAACGTCTTCTAAAGCAATGATGAACAACCTGTCTAATCTTCCAACGACTTATCTGCGTTTCATCAAATAACTAAAGTATTCTATTAAAGACAATATTTCTTTCTATAGTATCTTCTATAATGTCTCTATGTCCCTGTATGTTAGAAATGCCAAATTCCACTCTGTGTAAGATAAAATTTTTGTTATTAATATGTGCAAGTATTTAATAATGCGCAATATTCTATATGCATAAAATAGAAAATCGCATAGAATATTAGAGTTTTAATTTTGACCCATTATAAAGCAAAGGTTGCTCATTACTGATCTAGAAGTTAGGAAATAAAGGTACAAATCAGCTGTGAGAAATCATCGACTATTATTAAGTGTAATTAAGAGATGTTTTCTCGATGATCAGTTTACAGAAACGAAAAAAAATGGAAAAATAAATTTACGAAAATAAAAATTGTACAGGGAAAATATCGACGATGATCGATTAATAATTTTTGGGGATTTTGAATTTTTATTTTGAAATATTTTAATATTCCAAATTTAAATTACGCATTTTAAATCCAATGTATTACATTTGAAATTTGGAAGTCTAACAAAATGCGTTAATTAATATTTACTAATAATATTGCAGTAAAATTAGTTAGTACGATACAAAATACAGTATTATGATTAATGTTAAATATTCTAATTAAGGATTATGTTGTAGCCATGAATTGAGGTAAAAAATTTGTTAAATTGTTTTTTTTCGCTATATTTAATTTTTTTATACATCAATACAATAATTCGAAATTTTTAATGCCAATTATATTTAATTAATACTCTTCTTATATTGATACATTGTTTGTAGCGTGCAAAATGAATTATCTAATGCATAATACAATACAATTCTTTATTTCTCCTTTGCAATATCCTCACGTTCTTTGCATGCCAATCCTGTATGAAATATATGTATGTGTACATGTAAAAATAACTTTTTGGCATTAAAAGACGTAAATTATGAAAATAATAATAAATAATACCAATTACGATCTGTAATGTTAACATTGTTGGATGACCAACCCAGACAATATCGGATCTATGCTAATGACAACGAGCTAGCAACAGTCCACATAAAAGTGGACTGTGAATAGTTAGTCATAAGGGCAAGATCCAATACTTGGTCATCCATGCTCCTTCCTCTTCCACTTGAGGATGATAACCAAATATATATAAGGACAATGTTTTTACAATAGAGAGTTAGAATACTACAGTAAAGTTAGACAGAATAGAATACTACAGTAAAGTTAGACAGAATAGAATACTACAGTAAAGTTAGACAGAATAGAATACTACAGTAGAGAGAGACAGACTAGAAGATCACAGAACATTCTATATCATTCTATATCATCCTACATCATACACGACCACGAACAAGAAATAAACTCTTCAAAATTATAAGCATGTTGACTCCATTACATGGAATCCAACAACATGCTAAAATAAGAAGAAAATGGATCAGTATAGATTTGTAGGTAATAGATCATATTAGCCTCAGCTCGTGTCACTGTTTACTTAGGATCTAAGTTTTAGATTGGTGTTTTTATCTCGACCGATCTTTTCTATACGAATATACATTTTTTTTTTTCAAACCCAGTCCACAAGAAGTAACAAGTAAAGCGAGAAGAGAATGGATTACTTGTTTTGTCCGTGGAGGAAATCGATACTTTACGCGGAGAAAACCCATTCTTTCGAACCATTGATTTTCTTCAAATTTTTCATTGTACTTAAAAAATTCTAATTCCAGCACAAATTAAATAATTAACATTGCAATAAAATTTTGCAATACTATACATATCCTATAGTATAGAATATTCTACTTAAAAGTGAAAGGAGCAAGTTTCTTTATCGAGTGATAGAATGAAAATTGAATCAAAGATAGATTACGTGAGCTGTTATGAAACATTAGCAAAACGACAATGAATATGTGGGAATTCGATGACATCATTAACAGAGAGAAGAGATTTCAAGGGTTGCAAGTGCAGTTGCAACACGTGCTTAAAACGCCCTTGGGACATTCGCCCTTCCGTGGGAAAATCGACCCTATATTTTCGGTCAAGTGTTTAAAAAGGGATCCGCATGCTTTCCAAACGATTAACAACTTGGCCAGGCAATTGAAGATGTCTCATAGAGAATAGAAAGTCTCTTACAGAGAAGAAAAGAAGGCTCTTGACTTTAGAAAAGCTTCTCTTCCCTCTCAAGCTATGGCATTCGGTTACATTTAAATTGTTTGGATTACCAATAACTCGGCTTAAATTACTAAATATATATTAGGTTTAGATTACTAAATATATATTAATATTAATTGAATTGTGCTAGCGAATCCATTGATCGAATAGAAAACATAGCTGCGTTAGATTCCTCATAAATAATCTAATAAACGATGAGAACTATATTCATCGACAATGTCACATCCAACTGTCAGCAGTCTCTGTTTAGGGAGGAATGCATTTAGTTATTGCGGAGGAGTGAATGGCAGATTGCGATTGCGTGAATTGGGGTTACGTTATCGTAACCAGTAGAAATGATCGACACCCCATGGCGAGGTACACGAGGAACGAGTTTCAGTACTGAATCGTCGATGGACGTGTGGTCGACATCTGGGAAAGCCCACTGTTTTTCCGCAATGAGCAACGGAGCAGCATTTGTCCCCTTTTATTCTTTTCGCAAACGTTATTTATGTTCTGACCAATAGCATTATTTCCATACTGGTTTCCATCCTCGATATCCGGCCACTTTTAGTCACGCTTCATTGGCATGCACAATGAACTGGTAGAACGAAAAACTGAAAGAACTTGGAAATATGCAGTTGTGTTTATTGAGAATTTTTGAAAAGTGAAGAGTGCTGATTCGATGATTCTGAAACAGATGTTTGAAACATTTGAAAGAACTCTTTGTTACATATATATATATATATTTGTTATATGTGTCTTGGAATTGTTATGCATGTATATTAATTGTTTCAATAATTGTTACATACGTTCATTCTCATTCAATATTAATTCATTCTCAATTTCTAAATTAATAAAATTTTATGAGAAAATTATGTTCTTTATCACACGATAAAGAATTCTACGATTGCCTTTCACGACATAAAAATAAAATGACAAATTATATCTTATGAATGATGTAGAATAGAATCGTATCTTATGAAATGTTATTAATCGTGGTTTGTACTCTTATGAAATAGAATTAGACTGAAGAAAAACGAACGAAGAAAAGAAAAAGGAATATCTTCAAAGTTCAAACTTTTCCAAGTTATAGGTACAAAAGAAGGAAAGATACAAATCTTTCTTCAGTTAAAAAAATTGCATTGCACCACAGAGTTGTATGTATATCCAGCTTCCGTTCGGTGTTTCTAGTTTCAAAGACGCAAGGTCAGATACCAGACTGACATTTTTCACATCGTGCATTCTCCAATTTCCTGGACACCGATCCTGTGTGTTTAAAGAAACTGTGTTTCTTTCTACGATATCGACAGGATACTGTGATGAGACTGGCGCCGACCTCCCTTGACGAACTAGAAAGAGACGAAAGTAAAAAAAAAAAAAGAAAACGAAACGAAAGAGAAGTGTCTTCTTCAAGGGACAACTTAACTTGTGTCACGCGCCACTAAGGAAAGACAACTGGCGCAATAAAATGTAACCCAATGCCCGGGGACGTACAATACTGACTGAACCCATCAGGCTGCATCTGCGAGCATGCAAGTCAAAAGTTGGAACATAATAGATCTATCCTCTACAATTGATCGTCGAACATCTTGGGTATATAAACAGGGGACCTGGATTCACGTTCTGGCACGCACGTGAATTCTTCTCTTAAGAAATTTCCAGAGAAATCTGGAAACAATGAATGGACGCACAGTACAGGTATGAAGGAATTTAAAAAAAAAAAGACAAAATACGCGATTAAGCAAAAAAACAATTCATCTGTATATTTCTAAAAATCTATAAATGAATTAATTGATAATTGAAGTAGAATGAAAGATTTAATGGAAAGAAAAAAAGTAAGTGCTTGCAAAGAAGTGCAAAATAATGTCTTTGAAAATTAGGTTAATTGGGATAATTAGAAAAACTCTTCCTACCAAGGCTACCAAAATTACATGGCTATTTAAAATTTTAAATAAAGGAATATTGTTTTTTTTATATCTTAATTGACGTAAGAATGATTTGTTTATAGCCATTCTGTTACAAATTTTAATCTTTGTTCGATTCAAGAAACAATCATCTCTGTTACAGTTTTCATTTGTCATATTTTTCTTGAAAATTATATTTATGTACATATAACGATACAATAATTATTATTACATTCTACTAATTATTTAAAAAACAGGAGCAATTTTGAAGAACAACAAGGATATGTTTCACAAATCCATGTTCAAGGCATTACATCGCGTCATGTCGAAAGATTCGCAGACGGTAAAAGCAAAGAGAGTAAAAAGGAAGGCTAATCCGAGATTCGAATGTAAAATACAAAGGACCACATGTAAAAAAGTTCAAGTGGTCGTACAGTGAGAGACGAGACGGGACTTTTACCTACGTCAGGGATTATTCTTTCTTCCTTCTCTGCGGCAATGTATGAAATTTAAGAAAAACTCGTAAATTTCCTAGGACAAGATCCGCAATAAGAGGTTGGCGCCAGAGAAATTCTAAAGCTATACCATTCCAAAATATTTGAGGACCATGTGAAAAACTTCTTCAACGACTTCCCAAACGTTCCTTTTTATTCCCATAGTTAATAATTAACGGAGAACCGAGATCCGAATTTTCTCGCACAATAATTTACCAAGTTATTATATCAATTTGATAATTAAATTTGATAATAAGTCAATCGAGCTATAGGTTACAGGTTTCTCTTATCTATAGTTACTCTACCTATATAGTTGGTAGATACATAGTGCGCATATAAGAAATATTTGGCTCAAAATATTGTTGGATTCCGTGTAATGGAATGTCAACACACTTATAATTTTGAAGAGTTTATTCCTTGTTCGTGGTCGTGTATGATGTAGGATGATATAGAATAATATAGAATGTTCTGTGATCTTCTAGTCTGTTTCTCTCTACTGTAGTATTCTATTCTGTCTAACTTTACTGTAGTATTTTATTCTGTCTAACTTTATTGTAGTATTCTATTCTGTCTAACTTTACTGTAGTATTCTAACTCTCTACTGTAAAACATGTCCTTGTATATATTTGGTTATCATCCTCAAGTGGAAGAGGAAGGAGCATGGATGACCAAGTATTGGATCTTGGCCTTATGACTAACTATTTACAGTCCACTTTTATGTGGACTGTTGCTAGCTCGTTGTCATTATTAGCATAGATCCGATATTGTCTGGGTTGGTCATCTAACAATATAACTAATATAAGGCTAATCAGGGTACAAGTTATAAGAATTTCTCTTTTATAATCTTATAACTTTTCATCAAATAGAATAATGAAACAATTTGTAACTTGTAAAATTACGAAACTTGTTATTATAATATTGATACTGATTTCACTAGAAATGATTAGTTGATCATTTTTTGTACAAATTAAGTACTTATTGTTAGAGTCATAGTATAATTTGAAAACAGATTGCTGAAGCTAACATGATCTCTCTATTATGATGTTTCAAATTCGAGGACTGGATAATAGAAAAATGAAGAAATGGTAACAGATTCTGGATAAAAAAAATTTTCTAAAGCCAAGCATTAGAAAAAAAAAAACGATCCGTATTAAGTTTCGTGTAAGCGATCCTACCGATCGACGCCCACTGTCGCTGCCGATCTCATCGTCAAGTAATTTGAAACGAGGGCGTGACCAGTGACTTCTTTCCCTTCGTAACAAGCTTTTTCTTCATCTTCTTCAGCGAATCTCTTCGACTCCTTTCTTCACCTATTAGTATCAAATTGGTATGCTCAAACAATCGGGTTTTTTAAATTATTTCGTACCAGATAATATAAATAAAATATCTGTTGTTTAAAATAGTTATTTATTAATCGGTATCTCTGGTTTATAGATAACGAATAAAGAAATATCGAAATACGATAAATAATTTAATAGAATGAGCTTTTGTCAATGAAGTCATCTGGCTTAATACAAAATGAAAATTAATTTTCTAATTCTGCATCTCTCGTTTCTATATTTTTAAACGCTGCGTTTTTAATTTTCAAATATTTCAATATTTCAATATTTTTATACAAATTTTCTAAATATCGTTAATATCTATATCCTTAATAAATATAATATGTTAATAATAACGATATAAGTGTATTATTAATATATAAATAATAATTTTATTTTTAGAAGTTCAGAAATATGCAGCTTGTCACTCATTTCTCACAAAAGAACACAATATAATCCGGAAGTAGACGAAACGTAAATTTTTCATCTTTAATAGCTATGATTTCCGGCAGAACAGAAGTTTCGGTGTTTCAACTGCACAGATTAGGATGTTAGAATACCGCCAAAGGGATATACCCTAAATAGTGGCTATCCCCAGAGATAATCTGTTGCATAAATAAGTACCATTAGGTGAATCGGCACCTGTTCTTCTGTTTTAGACACAGTGTTTCTTTATCATGTTAATTAAAGCAGTTATCTATTATCTAATTAAAACAAATTGATATCAAATGGCGAAAACGAAACAATTTATTAAGGATTACATTAAGTACGTAAAAAAGCATGTAATAAGAAATGGAGTATTGTGGATATTATCACATAATTAATGATATTTTTATAAAGAATTTGCAGTATATCTATCATTCAACAATTATGCGATTGCTTTATCCTTAAAAAGTCTCCACCAGGCAAGAGTATTTAAATAGAGTATTACGCAAGTATATAAGTACCAAATGTAAGTGGCTAAATAAGTTAAAAGCTTCATTATTGATGAATGTTAATCGACTGAATCATACTTATAAACCTATATATAACGAAGTTCGGTAAAGTGGAAGAGAAAAATTGTAATGAATTATTAGCGATAACGAGAGGCATCTGGTTTTATATTCGATTGTCGCTAGACATAGTATCTATGTATGCTTAGTCACGATTATCGACATCATGATGATTTAGATTCTTTATGCATTTATAGTGTGATGTGTATTATCATTGGTTAAAGATAGAATAAACCAGACATGAAATGGGACTTCGTGTCTTATAATTAGAGTCTGAAATACCGACCAGGAAAAAATCAATAATCTTTTAGAGCACTGTACACTTAAGCAACAGTGAATTGGAGAACGATAGCAAGCAAAATGATTCAATCAGAGACAAGTAGTATAGAAGAAATTAAACTTGTATAATTGTTACAAACAGTTAAATAATTGTAAATCTTTAGAAATATAGAAAATAATTTAAATCAAAAATAAATACCGCAGGTAACTTAATACTAAAATGAATGCATATCACGTTGTCCATCGTTGCCACTTATGGTTCATCAATACACACGGGGAGGGATATAATAGTTTACTTAATAACTTATTCATCCTACAGTCCAATATAGAACGCGTAAAACAAATAAAAAAAGGCAAAAAATTCGCAAGGCCTAGATTGCACACTAACATTTAGCATCATGCCGTCTTGCAAACAGCAATATTTAGAAAAACTAAAATTTAGTTCGTTTTTCAAATAATAGTAAAACAATAAGATATTAATATTTGGGAAACGATACCAACTAACAAAATCCACAACAGAGGTGACACAGCACAGGTCTCATTATAGTGTATTTTACAGATATATAAAATTATCATAAAAGATACAATTACTCAATTTAAGTGCATCGTTAACAAAAAAACAGATAAAGACATACGAAAATGATGTAATAATTAATTTATGACATTGAAATAAATATTGCTGTTAAAAAATTCGTAGTAAAAGACAAAATTATTTTTCTAATTACAAACAAAAGTTACGGTACAGAATGTATAGCTGGATCCATGGTCTCGGCGTGCCACCTATTCGGGCCTGATGTTCTCCTGATACAAAATCTGAAATTTCAGCCGACTCCTTTCTTGAGATATTCGCGCCTAAATATTTCCAGAAAATGTTAAATATCAGGAGCACAGCTGGCTTCATGGTCCAGACGTGCCACCTCCTCGGGCCGGATGTTCTCCTGATACAAATTCAGAAATTTCAGCCGGCTGGTTTTTCAGATATTCGCGCCTCAATATTTCTAGAAAATGTGAAATAGCAGGAGCACAGCTGGCTGCATGGTCTCGGCGTGCCACCTCCTCCAGCCTGATGTTCTCCTGATACAAAATCTGAAATTCCAACCAGCTGATTTTTCCAGATATTCGCGCCTAAATATTTTCAGAAAATGTTAAATATCAGGAGCACAGCTGGCTTCATGGTCTAGACGTGCCACCTCCTCGGGCCGGATATTCTCCTGATACAAAATCAGAAATTTCAGCCGGCTGGTTTTCCAGATATTCGCGCCTAAATATTTCTAGAAAATGTGAAATAGCAGGAGCACAGCTGGCTGCATGGTCTCGGCGTGCCACTTCCTCCAGCCTGATGTTCTCCTGATACAAAATCTGAAATTTCAGCCAGCTGATTTTTCCAGATATTCGCGCCTAAATATTTCCAGAAAATGTTAAATATCAGGAGCACAGCTGGCTGCATGATCTCGGCGTGCCCCCTCCTCTGGCCTGATGTTCTCCTGATACAAAATTTGAAATTACAGCCGGCTCGTTTTTCAGATATTCGCGCCTAAATATTTCTAGAAAGTGGGAAATATCAGGAGCACAGCTGGCTGCATGATATCGGCGTGCCACCTCCTCGAGCCTGACGTTCTCCTGATACAAAATCTGAAACTGCAGCCGGCTCATTTTTCCAGATATTCGCGCCTAAATATTTCTAGAAAGTGGGAAATATCAGGAGCACAGCTGGCTGCATGATCTCGGCGTGCCACCTCCTCTGGCCTGATGTTCTCCTGATACAAGATCTGAAATTTCGGCCTGCTGGTTTTCCAGATACTCGAGCATAAATATTTCTAGAAAATGTGAAATAACAGGAGCACAGCTGTCTGCATGGTCTAGACGTGCCACCTCCTCGGGCCTGATGTTCTCCTGATACAAAATTTCAGCCGGCTGGTTTTCCAGATATTTCCGCCTAAATATTTCTAGAAAATGTGAAATAGCAGGAGCACAGCTGGCTGCATGATCTCGGCCTGCAAACCTCCTCGAGCCTGATGTTCTCCTGATACAAAATCTGAAATTTCAGCCGGCTCGTTTTTCCAGATATTCGTACCAATATATTTCTAGAAAATGTGAAGTATCAGGAGCACAGCTGGCTGCATGATCTCGGCGTGCCACCTCCTCGGGCTTGATATTCTCCTGATAGAAAATCTGAAATTACAGCCGGCTAGTTTTTCAGATATTCGCGCCTAAACATTTTCAGAAAATGTTAAATATCAGGAGCACAGCTGGCTGCATGATCTCGGCGTGCCATTTCCTCGGACCTGATGTTCTCCTGATACAAAATCTGAAATTTCAGCCGGCTGGTTTTCCAGATATTCGCGCCTAAATACTTCTAGAAAATGTGAAATATCAGGTGCACAGCTGGCTGCATGATTTCGGCGTTCCACCTCCTCGGGCCTGATGTTCTCCTGATACAAAGTCTGAAATTTCAGCCGGGTCGTTGTTCAGATATTCGCTCCTAAATATTTCTAGAAAATGTGAAATAGCAGGATCACAGCTGGCTGCATGGTCTAGACGTGCCACCCTCTTGGGCCTGATGTTCTCCTGATACAAAATCTGAAATTTCACTGGGCTGGTTTCCCAGTTATTCGCGCCTAAATATTGCTAGAAAATGTGAAATATCAAGAGCACAGCTTACTGCATGATCTCGGCGTGCCACCTCCTCGGCCCTGATGTTCTCCTGATATAAAATCTAAAATTTCTGCCGGTTGGTTTTCCAGTTATTCGCGCCTAAATATTTCTAGAAAATGTGAAATATCAAACACAGCTGGCTGCATGGTCTAGACGTGCCACCTCCTCGGGCCTGATGTTCTCCTGATACGAATTCCGAAATTTCAGCTCGATGAGCCTGCTGGTTTTCCAGATATTCGCTTCTAAATATTTCTAGAAAATGTAAAATAGCAGGAGCACAGCTGGCTGCATGTTCTCGGCGTGCCACGTCTTCAGCCTTGATGTTCTCCTGATACAAAATCTGAAATTTCAACTCGATGAGCCCTCCAGTTTTCCGGATAAAAATTTTCGCGCTGAAATTTTTTTGAAAGAATGTGAAATAAGGGGTACACAGCTGGCTCCATGTTCTTGGTGTGTCGCCTCCTGGGTCTTCGTTTTTTCTTGATACATTTGTTTTTGGAAGAATCTGTTGGAGAAGTTCTCGTTTGCATGAGTTATTCTGTATTGAAAATTCAGATTTGTTTATAAATTATTTACTTATTATTAGAAACCTTATTCTGCTTATAATCGTGTTAGTTAGTTAAATGAATAATATTTGCCCTGGATTGCAATGTTTTCTGGATTGTACGTTGGGTCGTTCCTCGCTTGATATCGTTTTACAAATAGTAATATTCAGAGGAATCAATATTTAATTCACTTTAGAAATAGTACTTACCCCGAAGTATTA
The DNA here is from genome assembly GCA_036937485.2 of Tetragonisca angustula. Lineage (NCBI taxonomy): Eukaryota > Metazoa > Arthropoda > Insecta > Hymenoptera > Apidae > Tetragonisca > Tetragonisca angustula. The sequence goes on from JAWNGG020000021.1 coordinate 482,453, forward strand.
ATATTTGGAGGACGCTACCATTTACCAAGAGCTACCACGTGGAGGTGACTACGCACATGTCTCATTATAGTTTATCTTATATCATGCTGTTTTTTATATATGTATGTGCGAGTCACTATTTACACTTGTATTGAAATGAAGCCATTTGTTAAAAAGAGGAAAGCGATATTCGGAAACGGCATAGTGATTAATTTAGATTATTGAAATAAACAATTCTTGTTGAAAAATTTGTAATAAAAGGATATTATTTTCCTAATTATAGATTCGAAGATATTGAAAATATCTTAGCAATAGTATTGTTAGTGTAATATTAACTATGTACATGCAGAAATATAAGACATGTTACGGTTGTTATTAAAAAATGGTAACTATCAAAGTGTATATCTTGTATGACTACGATATTACTCGTGGCAATTGAATTCAAGTTCAAACAATCATGAACAAGTATTAACCCGACACTAAAAAAACCACATCATGCGACTTTCTCATCGTTAAACTCAGGATTACAAAACAGCAGGATTGTAGAATAAAATTTAGTTGCATTGCACTTGATTGTATCCAACTTTTCTGAATATCTTGAACTGAATATCTTTGCTGATGCTTCTGCTTCTCAAACTCTCCTCAGCAATCTTATGCTTTCTTTCAATTTCCAATTTTTCTGATGTTTTAAAGTTTTAAATTTGCAAATACTGAAATCAAAATATATCTATTGGCAGTTCTGTTTTTTTCAGGAATTCATCCACAGCACTCTGCTCTTTTTGTTTTTTCCTTATATGTTGTTTTATTTTTGGCTTTTCTTCTGGTAGATAGTGGAGAAAGTGATTGGTCGAGTGGCTGGTTACCAGTCTGCTCGTAGATACTTCTTGACAGACCTCAAGACATTGTCAAAAGAACATGCCGCTCGATCGACCAACCACTTCTGAACGCGACTAATTCCTTCTCTTTGATGCCAGGCGGCTGATTACCACGCCTTCGCTGAGAACCACAATTTTCTGGAACAATTTCTCTGATCTTTTTACATTCTACATACAAATAATAAGACAATATTAATTTAATCAATCAGTTTTTTGTAACAATCTATAGCAGATGATCATATCAAACAGATATAAATGTATTCAAAATTGACATGCACATACGTACAAAAATATATGTACATACTGTATTGTACTATACTGTACATGTTGTATGAAAATATATATTCACACTAAAATAAGTAAGAGAGGAAATTAAATCTTTATTTAAGTTTCACTTCTTCAGTTATATCCACGAAAATAAACATTAGTAGTCAGTCAGTGTTATTTTTATGTTAATGTATGTATATTTATGTATTTGTCGCAGATGACAGAATATATTCTCTCCCATAATCTTCAAATCTTCATTCCCCATCCTTTAAGATCATGAAATCAAAAATCAACAAAGAAACGAAGTAAGAAAGGAATATATTAAAAATTATCAGAAGAGAAAACTCATGTAAGTACGTTCACGAATTATAAGGTGGCGCTTATGTATGTATGTATGTGGTGCGGTTTCCCACAAATATGGGTAGAAGCGATTAGAGAGTGATTAGAAGGTGTTCTGGATTGCGTTCCAACAGCATGAAACCCGGCGGCATTTCAGTGCGGTATGTGTCCCCCTTGCCACTTTTACACCCCTGTGTTGAATAGCAGGCACCGAATTGGACGACCACGCACCCGAGGATGATACAAGACCCTTCCACTTTGTGGTTTGAAGCTGCTTTTCCCCTGCTTATTCTTCTCGGCGACACACGCTCCTTCAATTTTTTTCTCTCTTATCCTACACAAGTGAAGCTGTCATGATTATTACTTAAATAGATGTATCGAGACCTAAGTGATTTCCGGCGATAACGAGCATGAAGAGGTAAAACGTTGATTAGGAGCATCATTTAGGATAACGGTACAAAAGCATGGCTTAGAATAACGGTGGCTGGTTTTGGAATTGAGAGTCAAGTATGTATAAAAAAAGTAACATGTGTCTCTATGGCTTGTTACCATTTAATCTATCAGATATTAATATTTTGGAAAAATTTGTTTTGAAATATTAAATATATGTAGATGAATAAATGCATATGTTAATTTGTTAAATTTAGGTTTCCTCAATACATTCACACGAGTATTCCAAATCATACCAAAACCAGTGACAATTGTTAATTGCAATAATAAGGAAACAACATGTAGCTTGGTTGGAGAAAAGTTGTCGCATGTTTACTAATAGGTAATATGTGAAAAAAAAACAAGGAAAAAATTATTAAGAATAACGTTGTATGTTTCAATTTCATTTTTTCATCATTCTGATACTGACATGATCAAGTGACATGACCCATTTAGGGGACAATTTTTTCCGCATGATACGCGTGCCAGTCTCGTGGCATTGGGTTTCTGGAACGGCGAGGTCCACTAATTATTATTTCCGTCGTTAAGTAGGCTATTTTTTCGGAACACCAGCAGGCGTAAACAAAGAGTTGAACCACGGTGTTCTGCGCTCTGTCGGTAACGCAGCAGAATTTATTTATTTTCCTCGTGATGACATGTGGTTTCCCTTCCTATCTTTCTTCATTTTCAATTTTTACCAATTTTTTTTTTTATCTCGATTCATTTTCACTATAATTTTGAATTTTATGATTCAAATATTGATCTTTCTATCTAATATAATTCTTTTGAAGTATTAAAGTGATTGTATAAAATATAAAATATTAAGTACTATGTATATACTGTATATGTTTTTTGATGCCATTTAACACATAGATATTGCGTATTCTTTTAGAATGATGAACAAAGTTATGAAAATTTTTAATTTTAAATTAAGAAATATATCATTAATTCATTTATTACATTTAGTATCTATTACTGCGTTTTCCCATTGCTTTGATCAAAAATTTTGAATCCAATTTTGATGTTAAATTTTCTTCATGCAAACTTTTTTCCATTTAAGTTAGTCAGAATTGTCAGAAAATAGTATCTATATTTTATAATAAAAGCATTATATGTATACAAATATTTTAAAAAATAGGTACATCAATATTTCTTTAATTAGTAAAACATCAGTGTACTTTGTTTATACAAATATTATGAATCAATAAATCTAACATGAGATTTCAGAGTTTTAATAAAAAAAAATTGACAAAATTCATTAGTAACATGACAAGTATTTATTTAAAAAGAGATATACTTTAATTTTACTATAAAACAAACGAACTTTTTCATCAATTTAATATTTGTATTTGAAAAATATGGCATATCTAATATTCAATAATACATTGTCACAAATTTTTTAACTGTTTCTAATCTGATTCAATCCATTAACAAGTGCAATTGGGGCAAATTCCAATTGGTGAACAGTCGCAGAAAAAAGGCAGTGAGAAATTTCAGATAGATTTATAAAGAGATCGATAGTCGTTAAAAGTTAATCTCTCAGAGAGCAACAGAACTTATACAGCTATATAAATGGTGAGGTTCTACCAGCAGAAAGAGTGGAAGAGACAGGAAGATGGAAGCTCGAATAGAAAGAGGTAGAGCGAGAGAGAAAATTGGAAAAAAGGAGCGAGAAAGAGTAAGACAGACGGTTGTACAAAGGAAGAAAGAAATTCAGAGGGGCCATGTGGCGTTTCAGGAGATATCAAATCATACTACGTGTACGCCATGCCGCCCCCTAAATATAGTTTATTGCGTTACCGAGTATTAATGGAGCTCCTACAGAAAGGACGAAGACAGACGAACTATCAAATGTTGCAAATCAGTCACGGAAAACCGAAAATGAAAGCATCGATCTTATTATTGGTAATGTCTTCTGATTGATTAAGTAATTGAGTAATTATGTAATTATGTAATTATGCGGGTACTTGTGAAATGTTTGGATTCTGATGAATATTGCAGATAATTAAAGTGTTGACCGATGTAATGTCTTATTTTAATAATTTTATCACTTTGATTTTAATTTTATTATGAGGATGTCATATTGTCATGATTAGACTACGAATTTTTATGCAGTTTTGTATTATTAAGACTATAATTTTAAAAAAAATGGAATCTTAGTAAAAGGCTAAATATTATGGAAACTACTATTAAAATATTTTAGATATTATTTCATATTAGTTGCATTCTGCACTCTAATTGTAATTCTTATTATCTGAAACTTAATGGTAGATATATTATCAAATTATATTTAGTATAGACATTTGAATTTAGCATAAAATTAAAAATTGCACGTGATATTTATTGTAATAATTTCTTATGAAATCTTGATAATTTGACAACTAAAAGATGATTGTTACGTTGAATAGAATACAAAGCAATCAACGAATCAAAACTGATGTGGAGATATTAAGACAAAAGGATTAGATGTGCAAAAGGAATTTGCAATAGAAGTTTAAAATGATTACAATTATTGATGTATGAGGTATGTATTTTTATTCAGATCCAAAAATTAGAAGAATCTTCCAAAAGATAGAATTATTTTTAAAAAAGTAAAGGAATTTCATTGTTCTGTGAATATTGTATAGAAGAAAATACCCAGTAAACTCTTCTCAATTAATTCTTGTTAAACTAGAGCGTGTTTATTGATTCAGTCTGATTTATGCAGACTTTTTAATGTATCTGCTGTATCTCTTATTGTGTATTATCGGATGTTTTCGATTCATCTACACGTCTTAAATTGGCGTACTAAGAAAAGACTCGCGAAATATTCGATGAATAATAAGAATAAAGAAAGATGCTGAAAATAGTCAACTTAATCATTATTCCGACTTTCTCTGTAGTCTGAACTTTATTTAACTGAATGGCTGTTGTTTTCAAATGCATTTAAATGTGCAGTTTTTAAATTTTCATATTTTTAAACTTTTTAAACGTTTGAATTTATATTTTCGAATTCTCGCTTTCAAACTTTTAAATTCCTGAATTTTATAATTTCTTAATTTTCGAACGTCTATTTTGAAATTGAGTCTTGATTTAATCTTCCAAAATCTCGCGTTCAAATTTTTAAATGCTTCTAGATGTTTATATTTTCAAATTTAAGCCTTTGAATTTGCATGCTCTGAATCTTATAAATATATAAATTTTATTAATTCAAAAATTTTTCAAGCTTCCAAATTATTAAATTACGTCTGTTACATTTTCCAACTCGTATCTTCCTACGAAATTTCACGAAATGGCCAACATAGACTATACAAAACTGTCTTATACAATTAAATCACAACCAAGGTATATTTTCAACGCAGCTTTGTCAATTTTACACAAATAAATGCCAAGAAAAACAAGAATCCTATAACTAAAGCATAAATGGTCAAGGAAAGGTACAAATTACCTACGATCGTCAGGATGACTTGTTTAAGGAGGTCTATGATCATGCCAGATTTCGGATCCGTTCCGGTGTCACAAATTGAGAACATAAACACTGGGATCGCGTACACGTGTCCTCTGTATATCATAAACTGGTAGACGGTCGTGAAGACCTTTTCCTCTTACTACGTCCGCCCGCTGAGTTCATTCATGAAAATCCGGTAGCCCTTTAAACCGTGAACGAATTTTCAGTAAGGATACTAAAGAATGTCCCTTCTTTTTCCTTCAAGATCTCTTTCTTTTTAAGGGAAGTACCGTATGTTACAAGCAGTCTAGCTTACATACACAGTTCATTCATATTTATTGTTTGCTCGGTACAATGTATATGAAAAAAAAATAATAAAGGTACAGAAAACAAATAAAGATACACTATATACAGTAATGAACAAAGTAAATTTGTAAAATGAAGATTAATACAGAAATAAGCAGAAATATTTAAAATTAAATATTTTAAATGTTTTTAGAGAAATAGACTGTATAACAGATGTTGAAGAGATGTTAGATGATTCCACAGAAAGCGTAGGAAGCAAAAATTTTGACTTAGTCAGCTCTAAGCCATTTATAACTACAGAAATATATATATGTATATATTATATATATATAGAAATATATATATATATATATATATATATACACAATGTATTTTGTTTCTAGTATAGCACAAGTGTTTGAACCAATATGAAAAAGAGATAATAATTTTAGAAATATGTCCAAGTTATGTATCATATTTTTGAAGTGATTAATGATTGTAACGGATAGAAGAAAGTGTAAGATTTAGTAATTTTTGTATTTTCTCATCAACATTATATCTATCTGTACATTACATCTTCATTGCTCTTATTAAATGTAATTCAATTTTATAAAATTATCGTGTTATTTGATTTTTAAATTTTCTTTTGTCTGTATGTATCCTACGCAAGACAACAGGGACCTTGATTGATGATGAACGAGGGGCAACCGAAGAAAAGGTTACTCTTCACTGTTGAAATAATAAACAAACCCTTTTTGTTCATTCCAGGCCGATATTCACAGTAGCTCGTTGTCAAGGGGATGCGGTCCCTGATCTGGGTTAATAAAAATTCGAACGGTGTCGCATTTCAAGAAACACCGACGGAAGATTCTCCTTTTGACCTGGGAGCAAAGGGTGACCGAAAAAGACTTCGTTCTTGGAAAATTGCCTTTAAATCATCTTTATCGTAGTAAACTTGACTTTGAACTGGTCATCCGTCAGACGTGTGAAATCTATCGCCAGAATGTACATATAATATGGCTGTTACTAGAAGCTGAAGAGAAAATAAAAAAAGATAACGACGCAAGAATGTAAAAGAACAATTCATCAAATTTAATATTAGGATATACAACTTCATGAAAAAGAATTTCTTTTTAGTTTTCATGTGAATGTTGTTTGACTCAAGTATGAAGAAGTTTATGTATCATATCTAATAATTATGACTAGATGTAGATGTTTATAGAGTTCTAAAAATTTACAAAATATAATATATAGAAATATATGAAATATCCAAAGTCGAGCATTTATCATACTATTATGTTAGTAAAGCACTTACTACAATGTATTATAATAGATGAAACAAATTTCTATTTAGAATTAATTTCTTCAATTACGCTCATAAAACTATAAAATTACATGAACCGCAGTCTAGTTATAATTAAACATTTGATTGGAAAATTTATCAAGTTATTTTACATAGAATTTGAAATTTGATAGAATATTTAATATTGAAATAGAGAACGATAAACATACACACACAAGATCAATTCTAATATCGTTTATTTTTCAGTTAAAATGCAGTGCTAAAAACATTATATATGCATGTACCACCTATTTACGTGTAATGCTATTTATACTCGATGATCTCGATATTCGAGTTATCTGGTTTCCATTCCTCGATTTATTTCACGTAAGGAAAAGTTTCGATCTAAATTAGAGAATTTTTCCTTATATATTGAAGGATTAACATTCGAGCTCACTGTACAAAAGTAAGTATCAAAGATGATATTGCAAATGATAAAATAAATTGCAGACGCAAGTAAGACAAAAAATTTAAACTTGATCAAGATTCCCTTCCTAAAGTTAAATCCACTTTTAATCCCACAGATAACATTAGGCGCAGCTTCAAACCACAGATAAGAATGTTAATTTATTCGACATTGAGTCGCGTGAGCAAGAATTGATAAAAAAAAGTGGAGCGACGATGCGTTGACGGTAATGCACGCTGACAGAGAGGGCTTTTTGCCATCCGGAGAACCATCGGCCCTGGGAAAAAGACAGCCAAAGCCACTTAAAGTAGCTCCAACACACGTAGGAGGGATCGTACGCTGACCGCTACTATTTTCAACCCTTTTTTACCGTTAATTACAGTGACCTTTATCGAAAGCCACTCAAGCGTCTCTCACTCGCAGGTTTTGCTTCTACACTGCGGAAAAGTGTTAGTTTAAAAGTGCAACGCCGAATTTTAAAATAGGACGCACTTGAATGAGATTCGTGGAAGTGTATTCGTTGAAGACGGATGCATCCAATTTTCTTTGACATTTAATTATAGATTTAAGCCATGTTCACGAACAGGCTCATCGTTCCCCCTTTATTTCGGGGTAAACGATGTAACACAGGAGCAGTCATAGTTTGCTTACAACTGCAATCATATATAATAAAAGTTAAGTTATCACTAGACATTTTTATACAGATCCATGCTTTGAGAAAGTAATTAAAAATATAGAAGGAGAATAGAAAATCGTTTTATATATTAAATGTTATTAATATACTAATATATTAAATTGGATATATTCATATTGTTTCATATTATGTACATTCTGTTATTCTGCACTCTAAAATTTTCTGTAAATGCATAAAAATCAGTTATCACGTAAATAATACATTTAAATAAATATTACAATATCTATATAATACTTATAATATTATAATAACATTATTATAATTATTACAGATACAATGCATATGCAATGCTTTGTGAATAGATGAGATTATTGGATGGGAATAAGAGAAATGACATGGAAAATAACTAAAGGAGACGTAAAAAAGTGAGGATAAGTGAAAATAATGAAATAAGAAAAGAAGAATAAATAATAAACAGGATAAAACAACAGAGGAGAATAAAAAGAGGATGTAACAAAAAGAATGAAACTTTATAGTTACAGAATAAAATTAACACTCCCAAAAAAGATTTTAATTAATTAATTAATTTAATATAGTCATAAATTACTTATGATTTAATTATCATGTATCACACATAATATCTAGATATACTATGAGAAAAACTTCAGTAAAGAAAAATGTAAAACATTTTCTAACATTTTATACATCTTTATATTCCAGAATAATATTCTACGGCAAGCGAAAATTCTTTCCTGCCTTGAAGAATTGACTTCAATGATCTCAGACAAGCAGAACTGTACTATTCATCAGATTTATTTGAGAAAATATCTCCTAACGAGTTCAAACAAAAGCTCATCACTTCAAAACTCAATACTCCTGTCACCCATCAAGAAAACAAGGAAAACAGAGAAGAGAAAATTATCATAGTGTAATCAATATCTATGTCGTCGGCCCATGGTATACATTATAAGTATCCCCTAATAAGTTCAAACAAATCCCATCACCGTCTCAAGAACAACGTTACCACCAACACAATCATCCACCAAAGGGAAAACGAAGGGACATGAAGATGAGGAAAATTACCATAGCGTAACCAATATATCCCCGATTTATGGTATACGCCGCATCCTCTCAATTCCCTATTTATATAAATCATGCACTCCAGTGTTGGCTGATTCCCCGTTCAATTTCCTAATTGAATCGAACGATATGCTTCGCATGGGCGTAGACCAGCATGAGCTCCGCCCTTTGGTGCCACTCCACCAGCTTCGAGCTCTCTTCTTCTGGAGTCTGCGCGTTACACCCAGCGGCGTGTTCAAGTGCCAAACAGAATAACCCAGTCGCTCGGGACGACCTTCGAAATTGGTGTTCTTTTCTCAGTGGCACTTGGACCGCATCCGGAAACGTATTGACCCGGAGAGTAGTGAAATGCTGCATCACGCGTTGTAACCCTCGCGTCCATCCTCGGATAATTGATATTCGAACCAAATATTTTGTCGATTATTTAAAAAAGGAAAAATTGTCGAAGATAATCTCTCTCGATTTTTGGATATTTTATCTGACACACTGAAAGTTTTGTGTAATTCAGATTCTTCGTGAACGGATGTTTCGAACGGTTTCAAAAAATTTCGAAAAAACGATCTGCGAAAGAATTGCGATTGACGGAAGATCTTTCCGAAGAATCTGACAGTGGTAACTTTTCTTCTGATAGTTCTGCGACTAATTGATCATTTATGTGGCCTAAAGAGAAGAATTTTTTAATACGATAAAGGATCAGTGGAAGCAGTTACGCGATCATCTATCATTGTTCGATCGTGCGATCGTCCGATCGCGAATAACTCGTAATTTTGAGAAATAATTCGATTGTACGCCCGGCAAGTTATCTTCGATTGCAATCTAATATTCTCAAAGTCAAAAATCTCTTACGTTACGATTTGAAGTGAGAATTAATTGACATTTTCCAATTCCGCAAAAAGTGTTAAATCAAAATTTAGAAGATTTAAAAAAATTGAATTCGATTCTGCACGCGAGTCGGGTGATTAGAAGTGAAGTTTTTATTGGTGTGGTTTTCTGTGCACAGCGTAAGAGAGAAAAGTAAAACAACAATTACAATGATGTTGGGTGGTTACGAGGCGCAATCGGATTACTATCCGCAATGGCATCAGCCCTACAATTATGTCACACAATTACCGTATGGTAAGCTTCATTGTATATTAATTCTGCTGCGTTCTTTCCATCAATCTCAGCTCGTTCATATTTCTCTAAAATTAAAAAATATCTCAAGTTTAAACAAAATATGGAAAAGTTATTATTGGTATGTTTTATGTTGAATATCTTCTTAAAATATTATAAATCCTTCTTGTTAACTAAACTGAATGTGAAACTGACAGAATTAATCTTTCTTCTTTGTTTACTTTATTAATACGGCACCTAATTTGTCACAAGTTATTATCTTGAATTATGAAGAAAATTTTACTTAAATTTTATAACGTCGTTATACGATTCTCACACAAGTGAAACAAACAATAACTTCAGAGCTGGAAGCTAAATGAAGCTAAATTAAGTTAAATGAAATAGTTTTGAAAAACACGTAAGTTCTCAAATTTTCATGATTTTTTAAACAAAGAAAATTCTGTTTATAGAATATCGAATGCCTAAAATTATGAAAGAATCGTTCAAGAGCTTTCATTGTTAAAATCTATCGTAACTGAAAAGTATACCAAACTTATTGCAACACGTGGAGAACTTATTTTCTGATGTACCTACATTTAATAATTATGCGATTGTTCATATCTATATTATGTTATTTAATGAAGCTTCTAGAAAATAGATTAAGAAATAACATACATAAATATTGCAAATAGTGATTGATAAAACAGCAAAGTAAGACGACAAATAAATTAATTAATTAAAGGAAAGAAAAGAAGATTGGTCAATTGTTTACTATATACATTGAACAAAGATAACAACGATAAAATTTTAAAGAAGATACAGGAATTAAAATGAAGCTAAGGTGAGAGAAAGATGAAAAAGAAAGTGAAATAACAAATTAAGCTAAAGGCAAAATAATTCCCCAGCAGGGAAGAAGCGATTCGCCACGATTCGCCATTCTAGCGAATGTAAAATTCTCCATTTTTCCTTTGCAGGTCCGCTGAACGTACCCGACGCGGATAGCCAATCGACGTACTGGGGCGCGGATTCCGGGATCTCCGGGGGTAGTTCTGGCGCTGGGAGTCCCACCGCTTCAACGCCTCCCCTAATCGAAGAGATCGGTGTCCAAGAGCCCAGTTATTCACCCCTACAGCAATACCCACACCCCTCCATCAGCCAGCATTATTCCAATTTACCTTACTCGCCTCAGCAAGACGTTCCACATCATCTGCATCACCATCACCATCACCACCATCATCACCAACAAAGTCACAGAAGGGAGGGCGACTATTCGACGATTTCTTCGATAAATCAAGTTGACGGATCGCTTCAGCAACACCTCGGCCAAGAAGTAAGAGACGGTGGCGCAGTCGTCAGGCCTAAAAGAAGAAACACGGCGAATAAGAAGGAAAGAAGGCGAACGCAGAGCATAAACAACGCGTTTGCTGATCTACGCGACTGTATACCGAACGTGCCGGCAGATACGAAATTATCGAAGATCAAGACACTGAGATTGGCGGCTTCGTACATTGGGTATCTGATGGCGGTGCTGGAAAGCGACGAGGGAGAGGAGCCGCAGACCTTTCGCGCTGAAATTTTGTCCAATGGCAGAAGGAACAAAACGGCTCAAGCAAGTCAGGTCAGTCTAGAATTAAAAATTTAGGACTGTTGCAACGAGAGAACAATTTCTCTCTCTAGTAATTTGTTCAAACTGGCGAAAATTAGCTGAAAAAAAAAATTCATTATCGATTATTATAAAATATACTTTTAACTTTCCTTCTTTTTCAATGGTACAATATATAATGTGTAACATTGCAACTGTCTTCCTGTAATACCTGTCGAGATGTGAAAATCTGTTCGACGATGTCAATTGAGCTTTGATGAATGCAGTGTTAATAAAATAACGTCGAAATACTTTTCCCTCTAAGAAGTGTTGCTCACTTCGCTTGGGGGCTTTGATCATGAAAATTTGAATTGGTTTTGCTTCATTGTGAAATTTCTAAGTTTCAATCCACAATTATGATATTTCTGTGGGCACTTAAAATGTTCTAGATTTTGTTACAATATAGGAAGCAGAAACTTTTAATACAAATACGTAACATTGTATGTATAGAATTGTATGACGGATTTTAAGAAGTATGCAATTGTATATTTACACAAGTCTGTATGAAACAATCTCTTGCTAGTGACAAGAACAGTGGCAGCAACTATGCGCTCTCGTTTCCAATTTATATCTGGCCTAACACAGGGCCGATATTGGCCTGAAAAAGAAATCACAAAGAAATCTCGATAGCGTTATCGTTGCGGGAGCATTCCCTTTGAATCAACTAGAGAGTACCATTACCTATCAAGTAACATTGACTTTAGTATCCTAAATGGAGAAGTCAAAACAAATTGAAACAAGTCTCGACAAGTCTTGATTTGCATCTTATATCTTATTTAAGATACAGTGATGTGAGAAAAGATTGGTTTATTATATCATTTTTTTATCTCTAAATTTATATAGACAATAGCATCACATTTGTTTATAAAATAGTGTTATCTGTTTACCAAATCTTGCTGCGATAATTAAAGTTTAATCATAAATCTTCGATAAATAGAAGTTGGATAGAAATAGATTGTTAAAAGTTTTGCTCTGTAGAAGCTCGTAGACATTTTTATTAATACTCATTCATACGTATGGAAATATAAAAACTTTTTGATATTATAATAGTAAACTGATAATGTGTGGAATGCTCTGTTATTGGTGAAACGATCGATAATGTGATGATTCTTCGTGAAAAAAAAAATCGACGATCTGGAACATGTCAAAATGTGTGCAAATCGAAATTTAACAAGAAAACTAGAAAATTTTAAAAAATGTAATGAGCGTAGGTGTATTTAATACTTCGTTTTCATTTTCCTACTTCTGTACATCGTACACGAAGTAAAAATCACATTCCACAACTTAAATATCTTTTATGAAAACTTAATTTAAATCGAGAAAAAAACCAACAATACTTCGATCCGTAAACTTGAAAACAGCCTAATGAGCATAATGAGTATTTTCATAATGAAAACGAATCGTATTTCAGCAGCTTGGATTTATGTTCATCTATTTTTCTTTAAATCCTCTGAAACAATTTCGTAAGCATTGCCTTCAAATAAACACTCTGTTCTCTTTAATTGGCTCTCATTCGCTGATGCCTGAGAACTCGACCTCAAACCTATCGTACCGAAGCTTCATCTCGTTCAGATGAAAAAAGACGGAGAAGAAAAATTTCATCGTGATTCACATGCCACGAGAACGAATTAAGCGTACTTCTTTCCCCGTGTTGTGACAGAGTAAATTTAACGATACTAAACAAGAAATAAATTTATGAAAATGAAATATTGAGTATAACGTTAATAAATGACTGAAACTGAATGCTCTTTTGATTGAAGTGGATGTTTAATTTTCCACTACTGTCAGAGATGTCAAATAATATAGAACGAAAAGACGTGGGAATTAAAATTTACGGAATTTCGAGAAACTTTCAATAATTTCATAAAAATTTTACATTTGAAAAAGATGTTTACATTTGTCTCTACTTATGTATGTACTTATTTATTTCGAATATCGTTTTAACGTTGATCCTTTCAATTGATTAAATTACAAATGGAGAATTATATCACACATTTGTCACATTTATTTATCAACTCTTTAAGTGGATAAATAAATAATTGGTAGATTTAAATTTAATGAATAAAAGGAAAACAATTTTGTGAAATGGTGAGGAAAATAGATTACAGTCAGGTTTTCTACGTATTATATTTTAAGTAATTTTGTGGAAAAGAAAATATTTAACTATTATAGTTTGGATTGTTTCCGTAACTTAAATTTCAGAGATATAGCTTGTCATTGGACCACCCTGTAGTATTGTGCCCTTTCTTCTATTTCCTGTGATTTTTCGATTCACCCAAAGACCTTCTTTACTTTCAAGATCATCGACCTTTGATCCATCCATCATCACTATAAAGAAAAAAAGAAGAATTACACAAGGAAAAATCACAAACGTTCAAACTTTAGATAAATACAATTTACATACATGGAACGCAGTGTAATAATGTAATATAATAGAACATAATTATATTATAGACTATACTATATTATATTATAATATAATATATACATACATCTGTATGATTATAAAAAAATACAAATGCAATTTAAACATCATATGCGTTTTACGATAGACGTTGTTTGTACACACGTTCGATTTTTCATTGCAGAACGAGTCGTATTTGCAGCAGACGTCAGGTCTCGGGTCCGAGGAATCGTCGAAAAGCAAAGGACGAACTGGTTGGCCGCAACATATGTGGGCCCTCGAGTTGAAGCAGGAATCGCCCACCAACCAGATGCAATAAAATCACCGATTCCCTATCTATTTCTGACACGTTGTGGCTTCTGTTCTCCTATCATTATCGAGAAACCAATCCAAATTGGAGGGTTGGATTGAGGTTGGTGGCTAGCCAGAAAGATTTGAAGTAACCTTCGATTATTTTCATCTTTTCCGAGTCAACAATCGGGTATTTCGAGAAGCGTAAATAGTCGAGAGGAACATATTTGTTGTTACTCTTTCATCTTCCATCATCGAAGCATTACGTAGCGAAATAAGATTAATTTATTCACGTAGCTGCGAGATAAGGTCAATGTAAAAATGTATTTTAGGTAATATCCGTATGTATGTGTGTGCACGAGAGGGTGAAGAGATTTTTAATCCCTTTCCTTTAACTGATTTTCGTTTCCACCGTGTTTACACTTCCGATAATTTCAAGATTTTTTGAATTTGCAGAGAAACGTTGATAAATCCAACAATTGTAAAATGTGCCAAGCGATCGTTTGTAAATACGCGTCAGTGAGTTATAGTTTGTGCCTGTAAATAGAAGTGTCTTGTTTCTTAGTCGATAATAATTTACATACGACCGTTAATCTCTCTTGTTTGTCTCCATCGAATGAATGATCAACTTGCGATCATTGACACAAGAAAAAAAAAACGAACAGAAAATCAAATTTGGACATCATTTCATTTCAATCTTTTCAGTCAGTTAAAGAGAATTCGAATAGTATCATTCTCTCGTTAGTTCTAAGCAAGCTGATTGTTTTAATGATGCTCGTAAATTTTTGTATAAATTATCTATAGCGATGTATAAAAAGTCACTAGCAATAAATAGGATATCTAGTAAACAAGGTCTTAAGAGTATTATCCCTCGTTTTCTATTTTATATTATTAAAACCTAAATAGTAGACAGCTTCAAGTCCAGATGAAGAGTTTACAACAAAATACCTACATTTATACGACTTTTGGATAACTTTATGTGTTGAGTAATCCAAAGCAAGAATAACAATGTGTGGTCTCATTCGTATCTGGTTGTCCTTTGAGGATGGAAGAATTTCCTCGAAGTCTTCTACGTTTTTATTCACTAACTTTTAGAGTACAAAGTATAAAAGATAAAGAAAAATGTTTCAAATAAACCTTGAATAGTACAGTAAGTGCTGTAAGTTCACGTTGATAAAATTTTCAAGGAAAGAATTTTTATTTTCTTTACCAGACTTCAACCTAGACTTATTGAGATCTTGACTTGCCTGAAAGATGTGTTTCCCTCAGTTATGCTGAGAAAGCATTGTCCCATGGTGATGGTTTCGAGTTTCTTGAATTTCCTGGTACTTGATCTACGTTTCAGTCTTTGAGAAAGTGTTGGCTAATACGTTCACTTGGAAGAGAATTCTCTTCTTCACCCGCGCGACTCTTGTCCCTTATTTTGTAAGAAATATTATGCAAATACAGTGTGAAAGATTTGAAATTTGTGAACAAACTTCCCCTAAATTGTACTTTAAAAAGATCAATTAATTAATTTTCATTGACTAGTATATACGTATGATCTTTAATTTATCTTTGACATGTTAGTCATTTCAATACCTTTTCTTAGCGGATCATTTTGCTGAGTATTAAATAAACAAATAGTCGCGCGACGATTAATTGAGACTAAATATTTGCGGCACTTTTATCTGACAATGATCCCATCGTTCAGCTGCATTGATAACTATACACTGGTCACATTGTATGTTGTAGATGTTTTGTATGTTGTAGATCTCTTGTCCCCAATTCGTGAAGGAATTGCATACATGATATCTACAAATGAAATTGAATTGTTAAATATATCCCTATATATTCAGTAAATGGAATAATATTTTTAAAAAAAGAAAAATTAATATTACATATTTTTAAAAATCCAAACCCACTTTTCTAAACTATTTTGGGTTTTAGACTTTTTTTTTTTTTGATAATTTGTTATTCTCATTCTGAGCTAATTAATCTAAAATATAAACTTTATTTATGAAACAATATAAAAATTCTACTAAAAGTACTGATTTTTAGTAATGCTTGTCTATGTAGATATAATGTAGTATCACTTGATGTTCATTTCAATAAACAATCAATTGGCTTGCTAGCTTGATGATGACCGAGCTTCAAGCTTATGATCGTTCTGGCAATCATCTGGCAAAAATAATTATTGTGGTTCTTTACTTCAATTAAAAATCTGAGAGCTAAATGAACATTACAAACAAATCATTTAGTGCGTTTATAGCGAATATAAATTCATCGTAGCAATTAATCTTTAAATACGTGAATTTCTAATTTTCATGTTACACGACATTGAATTCCATTTTACTAGGATAAACAATAAGCATTTCTTACTTGTGCTTAACTTCATATTTCGTTTTGTTCATCCGAAAGAATACTGCATACATATATGTATATATATGTATATCTGAAATATACACGTGAAGAAGCAAAAAGTACTTTTTTTGGAGAACAAAGAGGCACGTGCTTCTTTAGTAGAAGGTGTTAAACACAGGAGAAGGTAGATCGGTACCGCTTCGTAAACTCTTCGGTTGACGAAGCGCAGAACACCTCCGTGGCCTGAATCGACGATATAAACACTCCGCGGTACCTAAGGAACTCGGTTATTCTCGGTAGCAGCAAAGAGATCGTTGCTTTCTTGTCAAAACTTTGCCATGCAGCTCCTGCTGTGTTACTGAGACCGTACGCGATTCCTACAATACAAAAAGAATTTCACGCATGCTATTGGATTGTTCGTGCAAATTCATAATTTTATGAACACAACAGGAAGTTCGTTCGATCGATTAAATATAACAAGTACGATAATCTGGATATTTTGTATATTTCTATTGCATTTTCGTATTTTTAAATTCCTTGCTTTATCTTCAAATTGTTTAAACGTGCATTTTATAACGCAATTATCGATATGTCAACACGTTACAAACTCTTTTGTATTGCATTGTTTTCGGTTATTTCAGTTTTTGAATAAATACAATAAAGAAACGAAGTGATTTAAGGGTTTATGGAAGAACAGGAGAAATAGAGGAGGGAAGGGAGGTCTCTAGAGTTCGTGCATCAATCAGAATTGGAAGATTAAGATCAACCAGGGACGTTGTATTGTTCTTACAAAACTACTTCCACTATTCTATCAGATAACGACTTATGCACCTCACAATGCATTTCATCATCGAATGTAAGTGCATTAAATGCGATTAGATCGTCAATCTACTTCATTAATTTATTTAAATAAAATTTCTTCTATAAAGACTTTATCTGTAAACGAATTAATAAGACAGTAACTGAAAAGATGTTACTGAATAGAAACTTATTATACAATTGTACAACAAAACGAACAATTACATTATCTCTAAATATTGCAATTCAATAAATGAAACCTGTACATCTTCAATATCGATTTCTTTCAAAGCAACTTCACTAATCCTCGAATAGTACGCAAGCTCATCTTCTCTCTTTCTCTCTCTCTGCCCCCCTTCCCCGGTCTGTTTATGTATACTCTGTTTGATGACTTGACAAATGAAGAAAAGACGTGGGAATATTTTCGAAATAATATAACAAGGGAACAATCACGCACGAGGATGTATTTGTATGAATGTATCATACGTCAACGCGATGGTGCACGCTAAATGTGTATATATATACGGGATCTAAGAAAAAAAAGTACAAAGCGAACGTTTGTTTGCTTTGACAAGTATCGAAGGTCCACGTACCCGCGAGAAGTCTAAGTACGGGTTGGCCACTTAGACTTCTTGAAAAACTGCCCCTTGCATGTGTCGCGCAAACCCTCTCCACTTAATTGCTTCTTTCGATACTCTTCTTTATCACTGAGCAAAAGAATGGGAGAGAAAGTCGATGTTTCGAAGATTTTTCATATATACCACATACACATAAGTAATGTATATATATGCTAGACAATCTGATTAGTGAGAACGAATAAGACAAGTATGTAGATCAAAAATCGTATGTAGATTAATATTTTTTTTATTTTTTGACCAAAAATAATTCAAAATAAAATTTTATCAAACCAGAAATACTTTTATAATTTAAGAAATAGGACCAAGTAAAGAATATTGCCACTAGTACTATGTTTTGGATATTTTATGTCGTTTGGATGTTATATGTTTTCACTTAGAATAAAAAAAAAGAAAAAATAATATATAAATTCATATAAACATCTGTAGTCTACTTATAACATTATAGTTGTTTTATTCAAAAACTTTTGTAACTTAAACTTAAACTCAATGCTGTTATAATTTACTGTTATGTGTGTCGACAAAGCGGGGAACGAAGGAATCTAAGATGTTAGTAGATTTATTGAGTATTGGAATTTGTCAGACAGACAGACATTGGAGCTATTATTGCAAAAAGGAGCAAATGAGCATGCTTCTACGACTACAAATCTTGTTTCAAATTGTTTACCCTTTGAAACTGTGCGTCATACGTAAACAATGCTGTTCTCCTTTAAGATAGATTATGTCTTCTGTCCGAGTGTTCGAATTTAGTATCTCGTTAATACCCAACGACGGTGATTGCCGTGATATATAGAAACTCAGTGTTTCCTACATTATTCTACAAATTAATTTAATGGATTATATAAAGTTAAAATGCTTTCGTTTTTCTTTAATTTCTTTCTTCTTTTGTTATACCATTCAGAATTACTGATTTGATTACTGCACTGCAGATCTCTGTGCATTTATAGGAAATTTTAAAAAACAAAATTGCACATAATATGAAAAAATAGGTATATAAAATATCCAAGGTATAGTGTTTTCTGTAATATGTAAAACTTTTTTACTAATTTCGTTTTATTAATCATGATTACTAATCAATCTACTGGTCATTGAAGTATCAAATTATTTAAGATATATGTATATATATATATATCTAAGCTATCAAAATTCTATGAACCCTAAAATTTCAAAATTCCACAATTCTAAAATACCAAATCTGCCAAAACTTCAAAATTTCAATACTGGACACGATCTTCTAAAATTTAAGAATTCTGAAATATTAAAACACTGACCTTCTTCTCAGTCTTCAGTAAACATTAGTTTTCACTACATGTTACATCGTCAGATGTGGAACATTGAAAGCATTGCAAACATAATTATTTGAATTTTCAACTTTAATTCTTCAAACTGTAGATAAATTATACAATTACATGTATATGTAATAAACTTAAAATACTTTCGTTCTCACTTTAATTTCTTTTTACTTTATATTACACCTGTATTATGTAATTATACAATCAATCTTCAGTTCGAAGAATCAAAGTTGAAAATTCAAATTCAATTCATATTCCGTAGGACTAGAATTTCGCTCTTTCTTCCAAATCGAAACCATAATTTCCAACCACTTTGGGTTGTTACTCGATATTAAAACCCAAATGCCAATATGCGAGTATTGTTACGCGCGATCGTGAATCCAGAAAAGACTCTCTCAGAAATTGATCCTCCATTCGCGTTCATAAACTACGCTTTTACCGTAAATTTAAATGGCACGTCTCCGGGACAATCGACTGATAAATGTGCCGATAGGCGAACGCACAGTCGAGCTTTTATACGATCCGGAGATCCGCACTCTCCCCGCACTTCTTCGGTCTCGTTCATCCCGAAATTGAATTGGTTAATTGACATGCTTAATCGAGAACAGATTGTCCAGCTGATCGCCTGGGGCGCCAGATTCGATTCGTTACAAGCGACAGAGCAAACATCAGGGTGGCACCGCTGACGTTTTCCGATTAGTCAGGCGACGCTTTGTCTTTCTCTTTCATCATTTTCGATAAATATCAGAGGTCCCCACGTCGTTCGATCGACGTATACGCCTCTTCTCGAGATTTTGCTAAATCATCGACTGTACAGCGTGAGATTCCATTCTGTAAATGGATTTAATTAATTCTACTTTGAAACTGGGATTCAAGATTCATCGACTGTCTGCAAATGAATTAATATACGATGATTGTAAAAGTAGATCAGTCCGAGTCAAGAATTAAAAAAGGAATGAGTTTATCAGTTATTTCGACTAACAATAAGTCATTTCAAGCTTCAGAAATCATATTTCCTTATAAGCTACACACAAAATTTCGCAGTCATATGAAATTCTTGATCTTACAAGATCAAATATTTCCTGAAATATTTTGTTTCATAGTATAAAAATATTATTTGTACATGATACAAAAATATTTTTTAATTTGTTCAAACGCAAACCTTCAAGTATCTCGAAACGAGAAATATGTGACTTAGGCCACTTTCATAATCACCGGCGCATTATTTTATGTATTATAGCTCATCGATACCAATATAGAAACTCTTTTACAGAAAAATTAAATATTCTTTAAACACGTAATGTTCTTTGAAATCGTTCTTAACAAAATTGTAATCATTCGTTGTTACTTATCAGAGATTATAAATTATTAGATAATTGATAGAGTATTAATACATCTTTTAATATCATCATTTAAATGTAATGAATCATTTAATAAGTAATAAGATCTACAAATTGGAATACCTTTCGCTTTTCTTTTAACAATTTCATATCAAAATGGAATAATTAATTGGTTGAACTTTATTTAGCATAGAAACTAGATCCTAGATCTTAGTTTGTGATATAGACTCTACAATAGATCCTAGATCTTAAGTTATAATGAGGAATTAGATCCTAGAATTGTTTTTGTAAGTTGTTAACAATTTGTTTGTTCGTTTTACAAATTATAGTTATCTAGTTTAAAAAAATATAGAAAAATAACCAAAGTTCAACAAGGAGATTTTATAATTTATCAACTAGTTAAAATTTATTTGATACTGTAAAAAAGAAACATACATTACAATTGTTAGCAAAAATAAAAGTGTTAATTTATTAAAATTACTAGTTAATAAATCATTCTATAAAAGACTCGAAATATTCAGTATATTGGTTCTTTATATCAATTATTTAATGATCATTTATAACCTCTGACAGATAATAATAATTATAATCATCAAGAATAATTTATAGAAATAAGTGTTTCAAAGGCAAGGTCACCTCTTCAGATCTCCATGAAGAAAGACAGATCGATGAATTGAAATTCGAAATAATTTAATTCGAGATAAACGAAAATCATATCATCCCGGTGAAATTCTTTCCACTCCATTGTTTGTTCACAATTCATCAATTAAAACTACATCTTCCCTTCCCGAGAGAAAAACAAGAGGAATAAATAACAGACAGAAAAAGAGAGACAGAGCGGGCCATAGCTGGCGAGAATGAGCTGAAACTGTTACAAATCCCGCTGGAGTCAATGAATCTATCCGTATAAATGTTTCCCGTCTTGCGGTGCCGGCGAACAATGAAACCGTGGCTGGAAAAAGAGACGAGGCCAAGCAACAACGGGAAAAGCGGAAAGGTACCGATACGGAGGTGGTTACGAAGGAATCTCCCAGGACGCGTCCACGATCCCCTCATTAGGTATGGAGGAGTGTAGATCTCGATTGAAATTGAGACGAATCGCTTCGTAGGGCGTCAAGATTGGCCCCCAGCTGGGGGTGGATGTTTTCTCACTGGAACGCGCGGCGTTCATTTCGAATGAAATCGACGGTGTCGAGGAAACGAAGAAGAAAAATAACGTTCGCACTATGGTGGAGGCAGTTGGAAGAGGAGAAAAAAGGTGGAGGAAATGGGATAGCGTAGGGTGGCTTGCACCCCTATAAAACCAGCCACCGAGTTCCGTATCGACATCACAAACCGCCGACAACGTTCCGTGATAACACCCAAACGAAACGATGATCGGTTCCGCCACGTTTCCGCCTTTCAACCGTCTTACGACCGCCGCAGCCTGCGTACTGCTCTGCGTCGTCTACCTGGCGTCCTGCGTTTCCGGAGAATACGGTACGTTCCACTGATCGTGAATTGTGTAACATGTTCGTCAACTTCTTGGCAATCTGTCGTGACTAGGACTTGTGAGAATAGTTCAAAAAGTAGAGTCTAGAGTTTAGATTTTGGGCATTTCGAATAAATATGTGTATACAATGGATCACGAAAGTATTCGAACTCTTTTTTTTATAAGAAATTTTATATACTTGCATATATATTATGTGTTACATTGTATTTATATGAAACATTTTGAAACTTCATTAACACTGTAACGAGGGATGAGTAGACTGATAGAAGTTATGAGATATTTATTGTAAACATATATTTAATAGAAAATTAGTATAGTCTAAGCATATACAAATGTTAAAGATAGTCTCATTGAATGAATCGAAGCTTATTAATAGAATTGGTTGTTTAAGTATTCTTGTGAGATCTGATGCGAAATATATATACGTATTAAATATCTTATAATCTTTACAATATATTTTCAGATTTGTTTCAAACATGACCCATCACAATGATCAAACCTCCTCATTATAATGTTAATTTACACCTATTCATAAAAAGAATTTTTAAAAACGTACTAACATCTCTATAAATGATTTCCAAAAATCTGTAAATCTACAAGTGATTCCCAAAAAATTGCAGACAGAGAATACATACATATGTATACATATGCCAATCACGTTGACGTGCATATGTATAAATTTAAAATAGTAAAACAGTATTTTTTATTTAACGTCTTCTACCCTTAATTACATATTATATCCGAATGAGTCTCAAAAAGTCATTGTTTTCGAAAGTATGTCATCATCCACTCATAAAGCCCATAAAAGTTCGAGAATCACTGTTCTATTTGATTTTGACATATACATACATACATATATATTTTAAAATATATTTCTACCAACAGAAGGTAGAGATTCCTCGAGCAGCATGAGCAATGACAGAACGCCTAGCAACGAATTCGGCTCGTGCACCGACGGCAAATGCATCAAACGTACCTCACAGGATATCACCAGCGGTATGTGGTTCGGTCCGCGATTGGGACGGCGACGCAGGGCAGATAGGAAACTAGAAATGAATTCTGACATTGAAACTCTTGCCAATGCACTCGATGGATCACGTTGGACCGTCATCACGATTCCAGGTATTTACCTGTTCTCCTTAGATTGCGGATTTTTGAAACGTAAAATATCCAAAGCTTGCATTAAACAGTCAACGTTCTGCTTCTTTTAATTATATGCTGAAAAATATGAAAAATATGAATAGAAAAATCGACTTATTATTACTCGAAATTTGTTTCTTGAAAAAAAAAAAAGAATAAAAAATTGTAGCTTACTTTACGTTATTCGCTGAAATATTTTAATACATTCTTGACTGATTTGACAATAGAATAGATATATCGTATATTGCAATCCATAAGTGATACAAATTGAAGATATGCGATAAATCTTTTTTCCCCCGAATAAAATATCTTTGACTGCTCAATTCCTTCCAACATTTAATTTATTTCAAAACGAACTATTTTTTTTTTAATTCTGTTTGTAATTTTGAAATGTTAAATCACGATAAGTCTCGTTGTTTGGTCTTCTTTTGAAAAGTTATATTAGAACATTATATGATAATGTGTCAAAAGAGTTAAACAATAATCGCTTAATTGTGTGAGGAATTAGAAATTCTTTTCTTAGAAATAACAAAGAACTTACATTCGTTATTACAATAACTTTGAAATCTTCAGGATCAGATAAACGTCAGGTAACGCAGTTCACACCCCGTTTAGGAAGAGAATCAGGCGAGGATTACTTTTCATATGGGTTTCCAAGAGATCAGGAGGAGTTGTACGCAGAGGAACAAATCTTTCCACCTTTGTTCGCACCACGTTTAGGACGTAAAGTACCCTGGACACCATCTCCAAGGCTTGGACGTCAATTGCATAATATCGTTGATAAAGCTAGGCAGAATTTTGATGATACACGCTTTTAAGACTGGTTCGAATTACTGGATGATTAATAGCTAATGACATAGTGTAATTAAGACCATATTTAAGAAAATAAAAGACTTGTATTTATTTGTATTATAGTTGAAAAATGCTTGATAGTCTTCCTGTTTTATTATTTCTGCACTTTTGTTCTTTACTTTTCTTCTTCTTCGTGAAATGGTATTAATAATTTAGTAGAATCTAGATTAAATATAAGGCTAAACTGAATTTAAGTTTAGGCTTAAATGGGAATATTTAACATCGTTTTTCTTTCATTTAGTAAATGGCAGTGTTAAAAGTTGAAAAATAGAAGTATTTATATTATGTTTAAATTTAATCCTAATCGTCGGTACAAAAATAAATCCGGTTCAAAAATAAAAAAAAGCTTTTTTTTTAGAATAAACTTCGATATCATTAATACAAAATATTTTTAAAAGTAAAAGAAACTTTACAGATACATAGCTGTAGTCCCAAATTATAATACCTAAGTCTACATTTTATAATTTGCAAATATAAAAGTTTCTAAATCGTGATGGACAAGAACGGAGGGAAAATGACAAGTAAAATATTTTCGAGTTTCAGAATATGATGTAATTAAAAAATATAGTCACTAAAACCGTAGGTGTTATTCTTGTCCGGTTCCATAGTAAATGGTATACTGAAGTAAGGAGAGGCAGAAGGTTAACTTGTATCTGTTGGATGTGTTTCTAAGCTTTATGGTTACGACCGCAGTCTACGCTGCCACATGGCCCACGGTAGTTCCGGTCGAGGAATTACACGCGTAGTTACGCTTCTGCCTTTGCCTCTTTCCTCTTTTCACCGTTGCGGCATAGAATTTAACCCTATCTCCTTGCACTCATGATTTCCCTCTGTGAAAAGAAAAAAAAAGAAAAAAACGGAACAATCCTATTTTGGTTTTCATTTCTCCTCTTTTTTTCATTTAATCTAATACTTAAATGGAAAAAAGATCTCCAATGTTAATGGACGTTCACATGTACCCCCCCCCATATTTCGATTATTTTAACCCCTTGCGCTGGCAACTGGTTCGCGGACCATAACGAGTGACTGAACCGTATACAATAATTCGTCGCTTTCTTTTTCTTTTAAATGATATCACTGGATAGAAATTATTAAAAAGTAATAAACTTATCGTTTGTTTTGCCTAGGTTACATTTAAATATCCTTAAAACTAAGAAAATGTTGCAATTTACAGCGCAAGAGGTTACCTTACTGAAATGATGTCGATTGAGCGCTTACGCTTGCGATTTTGTAAAGAAATATTAAATAAATGTCCAGTCCATCCTTTGAAACTTCTTAGCCTCGCTGAAGATTCAGATTTGTCAGTAATCTAAAAGAGGTCAATGCAAGAAACGAGTTGAGATAATAAATTTATTACTTATTATTTGTAAAATTCATCTCGCTTCACGACAACGCAGGGCAAAGGGAAAGACACAATATTCCGTTTCGCAACTCGCTTTTTTGTCTTTTTTTTTTATTATTATTGTTGCTGTTGTTATTATTATTATTTGATGCATTCACAAACATTACAACCTTTCTACGCATACAAGATTCGTATATCGTTCACACGACAGGTCGTTTTACCACATTTTACACCCTTATTCAAGTATCCCTAGGCAATGTATTACAACTATAATATGTAAATTTTATATTTTATATATATATATTTTTTTATTTTATTTTCTCTATCTTCGTTTCATTCGCACGCATACATGCAATCTCCTATCATACACATATATACGAACATGTGCACGCGTCTCTTTCTGCCTATTTTTATAATAATAACAATAATATCGTATTTACACGATCGATACTTTTCGCTTCGACAGGGTCTAAAATTTCTCATTGTTGTTACGCAAATATCATCGTCACAGATCGGATTATACGAAGGTGCGATACTACGCCGTCTAAATGAACCAGAACGATAGCTAAATCTGAAAAAATACATCAGTTATTTCTATCAAACAAATAGTCCGATCATTCTCCAATTGCTTCCTGCCATTTTGTGAAAATCTATCTTATAAGTTTCTTCTTCACACGTTTCTCAAATTATCTTGTCGCCACGGATAAATATCATATCTTTTTTTTTCTTCTTTTTAATCATTCACTTTTCTTCTTTCAATTGAAGTATAATAATATAATAGATTATCGTAATTATAGTCTTTGAGGTTACTTATCAGTTCGTCTTTCCGAACTATTGTTATAAAATTCGGAAAAATGAAACTCATAATAATAATAACGTGTACGTTTAATTTATGAAACTATCTCCCACTTTCAGTTAATTCTAATCATTAGTTCATCTATATTCCGTGTCGTCTAGTCTTATATAGTCTCGTGTAAAAATTTTCAAGAGATAATCGTTGATTTAGAAAAGCTATAGCGTAATGATAATCGATTGATAATTGAAGTTAATAATCGAGAATTAAAGTGTCGATAATAGACTCTTTTTCTCCAATTCATTGCATTTGTTTATTCACTTTTTTCTTTTTCTTCTTTTCTAACTTATTAGTACGTACGATTATTAAGTAACTTAACGCCTATATTTGCATTAATTTCCTAGGAATCGATCCACTGGTTATTAGCTAACAACGTTGTGGCGAATAATTCACGTTTTGTTGAATAACTAATTCGGCAATGATTCATCGATTATCGCACAATCAATGATTCTTCAATCATCAATATTCCTTCTTTCATTTCTTTTTTTCACATCGTTACAAAGAAAAACATCATAAGAATAATTATAGAAGTTGAGCGAAAATCATTGAATTACAATAAAGGGAATTCTTTTTGTAAAAAATGTCAAATATCTGGTTGGAAGAATGAAGCAACAAGGACTGAACTAAATTCTTTCATGGAACTTCGTTCAATCTCCCCTAAAATCAATTACGATATCTGAATACATCAACAAATAACTCTCGTAGTCGATTCTTAAAAAGAAGAAAAGAGAAAATTTTTAATCATAATCGCCCAACTAAACTTACTAGTACTAGGTATAATATATTAACAATGATCTTTTTCTCACGATTACAAACAAAACGAACACGCTTGAAGAAAAAGAAAAACAAAAAAAAGGGGGATGAGAAATAAATGGAGTTCTTAAGATATATGTAAATATGCTACATGTATATTACATAAATACAGGAGCCTAATTAAGAGATCAAGACTCAAAAAGAAAAGGGAAAAAGAAGTGAAACTAGCGGAGGATTAATCTCTCTGCGTAAAGAAAAGATACGTTTCACAAAACAGTTTTCCTCTTTGCAATCTTCATTTTCTTCCTAACCATCCTAGCCTGTGTATTCTGTGTATAATGTAATTGGTATAAATGTATAATTTTAGCCTTAATCATAAAATTAATGTTTATTAGCAATATACATGTATGTGTATATATAAGAACATATATGTATTTACATATATACGAGCATGTACATATACATATACATATACGTATATATATATACACGTCTATAAGTAACAATATAAGAATTTGCCACATAATATAATTTTTTTTTCTTCTTTTAACCATTTACAACAGAATCCAGTCCATCTGGCGACATGACTCTAAAAATTATTACAACTATAAATTATTCACAACTTCCGAAATTATTATAACGATAATAATAATTATAATTATTATAACTATAAATTATTCATAGTATTCATATAAGATCGTCGTTCATTAGAAAAGTCCTATTTTTCAATAAATAAGGTTTCTGTGACATTCATTCTTTGATAATGATTTTAAGTGAAATTTTTTACTTATGATACAGAGTGGTCAATGTGGTGACTCGCTGTCGGACTTAATATAATGAATTATTTTTTTTAGAAACAAATAAAACTCGATTTATGAATGCACTGAAAAAAACTAGTAGTAAGTGAAATTATTATCATCCAAATATGTGTAGATAATAAAAAATAAGGCAAAGTGTTAGTAAAAAAAATATTGTCCATTTGTCACACATACTGAAATATAATCGAAATAAGAATTTACTTCGAAAACGAGAATTTAGACAGATTCCCAAGTTTTGTAAGACTATCGCAATAAATTACACTCAATCATCGTGCATACATACACTATCTGTCTTCCTCACTTTAACAATCGTGTTTAAACATTAAATCAACAAAATGACAATAACAAAAGAGCTGCTCACGATGTACATACATATCATTTAATATAAAAATAATATGTAGACATTTGACGCAAGATTGGTGTAAAAGTACAATCATGATAGGCAGATCATGACCGAAGAAAATAAAATTGAAGAACGACGATCGAGTTCTAGCGAGAACCATTGTTACTCGTACCCTAAATTTGATTAAATCTACGATTCTATTTTCTTTTTTTCCTTTTTCTTTTTTTATTATAGCGACACGCTCTTTTTTTTTAGTTTAGAGTAAATCACTCGCTTAAAAGTTAGCTTTATTTAACTTAATCCTACGCCGTTGTATACGAAATGGCAAAATAGACTACGAACGTATTCTATGTACATGAGAAATTCACTATTTAATTGTGGCTTCTTTCATTTATCTACAGCGTTAGTTCTTTCTCTGGCACCATTTTTTTCTTTTCTTTTTTTTTTTTGTTTTTTGTTTTTTTAGTTTAGTATCCATTTCTAGTATCCGTTTTCACGCTTACTCTCTTTCTCTCTGTTGCTTTCTGCTAATCGATCTTCGTCCGTTCGAGACTACTGTAACATCTATTTTATTTTTGTTTTCTTTCTTTTTCATCGTACTCGTTCTTGGTGCTTTTATAGCAATGTGATTTATTATTTATTTTATTTTCTGTATTCATCACAATAAATTTAATCGAATTATTATTAATAGATTTGCTAAAAAAAATGTTCGTTTTTATTAATACAAATATTTTTAATTTAAATATTTTTAAATAGAGACACAGAATGTCAAAAGAAGTAACGTTCTAAATATAAAAATGGTATAGCTGAGGGAATCAAATGGAAATTTTGATGAAACGGCTGCGAGCAAAGATAGGAATTCAATTCTACATTTTTAATTTCTTTGATTTCAAATAATCTTCAATTTTTGTCTTCTTTTATATACATCTTACGAATTATAAAAGGTCAGAATATTGATTGACGAAACATTTTGAAAACTGGGAGACAGAAATATTCACAGATGTATCAAAATTGAATTTCCATTTTCTATCACAATATCGAAGTTGCTTTGCGCATTTACGTGTAAAAAATAACTTACTCTTTGAAATGTATTCATTGTAATAATGAATGATACATAATTTACAAGAAATAACATTTTGTAATCACGTAGAATTATAAAAAGATTGAATTATTTTTGTAGAAGTATATACATATATATATATTACAGGAAATTCTAAATCGTGATGCACAATTTAATATGGTGGTTAGGTTTTAATTCTAAGAATTTAATTAATTAATTTCAAGAATTTTTCTCGAGTACATAATTAAAAATAATTCTAACAAAAACATAGAGAAATGTCAGACTATGTAAAAAGAATATTATCCTTTAAATACAATACAAAAAAATATTTATACGAAGCTATTTATGAAGCTATTTAAGAATGTCCCTATATTGTCTCTATTTTTAAAATAAATACAATAAAATCATACAACTATCTTTAACACGTTTCCCCAGAAAATGTTTAAAAAGTTCGAATTTTTGTCTATTAAACCACGCATCCCTTTTTTGCTAAGAATAACATAATTTTTCTCAGACTTGAAAGCATTTCAAATTGCTCATTGTAAGCATAAAATTAATTCCAATGAACATAGGAATCGCTATTTAGAAATAATTTATTTTTATAATTAAAATCAAGAATCGACATGCAACTAACCACAATTTCTACATTGTTTTTCTCCTAATTTGTATATTTCTAACTATATAATTTAGTTAAGGAGCCGACAGATATTTGATAAAATGTATCACCAACTAATTATAAGTTACTGCACAGAAGTTCACCGACTTGATTCAGTTCATGATTCAGTGATAATTAAAGATTCGTTAGGAAGACAATGAAAGGAAGAAATAGAAAGATATAAAGAACATGGGAAGCATATTTCATATTTTATATATTGGTTCAATAATATCATTTAAGAGGTCGTATCAACAGTTTTGATAAAAGTAACTTGTTCTGTTTAAGTGTCTCTTGTAGCGTAGGAAAGAAAATCATAGATATATAATTTAATGGATTTCAGAGTATCGATATAATTTATATTTCAAAATAATTTGAAAGCAAATTTGTAAATGAGAAACTCTTGAATTTACAAGAAACATGTAACGTGTACTGTCAGTCTTTTTATATTTACTTAAATGAGCTTTCTCAATGATCACAATTTTCTGTCTCCACCACAAAATTTTTAATCAATGCCACCGACTTTTATTATTTATTGCATAAGGCAGATAAATTTTGATACACCTCAAAAATAATACTATTACGGAACTGTGAAATGAAACTTATGAACACATAAATTCACTGATTTTCTGAGATAGTAACAAAATCGATTGTCTCTCTAAAAACAAACGTGGAGGAGTTCAACATGCATGATGTTTTGTTTCAGAAAGAATTCGAGTAATCAATTGATTCGTTCTATTATAAAATATTTTATACTTTGTTTTTTGTGCAAATGATTTACTTCCTACCCTCTCTTAAGCCTTCGATAATTCGAGATATCACAACAATGGATAAAAAAAATTGCATTGTTTTGTCTCAGTTCATGCATTCAGACCCAATGGATTTTTCTCAGTGGCTCCTAGCTAAAGAGAACTCGGACGAAGTTCGATGTAATGATGTAATTTTCAGGCACAATCAGATTTATTTTTAAGGCCACTGAAAAACGAAAATGAAAGAAATTTCGCAGGACATTGACATCTCAATATTGTATCTTCAATTAAATTGTTGCGAACTATTTGAACACTGTCGAATTCTTTTATTTGCTCATTGGATTGGTTATTAGTAAACGTCGCCTACCTCACGAACAACTTATACAGTAGTGTTTTGTTAACTTTATCTAATATCAGATACGGAGGAAGATATATTTCTCGGAAAACCTAAGTATCTTTCTTTTCCAGTAGCTGTTAATATAAATAGCATCTATAATATTTAGCCAGAATTGATACGTGAACGGTGGGAATTTGATCTCGATATATATACATAATTTATTCGTTTTCTTTGTGATGTGATGCTATATGATACATATGACAATTTGTAGATGTGATAGCAAACTTCTGAGCAACAATGAAGATACTTTACGATTTTGTGAAATTGCACTTACATTTAAAGAAACGACGCGAATCAATTTCTATCCCTAGAAATATAGAGAGACGTATTCACATATCGGCTTTAGTTAGTTCAATTTCAAGCAACATTTTGTATTCTATCCAAAGAAGTGAAGACCACTTCTCTTATCCCACATAATGCAACTTAGTTGCTTAGGTGCAGTATGCCCTAGATCAGTGTAATATTTCTTATCCCCATTCTATCCTCACATTAATTCAGGAAACATTGCACAAAAGTAAAACTGTTCTGAGTCTGTTTGAAAAAAAAAAAGAAAAAAAAACAAAGGACAAAAAACGAAAGAAACATACGAAGTGTAAAAAAAAAAAAGGAAAACAATTCACAACTGCCTTGCTACTTTGCTGTGAAATTTCCATGAACGTTAATGAGAAGGAACTTTGGTATCATTCTTTAAGAGTAAAAAAAAATACTCGAATTCAAAAATTAAAATGTTAACAGTTAATTCATAGTCGTACTCGAACCAACTATTGGAGTGTACGTTCTCCATGAATGAAGATAACTCGATTTCATGTGCGAGACGCAGAAGAACAGAGAGGAATGTTTAACAATAAATTCACTTTTGTTGTAAAAAAAAAAAAAAAAAGAAAAAAAAAAGAATTCAAACAATCGTTCTGTGATGCAGTTTTTCTTCAGTTATCACAAATGCGAAATTGTGCGATATAAGAGTATGACATTTGAAATAAAAAGAAAAAAAGATCTCCTTTCGTAACTTCGATCATTATCTTTGCGAACAAAATGTTCACGATACATTGACTGATATAGTGCGTGACTAGTATATTAAAAGACAAGAACGGATCTGCAGTGTCTCTAGGCACTTGTATGCAAGTTTAATGTCGACTTTTTTTTTAAACTCTTTCGTTAATAAGCCACAATGCGTGAAGATCGTCGACAGAGGAAACGAAATGCTCTGATTTTAGTATCTTCCAGTCGTTGGTGACAGAAATATAACATGTGTCATGTGTTTTGAAACGATAACTTTCATTCAATGACAAAAATTATTATACGTTAAAAATATTAGCAGTTTTTCATACCAATAAAGCACGAAGAAACATGTCCAAATTTGAGAATATAATATTTACATGTATAATATGATACAATAAAATACTTATACTGTACGACCATTTACTAAATTGGACTTTCGACTGGAATTTCTTTCGTATCGTACAGTATTTGATATTTCCCTTTCTTCCATGAATAAGAAAGCAACGATCGTTCGATAATTAAACGAAAGAAAACTTTTGTGATAAATCTATACACTATAGAGAGATCCGTAACTTAATCTCTTTTCTTCGAAATAGGAAAATTCACCCGAATAAATGTCTTAAGCGATCACCTGAATTTTTTGACAATACGAAATATACAACTATCATAGATTTTCTCCATGTGTTCGTTCATTCTCGTAGGCGGCTTTTTTTCTTTTTCCTATTGTAATTTTTAGCGAAAATATCTTAATGGATGAACTGAGCCGAGTTTAATTCGATATAAGCAAAAATAGCTAAATATTACATATATTTATAAATACAAGCTTAATGAACTACTTTAAAGACAACTCGATGAATTTTTCTCAGGGATGAATGTACCTTATATTTATAAATA
The DNA here is from genome assembly GCA_036937485.2 of Tetragonisca angustula. Lineage (NCBI taxonomy): Eukaryota > Metazoa > Arthropoda > Insecta > Hymenoptera > Apidae > Tetragonisca > Tetragonisca angustula. The sequence goes on from JAWNGG020000021.1 coordinate 515,697, forward strand.
TATATAATATTTAGTGCCATCTCTGTCTATATGTTTCGTTATTCTTCCGTAACGAACAACAAAGATCTGACTGATTCATCGTTTTATGTACAGAGAGTTTTGTGCTCTTTCTTTCATATAATTCTACATTTACATTCCTGAAATAGGAATACTTGTTTTAAAAAAAAGAAACTCTATTTCCATATACATGGTGTATTTCTCTATTACTTTTTCAAACATGATGTTTCGTTTTCTTAAAACAAGTATTATTTCTATTTCAGGAACAACGTACATATCCATTTTAGCAAATCAAGTAAGTGCTTATGCACTTACCCGTCGGTTTTCAAGTTGATCTAACTTTTGAGAAATCGATGTGCTATCCGTCTTGATTGTGATTAATTTCGTCTGCTCGGACTTTGAAGTCGTCTGTAAACGATTCCTGCCAGTGTTTTGAGGCTTGCCACTCACTTCTTGAGTCTTCGTACACAAGCCGGAACTTTGCTGCTGCTCTTTACTTAAATCTCGTTGATTGTTTAAAGAAAAAGAATTAGAAAAGAAATCTAGTACATTGTAGTAGCGTCTAGAGCTCGAACAACCGTAACTATGTTCGTACAGTATTGGTACGGGTCTCGAGCTTGAGCCGCTATACGTTAATGAAGTATCGGTCAGAAGTTACTCCGGCAAGGTTCTCTCTGTTGCGGTACTCGAAGGGTTAATCGCCCAGATCCAAACGAATTGACTCTGCTACGAGGTTGTGAAAGATTTACTGAATCTACACGAGACTTTTGTGCGGCAGGATTGTTTTCAGAACTTGACGTTGGCAGTGTTACAGCACTGGAACCACCCGATAGTCGACGAACTCTGTTGGAGGGTGAAGCATCACCATCACCTGCACTTTCGGATACACTTCTGTTTCGCCTTTTTGCGGCCTGAGATCGTGAATTTGCGGCAAATGTTTGCAGCATTTCATTTATTTGAGGCTGCAACATTATTGAGAACATTGGCATAATGTTACTTCATAAAACGTGATAACCTTTCGTATTTAAATAGATTTACCTCGACCACTCTAAAGTCTTCGATACTTTTAAACTTGGATAAATATTCTTGTAATTTGGGGTCTACTTGAAGTTGGTCAGAATGTTTGTAATATTTCAGAAATGCCCAGAATTTTTCTAATCCATATAATTGACCTAAAACGAGAAATAAAATGAGTACGTTGTATTGAAAATGAACAATGGTTTTCTATTTAATTAATAAATGCTTGTTGCCATGTTAAATACCACACACGAGACGAAACAGTCTCATGGTATCAACTGAACATTTCATTTACTTTAGCACAGCTTAACCGTTTAGCTATCAATAATTATTATAGCTAAACAACCTAACGTGTGCATTAAATTAAATGCTTTAAAAAGAAAATCACTAACCACTTTCATAATCCTGTATCGTTTCGACTTGGAAATCTTTGTACAAGTGTTGTCTGAATCTCTTCTCTAAACCGTAACTATAGAATCTGAAAAGACATTCTAAACCATATCGATAACCTTCGGAAGCATCTTCTTTGGCTACAGTCCTAAATTCTTCGTACATAGTACGATTGAAATTTTCCCGTAAAAAGAATGACCAAAAACGGAAAAGTGTATTCATCTCTTGAGATTGTCCGATTCCAAGTCTCTTGCGTTCTGAAATACCATGAAAGCGATTAAAACTCATGTATCTGAACGAATTATATTTTAATTGTACACTAAGGTGTTCTCAGATCCGTTTTTCTCTTCATAATATGCCTCAGTCGGGAAAAGAAGACAAAAATAAAATATATCATCATTATACATACTTATATAAAGAAATATAAGTCATTTAAATAATTTAAATATTACGAATACTAATACTAATATACTAATAAGTTAATAAAAATTTATTTTACCTTTCAAGCAACGTGAATGATATTTATGATAAACCTGCTGTGTAAAACCGTTTTCTTTTAAAAGAGCGTGACTCGGATGATGGAAAGTAGGCAATGATTGCGGTGCACTTCCGTAACTACTCGCAAGGTAACCTTCATTTGGACTTGTTCCTGTGCTACTTCTGTAGAATATAAAAAAAATAGAGTTATTAAATCTTTTCATTTTTTAAAATCGGTATTCAATTCCATAACGACATGAACTTACCCTGTAGAATAAGTACGCGGTCGATGCTCCCGAACGTCCATAATCCAACCAACATGATGTTCAACAGGAGGATTATTGCTGTGTCGTGTTTTTCGTTTACGCGGTGTTCTAGGATCTACCGATGGTTCATCCTTTACTACCGCAAAGAAACGTGGAACTCCTCTTCTACCACTCCTACTGTCTCTTCTCGATTTATCATTCCACCGACTTCTGTCTATACGACGATCTCTTTTTTCTTGATTATCTGTAGTTGCTGACATCTGTTAATATAACGATTATATTAAATATGATTGCATTATAAACTATAAAGTAAAAGATCAATGAAATAAATGAGATTGAAATGAAAACGTACCTGTGTTGGAAGGGAATGAGACATTTCTATATCATCTATTGCAGCTGGTGGTGGAGGAGGAACTTCTGGATTAGTCTTTCTAGGCGCTTTAGGGGCCATCTTTTCAAAATCTTCTTGACTAATTACATTGACAGTTTTATAGCTTCCAATTGAAGAAGAAGATCCGTACTATAAGGAATACAATAATTTGAACTTATATATATGCAAGAAAATATTTTTAAAAATGGTTAACTTACTCTTTGACCGTCTTTAATCCATAAGTCTTCTTCATAGTAGTATAAACCATCATTAATAGCTTGCTCAAGATCTTGGGTCATTTTTACTCTAGTTGTCCAATCTCCAGTCCTATCATGACCCTCATGTTTTGGAATGCGTGTTGACATAGGTACTGTCGTTTGTGTAAAGATTAAAAGTTTATTGACATCTCTATCGGACAATTCATAATCTTCATCATCTTCAGACCTGTAATATATCACACGTTAACTTTCATAGATACAGAATAACCTGGAAAAATGGCAATTTAAAGGTAAATAGTAAAGTAAAAACACAATGTTGTACTAGCAATTCGTAATTTCTTTCTAAGACACTAAGTTTGCTTTAGAATAGGAAATATTCATCTTTATTTTAACTTAATCCTCCATATTAATTTGGAGATCGCTATTTTATTTTTTACTTTTTTATAGCAACTTTTATTTTTTTTTATAAATGCTTTTAAGTTATAAACACATGTATGATGAATAATATTCATAAAAACAAGTTATAGATAAATAATGACATACCATTCAGAAAACGCATTGTGCCGGCCAGTTGGAGGTGGAGTATCGAGTTCCTCGTCAAATTGAAAGTCTAATTCTTCTCTCTCTTCACTTTTAACGTTATCAACTTTTTCTTTTTCTTCGTTTTTCTCCTTATGTGATGGTTTCACCCTTCGCCTTACCTAACATTTTCATGAACTCAGTTATCACTTATTACTAATAGTAATAACTTGTTTGAAATAGATCCACAGTTTGTGTTGCAATTTTTATACACCGACATTTCGGGCAAATATTCTAATTTACTTAATCGGTAATATCCTATTACGCCATTTGTTATAAATTCAGTGCATTCTTTATAGTTCTAGGTAAAAAAGTACAGTTCAATTTAAGATCTTGGATAAGTTGTAAAAGTGGAAGTGTGTTTTTTTCTGTGGATTAAAAAAACGCGAATATTTAATTTTAATGTTGGTACTGATAAGACACGAAAAAAAAATTACCTCTTTCCAAACATCATTGACCGATTGTGATTCCCCATTGACTTGCATTTCTGGTACAGAATTTGGACTAGAACACTTTGTTGATGCAGATGTTTTATTCTCTTGTTCTAAAGATTCATTTTTCGAGAACAGCAACGAATCGTCGCTTGATGACAGTGGAAAGCTTTTTACTTTTTCCAATTGTTTTTCTATCTTAAATGGTTCACTTTTGCTATCAGACATAACAGGTTCGTTTGGTATGAACTCTGGTACATCAGGATTTAAACTATCGCCAATCGACGAGGATATGCTTTCGGATTCACTAAGCCTTCCTATTGTCGGGATAATGTGATTGGATTGAAGAACACGCGGAACTGGGGGAATAGGAATCGTTGATAAGGGTCGAGCAGCAGGACAAAAATCGGATTCAGACGTGGAGGAGAGTATTACTTCGTTTTGGGATGTATTAGAAGTATCAAACAGTTCCGAGAATACAGGATTTCCAGTCGCATCCAAAATAGGCCACTTCAAAGGATCTATTTTCGTTCTGACCTAATGAATAAAATGATAACGTTAGTCACTTGTTCTTGGAAATTATTTTAGAGATTTTGCAATAATCTCTTGAAATTGATATTTTATAAAACTAGCAAAAATAATTGGTAACTCATATATCAATCGACTATCGCATCAATAAGCTTTCTAGGATGAATTTGTAAGGAGGCCTACTTTCAAACTCCATTCATTGAACTTAAATTAAGCTCGAATGGTGTCAGCGAATCCTCTTCCATTTGATCTAGCACAAGTCTTTCACCAAATACACAAAATAATGTAGGTGGATTCGAACTGTGATTTGTGCATCATTAGAATTGTAAATATATATTTGTTTTACCTTAAATCCATCCACTAATTCTAATTTATCAGATTCCATAATCGCTTCAATAACAAGTCCAACATCTGTTGTTAAAGTCTGCACACGATGGAAAGAAGCAATTAAAGTAATAGGTAAAAACCCTTGTGCGTCCATCTTACGACGCAGAAAAAAGTCCCTTAAAAGATTCTCCTCACTGAAGTAATATTCTCTGTAAAAATATAAATTTTATATTTAAAAAAAGGAATCGTATATTTTTTCTTTTTTGGTAATTCATCAAACTTACATTTGATTCCTTAGAAATTCCTTAAGTGTCGTTGTATTTATGTTAATAAAATTTGTGTTATTGAAATAAAATGTCCCCATGTAAGCCATCATATAATTAGGATCCAAAAGTCCAAATTTATGCATCTAAAAAGATATATCAATTGAAAATAATTTGTTTAAAGATTTAAAACATTTCATCTTTGTAGCAACATTTAATATCAGGTCTACTTTCGTTACTCGTCAAAGAATATTCTGAGAGATTCCCTTTTAATTTATCATCATTTTCAATGTTATTTATGTCGTCAATTATTTCTACTTTTAGTAAGAATGAACGTAAAAGAACATAAAATTACCTGCATATAGACTTGGTCATGCCTTTGCCTAAAACTACCTCGATAAGCGCCTCGTCCACCACGCCCCCCTCTTCCTCTATAATTTCGTCCACCTCGACCGCCTCTTGCGATGTACGCTGGTCTATCATGTTCCCTATTTCTATACAAATCTATTTCTGCTAAAAAAACAGAATTGTTAATTTAATCTGTAATGCTTAAGATTTATCTATTAAATACCTTCTCCATTCTTTTCCCTTTGATGGTGGTACTTCGGAGAACGGTCTCTTTTACTTCGATTCTTTGTAATATCAATTTCCAACGGTACCCATTTTTGCTTGCTCGCTACAAAAAAAAATTGTTGATGATTCAACTTAACATGACCTCTCACTGATCTTACGCTACAACAAAGAAAAAAAATCAATGCTTATTACCTTTCTTTTTCTTCTCGTTAATATCTACGTGTTCTTCATTATCCTCTTGACAATGATTCTGCTCTTTGTTTTCCTTTCCTCTGCTGTCGACAACATTACTGCTACTTTCTCTGCCATTGCTTGGTTCAACCAAATTATTTTGCTTTTGTGTTGTCACAACTGTCTTCTTCTAAAAAGAAATATTTTTTTTATTGATATGCAGATTATGATATGCAGAGAGGAAATTATATTAAGAAAGAAAATGACTGTGCAAATGCAACAAAACTTCACGGATAACAAATACATCCGCAATGAGGCCGCATTCAATATTACTATAGCAAAATATCTACACTCACAGGTATGTAGCATCATACCTTACGAGTTCTAGCTTTTGCATAGTTTATCTTCTTACATTGAAAGACCCAAATATAATTTTCAAGAAAGTTGATAAATTAAATCACAGATTACAAAGAGAATGTCAGTATTCAAAAAATACTTTAAAAGAACTTTAACCAACCTCTCCTGAAGCTTCTAAAGTTGGCCAATCGCCGATATCCGAGAAATCACTCGCCTATTAAATTCAAAAAGTATATTTTAGTTAGGTTTCATAAAACATAATAGAAAGTTAATAATATTTTGCAAATAATATTTTTAATTCAAAAAAGATCTTTTTATGAGAAAAAGACTGCTATATCATTGCCATTAATAAATTACTACTGTTTTGTCGTACGATTCGAATCGTTATACATACCTTTTGATTAAATTTTCTCCTATCCTTTGACACCGTCACAATAGTGGGATAATTTCCACCGTTGATGCCGTTTTCTGTAAAATAATTGAAAAGTACTTCATTAGAATAAAATATTAATAATAAAATTAATATCAAATTCTTCAACTGAAAATCAATTCAATATTATCACTTATAATCGATTCGTAACTTCGTAAATTATTTCTGTTTCATGTTTCATCATGTATCATTATTCCTATTTATAATTCTACCAAAGATGGTATTTAAGAATTTAAGTTAAAAAAAAGTGATACTTTTATTTATTGGAGTATTTAAGTATTTTCGTGTAAGATAAAAAAAAGGCACTATATATCTTTGAGCCAACGTGTAACTCATGTCTGTTATAATGTCTAAGCAACATATCAACTAAACATCAAGTGCGTTAAAATATCTATATTTAGAATTATTACGCCATTAAAAATGTTCGTGCACATTTCAAGGGGAAAAATAACACTTATATCATACATGTGAATAATAAATAGTTCTGTATCTTCGTTATCAAAAAAGTTTTACAATAATTCTAATAATAATAATGTAATTGCAAATAACTTTTTTATGAACATTCTATTTGTAAATCTTCATTAGTGCTGAAATTACATTTACAATTAAAAAAAGCAATGTATATTTGTTATTTTTTTTATTCGGATTTACTTATCAAAAATGATACTTTTCTCTCAAATAAATTATTCCTTCCATTTTATATTTTTATAGATAATCTTCTTTTCAAATACGAATTTACTATTAATTTACTATTTACTATATACGAAGAGTTTCTCAGCTTTCAAACGGACGTTGTTAGCTTTATATTTTTTTAAATATAAAAAATATAAGCACAATTGTATTAGATAGTTATAAGAAAAGTATAAAATACAAAAAGAATTGTCAAAATGTTCATTGTCAATTTAAAGAAAAAAAAAAATTAAATTTGTTATTCTATGTACATTAGATTCACCACCATTTATTAATATTTACTTAATATATCTTTTCTTCCATAATTGTTAATACATAAAAATCTAGCAACACAAAATTAAGTGATATTGGAGATTTGGTATCCTCTCATATTTTCCATTTATAACTTTCTAATAAAATTTCAAATTAGTTATATTTATTATATTCGTAGAATATATCCTGACAAAATTGGCTGGAAGAAATTGGAATACTGTGTGCATGAAGTACATGTTGGTATAAACGTAATATAATTTGAAAGACGTTTGAGAGAGTTTGACATTATCTTCGATTTCCTTATTTTCTATAAATAAGCGATACAACGTGTGCGTTAGAAATGTGCGAGCGACTTCTCGAAACACACCACACACGTTACGCAAGTGATAGCCGCTGTAAATTCGTTTGTTGACCTGTTTCTGGTCGAGTCGATTTTTCGTTTGCTTCGAAAATAGGAATCAACGCGAAAGAGAAACCAATCGCTGTTATCGTATTCCATGATTCCTGTCGCAGTTTCGATAAGGAGCAATCTGTAATACGATACAAATAAGAACAATCTTAAATCCATCTTGCACAATAATACGTCGAAATAGCCATTTTAGCCATTTGATACTGAAAGATTGGTATGAGCAGAAAAACATACTAATGTTCGGTGTTAGTTACTAGCAGCGATGCTCTCTGAACATTGGATTTGAAGATCCTGATAAATCCGGAATTTCGAGCTTCTGTTTAACGCATGTTGAAAATCTTGAAATCTGAATTTCTCAAGGTCCATCGGATTTTTGAAGATTCGAAACCTATTGACATTTCGGATTTCAAATTTATTTGAGCGTTTTTTTTTTTTTTTTTTTTTTTTTTTACACTTTTAAGTATTTCATCACAGAGAAAGTAAAAACACAAAAACGTTAAAGTAACTCGATTTCTTAAAAACCTAGCCTAAACATTTCAAGCTTAGGTTGGGTCAAGATTAAGTCCTTGCAAGGACACGGAGAAAAGATTACACACAAACATCCTGGCCGTGTTTTTCAACTTCGATTCGCAGGCGAACTGTTTACTAATTGAAATCTTGAAAACTAGTATCATCTCAGCCGGCTGGTCTCCAAATTTACTATAGTACATTCAAATTAGGGAAAAAAAAAACATTTGAATTTCTTTTTCTAATATTATTTATGGAGTGGGGTTTGTGATTGATGGATCAAGTTTGGTAACTTCATTCGGATGTTGCTTCGAAAAACACCAGTCCTCGATCCGCACGAGGTTTCGAGGAAGTGGAAGGATCTCCCAAATATAAAATGTTAGCTTCGAAATTTTTATTAGTACTTTCGGTACTATACATTGAATTCTGCCTATACTGACATGACTAATGTAACAATCAACACTGTAACAGTCATCGTCGGTAAACATCGGAGAATTGTTTACATAATAGTGATATGTCGGTCTCAGTATCTATAGAGTGAGCCACGTAAACTCGGTAATTTGCAACATCACGAAGAAAAATTACCGGTCGTTTTCCGATATCCGAGATAATACAAATCCAACATCGAACTCCTATTTTTACTTTTTTCTTTTTTAGCGAGCAGTGCGAAAAAAAAGATAATGCCCAGAAACGAAATTTAATTATACCGATTGCAGACGAAACACCTTATTAATATTGAGGCCAATATCGCCATTGCGTCATCGGCTATTCGACACCCAGCAACTGCTACAGCAAAAAACACTTGATACAGTAACATACGTGTAGACAGAATTCAATGTATTGTAACTCGTATAAAGTTTCTCTTATTAATATATTCGGAAACTAATAGATACCCGAAACTAAAAATTTTATATTTGAATTCAAATATAAAATCAAAATTGTATGTCCATCGGGAACCAACGAATCGTCGTGAACGTTGCCCAGTCCTTTCAGATTTAAAGCCACTCAGGTAAATCTATTACGGGTTTTTCTGACGAAAGAAGATTTTCCTTGAAGAGAGTAAAAGAAAGTTATTTATGAAAGGAGGAAAGAGATAGGAATGGTTTGAAGTATTGATTTATAATTGTTGTACGTTTTACTACCCCTTGAGGTACACGGAAACAGCCGGCTAAATTTATGATGGCCAGCAGTGAATAATTTGTCACGACCATTTGAATTTTCTCTTTCAGGTATCGAAAAGGTTCCAAAAATAACTGTTTCGAGATGTCTCGTACAATGCAACGATCCTCCCGGGGCTCCGGAAGGAAAAGCTGTCGTTCGAAAACGAAAGGAAAATCGTTTCGAAGGAGAACATAAGACGATCTATGCATTCTACGAGACTAGAGAATTAAAACCGGATTATAATCGAAATACAGAATGGAGAGATAACAGTTACGATATTGATAAATCGATTCTGAAGGAACGAAACCGTATAACCAATATAAACTCGGAAATTGTAAATATTTTCAACCGCTAATTCCCTTCATAATTTACAATACTTAATATCTTAGTTACTAAACGTCACTCACAATTGGCTCATTTGTTTCTCATTGTCAGTCGAAGAGATATATGTATATACCACTGCCATATCGTCACGTATTATCAAATTTTTTTTATATGGAAAAGTCTTTGATTTATCCACTCATTCAATTTCAAAACTTTAATTTATTACATAGTGTGAAGCAGCGCTGGATATAAATTTTATTATTTGCACTTCTTTGCACAGTTTGCATCTTGCCTTAGAGCAAGCGAAAATCTTGCCATAACTAAGAGATTAATAGCAAATAATCGTAAGGAGAGTATAAGAATATCATGGGTTTCGATTCCAAGAATCGATGAAAACTCACGTTGAACAGTATCGCTTCTATTTCTATTTATCTCCATCGTGCCTGTAAGGAGTCTGTTCATACGCGAAACGACTACGTCGGGAACTTGATTCTGCTCACTGAGCAGTCTCCTGTTCTTCGTCTCGTTCACACGTAATTCAAATTTTTACACAGTGTATATAAATGAAGTTTCACCTGCAACTTTTCGAGAAAAGAGGAAAAACCGTGTAGTAACTAAATTCGAAGTATAATATGATCCGCGCACTTAGATAGTCACCTTACCTTTGAAACCGTGCAACAGGTATGGCTCATAACACCTTCACTTTTTGTTGTTTTTATCGTCTTTGAAGATGAAAGAGAATATATGGAAATAAAAATGATATAAATATAAATAAAAAAATAAAAAGAAATAATAAAATGAGAAATAGATTCCTGATCGTGTTGGAGATTTTCTCACGAAGATATAGAATTAATTCCAATGGCACACTCGGAAAATTTTTAAATCCCCACGCTTACACCACGTTAAAATTTTTGGCAAAATTTATCGACATACGTATATTTTCAAACACCTTGCTTTATAGTTATAATATTAAACGTAATTTTTTTCAGTTTTATAGTTTTTTTATATTTTCAAATAAATTATTTGTAGAAAAAAATCTCACTAACATCGTTGAAAAGAGTACAACGACGTTCTTGACATATGCTATGAAATTATAACCGATAACATACATAAATACAATTTACCGACGATGTTACATCTAAAAGTGACGATAAGATTTATTACTTTGAAACCGATAAAAAAAGAAAAGCATTGTCGATGAACGAGTCAACCAGTATTTCCTCAACATGTAATACACGAAACGTTATTATTTTAAAACACATGTTTACATTTTGCACTGCAATGAATAAACGATGTTTCTTCTGTTTGAGAGTTTTCTTTTAAATATATTTTACGAATAGCGTTAGAAAATTTTTTTTGCTAAAATCGGAAAACAAAAAGCCCATCGTGCTACTCCCGTAGCTGTAGCTCGAGAGTCAACGGTGCACTGAGCTACTAGGTAAAAAGAGAGAATTGAAGAGGCGCTTGCAGCGAGGCCAAGCAAGGTAAAATACTGACAGCTGTTTCGTTAGTCTTTAACATGTAAACAGCGCTAAATTTTCAACAACTGACTCCTTCTGTCATTGATTACGAAACAGACAGAATAATAATTTTACAGTCATAGGACGATACAGTTTTGAAATGTGAATTTTTCTACCAATGACTCAAATTGCATATTTTTATGCACTTGCAGGAAATCGGAAGATCCAGACAACATGTAAAGATATATGAAATATCGAAAGAGGAATATTTACTTGTTATAATATTTAACAACAAAAAGAAATTCCTCCCTATACTCTATTTCTTTTATCGTGTTCATAAAAATATAAAATTACACAAACACCCCATAAGTCTGATTATGATTAATCATTTCACATCTGCTATTTAAATTATTTAACTATTTGACTTTGCCTACGAGTGAACAGGTATCAAGTTACATCGACATTCTACCCATCTACCCGTATTTGAAAATCGAAACATGAAACATAAATTCACCACATCAAGAGCTTATAATACAATCATGCTCGTAGACAAACTTATCTTAAATCCACATCTAAATAAAAAAAGGTTTTACATATTAAGAATATATTTTAAAAAATCATCGAAATCAATGAGACAGACCTTGTATCGGTATAATTATCAAATTGTTTTACTTGTTAAATATTGCAATGAATATTACTTTTCAAAATATATGTTCTCACATCTATATCTACACAATCTGTATTTTTTTGCATTTATCACAAATATATAGAAATCCGCAGCCTAATTATCACAAAGTATTTTGTAAGAAAAATTTATTTCAATGTATTATACATATTCTATACTATTTAATTTTCAGATGATTATGACACTGGGGAAAAATTCGACAAATATATGGCGTGACTCGATTCTATTTGATATCATTATTGTAAAATACTGAGATTGCAAATAGTAAACATTTCTTTTTATATAGCGAGACACGCGAGAGATACTTATTATAAAACACAGTAACCAGGCGGAAAAGTTTGATGGCAATCGATTTGTTCCATTTTGTTACATCGATACCTAGGTTAACACAATAACACGCGTAAACGCGTTTGTCAGTTTCCGGTCAATTCAATACAAATCGTGAGTGTCGTACAAGGAGACTGACTACCAACAGAGAACAGAGGAGAACAAAGGAAAACTTACTGTTAAATCTTACAGCACATCGTCCAAATTGATGTCAAAAATGTATGCAAAGCTCAACGTAAAAATGAATTACTTTCCCTCTCTTTCTTAAATATCAATGCAATATATTTTACAATCACAATGAATATATTCAATCGAAGGTCTAAGTGTAGGAATCTTTAAGAAACAGGTTCATTAACATATTGACGATGTCGAATGCCACATGCAATATGTATTACATTCTTTGATGACCATAATATATTCAATTAAAACAGATCAATTATTAATGACTTTAAAAAGGATAACTTGTTATATTTATCAAAATTTTTATAATAATGAAAAACACTACTTTTATTAACGTTAAAATTACTGCAATTGTGTTAGCTTTGATATTAATCACGTATGTTATATTATGCAATCACATTTAAAAGCAAAAGAAAATGATCTTAACATTACAACTATATTTATACAACTATTTATATTCTAATGTGACATAACATACATAAGATTGAAAAGTATTTATTGGGCTCTATGATTCTTCTTTTATTGAAAATAGAAGGTCTACAACACTTAGAACTGGTTTTCCTCTCTCTACTCTCACTTTCTGCAACACATTTGAATTTATGTATATTGAACAGTGAAATAATGAAAGAATCAACGACTATAATTCTTCCTTGCAAACACGAGATTATTACACGTTTGTTTTAATTGTCTAATTCTATTATAAAACACATTTCAGTCTGCTGATGAATAAATAATATGAACTGGTTTCATACGAATGAATATGAAAGAAAAACATTAATTGAAGATTAAAAGGGATTAGATAGTTCTTTATATAAATACCACACGAAAATAGGAGTAAACATATTTCAGAAATTATAGTTTATCTTAGTTTCAGCATTGGCTATAAATATAATTATAGATCTACAAATGATTTGACCATTTACTTATTAGAGAAAATTTTTTAAAATATATTGTGTGTTATACAGAACGTTTTGCAATTACATCAATAGTGTAATAAGATATGACTATTATGATTATATTGATAAAATCTGAAACTAATCTGAAGATATATATATAAAAATTTTATTACAAAAAATTTACTATGCATATACATTTAATAAAAAATTAGTACCTGCTTTTGTGATCTACGAAATAAATGTACATATTTTAAGATTTGTTTGAAGCTTTGCTAATTGATATTATAATACTAATCAGTTTGCTATCGTTATAATGCTGCTGAGTTTACAAAATATTTCATACAATTTACATAATACATTCAAAAAAGATTTGTATAGATTTAACAAAATATTATGTTAACTCTCTTTTCTCTTAGTCATGATCGCTATTTATCAAATAGATCTTAGAGAAATTCAAGAGTGAATGTCTGGATTACTGAGAAAAGCACAATACAATTAGGCTCTTGTAATTGCATTACATATTGTGCCCTACTATCATCCGTTTAAAAAAGAGTATCAATGTCATTGCCCTTGGCATCTTTATTGTTTGCTTGTAACTCAAATAATTTAACTGATAAATGACGATTAAATCACTGAACCTAACTTGCTAGATTTTTCACAATATGAAGTGATAATCAATTGGATTCAGCTACAATGTTAATTAATTTCTTTTTTAGATATTTACTCTGAAAATCTATAGATTTAAAAAACACTACCAAGACCTTGGTCAGCCTCAATTACTGAAAGCTTTAAACTGCAAGATATATTTTTGTTTAGAAATATATCTTTCCTTATTTGTTAGTTTCTTTTTCCTTGATAAGTGTAATTTTAAAAAGTTACCACATGTTGAAATAAACACAGTCAATTCATAATAGTATTAAATAATAAATATATGTTATCAGTGCATATATTTTTCAATGCATCATAAATTAATAAGTTTCAACAATAGAAGCTTGTTAAAAAGCTTATTGTTTTCAATAATATGTACACTTGTACTAACCAGTTAATTCACACACTAGCTCGCCATACTGTACATTATATCAACTACATTGTACTTTCAAACTACATTGTATCTTTATTACTAATCATTCAATCGGTATTTTGTTATTTTATTTCCAAGACTGTAATAAACTTGCTAATTAATCTTATTAACAAATACAGCTCCAATAGCTACGTATGCATCTTTATTCTAACTACTTGTTTTTATCAACAGCTTCGTTTTATTTTAATCATACTATTAATAATTTAATTCCTTTCTATTTTATACTTAGCTCTCTTTCATAATGTAAACTGTAAATAACTTCCCGTTGATTAATATTATTACAATGACACATAGCATTGTTTTGTAATATATTGTACGCAATGTTTATAATTTTCTTAAAATTTTATCTAGTTCAATATTAGTAAATTCTTTTCTTATCCTTTGCTTCTATTTTTATTTACTTTTCTGTCTCTTGTTCTAATATATTCAATTTAAATAACATATTTTCTAAATAAATTAATTAACTAACTAATGTGTCATATTATTTCAAGTATTACCTGTACTGTACAATGTTGGACCAAGTGATCGAAAGTTCTACGAAGCAGAGAAAGGATCGTATGGAAAGGAGATCAAAAATTTGTTATGCAAATGAAGGAAAACTATAGATGACATTTGTGATTCGATTGCCAACATCATTATTCTCTTGCCACGTGTGCTCAAGACTTGTCAATAGTGTTCAGATAACAATCGAATCGACCATTTAAAATTTCCTGCTATTATCGTTTTAATGATCGCACACCTGAATTACCGACGTATGTAAGGTCTACTTATTGTTCTTACATGAAGCGGTAGTATTTTTCCCTAAATAATGTGACAATTGACTAAACATTATAAAAATCTGTTGCATTATATATCGAAATTTGTTCACTTCTGCTAACAAAAGGTATTATATAAGAATATCGCGTCAGACACGGTAAATTTGCAACTTTTACAAAAGCTATGTACAGATTATTATTTGCTTTTTTAATGTGTTATTTCTATGATTAATTTCATTAAATTATACTTTATTCCTAGTCAGATACTTCCTCAATAATTTCGTTCTTTTAAAAACTGTAAAGCTACTCAAAATATCTACAAAAACAAAAATGTATTACACAAGAATTGTAAGATTAATCGCGCATAATGATGCTTAGAATTAAATATCTGCAACTATTTTTAAATTTGGCGTATTGTATATATATGTACGTATGCATTTTCTACGTCAAAATAAGAAAATCAAATAATTTTCTTTCAATATCTCCTTGAATTTTTAAGTAATATAATATATATTAGTTTTTTTCGATACTTTTCATAAATTGAATCCACAAAGCACCTTCTATAAATAAGATTTTTTAAATTATATGTAGACGTTCGTACATAAATTCGTCGATAAAATTTTATTTGCTAGTTGTTTTGGACGAATCATTAAATTTAACTTTTAAAAAATACATTTTACACCGAGTTACATTACATCAAGTATTACATACGATGCCGAATTTTTTTTTTAAGATAAATATTAATCTATTTCTTAAAATATAATGTGTATTTCTTGTGCAAAGATCTATTTTATTTTCAGTCGCAATTTCATCGAAAATGACCCGAAGCATGACGATATAACGGGGTTAATTACAAAAGATCAAAATGGTGTTTATTGACTTTCGTGGAGTTTCTTGATTAAAAGCATAAAAATGTCCACTTTATTACTACTCTTTTGCTTTATTACAATGACTTATCAATAACCGTATGGTTTGTCCACATGTCGATTGTATCAAGACTTATTGTACGACAAATATGGTTGTTAAGAAATATATGTAACTAACTTAGATCCACAATGTTATCATAAATATTTCGCAAATTATTAAGTTGAGTACATAATCGATCACATTATCAAGAATTCGCTGCTTTTTAAAATTTTAACAAAAAAATAATCATTTTAAAAATCCTGATGACCTTGATATCTTATCAACAAGCAAGTTACTAGGCAAGGAAATAGATTTCGGCATCATTTATCACTTCTGACACGATGTTATCTTTTTAAAAAATGTTTTTCTTTATCTTTTTTAAAAATGTGTTTGTGGAATAGGCTATTTAAAAATTTTGAGCGAACAAGTTCTAAAAATTTGTATAGTAGCACAAATAGTAAATATTTCTCAAAAATATTTCTTTACTAATTTTAAAAATTGTTTTAATTAGGTATTAAAAAATTCTTGTATTATAAGTACTATTACATAATGGTAACTGTGAAATTATAAGTCTTCTGCAAATATTTCATTTCTTTTATTATCAGTACTTTTGAAAAGATGCATACTTCTACATATGTACTCTAACTAGATAAGAATTTCTTTCATCATATGTATAAAGTACATGATCATCATAAGATAGATAAAAAGAAATTTATAAAAATTGAACGATTTTTATATTTACACAATCAATATCGTTAAAAAATTTCAACAATTATTTATACAGTAATCTTATCCACAATATTTAATCACAACAAATTTGAATTAATCATGACTTAATCTTCTCAGAATTTAAAAAAAAGACAAACAAGATGAAGATACTTTTGTAAAAGTTCTTTCAAAGCCATACAATATGTTTAAAATATAACGATGTTGAAATCCATTAAAAAAGTGACTCTATTTTATCACATCATAATTGAAATAATATATTACATATACTGTATATGTATTTTTAATTTTGTGCAGACTTTGAGAATCTAATAAGTATATGTATATATATGTAATATAAATAAATATTTTCAAATATAAATGTACATATGGACACTCACCAACAATTCCTTGCTGCTGTTGAGGTTGAAGTACTCTCTTTTCCTTCTCAATTTGTTTCTCTACGGACACTACAGTTGCTGACGGTACAGCAGCGAAATTTGTAGATGTAACCGGTGGTACAATTTTACTTTTGGTCCAAGGATTGACTGCAGGTAAAGGAGCTTCCACGTATTTGACAGGAGCTGATGACTGAATTTGTGACTCTGCCTCTGGTTCTTCCTTGTCTTTAGAAATATCCTTACTTCCCACAACATGGTCCATACTTCCTTTGTCTCCGCGATCTCGCTCTTTATATCCACTTTCATTACTTCTAGTGTGGCCACGAAGAGGATGTCTGTGATCACGATATCTCTGTCTTTCCCTAAATTCTCGCTGCTGTTCTCTTAACTTCTCTTTTCTCCTAGCACTTTTTGGCGCTACTGTTTGGAATTCTCCATCACTCCCAATGTCGCCATTCAGTTGTTCAACGACAGTTTCCGACTGTTGCTCAACTAAATTCTCCTTCCAAGTAACCAACTGATTCTGTTCAACGGCAGGCAATTCATTTCCATAATGTTTCTCAACTTTACTCTGCGAATTGACTCTTTTTCCAGTTCTTTGATAAGACTTCCCCTTAGCAGTTAAACTCTGAGAACCGATGCGATCCCTGATGGGCACAGCTTGCTGCTGAACCATTTGACCGCTGATGTTTTCCTTGTTGTTACCTTTGTTAGCAACCCGGGTGTCATTGCCGCTTTTTGGATTCAAGATACTTGCATAAGAGACTCCGGGGCCCTGTTCTCTTTGGGTACTTCCCTGAGTGCCACTGGCCACCTTGGCCGCCATTTTGAATAGTACGCGCCGAAAGACAAAACACGAGGCCCGAACACGAGGAACTTGGTTAGAAAAGATTTCACGATGTTCAGCTCCTTCTCAGGCGGTTGACGGGTCCTGAGGAACGTTAAACACCCTCGAACACATCAATCTAACCGAGCAATCTCGTAGCCCGATCGGAGATTCAAGATGTTTCGTGTGTTGATTCGGCTTTTAAAACATCAGTCCAAGGGTGCCCTTCATATTACGAACTGGACGCATGTTTTCTTCTTCTTCAGATTCGCGCCTGACGAGACACGTACATGTTAAATTTAACAGACATTCGTGTTAAATTTAACACAAGTGGAGAACGTCAGTCGTTGCTGCTTTCTCTGTTAATGAGTAGAACACCCACTCGTCACGAGGGATCGCTCTTTCCAGAAGGCGCGGCAGGTACACGCGGTCGTTACCGAATACCCGACGCAATGTCTCTTCTTTGCCTTCTACTTGCTATTCTAATTCAATCGCTCTTTGAAAATTCGGCCGACGAAAATTTTTCGAGAAAATGTATCTTTATCGCGATCTTATCTAGCGTACGATGAATCTTCGACACATGTACACGAGGTGGTAGGCTGCGTGGTTAAGAACACGCTGACTCGGCGATTTCACTGGACGAACGAAAATCAGCCGGTACAAATATTTCTCTTGCTGACGATGAATAATTAAACGATGATTTAGTCTACCTTCTTTACAGATGATACACAGGTGCAAACAATACGTGCCGAGCAGAAAGGAGGAAATTCGAGCAGATAACCAGCGTACACTTTGTTAGTACAAGTAATTTTTCTTCTTTGCGTTCTTCTTTTATATCTTGCGGTTATTTTCCTGGCTTGTTTGACGAACAGGCTAATAATTTTGTCACAACGGCAAGCGAGTTCAGGAGCACCGTTCCAACGTCACGTTACCACGGATTACGTAAACACAGCATTTTCGGCGATCTTTTTTCTACGGAAAAGCGGTCTGCAAAACACATGTGGCCAACGCTTACTCCTGGCCTTTGCACGAGTGGCTACACAGTTTCCGGTTTAATCGATTCTACTAGCCAGCCCTGCAGATAGCGCCACTGTATTTCCTATTTCATTAATGCCCGCGCAATTTAAATTAACTCTCGCGGGATTATGAAATAAAAGCATTAAATAGAGAAAAAGTATACTGTATTATTCGAATTTTTTGTCCTATTACCTCCGAATCTTCTATCCGTATTTAAAAATACTTTTATTAAATTAATATTCAATATAATTTATTTCCTATATGCTTATTTACAGCAATAATATGTGGAGTAAACAATATTTTATATTATTTTCTTCTTTGTAAACTTTTATACAGATAACATAATACAGACAAACAATAAAACAGATAGTTTATTCTTTTGTAGATTATATTACAATTCATTTGCGTTTATAAAATATATGTTTGGTCTTCTCTTTATATGTTAGTTTTTTTGTTTTATCAACATTTTGTACATTGCATCATATAAAGAATAGTATCTATGCACATGCATGATTATCTCTCCTCGGTATTTTAATTCATAAAACGGAAATGAAGTAATAAAAATTGTAAAATATCTAAAAAATAGTTTAAATATATCCTTAATAGTATCACAAATAAATACACAAAATTCCACTTCAAAAATAACTGCTTGTTTTAAAAATATCTTTAGATTTATCTAAATTTTAAACATTTACTAAAATTACATATGTATATATCAGCTGATTTGTATAGGATATTTCTTCATTGATCGTTCAAATGCTTCTACTATAGTAGATCTGAAAATAATAAACAAATTAACTATAAATCAAAACTATAAATAATAGTTAAGAGACAGTATTTAGAGTATTTAGTATACAGATTGTTACATTTAACGCGAAAAATAATGGTTGCAAATGTCTTATGAGAAATATCTTACAACGAATATCATATTATAGATATCATACTGTGCAGTAAAGACATTCCATTAATTTATAGCTTTATTTCAATAGTAGCAGGTCGAATTTGTCTTTATCATATAATATATAAGACAATAATAGTATAATACAGTATCAAACGGTCGCTATAATATTATAAATAAAAAAAAATTTGGAGTTTCATTTGAAAAAATTAATTTGATCTTGAAATCTTACTCGTTTCCATTACTCCACCAACAAAAAAATATTTATACCCCTTTATATCAAAACAACTTTTGTAATAATAATATTTTTTTGATAATTTCAATCCCTTACAGAATGTTCCACTATTTGCATTTACGTGCAACACTCTGAATGTATGTTTGTATATAATATAATACATGATGTATAGAAGATACATTTGCATACCTAAATACTTTCTGATGAAGAAGATACGCGGACACATGTCCAGCATCTATATATCGAATTTCAGCTCCTGGCCAGATTTTTTCCAAACTCATACAATCATCGCGCGGTACGTACGCATCATTCCTTGCGCAAACAGCAATAATCAACTCGGTATCAACCGGTACATCGAAATTCTTTAAATGCGTACATTCATCCATTATTCCACACATAAATTGCAATGCTTCTCGTTCGCGCCATTTGCAATCCGAAAATAATGGATGTCTTGGAACTGGTAACATACAAACACCTATTGCCAAAACAATATATGCGATAATCATACTTCTACCAAACCATGCATTTTTAAAGTTAGTATTTCAAACTAACAAATAAGAATACTTATTGTCAATATAAGTATTTATTAACAAGTTGAAATTATTAGTAATATAAGTATCTGTTAATAAGTTAAATATTGGTGAAAGTCGCTTGAATGTGAGAGAAGAATAAAATTAGCATTCAGAATTATTGAATTTTGGGACAACAAATGCATACATTAATCCTGTTTTAATTTTATGTTGGATTAGTATATTATAGCCACTTTTCAATACATCTGAATATAAACTATAGAAGTTTTTTGTAAAAAGAGCAATACGTCATTTTTGATAATATGTTACAAATGTACATACGAACGTTGTCTACCTTTATTTGCATCTTTTAACTTTAATTTATTAGATAAAATATTTAAAGGAAATATCCTTGCTGCTTTTTCCTCAGCAATTTGATTCTTCAGAGTATTGTCTTGGTTTTGTAACTCGTTATTACTATATTCTTTATTATTAATCACAGTTTCAGTGGCAGTTGTAGTACATACTTCTTTAGTAGTATCATCAGACATTTGTTTTAATTCATTGATTCTTTTCATGCTGGAAGGATAATGCTGTGCAAAATGTTGACCAGCTAAAAACGCATCCTAGAAATAAATGAAATATTGTTTTTGTGATTGTATTTAAAAGTCTATTGATTAATGATTACTCACTTACTTCTTTACCTATAATTTTCACCATTTTGGCTAGATCATTTTGATATAGTTCATTTGCAAAATATTGATTTTCTAAAAGCGTCCAATTAATCGAAGCGCTCATTACTCCTTGGGTAAATACTGGTGACGCTGTTGACCATGAAAGACAAGGGATTAATGGAATTGGTTTTGGCCAGTTGGTTGCTGCTAATGAAGCCATCTAAATAAATCAATAAATCAATATGCATTGTTGATGTTTACTATGAAATAATTTAATTTACTGATATTATTGACACCCTAAAATTAAAATAAAATGAAAAAATACGAACATGACCACCCATTGATAAACCTGTCAGTCCTAAAGGTGCAAAACCTTGTTGCTCACACCAATTTAGTAAAACAATTGATTCCATTATTAAGCATCCTCCCATTACAAAGATGTCGCAGACATTATGTAAACAAGATCGTCTATAAACCAGATATATATTAATATATAAATATATATTTGTTTTACAATACAATATATTTTTAGTGCTACAAACCTTCTGAATACAAATTCTTACATTTGATTCTGTGGTTTCCTTGAACCATAAAATGGGTTTTCCACTAACAAAGATGCAATTCCTGATTCCTTTAGAAGAGGTTTGGCAATTAGATTTCTCCTTCTCCAAAAGAACTGAAATTATATCATCGATTGATTCGAACTTTATATTTTTAGAAAAGAATATTATATTTCTGATTAAAAAATGATCTACGTACATGATCTCCTGTCCCAGCAAGGTGTAAACAAATAGGTTTTATTTTATGAGAATACCATTTACGTGGTAAAACCAATTGAAAATGTGAAGTTATTGTCTCATAAGGCATTATATTAGGGAGATGTTTGTTAAATGGACTTTTAAAACTTCCCTCAATGATATGACAATCTGACCACTCTTCATCCTATTTAAATATGTACAAGCATTGCAGATATATGTATTATATCTCTTATAAAATAATTATAATTTTAAAATATTTATATCACATACTTTAGTTATATTGATTGGATAATCACGAGGTATAAGTTCATAACATGTTTTCCTATTGGCAAGGACTTTTCTAAATTCGAAAATCCTAAAATGTAAATTTTGCAATTAATAACTTTATGACTTATGAATTTTATAATTTTATAAGTTTTAAGTATACATTCACATTATTTTAATTCAAGTTTTAAAGTACATTATTTTTGTTCATTTCTTTTCTAAATATTAAATATTATTTTCATTCATTAAAATATTATTATTATTATATACATAATATTATTATTTTCATTCGGACAAAACTATAATTTATTTAAAAAAACATCACCGATAATTTATTTAAAAAAAAAAGAAAAATATCGACATTATAATAATGTTTTTCATTTTTCCATATGTACAGTCCGAGCATTGAACATTCTCGAACACGGTGCGTATGTTCAAAACTTGACTTTGAAATAGAATCAAGGTTATAATTTACTCTTACCTCTTAAGATTTTCGGGGCTACCCCAACCTTTCGTGAAGAATTTAGTCAATAGAATACTCCTGTAAACGGCGTCCAGACGGCTTCGCGGCATTACGAATACTTGATTTCCAAATTTTTCTAATTTTTACTACCGATAAAAAAATTTATTGGCAAAGAATAAATTCCACCAGGATACTTGTTATCCAATTTGTAATCTAATAATCTGGACATTTAGAGAGGTAGCATGAGTACTACCATGTCGTAATTCTTAAAGCGTTATTAACGATGTGGACATTGTTCTTGAACTGGTTGCGAACTTGCCGCGGTTGATTATATCTTAGATATAGCAATCAGGCGATGGAAATGATCGGATTGGGTGACGTGTTGCGAATATATCGCGTATGAACATCCGCTTCTCGCATCTTCAGTTTTAGTACGAATACAATTACAATTTCGACGAATAAGTTCCTTAAACAACAACCATTCATGAGAGGACGTAATCGTCCATTTCGTTACATATTTATGTACGTTAATTCTCAATCCCAATTAAGATGCGCTGGTAACAAAAATTCCATAGAGTCCTTGCGATTTCCAATTTAAGTTCGCCAACAAACAGGCGCCATCTGTTGATAATCTATTTTTTTTCAATGGACAATAGTTGATAGTGAATAAATGAAACAGGTATAAGATTATATAATCTTTTGTCTAAATACAATCTTTTTTCATAAAAAGAAAATAAATAAATTATTGTATAGTGTTAACAGAAGTATTAAAAAGAGAATTCAAAAGAATTACAAATTTCAGAATGCTAATAACTTATATACTTATTACATTAATAAACAATGTCTTCATTGTCGATGAATCGTAAAGAATTTAGATCTATAATAAAAATTTAATTTCTATTCTGTACGAGTAATTTTTGTAAATATGATTAGCATAAATGTACAATTACAACATTGATATAATATCTGACTTTGATTACAAAGAAGCAAAATTGCGTAAAGGGTTTGAACTTTTGGGCAATATTGGTTTAAACGTCAGGTTCATGATCTGTCCTGACTTATGTGTTCAAGCGACAAGGTATATGACGAGACGTCTGTGGTTGAAATAATCTTGTTCTTGGATACATTTAAACATGCCTTTACGTTCAAATAATTTTAAACGATAATGAGAACTTTATTTGAACGTCAATTATTTCTATAAATATATATTGCCATTCTATTATGTACTGTAATATTACAAATATGAGAATGTTAAAACAGTTCAAAAATTGTCAGATCTTGCATGATTCATAATGCATCGAATATTAAGTTCATAACTCGTAATTCATGGTTAAAGTAAGGCTGAGGTAAAACATGTAACATGTAAATAATTACTGTATGTTCAATTTATGTAAATATTTGCATGTTATTTGTTCATCCACTTAAGTGACAATTTATTGAGAAAGAAATAGTCAATTATAAATAAAAAAGCTTGTATACTTTAAACTAGTAATTAATAAAAATGACAATGTCCACTTCTCGTGTTGATGAGCTAATCAATTATTTCAAATCACACAACAAAATTCGAGAACAACAAAGCCACTCTGCCAAAGTACATAGCGTGGGATGGAGTTGTGACGGGAAGCTGTTGGCTTCAGGATCTTTTGATAAATCTGTTTGCATTTTCTCTCTCTGTCCGGATCGTTTAGTAAGTAAATCTAACTAAAACGTCAATCTTCACTATTGCGTTTTGTGTATTGTTTCTTTACTTAATATTGAATTTTGATAAATATTTACTTTAATAATAATTAATGTGAAATGTAAAATGGGCAGTTATCTTGTTTTAATAATTTTATTGTCTATAACTATTTTAAACTGCTCTTAAAACTAATCCTTTTATGTTTATTAGAAACAAGAAACAACTTTCAGAGGACACGGTGGTAGTGTGGATCAATTATGCTGGCACGCCTTTTATCCAGAATTATTGTCCACTGCAAGCGGAGACAAGACAGTACGTATATGGGATACAAGAACTCAGAAATGCACAGCAAACATTAGTACAAGAGGTGAAAATATCAATATATCATGGTCACCAGATGGTAATACAATAGCAGTGGGAAACAAGGAAGATTTAGTGACTTTCATTGATGCACGAGTGATGAAGATCCGTGCCGAGGAACAGTTTAACTTTGAAGTGAATGAAATTTCATGGAACAAAGATTCTGATACATTTTACCTAACTAATGGTCAAGGTTGTGTTCACATACTTAGCTATCCAGACTTAGAATTGTTACATGTAATTAAGGCGCATCCAGGGACATGTATTTGTATAGAGTTTGATCCTACTGGAAGATATTTTGCAACTGGCTCAGCAGATGCATTGGTTTCTTTATGGGATGCGGATGAGTTGTGTTGTTTAAGAACATTTTCACGATTAGAGTGGCCAGTGAGAACTATATCATTTTCTTATGATGGACAATTATTGGCTGCAGCATCCGAGGATCTTGTGATAGATATAGGCGAAGTTGAAACTGGAGAAAAAATTGCAGATATACCAGTAGAGGCAGCAACCTTTACAGTAGCGTGGCATCCAAAACAATATTTGTTAGCATACGCATGTGATGATAAAGATACTTATGATAGAAAACGTGATGCTGGTAGTTTAAAAGTATTTGGATTTGCCAATGATTAAAATAATATTTTTAGACTTTTATATAAAAATATATTATTGTGCAAAAAAGAAAATGATTCAAATTTGATCTTTGTACCTGCCCTAACAATTTTTTATATGTCTTATATTGTTATAATTACATATTGTATATTGAAAGTATATTGCATATTAAAAAATTCAATAATTTTTTTTATAAATATATATCATATTTAGACATAATTATTAAACTAGTGCAATTAATTAAGTACAATTAATTTGACATAATATATATATATATGATAACATTCAACTAAAGATTCTGAACATTTTGTTTTGTTATTTCGTTGCTATGGTAACTAAAACTTGTATGTTACAATTGTTTCTTAACCTGAAAATACCATCGAATCAATTTTATACTATTATTAGTCCAACTTTTTATTATAAAAATTTTTATATTTTCTATGTCATGCCTAGAAGAAACCCAGCCTGATTGTAAATGTCAGTACACATTAATGTTGACAAATGAAATAGTTCATGAGCAATTTTCTGAAATGAAAGACAGTTTCAATCATGTGCCCAGCATTCATGAGGTGGATGAGGAAGAAACTGATGAAGAAGAAACCTGTGACCAAGAGTCAAAAACTCCTATCCTGCAAGATATTGAACAACCTGCAGATTCAACAAAAAGCACTATAGATGAGGATTCCATTTATAGCAATGATTCATTTTGTTCTGATGAGTCTGAGAATGAATCTGAAGGAACTAATACAACATCAAAATCACTTAATGAGTCTCATCTTTCTTCTAGAATCGCTACCTATGCATGTAATCAAAAGGATAGTAAAAGTGGAGAAGAAAGATTTGAAAATATAGTACAAAAAACTGAGATTACAGACTCAGTTTGCTATAGAAGTTCAATATCTGAAGATTGTTCTGTAAAAATCAGACAAATAAAGAATAGAAGAAAGAATATGAGTTTTACAGATGAAGAAATACGAAAGATTGAATGGGAAAATCAGATTCTCTTGAGAAAAATAATGGCACAACAAAAATCAAAAGAAAAGATACTTCATGAGAGTATTCCACCAACACGAATAAGCAGCTCTGCAATAAATAGAAAAAGATTACAAAAAAAAATAGAAAATGAAAATATAGTATGTAATAAATAAATATATTTAAAAGCAATTAATTATGGAATGAGTTAATGAAATATAATATTTAAATTTACAGTTACTTTTGCAAAGGATACAACAAACTAAATCACGTGTTATGAACAATATACTAAAACCTGGTTGCAGACAGACGATTTTATAATTTGTAACAATAATTTTTATACGTCTTAGACTAGTAAAAAATTTATGATTGATGTTCTACTATATATTAAGTATCTATAATACAAACCTTATAATTATAATTTATCTTTTTTTATCATAAAATAAAGTTTTGACTATTAAAATTTTAAACAAGAGAGATGTAAAATTTCCCAAATATATTTTATCAATTTTATAATAAAACACGTTTTAATTTTACCTTAGACAAGTTTTAATATCTTTTTTTTAATAAATAATTAAATATTTTAAGTTACTTTCTTTGAAACATTATTTATAAAAATAAGATTCAAATGATTAAAACACAGCAATTACCAGTCTTGAAGAGTAGGTACACATTTTTATTTTGTTTTGTATACATCACAACTTTGTAAAATATCTTGAAAACTTACCAATGAAATTTCTACAAGTCAAGACTATAAAAATCACAGTTCTCACTCGTTCCAAATAATTTAATTATTACCTTCTTTTTTTGCGACACATCAAGACCAATATGTATGTGTAGAAAATTAAAGAAAAGAAAGAAAAATCAATAAACTAGAAACTCTTACTTTTATATATCCACTTCTTTGATTGATTTATGTTTCGATTAGTAAAATTTTACTTCCAATTCAGACTTTGGTTCGGCATTTTAATCATTAAAAAAAAACGTATGATTTTGAATTAATAATGAAAATTTCAATGTCGTGCTAAAATACCAATAATATATAATATAAATCGATAAATGACAACGTAAAAATTTAACGAATATGAAACAATTTTGCCCAAATTATTATTATGCGAGGTACTATTTAACAACATATCACAAATATGTGAAACATGAATAATAACAAAAACCAGCCTGTAGCTTAAGCGTTATCAATCATGAAAGGTGTTGCTAATAAATACATTATTACTTTCCATATTAGGAAAAAAATTGCTTTAACCAGGTCTAGATATCACAAGATACAATATCGAAAATTTTTGGAAACGAGATTAGTCTTCGTGCTTTTTCTTCCAAGACTCTGAGGATGATGGTGTCCATATTGTACTAAGTGAACGAAATGGATCGAAACCTGACCTCTCCTAAAATAATATTTCAAAAAGTTCAATATATAAAATCCAGATAAACATCTAAATAAAAAAATGACTTTCTTACTTGTGTATCTGATTCTGTTTGTAATGAAGATAATTGTGAAACAACAGGTGGTGCAGCTGCACCCCATGGACCTGCAGCCCATACACCACCTGTATTTATTCCCCAGACACCACTTCTTTCTTCTCCTACTGCTGCTCTAGTGTACAAAGGTTCCCAATTTGTTTCAACAGTTACCCAATTATCTATAAATTCAAGTTTATGACATTTTATGTAATTCTAATTATTATATATTGCGTAATAATAAAAAAAAAATCTATCATCTATATAAAATTTTTACCCTTTAATGTATCCGTTAACATTGGAGGTTTCTCTGAGGACTTTGGTGATTCTAACTGAAATCCACTTGTACTATTGGACAGTAATTTAAGCATAGGATTATTATCTTCCCATAACTGACACCGTGTGTCTTCTTCGGGACTTTCTAATTCCATTAACGGTTCATCGGTTTCTGGAAGATCGTCATATGGAACTAATTCACGTTCGAACTGAAAGGAAGTTTCAATCGAATTGTAATCGAAGAAATATTAATAAAACAAGTTAAATTATTTTTTAACGTACTGGTGGTTCCGCAAAGGCATTTATGAAATAGCTATTTGAATGTTGCGAATTATTCTGCATCTTCAAAGAATCCTGACCAAGTGGCTTTTCTTTTTCTATAGACTGAACACAGAGAGACGGAGATTTTGATACCATTCTATATTCCTTCGTACTCTGCATTAATTCTTGACTCGATTGTTGTTTAATATAATCTATATCTTTGGTGTCGTTATTGAAGACCATTGACATATTATGCGTAGGTGTTTGAGTTTTGTGTAACTTATTTAAGCTCGAAAACGGTGAAATATTCTCTTGATTTCGTGCTACGACATCACTAAACCTAGCTCGATTTTCACCCCAACAAGACGGTGGTGGTGGCAACGGAGCGGAAACAATACCCAGTGTACGCGTTGAATCTTCCCTTTGGCTAGTATTCCCATTCAATGTTGTTGCTGAAATAAAAATAATTAAAAAGTTAATGATCAACAATTAATAAAATCAAATAAAAAAATTTAAAGATTCTGTTTACTTTTTATGTGTCCCTTATCAATGCCTCGACGTTTCTGAGATCCTTTATCCTTCCTAGGAGGATTTTTATTCTGCCGAGGTAGCTTGAAGGATGACTCAACAGTACGGGTTGTATGAATATGATGTTTCATGGTAGACCTTGTATTTGTTTTCCACCTATTTGGATTATTATGTCTTTCTTTATCATATTCATCGTCATCACAGTCACCTTCATAATTATCTCTATAATCTACGCATGGCACAGAAGCAATTGATTGAGGCTTAGTTTTTTTGGTTGCAGGTTTTCTTTGTAGTTTATCAGATTTTCCACAAGATTGATCGAAATTCTGTAATAAATAAATATTCATTATAAAATTGATTTCGTAATTTATAAAATGGATTTCGAATTCGATTAAAATTCTCACCTTACATAACGGTGGATCATCTTGAACAGAACTTTCGGTTGTTGTAGATGACGTTTCTTCCTCTGAAAGATGCACATTCCTCTGATTACTATTTGGTTCAAATTTTTTGAAGGATACGTGATTGTTATTGCTATTTCCAATTGCAGTTTGTTTTCTTTTACTATCTATCTTATTACTTCGAGTACTATTAAGAAGTCCCGTCGTATCAACTTGAACTTCATGATCGACCAACTTCGTCTCCATCTTAACGTTTGTTGTTTGATTCGACTTTCCTTTCCTATTTGTTACAGGACTTATCTTTGTAAGCGTATTTACAGTGTACTTTTTTTCTTGAGTTCCCTGAATATCTGAATATGCGTTTTCTGCAACGCAATTGTCCGTTTGAATCTCTTGTACATTATTCTGTTTTTTATTATTTTTTTTCTTGGCACCAAACGTAATATTGCTTATAACGTTACTGTTATCTAAACTCGATTCTTCGCATCGCTTGAAAGATAACATGTCTTTCGCCTCGGTATCTAACTTAAATCTGCGTTCTTCATCTGCGGACCAGTCAGGGATTTTTAGTCCTTTCTGCACGTTATCTTTATCTTTATACTTTTTCACATTCATCAATGCCCAATCCGGATACGTTTCTTCTTTTTTCGCTATTTTTTGCTTTTCTTCATTTATTAATTTCTCTTTTAAAGAAGTCGAATCTTGCGTTAAATGTACAGGCATGTGCGATAATAGTCTTAAATCTAGAGGTGGCTGAACTGGACTTTCTCTTGAGAAGTTGGCTAAAGCCCGTAATATTCGATCCGCTTCAAGAAACGAAATGGCGAGAACACATATTAATAATATAGATGAAAGACTAATAGCTGCCCATTGCACGGTGTACTCCCACGAAGGTCTTGTAAGCGCAGCTGTACAAGCTTCCAACGAATGCAGAGGTAAAGTAGCGAGTAAATTAAGTATCACCATACCGTTTTCTATATCACTATCAGACCCCAAACTCGTAGATATCAGGAGTTTCCTTTCAATACGTGACAACGTAAAATCTGGCGTAAATGCTATTTCCACCTTCTTCGTAGCGTTTGGGTTCAATTTAAACGGCATACAGTTTAATACTTTAAAACCATAGCCTTCGCACTGTAAACCGTTAATATAAAAATCATAGATTTCTATAGGAAGTTCTCCTGTATTTCTTGCCATAAAGGATCTTTTTACTGTTAGATTTGGAATCGGATTTCGTTTAAATCGTTCTCCTATCATTCAGAAAAACAATAAAACAGTTAAGCAATAAATTTTAAAGATATTATTTTATATTATTTGTTCATAATTAAATAGATAGTAATTTTTGAGAAAATGCTTTCATTTATCTATTCTGCTTAAACGATAGAACGAGGATGAAGAAACGTACATACGTTCACAATCTTTAAGATGTTTATCCGCAAGTTCAAATAATAAAGGCGTAGTAGAACCTGGCTTTCGATTTCCAAATCTAAATTGTGCATTTGCTCCTTGTCCCATTACACGCAATACTTCCAATATAGTCATGTTATTTCTGCAATTGGAAATGAAATAAAATTTCGTCCCTCTAATTTCATGAATGTAATAATGAAATTTACCTAATATATAAAAGTGCGGATGATAAAGATGGTGAGAAAGGTGTGTATGATATTTGTATAATTCTTGATTCCGAAGGTTTTAAATATAAGGGAACCGATTGTGATGCTACTGTAACATCCCATTCTCTTTCAAACCTTTCTCTGTCTGCTATATTTTCTACTAGCTTAAATTCTTCTGCAATTGTAGATCCACATTCTACGCATGTAAACTTAAATCTACACATAAAAAGTATATTTATTCATACATAGATACATAATTTTGCCATAATTTTTTTGTGAGTGATAATCATTTCTTATATTCATCTCTTATATTCATTTATTTATTTAAAAGATACATACTTAGCAGGTAATGAATGATAAAGTCTTGTTCCTTGTGGATAAGTCCAATCCATAACTAATTGTATTATTAAAGGAGTAATGCTTGGATTATAAACTTTGATCGTGCTATAGGATGTATTTCCAACTTGTGTCAAAGGAAATACTAAAGCGATTTTATTTTTATTATTACCGAAACCAGTTAATAAACTGGGCCAATGTGGTTTTATATTTAAATAAAATTTGTGCCCGCGAACTTCCGTTGTATCTAGGCGCATCGTAATATTGTCCCAAGAACGGCCGCCTGTTGAATTAAGAAAACGTGTATATCTGGTATTTAACAAATTTAAATCAGAATCCCTTGTATGTGATGGAAGGGCCAAAGTATTTAACCACTGTTTACCAGCTATAACAGAATGAAAAATATT
Organism: Tetragonisca angustula; assembly: GCA_036937485.2. Taxonomy (NCBI): domain Eukaryota; kingdom Metazoa; phylum Arthropoda; class Insecta; order Hymenoptera; family Apidae; genus Tetragonisca; species Tetragonisca angustula. Next base: position 547,391 of record JAWNGG020000021.1, read on the forward strand.
AATTCAACTAAATCATTAAATTAAAGTGTGGTATTAACTTGTAGTAAAATAACTAACTTACCATTGCTGTCCAATGACAAGCCTAAATAACAATGATGTTTACAAGCCACTGATGGTTCAATTCTTACCGAACCAATATAATTTTCGCCCTTTGTTATAACAGGCATTGATGCTTCCTCCAAAGGTATATACTTTATTCTGTTATCTTTACTCACAGGTGCAATTCGAGTTACTTGCATCGGCTTTGCAAATGTTGAATATACCTTTACTTGCTGTACACAAATTGATCCCTAAAAAATTATTAAAATAGAAATTATTAAAGAAGGTTAAAAACTTAAAAATTTTTGGTGAAATCTTATAATCTCTTACAGGAAAACAATCTGTAAAAATAAGTTTCTTCAAAGAAATTCTTCCATATGCAACTCGCATGTAAACTGGTAAAATAAATCTTTCATAAGTTGTCCTAACAAATACGTCACCCATAATTGTATCTTCCTCGACCATTGGAGTTTTAACTTTAATTTTAAAAATAGCTAAATGACCAGGTTTTATATATTGCTAAAATTAAGTAGTAAGTAACAATATTTTGTTAATTTACGATTATTAAATTGCAATTATCAATTATAACTATACTATTACTTACATTTCCCGTGTGGCTACATACAGTTATATTACGAAGTTCTTTATCCAATAAATCAGCTGGACCTCTTTGACAACCCATAAGTTCCAATACTGCACCGGCCATGTTAACTCCCCAACCATGTAAATCTATGTTAATTGGATTTTGATTCTCCAAAGCAAAAATAGCCTCATTTTCAGTCCCACTTCCCACAGTACCAAAATTCATTGTACCCTCATCACTTTCCCTTTCTTCAGGAACAATTTTCCTTACTTTTCCATCATAACTTAACAATGGAACCTCCGTTACAGAAACGTTTGAATGAATTAAAATTGATGATTCCATTTTCACATTATCAGTTTTCCTATCTTTTGCGAGTTGTAAAGAAAATATATTGACTTTTTGCTCTGGTTTTATTACTCTTGGAATAAAATTTTTTATCTATAAAGTTAAATATATATCTAATTTTAATCTAAATTTCTAATAATATTTTCTTAAAATTCTGTATTGTCATTAATAAAACTTACTGTAAAAAGTGTCTTTACATGCGATGACATGGTGACATTTGTTATAGCTAATGGTAATTTAAACTTATTGACAACGCTAAAATTTCGCGTTTGATTCGACTGGAGAGAACAATAATGTGTAATTGATGCGTTTACTTCTAGTCCACCTTGTAGAACTTGTGCTATCCATGGAATTGTTAGTTTCTGACTAGAACCCCCAGGACCTATGGCTTTTATTACTAATTTTCCTTTAAAATGTTGCAACTCTAAACCAGTCTTCCCTAAGATAAAATATTATATACCATTACATGATATAAAAATATATTATACATTATTATGCAAAATTACATACAGTCATAAATTAATGCTCCTATGGCAATTGGGATATCGGTATCCCCGGGAATAACCGCCTGTTCAAAATGAAGTTTTAATGCTTTGGAAACTGGCGTACTAATTATGTTCTATAACACACAAAAAAATTCTATTGTTTATAATTAATCAAATATTCCATAAATTATACTTAAAAATTATTTACCATAATTTTTATTGGTTTCTTTGCCGAATTTTTCAAAGCAATAGGGTATTGAATGGGAGGTTGCAACGAACCACCCATACCTAAATTAATTACTCCAGAACTTCCACCCCAATGAAGACCAGCCCCATTTTTTACTTCGACTTCGACTGTCACAACCAACACTTCTGATGTATTGTTTACTTTAAGTCTGTAATTGAGATAAATATTAATAATTAAATCTAGAATAATCAAGGACAAGATTTATGTAGTGACACAAACCTAATGTATGCTGTATGATTTTTTTCTGTGTAAGCATTAAAATGTAATCTTATAATAGGCTTTGTTTGATATGGTGGAATTTCCCATAGTTCACGCGAACCTTCTGCTTCTCCCGATGGTAGTTCTAGTTGAAATTCTCCACCACTGCTATATACTTCTAATACCTTTTTAGTAAAATATAAACACAGATAATTATTAAATAAAATAAGAGGTAAACAATTATAAATAAACAATATAAGAACAATAAATCCATACTTGTAAAGCTTCTGCGTGTGGATTGTGCATGTATATAAGTGGAGTAAATGTTGCATTTAAAGGTAATTTAACACCTACTACAGGTCTGAGTCGATACGGACTACTGACACTTATTCCCTTTACCTGTGAAGATACAAAATTATATTATTAATAAAGAAAATTATTTATAGAATTTATAAATATAAATACGATAAATTGCAGTTACTTGATATTTTACAGTTCCATCTGCTGTATGTATAAGAAGATGCGTATCAATATCACCTTCTTCTCTGCCAAGAAAGATAACATCAAATGTTGTATTCCCCAATGGTGGAATTACCTATAGAGATCAAACTGTGATAATGAAACTCATTGTATTTTACTTACATTGTTCTATACTGTTTAAAAGTTAATTAATTTTTCATTCTCTTTAGATATTTTTATTTCTTTTATCTTTTGAAAAGAAGTTCATTTTTATCAATATTACTCGAATCAAAATAAATTAATTGAAAACAATTAAATATTATTATAGACAAAAAAAAATAAATATTAAAATATCTAAAATATTTTTTATTCATTAATTACAATGACATGGAGCCTTACATCATAACAACTTACTTTATTTCGAAAGAATGATGAATGGAAATGACGTGTATTTCCAGAAATTGATAAAAGGTGGATTGTTTTGTTATGATCTCTGTTAAACAAGATCACAGTTTCTTGGTGGGGTATACCAAGTTGTCTAAAGACAAAAATGTCCTCATTAGATGTATATTCATTTATATTTACACTAATGTAATGCAGAGTTAAGATTTATATACCTTTCTTTGAAGTCCAAAACATGTGGTTTGAAATAAACATAAGATAATGAATCTTGTGTTTTATCTTCATCTGATGTTGTATCCCTTAGAAAACAATTAAAAAATTTTAATATATTCAATAGCAATTTTTTAATATATTTGTAATAGTGGAACTTGAAAATAGGAAAGGTATGAGAAAAATTAGTTTGAAGTAATCACAGTTAGTAAAGAAGCATTTAGAATTTGGAAGCTACCATTTAAATATATCATTATAATAAAGCGATTAAAATAGTTTATTAAATGACTAAAATTATTATATACAACTTTAAATTGTTTCATCGTTTATTATATTAAAGCAACTAATTATTTTGGAACATATTCTAGTTTTTATATTGTTCAATTTTTAGCCCTGCATGAAACAAAAAAAAGATACATAGAAAATTACAATATTATACGTAAATATTTTAAAAATAAAGAAGGAAATTTATAATGAAAACCTTTCCTACTTCCACTCACCATTATTTTAATGAGTATTATGCTTACCCAGCCCCTTGTACTGTATTAGTAAAATCCTATAAAATAAAAACTTAATATTATATGGAATCATATAACCTTTCTAAAAATGACTACATATTATCAAAATATAAAAAGATTTTATTAAAATAACTACAGAAAAATAGTCATTATATTAAATTCTTAATATTTTCCAATCTCTTTTTACTTATATCAAAGAATATGATAGTTATCACACTGAATGTTTTTGTTATATGATATCGTAAATACGTTTATTTGCAATTATTTACTTAAGTATAGTGTAAAAATCTTCATTTCTTTTCTTTTTAATTTAATATAAAATAATACAATCTGAATAAAGAGAAAACTGCAACTAACCTTATGCATAGACATTGGTATGTTGTCCAAAAGGTATTGAACATCATTGTCATCCTGTACGAAGGCTATAAAATATTTTCAATTAGACAAAAATTCTAAATAAATTTACTAGTACTTTCACATAGATTATTTAACAGCAATTACAAAATGTAAACAATGTAAAAGCAATAATTAGAAAACATTGCTTGTTATGTTAATCACATAAAAATCTTTTATGCAGTAATAATTTCATTTATTGTAATCAAAGATCAATCACAAATTAAAAAGTGAACTCATTCATTCATACCATTAATACAAAACATTATATGCGTATTATAAAAGTTGTATACAGACTGTTTCTTCATTGTTAAAAATTTTTTGCACGTGTGATATAAAATTTTGCTTATCTCCTAATTCATAATATCAAAGTTGTATTTTTTTTGCTACATAATACTACAAATATTGCAAATCTTTGTCACCACAATTAACAACATAGCCACGATAAAAAAAACAAAACCTCATATTTGCAAGAACATATAAATTCATTTACATTTCAAAAGAAGAAATGAAAAAAGAATTTATCAGTTAACATAGCGTATACAGCACTTTCATAACAAGCAAGTGGAGGCCTTTGAATGTTTTTTGAAAAAAAGAAGATTGATCGACTTTCACAAAGCACCAGACACAAATATTAACGTAACAAATTAGGTTTAAAGTAGCTAATCGCATATTAGTAGATTGCTGCAACGTTATTCGAGGTGTATATTATTGTGACAAAACGAGAATAATTGAAACAGCATAAATACATGCTCACCGTTATTGTGTCCATGTAAGGACGGTCGAATTTGTGACGTCAGCTCGAAAAATGTTAACAAGAGGATGCAATAAAGTACTTTTAACTCAGTCATAATAACAGGCTTTTCACTGTGTTGTTTGCTGTTTTGTCTTTAGCAGAAATGAAAATCCGCTTTCGGCCATACTTTCGCTACTATCGAATTCCGGGATATCGATTCCACTTCCGTCCGATTTGAAACCATTCCGCAGATAAGTTTTACACGGCCGATCTGACAAAGATGGATTGCACACGTATTGCACTGTATATCTTATTGTTGTATCGGTGTACTATTCGTACATTAACTTCTTTCATACGTTAATTTCTCGATCAATTCATCTCTTCAGTAAATAACTTCAGTTACCAACACCAATCGAAGAGTTGTAACCTTTTATTCACTAATTGCGACTTTCAAACGAACGAAATCGTAATTTCAGATACAGTAGAATCGTAATTGATGTTACTTTAAAATATACGAGTGATTTATTGTCCACGTTATATGGCGATTTGTAAATGTGTATTAGCTTAACAGAATATACGCACGTTTATTGTCATATATTAACAATTGCTCGTATATTTTAATGAGGCTACCTTGCGTAATTTCGATTTGTATACTTTGGAATACCTGCGTAGAAGTTGCAAATAATGTTTCATAACTTTATATGAACTGTCCAATCGTGTCATTTTGCTACGAAAAAGTTGACAACTTCATAAACTCCTTTGAACACTTTATTCAAGTCAGAATTATATTCATGTCGTTCAATTTAATTTCATTGATATTTAATGCTAAATTGAAAACTATTTTTATAAGTTAAAAAAAAAGATTGTAGTTTATCACGTGGTCTAGGGGAATATAAGGTACCCTAGTATTTGGCTTTTATTTCAAACTTTTAAACTTCAAAGCTCTATTTGCAAATACGTATTCAGTACATGTGAAGTTTCTAACCTATAAATCTAACCTATAACATAAGTGTATGATATATTATCTTAATAAAGCGAGTATTTTAAAATTTCTAGAAATTTTTACGTATTACAGACTTTATCATAAAAATTTTATATATTATATATATTGGACGTAGATATCTGAAATGAGGAATACAGGCACGTAATATACACGCTAAATGTTTAATGAGATTGTTGTTCAAGATGTGTAATTAATATTTTCAATGATACAGGCAATAGAACTGAAAAGAAGAAACTTTCTTGGATATACAGGAAGAAGACAAAATTACGAAAATCAAAGAAATCAACACAAGAGATAGATGACAACACGGATGATAATAATAAGAAACCTAGGATTATCGTTCGTAATGTACCATTCAAGGTTAGTACATTTTTTGTTATAGCATAAGAAATACATTTCTTCATTAAGAAAGTTTGTAGTTATTCATTTGTGTCATTAGGCAACTCCAGACGATATAAAGAAATTATATGAACCATTTGGTGAAGTATTAGAGATAAACTTTCCAAAACGTGCAGATGGTTCACCAATTGGATGTTGTTTTATACAATTTAAACAGTTGGAAGATGCCTCAAAAGCAATATTCAATACAAATAAGAAGGAATTTCTTGGTATTATTTTAACAAAAAAATTACATATAATTATTATAAATAATTAAGTATTATTATTGATTTAAGTAATAACGCATTGTAATATAATAATATACTGAAAATACATCTTTTCAGGTAGAATAATAAGTAGTAGTTGGGCTGTTTCAAAATCAAAATTTTGCGAAAAATTGAAAAACGAGTTAGAAAATGCAGAAAACTTAGATAATGAGCATGATGCGAGTAAAGGTACAGAAAAAGATAAAGATGAAAGGCATGAAAAAAATAAACAAGTCAAACAGAAGGATCAAGAAGATTCATCTAAACAAAAAACATTGTTAGAAATAAAAAAAGAAAAGAGGAAATTGTTGAAGGAAAGAACTAGAAAAAAGAGGGCAAGGATTATAATAAGAAATTTAGCATTTCAGGTAAAACAATGATATAAACTTACATTGATTTTGCTTTCTAAATTTTTCATTATAATTGTAGACAAATGAAGAAGATTTGAAAAAACATTTTTCCCTATATGGGCCAATAGAGGAAATCAAAATTTTGAAGAGAAGTGATGGCAAAAATGTAGGATGTGCATTTTTAGAATTTGGAAATGTACAAAGTGCAGCTAAAGCTATATATCATGCAAATTTACAACCACTTCTTGGTAGACCTATTGTAGTTGATTGGGCTATACCAAAAAATAAGTTTGTTCAAAATGATTCTACAAAGGTACAGGAGGGTGAAGTAAAAGTAAAGGTAGAAAAAGAAAGTGATACAGAAGATACAGATAATACAAAATTAAATTCAAACGGTGAGATGGATGGGTAAGTAAATTTACATTTTTTGTTTTAAATGTAAGGTTTATATATAACAGGTAAAAATGTAATAAATTTATGATCTTTGATTTGTTATTTTGTAAGTTTTTAAACGTTTTAATAATTTTAATAGTTTCAATAGTTGAATTAAGTAAAATATAATTATACAAAGTGTAATTCTAGCGAAGATGAAAAATTCGATATTATTGAAAATATTGAATTTGATAATGATGATTCAGATAAAGTTGAAATTGAAGCAGAAAATGAAAGTGAAGTAATTGAAGATGATAAAGAATATGAAAACGAAGAACAAGGAAAAGTAGTTACAAAGAAAGTAAAACCACGTTTTGAATCTCATGATGTTTCTGAAGGAAAGACTGTGTTTCTAAAAAATGTACCATTTTCTGTGAAAAATGATGAGCTAAAGCAATATATGGAACGATTTGGACCTATTTATTATGCTCTTGTATGCATAGATCCATTGACAGAGTTTTCAAAGGGTACAGCATTTGTTAAATTTAAGGTAAATTTTTATAAAATATATTCTATTCTTTTTACAAAAGAATTAAAATTTTTTTTATAAATACTTGTTTCTAGAATGCCGAAAGCGCTGAGAAGTGTTTATCAGCAGGAAATGAATTGCAAATGGAAGATCAAATACTTGAAGCACACAAAGCGTTGGATAGAAATGAAATCGAAAATAAGGCAAATTCGAAACAATATAAACAAAAGGATTCTAGAAATTTGTATCTTGTAAAAGAAGGAGGTAATATATTTGCATGTATATTTTGCACGTGATGCAAAATTAAAAAAGAAAAAGAAAATAAGAAATCTTAGTTAGTAACAATTAATCTAAATAAGAAATCTTAGTTACTGCAATATTGTGGTTATTATAACATATAATGTTTTAGTTGTATTGGCCGGAAGTCCAGCTTCAATGGGAGTTTCTGCGGCAGATATGACAAAACGATTACAAATAGAACAATGGAAATCACAGATATTGCGAAATTTAAATATGTTTGTATCAAGAGTACGGCTCGTTGTTCATAATTTACCACCTACACTAAACGATGATAAATTCAGAAAAATTTTTGAACGTCATAGCCCTCCTGCGGCGGTTATAAGAGAGGTATTTTGTAATTTCAATTTAAATATTTAATGTTGAATAAATTTATATTAAAAAATATTTAAAATTTACTTTATAAAGGCACGTGTTATGCGAGATTTGAAAAATGTGGATATTAAAGGAGTAGGAAAATCGAAAGAATATGGATTCGTTTCATTTACAAAGCACGAAGACGCTCTTGAAACTTTAAGAAATGTGAATAATAATCCAAATATATTCACTTCAAAAAGGGTATATTTGAAAATTATAATTTTCTTAATTATAACTTTCTCATATTATTTATTTCGAAAATTATACTGCTATATTATCTTATATTTTTATTTATTCAGAGGCCAATCATATCCTTCTCAATAGAAAATCGAATTATGGTGAATGCTAAACAGAAGAGACTTCAAAAAAGTCAAGAAAATAATCCTCTTTGGTCGGGAAATAAAGAGAAAAGGAAAATGGAAGATACGAACGAAGAAGTTACAACTAAACGGTTAAAAATTGAAAGTGTAGACAAATCTAACATAAAACCGTACAGTGGTACGGTTGGAAAACCTGGTGAAAATAAATTGCGATCGAAACGTAATTTAATAACTCAGGCAATTGTGCACAGTCAAACAGTAAAGAAAGAGAAAAAAATCAAAAAGTCTTCTAAAAAGTTAGAAATAAAAAGAAAACAAAAAATTGCTAATAAAAATGAAGTTAAAGTAAGCATCTTTTTAATTTGTAAAATTGTATATAATAATAGTTATATATGTTTCTAAATCAGGACTGTTCTGTTTTGCAGCCAAAACAAAGGACGAAACTAAATCACGATGACGTGAATTTAGAAAAACTTGTAAATAAATACAAAAATAAATTAAAATCGATAGAATTGAAAAAATCTAAATGGTATGAATCGTCGTAGAATTTCATTGCGTTAAAAAAATAATTTTTGTGTACACAGTATGAAAAAAATAAGACGAGTAAATATTACAGTTCTTATTATAAAATTATCTTCACATTTTTTATTGTATACTCATACATTATTAAAGTTTACTCATTTTATATAATAAATGATAAAAGACCTAAAAAATAAATGTTACAAGCATTCTAATACGTATGAAGGAAACAAAGTATTTATAACTCCCGCCATTCACGTGATACCTTAGAATCCCTCCAATAAGTAATACCTAAAACATCGTCGACCAATAGCATTGTTTCAAAAAATAAAAACGATTCAATTCGAAGATTGAAAAAAACGTTAAAATCAATTATGTCAAGTTATGTTATTTATATTATATAAACATATGTAATATAAATGAATTTGAATAAAATGAAGTAAATTTCTTTTTGTTTCAATCTTAATTATTTGATACTTTCGTAAAATGTCTAATAGTCGGTCGGATCTCTTGAGGAATAAAAGGGCGAGTTGCGCACTTGTCTCAATTGAAAGTGTTCTCATTCAAAAGTGGTTCGTTGTGCCTGATACATCTCATGCAGAAAGTAAAAATTTAAATTAACTAAAATGTGCAACGATTTGTAAGCTTTTAGATGGTTAAAATTAGTGAAAGTGACAGTAATGAAGTTGTGAAATTTCAAACGTGGACAAAATAGGTATAAATTGATATTCTAAATTATATTTTGAATGATTGCTTCTCCTAACCGTCTGTGCGTCGACAAAGTTTTACTTAGAAAGAATAATAGCTCAAAATAACAAATTTTTCGATACAAACTTTTCTTAAAATCAAATTTTAGAAAATTTAGAATGTCGATTTTCAGTATATTAACATATACATCTAAACAAAGAAATATAATACAAATACTATTCTAATAGAAAGAAGAGTCTAATACAAATAAAATTGACAGCAGAATTACCAGAGCGATGGAAATTCAAGTTAGAATTTTTTTTTTCTACAATAGTTTTGTAAACTTACAACTTTTGCGAAAAATTAATAATTAATTTTTCCCTCTCGTTCTTTTCGTTCTTTTCACTCGTTGGTAGTCGTATGAACAAATCAAAAGAGCGCATGCGTCGAATTTTACCGCTCTACGATTACATCCGTGCAATTATTCTTGATTAGAATATTTTGCTTTGATTCTCGTTACTGATATACCAGTCACACACATGTTCCTCTTATTTAATAAATTTAATAAATTAATTATTTATTTAATAAATTTATTTAAATCTTTTGAAATATTTCCTTTCATTATAATTTATTCAAGAAAAATTCATTTTTGTTTGATAGATCTCACAAATCTCAGGACACCGTGTGCATTGCGACTTCTTCGTACGATTTCAGTAAATAGCACAAAACAATTACGTTACACGGTTTCACTCGAAAGGGCTACCACGGTTTTCACAACCGCAATCCTCTCGATTATGCAAACGAAAGCTCATAATTTCGACGTATTATTATTTATTAATTTATTCCAAAGAAAGTAGCAGAAAATTCATAAAAATTTTATTCTTAAGTTCGTAAAAATTCCGTCACCATTTTTTTCTGTATTGCAGACTGAAGATGAGTATCTTGAGCTATAAATTTGCTAAATTAGTAGAACGTAACGTTAAACGATCAAGCAGCGTCGTTAGAACTATAGAAACTTTGACGACAGAAATCGAGGAGCAAGGTTGGTCACGTTGTCGACCTTACGCTGAAATCCCTGGACCCAAACCAATTCCCTTTTTGGGCAATACCTGGCGATTTATACCGTTCATAGGTACACACCGATTTATCTAATTGAACTACAACAGAACTCCGTTTATTGGATTTTTTGCCTGATTAAATGAAACCTTAAATTTGTTTATATATTATGCGAAATCATATTATGTGAACAAAATTTGAGGAGGGTCACTGAACTTCTGTTATATGAACCGGATGTTCGTTTCTCGATTGGTTCGAATAAATGAAGTTTTACGGTATTATCATCGAATTTAACAAATTCGTTCGTCTTATAATAAACATTGAATTGTAATACAGTAAAACTAATTTATCTAATTAATAACGAATCAGTTAATATTGAGTCTCAGATACACTGAAATCATACTTGATCAAATTCTGTTATTCTATTATCTTCTATCATTTAAACAAATAAGAGTAGGATATGGAGGAAGATAGCGAGCCTCTATTATCCGGATTTCTACTGTAATTTCTACTGTAATTCATTTCCATACCGACCTGTCTATTCTTATGCGAATTGTTATGCAGCTATGTGTATATGCATACAAATGCATGTAAGTAGTTCTGATTTCAATGTCTGTTCAGAATATGCAATGAACAAAGAAAGTTAACATATGTGTGATTACGACGGTGTTACGGAATGCAATGTTAACTACTATTATAATATTTTATGCCATGACGACTTTCACATGATCTAAAAATGGAAAATGAATGAATTCGTTTTAGGTGACTTCAAGATCCAGGCAGTGGATCAAGTATCGATGAGATTATACAAAGAATATGGGGATATCGTCAAAATAGAAAGTTTGTTAGGTAGACCAGATATGGTGTTCATCTATGATGCGAATGAAATCGAGCGTATCTTTAGGCAAGAGGAGAAAATGCCATATAGACCTTCAATGCCGTCATTAAATTATTACAAACACGTACTCAGAAAGGAATTCTTCAGAGATAACGCTGGTGTAATCGCCGTGTAGGTATTACATTCTGATTTTATTTTAGAAAAATGTTATTATAAGACCGTTTATAAGAGTGCTTTATGTTCGAATAAAGACTGCAAACTCGATCTTGAGTAATAGGGAAATAAGCGAACTCTTCTGCGATAGAATTGAAATGAAGGATAGAGAAGGATAGAAAACTCTGGTAAATATTGAAGAAGAAGAAATAGATTTCCTCAATATCTGAAAATCCTAAATTTCATTTAATAAAGTATTTGGTTGTCCCAAAATTTTTTCTCATCACTTTTTCGAATAATGTATGCACAATATTTTATGTTTTACATCATTCAATTATGTACATTCTGACCTATTATCTTCCTCCATTTTAGAGTCTGCTAGCGAAATATCATTCGAGGTGCTTTTTTACATCATTTATCTACCACGAAGGAAATTTTTTAATGAAAGAAATAGTAATCAGTTAGAAATATTTGATAGTGTTTATTTGCTTTTCTTTATTTGCTTTTGGAAATTTTGGAGAGTTGTGGCATTACGAGGCTTCCGAAAAGATGGAGGAAGATAGATCAGAATGAATTATACATAATTCAATAGCGTGATGTAAAACATAAAATATTGTACATACATTATTCATTAATAAAAAAACTTTGGGAATCTGATAATTTATGTAATTTATATTTTTTTTTTATGAATAAATGTTTTAAAATGAGGAGTTTCGTTAAAATTTTTCAAGGACGCTTCTACAGTGATTGATATATTACAAATATTACGAAATATAGTAGAATACATCAAATTCAATACTAAATATTGAATAGGTAAAAATATTCTATATTTGCACTTATCTGTGAGCTCTCACGAGTCCAACATGTATACAGACTTCATTAAGCATCGTAATAGTCAAATATTGAAATTATGAGTCTTTCAGTGATATTGCTTAACCTTTCGTTTAGTAAACCACACTGCGATCGCAAATATTTGCTGTGCATATTGAACTCTTCGTCAAGGCGGCGCGTGTTTGAAAACCTGTTATAATATCACTATGCTTTCTGCACATGCTTTAACTCGTGAGCTTTTGTTAGTACAGGTATGTTACAATATTTTGTGTATTGTGTTACAATATATTATATCTATAAACTCTTTTCTGCAATACAATGACAAATAATAATGAAATAATTAGAATATTTAATTAAATAATTGGAATTAGAAAATATTTTGTATAAGTATATATTTATACAGAATATTTGCAAAATATATATTGATACATTCTAATTCTTCTTTGATTATTCTTTGTTATCGTATTGCGAAAGAAACTCGATACTAGAAAAAATAAATTGCACAACATATTATGTAAATACAATGCAATAAGCAATCAGTCATTTACTTAATAGGAAATGATATTCGTGTCAGAAATGGTCATACGTAGAAAAAAAGAAAACTGGTTGAGAGTTTCGTCTAAATAAGGATAGATCTAAACATTACGCATGCTATACACGTCATATCATTTGCTAGAAAGTAAGTCTTATGCAATCAGATATTGATGCGTGTTACGCTATCACTTTTCACTTGCAATTGCATTGGATGTGTATCTTTTCTAACATTCGTGTATGACGAACATTTCCATTGCTTAAATCATATCCTAATTTCTAATTATTTCACTCACTAACTTGGACATCCTTTCATAATGATCAGAACTAAAATTGTGTTGAATTTATTAAGATCAGAACAAAAAATTATGTGTTGTATTGTATTATGTATTGTATGAATTTATTAAGATACATTATTTTTGTTGAAAAAAATGTACCTGCTTAGTGAAATTCTAAATTAAAAATTCTTTAAGTGTTTACAAGAACCGCAGGCATCTCATAGCACTACAATAACATGTAGAAATAATATACATAATTGTATATTATTTTTATATTTCAAAAACTCGGTTTTTCAAATTGTTAATATATAAATTTATATTTTATTTTTGTATGATTTTTTGGTACAGTATACTAAATTCAATTCAATTTCAATTATATAAATCTATATATTGAACAAATCAATTCTAACATTTATCAGTGAAAAGAAAATTAGGAGAAATAGAGCAGAATCTTCGACACCACTTTCTTGTAGATTTCGTTTTTATCTCAATTTCATCGAATTATAACAAATATAACACTATGACAATATATTAATTGATACATTAATTGACAAAAACCGCGTGAAATACATGATAAGTACGAATAATGAAAAGAATATTTCATTGAATAATGAATTTTGTATTTTTCTATAATTTACGAATAATTTTTATAATAGCAATTTTTTTATATAATTAAAAGAATAAAATAATTTAACAAGACTCTTGGATATATGTATATGCATATGTACTGTTACAAGAGGTTTGTGTCGATTATCTAATGTCCTTTAATTTTCCAACTGTCTAATTTACATTTCGTAAGTAAGTTAAGAAAAGGAAAATGTTGTAAAATAACAGTGATACTAACGTAAACGATTGTTGCAGACATGGTGAGAGTTGGTATAACTTCCGGAGCAAAGTACAACAAGTAATGTTACAACCACGAACAGCGAAAATGTACATTAGTGCTATTGAAGAGGCGAGCTTGGCATTTCTTCAAAGGTTCGCCGCAAATGGTCATTTTAATGTTGCATGCACACATTATGTACCTTTCACTTTATCTTGTTATCCCGATTTCTTGCACCCTGCTCGTGATAGGTTCATCTAATTTTTGTTCAGAAAATTTGTAACGTTTGCAAAATTTACAATAAATATGAACCAATTTAAAATATTTATAGTTCAAATTACGATACTGTTGAATCATTGACGCTGTTTTGAAAATATCTTTTCTTTCACATAGTGTTAGCTTGTTTTAGGAAGTTTATTAATTTATTCATCAATTATAATCCTGAAATTTTTTTAAAACTTATCAACATATTTTTAATTTATGAAGACACTTTCCTACATGGTTCAATGTAGAAAACTTAATATTCTATAATAAATATATATTAGAAAATACAACTCTAGTGTATTAATTAAATATTTTAATTAAAAGTAAATTTTTCAGGATGTTTGTAATATATAGCATCATAATAACTTCTAGGATAAAAAAAATACGAGACGAAGATAATGAGGTGCCTGATGATTTTCTAAACGAGATTCATAAATGGTCATTAGAATGTGAGTAATAAATAGCTCCTAGCGGTGGTTTGAAAAAATCAGTTTCTTTTCTTTCAAGTGAAGGTTGACGTTAGTGAAAAAATTTTTATCCTTACAGCTATTGCGCGCATAGCGTTGGATGTTCGATTGGGTTGTTTGGATGATGATGCCAATATGGAAACTCAGCAATTAATCGATGCGGTTACAACATTTTTCAAGAATGTGGGAATATTGGAATTAAAGATTCCATTCTGGAAATTATTTAATACGCCTACATGGCTACAATATGTGAATGCTCTCGATACTATTGTAAGGTAAATTTCAATAAAATACAATATAATTGTAAAACAATTATATTTTAACAAATATAAATGATAAAAATACAAAATATAAACGAAGATCAATTTTTATTTTCAGTATAACGTCTAAATACACAGCGGCCGCTCTTTCAAAAATTAAAGAAGTAAAAAACTCAGCCAAGGAACCGTCTCTTCTACAAAAAGTGTTGGCTTTAGAAAATGACACTAAATTAGCTACTATACTTTCACTTGACTTATTCTTAGTTGGCATCGATACAGTGAGTACTTCAGTATCATTTGCTGATGAACAAATACTATTATT
Organism: Tetragonisca angustula; assembly: GCA_036937485.2. Lineage (NCBI taxonomy): Eukaryota > Metazoa > Arthropoda > Insecta > Hymenoptera > Apidae > Tetragonisca > Tetragonisca angustula. The sequence goes on from JAWNGG020000021.1 coordinate 562,907, forward strand.
ATATTTTATTAGTACATAATTAAATTAAATTTATTAATCTTAATTAAATTGAATCAAATTCAAATCAAAGTTTATTAAATTTCTAATAAATTAAATTTTCAATATCATTTCAAGACTTCTAGCGCGGTAGCATCAACTTTGTATCAATTAGTTTTGCATCCTGAGAAGCAAGATCTCGCTTACGAGGAAGTGTGTAACGTGCTTCCGAGTGAAGACATGCAGCTGAATGGAAATCACTTGGATAAACTGAAATATTTGAAGGCGTGCATTAAAGAGACTCTCAGGTTCGTACGATGATCTTTAAGATTTTAAGATTTAAAATTCTTAAGCTTAACGGTCATTTTTCATCCTTTAAGTACAAAAATTACTCTTGGGACAAGTTACTTTAGACTAGGAAGCTATTTTACAATATTTAATAAAAGAATAATTTTTACTAGAATGTATCCAGTGGTTATTGGTAATGGACGATGCATGACCAAAGATACAGTGATCAAAGGATATCGTGTACCAAAAGGCGTAAGAAAGAATTCTTATATTAATTTGAGTATAATTACTAGTAAAAATTTAACAATTTTGTCGAAAATATTAAACTGCTAAATGAACATATCCTATTATAATTATAATATAATAAAAATTGATTAATAGGTACAGGTGGTTTTTCAACATTACGTGATAAGTAATCTGGATAAGTATTTTCCACGCAGCGAGGAATTTCTCCCAGAAAGATGGTTGCAAAGTGATGGTGTGTATCACAACTTTGCGTCACTTCCTTTCGGTTACGGAAGAAGAATGTGTCTTGGTCGACGTTTTGCTGAACTTGAGATACTCGTTGTTCTTAGTAAGGTAATTAATATATATTAATTGTTTTAGAAAATGCTACGATTGTTGCAAATTGTTTTCCCCGAAACTATTGCAGATATTGATATTGAAATTTTAATGTGTTCAATAGTTTGGGAATCATTTTAAAGTGTGATATAGAGGCGAAAGAGAACAATTCCCAATCTTTTTTTAAAAGAGAAGTACGCATAGCTATAATCACTAGAGGTGTGCGAGAACCCAAAATATCGGGTCAGGTCGGGAACACGAAATTTTTTCAGGATCGGGACGGGTACCCGAAAAGTTTAATAACAAGCTTAAATAATTCGTTAAAGCCCACGTTTTCAACTATATCGAAAGGTCGCAGATCTAAAACCATCATTCGAACAATTCCTTCTGTTATATCTTTTGGTTTAACAATCTTTCGCGTATCATTTTGTACATGCGACAAATTTTATATCGATTCAGTTTATTTTCTAGTACACATACATTATGTGCATATGCATATGCTTCAAATGGCGTAATAAACCAGTAGTATTTGCATACTTAGTTTTAAATTCATGGCAACAATGTGTGCATTCCGCCTTTATATCATCTTTTTCTTGAAAATGTTCCCAAACAGAGCTTCTCTTTACCTTCTTTCTTTGTACGATATCTTCTGCACTACTTCCTGCTACCACAATTTTACTCTCACTATCACTCGACATTGGTTTTAAAGATTTTTAGTCTTTATTAAATTGGACACAGATTTTGAAATATACGTCTGAACTTTCCGAATTTCTTAGCGATACTGCTCAACAGCGTACATAATGTCCAAGTACTGAGCACGCAGTCACACGTTTGTATACATCAGGTCGCACGATTCCTAGAATCCGCGTTTCCAATAACTTCACTGGTAGAAGAAATTGAACTGTGTATTTACATACTTTGTAGGTATTAGGTAGCTATACAGCATTGTAGAGTAGTTCGAGAAATGATAGCCGGGTTCTCGAAATTTTCGGGAATTTCGACTTTTTCGGGAACCTGACCCGACTCGACCTCTTCCCAATTCGTCCCGACCATCAGGTTCTCGATATTTTCGGGTTCTCGCACACCCTAATAATCACAATTAAAGAATTAAAAAAATATTTGACCACAAGTATCAGACTAACGAGAAATTAATATACTCTTTCATTTAAAAAAATCAGGGTCGTGCCATTTCTACTTGTAGAAAACCACTCCCATCACCTTTTCTACTCTTAAAATATTAATCTGTTCAAACAATTTAGCTGGCGAACAGAAAGAAACAATAGAAGAGAAGAAAATAAGCATTTATTAGTAGGGGAATTATAATGAGGTAGCGAGGAGAGAGTAGAGTAGAAAGCAGAATTGTGAAGCCATCAGAGCAGCACATATTTAACAAATTTTATTTACAATGAACTGGAGAGAAACGAGAAAGAAAATACTACGAACCTCCTTCTCTTCAATACCATTATCAAGATTTTAACAATTTATATTTGCAAAAAGTATTGTAATTGAATATCAATTATTAACTTCAAATCAACTTGAATTTAATAATGTTATAAAAATATATGTAAATATATTATTTACATATTATTTGAGAATATATAGAATCTATAGGGAATATACACAATTAAAATACAGAAAATATTTAAAGCGAAAAATTTGCATTTTTTTTAAAATTAATTATCTTAGAAACGGAGGTTGGTGAAGAAAACCACAGTTTTTTTTAAAAGTTTTGTACTTTATATTTAGTTCAGTTTGGTTACCACAAGTTTCGTTCTTAGCCTTAATTACAATCTCCGTTAGTTTGTCAACTGTTACAATGAATGCTCATGAACAATGAACGGTTTATTCCACTACCATTTATCTTCGTCATCAGGTAGCATGCCTTTTTAAACTGACATTGATCTGTTACACGAACGTCCATTTGGATAGTACAAAATATACATATAGTTTTTTTTATTTTGCTGTATTAACTCGGTAATTAGAGTTTTTTTACGAATAGGTGGGTATATGTAATAGTCTACATAAAAAGTACATTACATGAAAAAATTTGAGCTAAGAAAAGTATTTATTATACTCTGCATTATTAACTATTACAAATACATATAACTTCTAATAGTAATAATTTCACACCATGTCAGATTTATGGTCTCCTTCACGGATAATTAAAGCAATGTTATAATTAAAGCAGGTCATTGTATAATGTTTTGATCTAGTAATTTATTGTATCAGATTTATTATTTTTTGTTTAATGACTCGGCGAATATTAATCTTCAGAGACAGGTCATTTGGGATGTTTTTGGGAGACAGTGCTGAAATATTTATTTTTAACAAAATAATCACATAATAATAATCAAATTTACGTTATACTTATATTGGATCATTTTGATTCGCCTTTGGCTCCAAAAATATCATAATGAATGTGGTTTTATGAATTTGAGATTTCTTTGTATTTTATTTCTTAGTTCAGATTAAACAGAACGTTCCTAATTCTGTAAGAAAATACTGATATTTACACGTTATTTTATATAAAATAATTTTACTTCTTATATTAAAATCAAAGATAATAATTTATTTTGTTATACAACATGTGCATTACTTTATAAAAAATGTTGTAATAATTTTTTGTTTCAGATTTTGCAACATTACAAAATAGAATATCATCATGAGAAATTACAGTATTACATTAATCCTATGTATACACCTAAGGGACCCTTAAATTTCAAATTTATTGATAGATAATGATTTTTTAAATTGTTAAAGTACAAATCATGACTATCTTTGGAGCACTTTAAATCTGAGTTCTCCGTCAGGAGCATACATAAACGTAACTTTGTACTTAAGTGGTTTATGATGGTATTCCAATTTATAAGATCTTATCAGCTAAAAGTGAATAAAATCAATATTATTCATATGTATGACTAAACAATATATATGCCTACTACAAACAGTAATAACACAATCATACCTTGGCAAGGAGCACCTGAATTTCTAAATCGGCAAATCTTCTACCTAAGCACATACGCGCGCCATGGCCATAAGGTAATGATGCAAAAGGGTGTAAGCTTTCGTCAGAAGATTCTTTCAGCCATCTCATTGGTTTAAATGTTTTTGCATCTGTTACATATTGTTCCATATTTCCTGTTACCACGGTTGGAAACACGACTTGTACCTGTAACAATAATAACAGGTAATAATTATAACATATTATAATGAACCAAGTCTCTTGAGAAATGTTTATAATAAAATTACTCACCCCTTTTGGTACTCTGTAACCACAAATTGTAGTATCATTTTGCAGTGTTCTACCGTTTCCAATCACCGTAGAATATACTCTAAAACAAATAGGATATTTTTTAAATGAAAAAATTAGATTAGAATTAGACTTTTGGTATATTTTATATTCTAGTGTATTTTATATATTAAAATAGATATAATATTGATTGATGTTGATAGTATTTAACTAATAAGATTGGGATTGTTTAACCTCGTAAGGTGATCAATTATACCGAAAGACTTCACGAACAAAAGCTTTCATATAAATGGCCTTGTCGAGATGATTCGTATTAAGAGGTACAGATGGATCAGGGAGAATTTCAACAAGTTCTTGGTAAATTTTTTCTTGCTCCTCTGGCCTAGTTGCTAATTGATATAATATTGAACAAACAGCCATTGAAATCTGTAATATATCATTAATATTTAGATTCTGTATCGTAATATAACAAAAAATTATTCGTTTTGTTACATACTGTATCTATTCCAACCAAGATCAAATCTAAGGCGAGTATATAAGCCATTTTAGGGTCAGTTTCTTTGGCTAAAATTCTTTCCACCAAAGATAAATCAAATTCGTTGATAGCTTTCTTCGTTCTCAATCTCTCCATCGCTGCGTCAATGTATTTCATGCATATCCTGAAAAACCAAAATCAATTACTATTTTTATTAAACTTTAAATGGGAATAAAAATAAAATTTGAATTACTCGATGAAGTAATCCATGTTTCGTACGTATCGCGACCAAAGAGGAGTGGGAACATATCTCCAATAAGGAGCCTTCAATTCGAGCACTGCTACATTCCTCAAAGCAAATTTTGCCGCGTCGATGATCTTTTGTGGTTCTGAGTCTGGTGTGAGATTGCCCGCTAAACATCCTAATCTCACGTCAAGGGCAACTCGACCTATACCTGTATACATGTACAATTAAACCAATGATTACTAATTTCATTTTTAATTTTAAAAGATTAATAATTATATTTTTGTACCCACATTCCAGAGCCCACTTGTGTATTTCATTATCAAAGTCTGCTGGCAGTTCTCCATCTTCTCTTTTAATTTCTTCAATTCTAAAAAGAGTCGCCAATCACATTTTTATGCAGCTTTTAAATTTATAAATTGCATTATCCTTTTGAAGGATAAAGCTGTAAGCTGTGTATTCATGAGAGCACAAAGCTTTAGATCACCTTTGTATGAAATCAGACGTAACCATCTCGATAGGTGCTATGTATTTCTTCACCGTCTGCGGTTGTAGGACAGGTTTCTGGACTTTTGTACGAAATTTTCTCCATGGCTCTCCGTGCCTGCACAGGAGTGTCAATACTTAATTATGTACACGTTACCTCATTCCTTGTACTTATGGTCTTTTGAATAGTTTCAAGGTCAAGGAAAACCACGTGCGTGACTTATTAACATAAAATTCAATTTAAGCAAACGATGTCAGTATAGTCCAACCAAATAATTATGATAATGCTAATTCGAAGAAATTTGCGTAGAAAATAAACGTATGCATAAGTTATTCCTATTATCGTTATTTATGTGTTCATTACGTTTATCAGATTATTGAAATAATTTAAGCTTCTCTTTTTACCTTTTAGTACTACGAGTCGATTGAACAATAATCCAACAAGTTAATTGGATTGAATTTTTATTCAGAAACTTCTTTAACAAAAAAGTTAACCATTGAGCAGCAAATTTAATTATTAATCAATTTGATTTTCTCTTCCCTTGAACATAATGATGAATATTCGAGATAAAAAATTGCTAGATGCATATTTTATCATATGAGCCGGTCGTTTGTCAAATTGATTAATTTCGCAAAACAGAATAATAAAAAAAAAGAAAATTGAATAACTTCACGAACAAAATATAATCTATATTTTCCTTCAAAATTCCTTTTAAAGTCTAAACTCAATTATTATCTACTCTGTCAAAACTAATTTTTATTTACAAAATGCATAAAATAATAAGTAAAATAGTATATTTTAATAATCATAGTGGCTCTTGAATCCATAATGAAATTTTTGCCATTTAATGGCATTAAATCTAATTATTAAAGAAATTTGTCTTAAATATAGAATATATCAACTACTTTGGCTCCAAAATTTGAAAAGACTTTAAAAAGTGAAGTTCATCACTTTGGCCTATGAACGTGGCTCATGTGCATGTGTAAAGTGTCGACAGTTTAAATAATGACTTTTTCGATTAACAAGTTAATGATTGCAACATTCACTTTACGACATATTTTTTCTGACGCTTATGGTGCGTCGTCTTGAGCTGTGGTCATTTAAGCAAACACTGTATACATGAAAAAGAAGATAATACTATGATCACAATATGTGCGAATAACGAATGAAATACTTGAAGTATAAAACACATACAATGTAACCATTCTTATAAAAAATTATATGTGTTTCATTGCTCTAAAGATTTCATCAAAAAGTATATTCATTAACAATGATTGGATTCGATCGTATAAAGGATAATATTTGAAAAATGTACTTACGACTACGGAAATAGCTATATCTACTGTATCATTGTCACATTTTGTATTATATAGGGTGTCCCGAACTCAAACGGCCAAACTGCGAGGGCTTCTATTTACACGTAAAAAGAAGAAAAAGAAATTACATAAAGTCTGCAAATGTAGTTTAGCCGTTTAAGTTGCAGGATATCTCGTACATTGCATCCAATTACGTACACTCCAACAACTCCAGGTAGAGCTCCGAAAAAGTCTTTCCTCACAACGCTCTTGTAATGCACCAGGCATGGCATAGATGGTCTAAATGGAGTCGGCCCTTCCTGCCTATAAATCTTCTTGATTTCATCAGCGTCGTAAATGAACAACAAATCCGGTCGACCTATCAAGCCAGTCAAACGGACGATCTTCCCGTACTCGTCGTAGAATATCTGCGACAATTTCGCCACGTCTGATATTTGATACTGGCCAATTATTGGAAACAGACGCCAGGTATTTCCTAAGATTGGAATCGGCTTTGGTCCTGGTATATCCTCGTACGGTTTCACCTGGATCGTTGCATCGTGATCGATGGTGCAGTCACTCGTGGTCACCGCATCTACACGAACGCAGGAAGGTGGACGATGAATAATGAAAAGTATGCGAGACGAGTGTGATTTGAATTTGAGATGAATGTTAATGTTACTTGAATTTCAGATGAAAGTCACTGCTACTATTGTTGGGAAATTTTCCCTGCTAACGTCCAGGAGTTTCGACTCGCATTTACTAAAATTAACCATCGTTGGTGGCTTTTATAAAATTAAACCAAACTGGCCATTTGTGTTTCTTTAAAATTAAAAGGCATCTCGAGTTTTGTGGAAGTTCTTAACAGTATGTACAATTTTTTTCGACGAAACTTTGAACATCTTAAAAAGCTATAAATACTTTTCGTTTGCTGAGAGTAAGATTAAAATATGAAAATTTAATTGCATCAGAGTTACGAAGATTAAATGAATTGTGTTTTGGATAAAGTTAACACAAATTTTTGAATAGCTGTTGGTAAGAGTATTTTACAAATGTGATATTGGTATTTACAAAATCTGTAAAATCTTGTAGTATTAACTTTTAGATGTAGTATAATCTTGTAGTATAATTTTCAGCAGTAATTTTTTATTCTATTAGTATAATTTTTAGTACTATAATTTTTAGTACTAATTTTTTGTAGTATAATCTTGTAGCATAGTTTTGGTTGTAGTAAAATCTTGTAGTATAATTTTTAATAGACAAAAAGATTTTAGTTTAAATTCATTACTAAATCATCTAGAATGAAAAATATTTTGCTATATCACAATGCAAATAAAACTATAGTTCTTAACATCGATTAGCACATTTTTAAATGTAAATATTACTTAAGATAGATTAGAGTACACAAATCCATAAATATTATTTATCCTATTGCAAAAGAAATATAATTTTTAAATTGCAAATAGCCAACGGCAAGGTAACTTTCATGAAAAGAAATCTCTTGGGCGACGAACGCGTTTAAAAGAAATTACGTGACACGATTTAGAAATTGCACTTCGACCATCATAATAATAACTTTTCAATAACGATGGGATGGCAATGTTGTTCAAGTACAAGTGAGAAAATGATCGTTTGCTATTTTCTTACCTGAGCACAAAATTCTTCGAAGGTCGTTTCGTGATTGCGTAAATCGACGTATCAATTGTGAAACACGTTTCATTCTATCTAATATAAAAATAAAATTAATAATTATTCGACGATTTTGTAAGAAACATTGTACATTTTGTATAAAAAGTTAATCATTTCTATTTGATGATAACAATTCATAAATGATAAAAATAAGTAAATAATAGAAGGATAAACTTTGATACGGTTAATCAATTTTCTTGTCGAAAAAGACAGCAAGCAAATTTCTCCTCTCCATTAGAAGCGAACTTGCTGTATTTACTTTCACTCTCACATCTCGTGATTTCTGCTTACCCTTTGATTGTATTCTACGCAATTATTATCCTGTTTCTTTTCGAACACAATATTAACACATTATTCTAAAGTAAAATAAAGTTAATAAAATAAAATAAAATATTATAATAAAGTAAAAATAAAGTAAATTTAATAAAATAAAATAAAATATTATAATGAAGTAAAAATTAAGTAAAATAAAAGTAAAAGATTATAATAAAGTAAAAATTAAGTAAATAAAGTAAAGTTAATAAAATAAAGCAAAATATCTAAAGTAAAATTATTAGATATCTACAATAAGATATTAGTCAATATATTATTAATTAATAATAATTAATGTTCAAACAATATAATTTACTCATTTGCTTTCGTCAAATTCCCTTCTTTAACAGTAAATCACATTACATTTAAATATTATGTACTATAAAATACTAAAGAAAATGAGAAAAAATTCCAAATTATTTCTTATTCTTTTCTTTAAATTTACTTCCCACGCGAATAATACAGCGATCTTTATGTTCACAGAGATTCAAGTATTCTCTTTGTGTTTCTTGTTTCCTTTTTTTAGTAACTTTTCTTTTTATTACATCGTGAAGAAAATTTTTCAGCGATTTGAATATTTGAATTTCGAGAATGAGCGTATTTTTGCTTGACAAACATCCGCTGATAAACATCTTTGAAAGAAAGGAACGAATTTAAAATTGTCAAAATTAAAATGAGATTTAAAAATCTCATTTAGATCAATTTGGATCGATCGAATTATTATACAACGGACTGAACTGAATTATTGTACAATTTTCTTTAATGAAATCATAGCAGTTTAAAATATCAACAATTTTTTATTTCAGGTATACGAACAATTTTGAAGAGAAACAGCCTTGACCGTCTATTTATGCGCTACATAATATTACTACCTAGACCGTTTATCAAAATTCTTACCTGCTACTTCTTACCTTGGATTGATCCCGTTATTGCTCCAGGTAACTCCTCCAATATGAACGAAATGTTCACTAATTGCACTGGGCCATATTGCAATTATACATTACATCTAATTTTTCAATGATTCGACGATGTTACTATCGTGCCAAATATTTTTCAACACTTGTCATTCGGTGAAATGAATAAATAATAATTCATTTGATAGATGGAACGCCGCGGACGTATAAGACCGCGGTGGAGTGTTTAGAGTACTCTTCTAGGAAACGAAACTATAGTATGTATCTAACCCAAGTGAACTCCCCACTTTTGTAGTCTCTCCCTCCATCGCTCCGTTTGAATTAGCTGCTCTGGTGGAATCACTACGGCGTGTTGTTCGAGAAGGATGCACCGAACACCGTCACTTCTTTTTAATTCGCGCCAACGTCCAGAGAAAGATTGGAAAAACTTCACTGTGGGAAATTATGCAGATAAAACTGCGTAGCTTTCCTTTATTATTCTTTATTTTTCAAACGCACCAACTTTGTCGGTAACTAAACAGTGAAAGACTGAAGAACGTATTTGGATTTTCAATATTTAACATATTAAAAATATTTAATTGATATTTTACTAATTATTAGTAATTATTACTAATTTAAAAAATACTACTAATTATTAGTAATTTAATAATTATTAAATATAATAATGATTAATTATTATTAATTTAATAATTATTACTAGTTTATTTTATTTTACTAATTATTTTACCATTTCACTGATATTTAAACTAAATATTTATTTATGAATATTAAAATATTTTGGATTTAAATATTTAAACTGGGAAACGAAAGAATGTCGATAATAATATTTATTATTGCAATAGAATATTGCAAGTGACGAATAATTAATTATTAATCACTATGTGTATATGTAGATTTCAGATTCGTAATCAGCGCGTAAAATAAAGATGACTATTAATTACTATAAAAATAATAGGAAAAAAGAAACAAATAAAATTTGCCAGACTGTGATACTGCTTATTTTTGTACTTGATACGTTACGTGTATTGATACATATCACTTGTAATTATACGAGCTACGAATTCAAGAAACACGTTATTTCAGGAAACATAATATTTTTAACCAGGTCATTTCCCTCAATGCTTCTTTATGCATGTAATTATCAATTATCCGCTAAATATTATGAACTCATTTATTATCACTTTTTGTGGTGAAAGATGTTGCACAGGCATTTGAGTATGCAAATGCGTAGAAACACTTTTTAACGGTGACAGACACGATAATTTTAATACCAGGGCTATTAGCTTGAAATATCTAACTGTTACATGCAAATTGCCCTCGTTGAATATAATTATAGTATTATATAATGCAACGTTTGCAATTTTATTAACTATTTTATTTAACTATTTATTGTACATAAATAATTTTATTTTATTAACTATTTATTATATATAAATAATTCTATTTTATTAACTATATATTATACGTAAATAATTTTATTTTATTAATTATTTATTATACATAAATAATTTTATGTAAGACTGTAAGATGTAATCAGTATTTGAAGTTTCATCTATTCACGTATGCGAATGTTTATCTAGCAGAGTGTGACAAGTACTAGAAGAAGAACATTGATTTCAATTTACAACGTTGGCAATGAATTTAACAATATTTAAGAAAAGAGACGGGTAAACGCTTTCGAAGAATTTACCGTAGTGTTTTTATTGCAGGTAGCAAATCAACACTGACCGTATTTATTCTTCTAACATCGTGAGCTTTCTCCACTACAATTACTTTCTTTCTTATCCTGCAATGTATTGTACAAACTTTACGAAGGCTTGAAAGAAGAGTTTCAGAATATTTGCCTGAAATGCGGTACTCATTTAGTTGCTCTTTAAATGTATAAAATAATGTTCTTATTTTTTTGTTATCGAATCTTATTTTCATTTGATTTAATTTATCTTAATTATATAAAATATAAATATAATCTATCTCTAATTCATTTTAAAATTGTTTGATTCTTAATCAAGATTACAAACTCCTAATAATTACAAAAATATCGTGTAAACATTGAATTATACCACCTTTCCAAATAGTAAAATTAGATTTATTTATATTTTTACTTCTCAATATACAACTTTCCGTATTTTTTCATAATTTTAATTTGCAAAGCGACATAGTCAGTGATAAGAAATTAGATACGCATTGAATTCAAATTATACATATCTTATATTTATAAATATTATTTATATCATATAATATTATATTTATATTATAATAACAAATCTATTTCGAAGCAAGATTGGGCGTATTTTGTTTGAAATCAAAACAACAAATAAGAAAGACAAATAATCACTTTGAACAAAACAAGGAACAAGTTTGTTTCAAAGTAAGAACGAATGCAAATAAATTCCGATATCTCGTTTGAAAAATAAATTATTTCCAAGTCATTATTTCTAAAAACAATGCAAAATAAGAGGTAACAATTTCTGTATAAATATATATGTATTAGAATAGAACAGACTTGCGTGTTATTCAAATAATACATTTCAAAAGTAATGAATTGAATAAGGTGTATATTATCCTTTTTAACTAGATATTACTCGATTCGATTTATTTTATATTTGAAAAGGAGGGAATATCGAATCTTATCATTATGTCGCTTTGCGAATTAAAATTTCCTGATTTTTACATTGATGAGAAGTTATGAAGTTGCATATTGAAAAGCTTTTGAAAATTGTCGTTTCACGAGAAAGCTAAAGATTGACACTTTGCTTTACACTATGCCTGTACTGGACCCTCGTATATCATTCGAGCATTGTCCAGCCCTGATTCCCAAGCAATAACTCAACGTTTGCAAATCTTAATCAGAAAATTTGCAGAAGGAAGGTCGCTCTGTCGTGGAAGGCCCATGAAAATTCATTTTAACAACTGGACAAAATTTCACTTGTCAAAAAGACAGAGCTAATAAAGTTTGTTACCTGTCTCACGAAACATTTCGGATTAGTTGAGCTTCTTCATTGTTCATTTGCAGGCTTAATATCTTTGGGATCAAGGTAATCTCAAACAACCGTACTTTTAGAAATAAAAATTTCCACTTCATGTTTCAGGAGTGGGGGTTACCAGTATATTAACAAGTTCGCAAGGGTTGAAACAACCATTTGCTCATGTTTCTTGTTTACATCGACGTCGTTTACGCGAACGGTTTCCTTCACACTTAAATGTGCGGTGATGTGTCCAGAGAAGATATCGAACGCCTGTTTCCTAAGCAGTCGTTTAGAGTTTGACAATTAATTTATTCGTGGTTTTCGTCCTCTCTGTTTCTTTTTTAAATTCAAAATTAATTTATTCGTCTTCTCTGTTTCTTAAATTTAAATTTTTTCGTCTTTCCTGTGTTTTTAAATTTAAAATTAATTTATTCGTGATTTTCGTCTTCTCTGCTCTTTTCCTTTTCTTTTTGGGGTGATTCTGACCTGCATATTAATTGAAAATGTCAAAAGCAATGTCAACAGCGTGGATCAGGCGTAATATGCTGCATATCGATGATAAATGTGTAAGTTGATTTTATATATTTGTAATTATAAGTAAATTTTATATATTTAATCTCTATATTTAATCTCTCTTTTTTTTATATTATAATAAACTGTTCAATGATTACGATAAAGAAAATATTTTCCACGTAATTTGGATGGTATCAAGAGTATTCTGCAAGAAAAGTTTTCAAAGTTATCGATGTTCCTTTCCGCTTAATTATATATTTTCATTTGTTGCATCGTGTAACTGATGAGAAAATATGTTTAGATATGTAAAAGTAAATGTGGAGTTTAATTTGAAATTCATGTGAAGAACGCCGGTTTCTCTCAGAGACGTGAAAACGTATGAATATAATGAAAATGTTTCTCATGGCACAAAGAATATCCAAACAACTTGATCAAGAAATTTGCCAGCATTTTATCATTCCTTTTATATAACTTAACATGTTATAAATATTCGAAGCGTTCTCCTTTTCTGTCAAAACCAACGTTTTCTTCAAGTATGAATTTCAAGTTCAGTTTAACTTTGATTTTCGGCGTTCGAGATTATTTCAAGGTCAAGTTGTTGTAAAATGTTGTACAGTGTTACAATGATTTGAAAGAAACATATAACTCTATATGTATGTATATATGTATAAAAGGAAAATTTATTTGGAAATTTTAAAGAAATTTTGAAAAAAAGAAGATATTTTCTAAGATGTTTAGGGAATACTTAAATGGATGGTACAGTTGATGAAAAATTACTTCAATCACGTAGTTTGTGCACAATTTTTAGATTTTGGAAAATCTAAATATTTTCATAAGGTTCATTCACAATAACATAACTTAAAACATAACCAAAGAACTTACTTTTAATTTACACAATTTTTAATTCAACTGCAATTTGTATAATTCCTTCTTTGATTTATATAATTTGTATTATTCATTCATTTTTAATCCAACTCAATTCAACTTTAATTTCTTTCAATTTTCTTCTATATATTATTTATACATTATTGATTATCACAAAGAACCAGAGATAGCAATTAATTTATAATCTGTCTCAACCATAAAATTGAAGAATCCCTCAAGGGAAAATTACTTTTATGTGATTTTCATTAGTAGATATTAATAAATCTGAATATTTTATTAATTAGTTTTTTATTCTTGTTCAATAGGACAGAAAATTAACAGAAGCGGAATTGAAAGTCAAACAGTCTCTCCAAAGGCTATCAATTCCAGATTGGTATTTAAACAAATACACAAGTCCGCCGAAACTATTAAACACTAAGCCGTTTGAACTTCGTCCATCACCCTGGAAAAATTCTTCGCCTCAAAGAAAATGTACATTAAATTCACCGTCTTCTAGTTTATCAGGTATTTATTAATATATATATATATATGTATTTATTAATATGTTCGATATATATATATATATATATACAGGATGTCCAAAAAGGTTGGGACCAAACTTAGACTACGTGTTAATGAGGTCAAATAGATGAAAAAAGTTCATATGAACTTTTGTCCGAAAATGCTTTATTGAAAAAATATAGCCCTGTATATATAATATATATTAAGATATTAATATATTAATTATTAATATTAATTTAATATTAATATATATTAATATATATAAATAAATTAATATAATTAATATATATTAATATAATATATATACATATGTGCGGGAAATTAATTTCGATATTTATTTCATATTCAATATCTCATTTTTAATATTTTTTTTTAGCCGTTAAAAAACTGCCTGACTTTCTTTAGCGTACATACTTCTGTAGAGTTGCATCTTTTTTTCGAAGTTTTTATGCTAATTGTTAAATACTTGTTTTTCATTCATTCTTTCAGTGTGCGAAAACATATTTAAGACACATAAGCGTTGATTTATTTATCACGAATTTAAAGACAGTTTCTTATAAGATATTTCATCAATATTGTTTTTCTTTTTTTTTAGCAAAATCTCGTATCTCGTATTTTAGTTTTTTCGAAATTATGAAAACCATGTCAAACGTATATTGATAGAACAGTTTGGTACAAGTATCTGTTGCTAGTAAATATTCTGTTTAATAATAGGATATTAGTCGAACGTTCAGATTATTTGGATAACGAGGATTCGAATATAAGAAACTCTATTGTAACAAGAGTTTACATTTATACATTTTGGAATGTGTATATAACACCGTTCAAATATTCACTAACACCTATGAGTCTTAATTTCAGATGTTGAAAGAAATCTGAACGAGGAAACTCGGAAGGCAACAAAAATGCCTATCAAGAAAACCACGTGTCATCAGCAGGAATTGCCGGCAACTAACCGTAAACGGTGCGCACCCAAAGAAGGAGAAGTTTTCGACACAGACATCCCTATGGCGAAGTATCCTAAAAAAATTAGCAGAACGTTCCCCAAAAAGTCGCCCTCCAGAAAATTCTGGAATCTGAATCTCGTTTTACCGCCCGGGCCGAGGATCAACTTTTCCAAGGAGTTTGAAAGTACGTATTTGGACGACGCGAAGGAGTCAAAGGCCTTGCAGAAACAGACAAAGAGCTCGAAGAAAAATAACGCGACCGAGAGAGGCAAACAAAAGGAGAACGATGTGTTTCGAGTTCCAATAACTCCGATAGAACCGGCGGATATGGAGTTTAACGTTTGCGCCACTTCTACGCCAAACTCCTCTTTCGTGATAACAGGACCTAAAGAACTGAAGAGAGTTCTTTGCGATATTACTACCAAGGATTTCTCTACGTCTCAACAAGACTCTATGAACAGAGCGATGAATCTGTTGAACACGTCTAAGAGTATTCCAAAGTCTAAAAAATTGTCCCCGAATATTTTAGAAAAGGCGTCCATTTTCGAAAGTAATTCGAAATTGAACAATCTCGATCGAAGTTACGCGAGAGCTTCGTCCGACAAGTTGCTGTCGGATGCGAACATTCAATCGAACTCGGTTCGCGCGAAGACGTCTATTTTCGAAAGCAGTTCAAGCATCAATAACTTGAATCGAAGTTACACGAAATCTTCATCCAACAAGGAGAAACTGTTGCTACCGGCGGATATTCGAGAAACGAAATCGGTTTGCGAAAGGACATTCATCTACGAAAGTAACTCAAGTATTAACAACGCGGGGACATCGTCCAACAAATTGCCATTACGGAGGAACATTCAATCGACCGAGTCAATTCGAGCGAAGATGGCCATCTTCGAGAGTAGCGTGGATAGTTCTGACAAGAGTTACATAAAACCTTCAATCAACAAAGTGAAACCGTTGCCAGCGAAAAATAATCGATCGACCAACTCGGGCACGAACAATCGAAGTTACGTCGGTACTTCGTCCGAAAGTCTGAACATTCGATCAAGCAACTCGTCAACGCGAAGTTTGACCACACCAATGTTTGAACATCCCCCGATCCTGGTTCGCGAGTTAGTGAGGCAGCTGGAGGATCCTCGTCCGCCAAGAAGCAAGGCGAGAAACAGGAGCCCCGACGCCGTTAGGAGTTCGATTAACATCGAAGGGAAAATGTTTGACAAGGAGCTGCTAGACACCTGTCCTCGAGAGAAGAGAAGCAACTTCAACGAAGAATGGTCGTACGCCAAGTTCCTAGGTTTAAGGAAGAATCCCGCGAGGAGGGGCAAACAATCGACTCGCGAGGGGAACACGATACAGGAAATTACTCGACTCTTCGAGAAAGCGAGGATATCGCGACGCAAAAGGGGCTCTGGTTTGACTGATAGTTTCGTGATGGAGCTAGCGGACGCCCTGGAGAGAAAGGACATGTCTGCGATCAAGAAGATAACGCGCCAAGACGAAGAAGACAGCTGCACCGAGTCTTACGTCACGTCGACTTTCCCCCAGGACACGAATGATTCTCTCGATGGTTGCGATCAACAACCATCCACCGCGATATGCAACGACGTTGAGAGCATAACAACGACCATGGGGAAGCTGACGGTGAAAGAGGAAACTGAGCAGAAGGGAGACGATGTCGTTTACTGGATACCGATACGCCAGCGTAAGATACCGAGAAGCAGCTCCCTGTTGAGCATTATCTCCAAATTATCGAGCAATGGTTACTCCCCGTGTATCAGCCCGATCAAAAGCGAGGACGAGGTCGAACTTTCGCAACGGACAAAGTGCGAAACCCCTGGCAAGGAGAACGTCGCTAAGAAGCTGTTCAAAATCGACGAGACCGTGGTGATAGATTCAGGCTATTCTGATAGATCCGAGAGGTCTGTACTAAATTCCGTGCCATCGGCTGCGAATAATACCTGGCACGACGATTTCGAACCTGAACGTAAGTCTAACAGGCGAAAATGGTCACCGAAACCGCTATCGATTGCCGGACATATTTATCGCGTTCAGTAAATTTTTAGCATTGTGATTGGATATAAATTCGTGATTTTATTCGTTTTTATTTTATTTTATTTTATTCGAGAGTAATTTTCCATTTGACTAGGTGGAGGATACATAGCGAAAATGAATTTGCACGAAACGATATACGAGAATGTTCGATGAAACATAATGTTCTCTGGAATTGGTGCCTTTGAAAAGATTTTTCAAATCGTGCCTGGCGATTTGAACAAATGCCAGCATACTCATCGGTAGTCACTCTATGCTATTTAAAAGTAAATAGTCTTATAATTATAGAGCGAGTAGTTTTACAAGTATAGGGAGTTGATAATGACATTACTAACAATTTTAAGTCGATAATTCTGTAACTCCCTTGAATTAAAAACGTTTAAGCTAATCGTTTTTTTTTCCTTTTTTTTTTGTAACATTACAAAACAATTGTCCGACAACATATTTCGGAATCAACGCAATTATTACTAAGGTCTCAAAACCGATGGAATGTGGAAATTGAAATGGAATAAAATGCACAAATGTAAGACTAATTTTAACGTTGACTCACTTGCCATACTAATAAAATGATGCAAAACTGGAGAAAGTTTTGTTTATTTATTACTATGAAATTAATAAATAATGTTAAATCTATTTAAGGAAAAATTGTAAAATAGAATTTCTTGCGAGATTTTAATGTTTCAGAATTTCAACGATGCTAAAATTAAGATATTTCGATATTTTTAACATATTTTACATTTCTCGCGATACGAAACAATATTTTTGAAACGGCGTTCGCAGTACTTGTTATAATTCTAGAAAAAAAAAAAAGTGAAATGATATTGTAATAACGATATAATGTAACAGCATGATTAAGAAAGAATAAAGCCAAAGATGCGAAACCAAATAAAGTTATACATTTTTCCCTTCAATTGTTAAGACCAATAATGCTTCAAATGTCGATTCCCCCAAGATTGAGGATTTTCAATTTTTCAGTCACTACTTAAAGTAATTCATCATAGTTGATCCAGCTAAAGTTTCCAGTACAATGAAATTTTCCACACAAGGTATTTCTGGCTGAAAATTTGAATTTTGGTGGCGCTCCCGATACAGAGGCTTTTCAATTAAATTTTAAGAGGATTCAGAATCTGTTTCTTGCGGCAAATTTTAATTTTGTATTGGGAGCACATTATTTTGTACCAAGTGATAATTAACAAATTCGTAATATCAAATGTATCGCCATCTTTCGATGAAGAGACCAATCCATACCTTAAATGTTAATGTATAATTTCGAAGTATACAGCCGTGTGTGCACGACCTTTGACTATATTTACTATCTGCCGGAGTATAACGAATAGCAAATTTAATTACAGACGTTGTCATTACGGTGTTAAATGTCGTGACGTAAACACAAGTACAGGCCAAGCAAACATAAGTATAGAAAGTGAAAAAGTAGAGGAGAAAGGTTTGCTAAATTAAACACGTCGACATTTGAAATAAAAAAAGAGAGAGAGAGAGAGAGAGAGAACTGATAAAGAGAAGATGACGCTACGCTCGAAATCCACGTCGCACATTTTGGAAATTCAAACGGCGCAGAACAAGAGGAAATTACAAGAGAATTCTACTTCGACTGAAGACAAATACAGAACCTACACTGTGGAGGATTTTATAGAAAGGAGGAAACGTTTCTCAGGGAACGTCAACGACGAAACGAAGAAGATACAATCCGTCAATAGATCTCAGAATTTCGTGAAGAAAATAATTGCTTCTTTCGAGAACAAGAACGAAGTTTGCAGAGCGAATGACGAATTTTTCACGAGGTATTACGGAAGGAACGACAGAAAGCACGACACCTCTGTCAAAATGAGAAACAATGAGGCAGAAGTTCCTCCTGTTTCGAGTGTCGAAGCAAGTAAAATATATCCGGAAGAACTTGCATACTTAAACATTGAAACAAAAAATTGTACTGAAAGCAACAACTCTCTAAAGTCAATAGCTGAAACCTTCGACGATCAAGAAAATAATTTCAAAATAAACGAGAAAGATAGGAAACACTGTAGGAGGGTTTATGTACAGTGTGATTCGATAAATGACATCGAAGGGAGAGCGTGTTATGATCCCTCTACGTTCGATCCTAGACGAGATCGAGTCGAATTGCAAAATCGGACAGGCGATATTTTGGAAAGTGGTCCGAATAATCGCAAGGGGGATACGTTGGAGAGAATTTGTAAATTTGAATTTACGAATTTGAAGATGGAGAGAGATTCGAGAAGGAGTACTTCCAAGAAAGGGTTCAAGGGTAGAAATAAATTCTTTAAGTGCTTCAGGTCCGTGATAAAGTGGAGGAGGTCAGAGGTTAAGGACAGATCTCAACGTTTTATGTTTCACGATGATTCGTTTGACGAAGGGACGAATAGGGCTCGTCCTAAAAGTAATAAAATATCGAAGAGCTCCCCATACGAAACGATCGTGTTTCAAGAAAACCTTGAACAGGTGAAATAATATAAATTATATGAAATATTATATAAATATATATTACAAGTGTAAAAATATATATTTATATAAAAAATAAATATATAAATGTGTATGTATGTATTTATGTATATATTTTTTATTTACTTACGTACATATTTACTATGTATCACTATATTTGGTATATGTTTAAAAAACGGTGAAAATATACCGCCATGTAACATATAGTAAATATATAGTATGTAAATATTTACGTACATACATATTTAGTTATTTATTTGTTAGGATTGGATATTTATTGAGTAAAATTGTATAATGCTTTGTCTTGATGCTTATGTAAGAAAAAGTCTAACAATATAATAAATGTAAAATGAATTAATTCATGAGATAATGAAAATTGCAGACAAACGAACATAAGGCAACAATTCATCCCATTTATGAGGGCAGAAGAAACAAACGACTCGCAAAGAAAAATGAAGACCGTAAACGTTTTATGATACAAGGGAATATGGACAATGTCGTGAAACCCTCCGCGATCAAAAACATAGTAAAGCACCTGTCTCAATTTCCTTAGAAACCTCGCGTTAATAAAAAGAAAAGCTCATTAACTATCAAAGATGAGCTATTTAATTCAATTGTATAATTCGTGACTAAATGATGACCAAAACGGAATGCTTATTTAAAATATTGACTTGCACATTATTGTGTGAAGATCAAATTATGTTTGCCAATATCGTATGTTTAATCTTATAATATATGTCTATAATGTTTTAATTAAATGAGCGAAGAACATTGAAATCTTATATTAACGTACGATATTTCTTTTATAAAATTATACCATTGAATGCCTACTTAATAGTTACTTATAAAACGGTTCCTCATATGGATTTTAATAACCTTGAGAAATTAATTGTTACATACCTAAAATTCGTAATGGATTCAAATTACGTTTGAGCCAAATTTTGGTTTAGATTTGAGTTCAGAATTGATACCAGAGCAGTGATGTCTAAATTGATTACGCCGTTTTATATACATAGCAGAGAAGCTGCTGTAAAAATTCTGCTTACAAAAGAAACAAACAAAAAAAAAATTAGAAGAAAGGTAAGAACGGAATGAGCCTGTAATTAATTCCATTGAGAATCACTATCGGCGCAGTTAAATAGTATGCTGTTTAAGCATGCACCGTGTGGATCACCCTTACGATAGGTGCCGGAACTAATTTATATTGTTGTCCTTATAGCACACTGTTGCCCTCTTTCTCTATCGCGCGAATAAGTCTATCCTTGTCATACGCTATCGCCCTCCTTGTTTATTGCGCGTATATGTCTGTCCTTGTTGCACGCTGTTGCTCTCCTTGTCTATCGCGCATATATGTCTGTCCTTGTCGCACACTAGGGCTCTTGTCTAATGACGCTAGTGGGACAAGGACATCTTTCGATCTATTGAAAAAAAAATTCAATTTTTTACACACACGTTTTTCAAGGACAAAACATACATAAAAAGAAAGCGGGGAGTCTAATTTTAAGGAAGCATATAAAAAAGTTTGCAAATTATTCCTCTTAATTAGGTTTTTTTCGTGATTAGTGCGAACTGTCACAAAATGGACATGGTGGCGCCATCTAGCGATAACTCAGTGGTATTAATTATTTATAAAAAATACTTATTTTTTCATTTTACGGGACAAATAAGGTATGAAAAGAAAGATCAAGGTATAATTATAGTAATACAATCACAAAAGTTCACAATTCATTTCGCTAAATTAGATTTTTTCGCAAATGACAATTTCTGTTTTACGAGGTAAGAAACACTAGCGCCGCGTTGTGGCAGACCGGTGGAACTAAACGCTCTATGATCATATAAGGAAAAGAGTCAGTTTTAATTTTTCACGCTACTAATTTGCACTCCACGGGCACATATTTCAGAGATAATGCTACCAATTACGTTCACAAGAAATTTGAATCTAAAATTCACTATCGTTTGCGCAAAATTATGCACTCACTACTGACACTACCGTTCACGTAAACATAATTGAAACATTCTTTATATACGTAAACTATACTTAAACAAGACATAAAACGCAAGCTTAGTCTCTAAAATCAGAAGCGCAACTATAAGAGTTCAAAAATGATTCTTCTTAATTAATTTCTTCTCGTAATTTGTGGAAAAACAGTCAGCTGTCAGTTTCGAGGCGACGGTAGCGCCATCTATTGATAACTCGTTGGCACTAAAAACAAAATTTTCCACTTTTAGTACCGCCGAGTTATCAACAGATGACGCCACCGTTGCACCTAATCAGCGATCACTCTTTTCCTTATATGATCATAGAGCGTTTAGTTCCACCGGTCTGCCACAACGCGGCGCTAGTGTTTCTTACCTCGTAAAACAGAAATTTTCATTTGCGAAAAAATCTAATTTAGCGAAATGAATTGTGAACTTTTGTGATTGTATTACTATAATTATACCTTGATCTTTCTTTTCATACCTTATTTGTCCCGTAAAATGAAAAAATAAGTATTTTTATAAATAATTAATACCACTGAGTTATCGCTAGATGGCGCCACCATGCCCATTTTGTGACAGTTCGCACTAATCACGAAAAAAACCTAATTAAGAGGAATAATTTGCAAACTTTTTTATATGCTTCCTTAAAATTAGACTCCCCGCTTTCTTTTTATGTATGTTTTGTCCTTGAAAAACGTGTGTGTAAAAAATTGAATTTTTTTTTCAATAGATCGAAAGATGTCCTTGTCCCACTAGCGTCATTAGACAAGAGCCCTAGTGTGCGACAAGGACAGACATATATGCGCGATAGACAAGGAGAGCAACAGCGTGCGACAAGGACAGACACATACGCGTGATAGACAAGGAGGGCGATATCGTGGGACAAGGACAGACATATCTGTGCAGTAGACAAGGTGATAATTGTGTTATTAGAATTGAATTCTGTAAGAATATATTTAATTTTATACAAAATAAAAAATAATAATATATCAAATTTTACAATTTGTTTTTCTTGGGGATTGTGAGAGAAATGATAGCAATTATAGAAGATGAGAAAGTAATTCTTTTTATAGAAAGAATCATTTATGGTGATTCACTTGATTGCTATTTTATGTTTAAACGAATTTAAATATGTTTCATTGCGTTTGTGGTATTAAATAATAAGGACGGCCCTCTATGTGAAAATGCTCGATGTTTTAACAGATGTATCTCGCGCATGAAATACAGTAAACCGTACGTAAAAGCTCATCGTAGTTTGTCACAGTTAACTGTCCTTCGTGTGTAATAATTTTGGTTGTTTGTCAATATAATTACGTACAGGATTTTTTTCACAAATTATGCAAGAATTTCCTTACGTGTTGTCAGAATACGAGGAAATAAATCCTCTTCTTTATAAGCCTATTAATTCAACTCAACGAATCAAGGTATTTCCTTCAAACTGAAAACTAATTCTTATGCAGTAATACATCGCATCGTTTATCACTCGTTAATACGATATTCGTAGTATTTTTATTGATTGTATTTCTCTCCACTCACTGTGCTTATGTATATGCTGTTGGGTTTATTACGATTGATTTAGAGCATCATATTACAATTACGCAAAACACTTTAATCGTAATCATTTTTTAATCTCATATGGCATGTGTACTGTTTGAAAAAATTAAATTTCAATTTAGCATTAAATGTATTCTATGCAACAAATTATAATGGAAATTAATCAAACTAAATACCTGCTCTTTTGAAATAATAATTTAAATAAAACTAAAATATATGTAAATTTTAACTTTGGTTCAGAGTATAATGTTAATTCAAAAAGATTAAAAAATATTGATCTTCCAATTACTTTATTAATATGAAATTAATTGTGTTACAGTATACATGTTTCAATACATCTCCAAACTATATCGTATTAGGTTCAACTAGTGGCAGTATCTACTTATTTTCAAGGAAACCATGCTCCTTTGTACAATTGATACCCTTATCGGTACATAAATTTTTCTTAATTTATTACTAAGAGATTAAACAATTTGTATGTTAATTTAATGTAAAAGATTTTGAAAACAGCATTTTTAATTTTTATCCCTATAACAACAGGAAGGAGCAGTTTCTTGTGTTCTCATATCACCTGATGAGAAAACAATTGCCTTAACAACAATTCGTGGTTTAGTTTGTCTAGTAGCTTTAAAGCCTATGCCAAAATTGATAGCCATATCAAATGAACATATTCATAAACAAGTTAACTGCCTTTGTTGGAACGATAATAGCTCTGAACTATATATTGGAGATGAGAGTGGAAAAGTTTCTGTTATGGTGCTGTCTATTTTTACAGTAAGCCTTCATTTTAATATTTTAATCCATTCTATTCAAAAGATTTAACAGTGCTAATATTAATAAAATGATCATCTTTCAGGTAAATGGCATGTTTCAAGCACCGGCCTGTACACTGATGAATTTAGATTCAACTATTGTACAACTTAGCTTCTCATCACCCTTATTGTTAGTGTCAACTTTGACACGCTGTTACATATGTGATACAATACAAGAACATTATAAACAAGTAGGAAATAAAGCACGGAACGGAGAATTTGGTGCTTGTTTCTATAAAACATACCTTACAGAAAATAAGACTGCTTCGATCGACCAAAAGGAAGAAAAATTAATCAGTAAAAAGGGTTCTTTTAATTTCATTACAGAGAGTAATAGCAAGGAGCAAGATGAAAATTTTCCTCAAATATTTTGTGCTAGACCAGGATCTAGGCTTTGGGAAGTGTCTGCAAATGGAGTAGTGATGAAAACTCATCAGTTTAAAGAAGCACTTGCTATTTCACCTACAGTGATATGCAAGCCAAATATTAGAAAGCTCATTTACCAAAAGCAAACTGAACAAATCTGGCTGCCACAATCTATTAATTTCTCCCATCTGTTTGTTATTGCAGAGAAGTACTTATTTTCATATACTTCCACTGGTCTATATATTGTTGATCCGCTGAGTGCAACTGTGGTACTGTGGAGTAACGAATTTTCAAATATAACTTTCGCAGAGACTATAGAAAACAAAATATACTTGATGACGTCTGATGGTGAATTTCACTGTTTAATTTTGTCTCTCCTAGATTCCTTAATATTACGATTGTACAGCCAGAAAAAATATTACGAATGTTTAGAGATATGCCTGATGTATAAAGTACAATTAAAGAAATTAATAAAGAATAGTGAGATTAATAATATTTGTGATATAGAGAATAGGATATTTAGAGATGACGAATTGTCAACATTAATTCATCCTTTAATACTTTCGTTAGAATCTAATGTGAAAATAGTTCCAAAAAAATTAGATTCAGGTATTGTGATCGTTAATTACGGAAATTCAGATCTGAAAAATGAAGAAAGTTTTAAATTTCACTCTGTATCCCATTGTTCTTTTCAAAATAATGAAAGTGAGTTAATAACAGAAAAGGAAACATCAACCAATTTATTAAATGACTTTGTTAATAAAGTGAAAAGGGATGAAGATACAAATTGCAATACAGCGGAGGAAATAGAAGAAAGTCAGGAGGAAACCAAAGAGATATTCAATTCAAATAAAAGTGTAACACAAAGAATACAAGCAGATCTGGAAATTATATATGCATTAGTTGATAATATTAGGCCTTTAATGGATGAAGAAGAATTAGAAAAAATAATTTTAGATATAGATTGGAGGATGAATGTTATCAAAGATTCATATGAAAACTTAGATGAATTAAAGAATTTTGTATATGAAGTATTAAGAAGCGTAGAACTATATTATTTTAATGTTCTATTAGAAAATGTTTCAATACAATTAATACAGTCTACAGATAACGAAAATATTATAAAACAGATAATGAAAACCTTTGTTAATGTGAATACACAGAGTTGCAGAAAATGTACCTGTGGTAGTGTGTATCCAATGAATGAACTAATAGAACCAAAGTTCCTGGAGATTGGTAGATCCCTTCTTAAAAAAATGTTAGATGAATATAAGGAGCACTGTATAAGTTTATGCAACAAAATACCTTACATGTGGCGAGAATTTCTGCCACTTTACACAGAACAGCATGGTATTATGTCAAATGATCTAATACGTCAATGCCTTCAAACTAGAGACAATATTGTATTTTCCATTCTTTTACCATTATTGGATGGAAAACATTGGAACTATATTGCAACATATACAAAAGAAATACAAGAAGGACAGTGTCTATTCTGTGGAAAGCCTATGAAAAGGGGAAATCACGAAGAGTGGGTAAACTGGACTGCTGTGATATATGAAATCATGAAAAAACAGGGACCTGACATTGCCATGACACTATTAATAAAATTAGAAAAAGCTATTCCAAACATTCATATTGACAGAAGGTGAGTATTATTTTCTTAGATGCTTAAATATAAAAAAATAAAAAAATGATAAAATATTTTAATTTTGCAGTATATTTCAATCTTTAGTATTTACAAAACTTTTATATCATCATGGAATGAAGTGTACCATTAATTTTAATAAAAATAACTTGGAATCATCTGAATATGATACAATATGTTCTACAAAGGTAATTACTACTATTGAATTAATCTATAAAATATTATTTACTAAAATAAAAAAACATCTCAGCTTTTGCGTTTGTGTTTTAGCTAAACTATAAGTTATATAACAATTTATGTTTTTTACAGATTCAAGATCAATTGGTAGGAGTCCTCAAAAAAGATTTAAATAAAGTTATTAATAAGAATGTTTTTGAGAATGGGCCACATCATTGGGGGATGAGTCATCAAAATAAATTATCTACATGTTCTTGTTGCACATTGTCCCTTCAAACACCAGTTTTATTAGGTAATAATGGAATTGCAATATTTGATTGTGGCCATGCTTATCATGTAAATTGTATGATAGAAAAAAAACTCACTGCCTGCAATCTTCATTCTTAATTATACATGCACAACAAACATACAAATAAATCTCATAAAAGAGGATACGAATATTAATGTGTAAATGTAGTTCTTATTAAAATGATTTCCAAAAAGAAAAGTTGTACACTATTTATTTGGTTTTTAAAAAATTTGACTGTGCATACTCATACAAACGTATTTACAAATTTATTGTCGAAATACAAATTGTTATCACAGACAAGTCTCACAATTTAACAAATTGAGATTGAATTTAATATTTTTTTATGATATATGTAAAGAAATGTAAAGATTTTATCAATTACAATTTTGTTTGTATAGACAAGTAATGAAAATTACAATAGAAGTTAGTACAAAGTAGTTAGTAGAGAAAAATTAAGCATTGAAAGTTCTTATGTAGTAAGCAAAGTACATTTCTTAAATTAATCATTAAAATATATGAAGTTGTTGAAATATTTATATTAAATTAAAACTAGTCAAATAATTCATTATATTTTCATTATATTTATATTGTTATATTTCTAAAAATTTAGTTTAATTTTAAAAAATAATATACTTTATATTTACATATGTATCATAATTTTTTTTATACCACTGACAATAAACTATATACACAATGTAATTAAAAAATTTTGATTTCAGTTTAACACTTACCTTTTTTTTTTATTTAATATATTTATTAATTAATTCCAAAATTTATGCAGTGTGAGGCAAATGTATATTCTAAAAGATCATACAATGTTTCAAAAAACTTGTAATATTCTTGTTCTCTAATATGAAGGTCTTAAATTTTTTTACAAAACAAAGTTAAAAATAAGTAATAGTTATTATAGCATGAATGAACCAGATAAAATTAATAACATATTACTGACATTACATATTTATATCTACCATTATGTTTTCTTGATGCGAAAAAAAGGAAAGAAAGAAGCAAAAAATGCATTAATAAAGATACTTGAGAAGCAATGTGGTGCGACTTCCATTATATATAACCTCGAGCATTGGAAGTCGTCAAAAATGTTTCTTTCGTTATATTAATATATTATTCGTTGTAAAATTATAGTTTTCTGAATTTCAAGATAAAAAATTCACTATACATAGAAATTAGTTGAATCATTTTGCAAATCTATAGCGAACTAAAATAATTAAGTTTCAAAATATATATATCTGAATGCTTTTTTAAATAATCAACGCTAATTATTAAATTTCGCAGTCACATGAATATACATACAAACATTTTAAGACATAACAAAAACGATACTGTAACAATTTTTGTTTAGTACCAAATCATGTATCGATCAAATTCAGATACCTGTTAAAAAAAATTAACGTTGTTTAGTAAAAATATTCTTTGTTTTTTGCTAAATATTTTCCTTCCCACTAGATTTGAAAATATATTTGATGAAAAATTAAAAATTTTTAATATTACATTATTTGGCAAATTCAAATTGTTCCCTTTGATCTTACTTTGATATGAATGGCTTTCTTTTCGCCACTCTTATATGAAAATTAGAGGATCTTATAATTCTTCTATTTCTTAATATGTCTTGTTCGGAAATTGTACAATATCTTGCAACAATTTTAGGCTACTTATTTTAGGAAATCTAACATTTTTGCAAGTATAACATGAGCATCGCAAAAATCTTATTTCACAATCAGTGATTTCTAGATTTGTTTAATGCTATACTTCTTAAATAAATTTTTTATTATTGATGTTGCCACAGAAAAAATTCGGACTACTTTTGCACTTTGTACGATTTCCTTCTCTTTTAATTTTACAATTTTTTTTCTTGATGGTATTACAATATATTTGCAAAACTCTTCAACATGCTTTCTGAACTAATTTGAAACCAAAATTGAAACTATAAAATCCTAATCTTATAAAACAGAACGTTACGTTTTTACAAAATAACTAAAGTGTATGTAAATTTCTATAGACTAAAAAAGAAATATTTATGTTGGTCCAACTTCTACTCTAAATACGTTAATATACTAATATACTATGTAATGCAATATGTAATATAAATATAACATATTCAGCAAATTCAACATCAATATGTTTTGATATTATTTTTATGAGAGTGCATTTTTAATTTCTTGTAATAAATTAGATATAATTTGTAAATATTTCAAGCGTTGAAATAATTGTAATATAATAATAAAAATGATAAACTTCAGTGATTTTTTTTCAACTTTCTCACAAATCTTTTGAAAGTAAACATTAAAAATTTTAGATAGATGAACGATCAAATTGTTAAAGACGCCTCAATCTGCATGAAAGGTGATTTAAAATTTCTTGTTGTATGCCTACGAGCCAAAATATTGTTAGATATTTTGAATTACATTGAAAGACGGTAATTTGTTTATAACAAATGTCACGAATACTTCTTCTCTAGTCTTTTTCGCTTAACAAATTCGATCATGCAAGAAATGCAATTTTCTTTTTAATTTGAAAACACGTTATTCATATGGATCGATACATTATGACGTAGGAATATTAACTTTTTTTACGATCATTATTGACTAGATAATCTTCTTATCGCGCAATGCTTAAATCTATTATAATATTACAACTTCGATAATGATTCGTAATACTTAGCGTGAGCAAAATACAATGCAACGAATCTAATGTAAAAATTGTAAACATTTTGTTTTGTTGATATTCGTATACGATATAAAATATGAGTTGTATTTATTTCATTTATCACGATCTTTTCGTATAGAATTTGTATATCTTTCGATTTTATCGATTTGTAGTAATATACCTCTTCCCTATGTTAAGTATTTTCTTGTTTTATAACATAAATAAAATAATAAATGCCATAATTATATAAAATGTAATTAATTCTAATTAATGAATAACCGTTACCTTTTTTTCTTTCTTTTGTAAAAACATTTTGTAAGATTAAACATTAAAGAATTCGATTTTAAGAGCGCATTAAGGAACGGTACTTAATTTTTTTTTCTTTTCATAATGATTTCTACAAACTTTGAATTCGAAAATCGAAAGGCACAAGTGACTAGAATTCGTAAAATTCGTATCTAAATAATACAAAAGTGGCAAAATTTACCGATATATGTAACAAAGCGCACCAAAATTTTCGATCTTGGCAGATCGTACAATGCTTATACAAATTATCATTATCAATGTATAACAATGCTCAAATTTCAATTTATTACCTGTTAATACTCTACTTCGAGTTTTCCATTTTTCTGTTTCGTGAAATTTGAACATCCGTAAAATTGATAATTATCGAGGATTCCAGTAGAAACTAGCATGTTAATTAATTAATTAGCTAAAAATAGCGAATAACAATGACTTCATTTTCAATCGCTAACATGTTAGTGACTTGAATTCTCGAACGTAACTTTAATTGTCGGTCTTATTGTGGATCTAATTATTTATGCTTACACAATTAAAGCAATTAACTACTTCGTACACTCTTAGAAGGATCAGGGTAACATAAACGTTTTTGAACAAAATTTTAGCTCGTGTATCATCTGAAAATATACATATACATATATATATATATATATATGTATGTATAGGTATGTAAATATAAATGTATTCTATTGATAAACGTACAAAACAAACGTGATTCACAGGAAGTATCAATTTTTTAAAACTGTATTTTGTGATATACACTTACCCCTTAACTCCATACACATTTCTCCAATTTCGGCAACCTCTATTTTCGACTTAATAAAATATTAACAGGTTTAAATAGTATGTTATATACGAAAATCACATGTGTATGTATATGTGTATATATATACATATATGTACATATGTATACATATATATACATATAGATATATATTATGCATAAAGAAAAAATCATAACGAGTAATTGTGCAAAGGGCGCCATGTACGGCACACTCGAAAAATAAATTCTTTTGAAGAATACCTACAATTAAAAATTCGCATTATTGTATAATTTAAATAAATTATTCTAACTGGTAAAGAACACTTAATCCTACTACTTGCTTTTTCTTGTTAGAAAAAGTATTACTTTTTAGAAACAAATGCTTCAAACTTTATCATATTAGGATTGATGTAGGATTTGGTTCATTTCTCAAGTTTTAAATTTATACTAACTAGAAAAAATAAGAACAGTAATTTTGTAGAATTTTTCAACATTACGTGTACATTTCAATATTTCTCAAGCGTTTCAGCGAGATCACAGAAAAAAATTTGTATTCTATACATAATATTTTATGTTTGCGTCATTTTTCTGAATGTTTGCATGTTTCTAATAAGTACTTTAAAACATTTATACATTTTGATAATTTATAGATATTATATAGAACGATCTATTATTGATTCAATGACTTTTTTTTAAAATTCTAGTATATTGAAAAGATGTAAATAATCTTTTATATAATTTGGATATTTGAATATATGTATAAATACATATATATATTTATAATTGTAAGGAAAAACACTGCATATCACACACTATCATCGTTTAAAATTCTCAATTTAGTAATTAGCAATGTCTTTTGTTTTCTTTTTACAATATAAATGCATATTCTCTTTATTTTGTTTCTCTTTCATTTCATGCATGCTACTTCTAGTCAAATAAAAATATAGGATATAATTTTGATCACTTTATTTTATAATATAAGCAGATTAATAAAAATTAAAAATAAAGGATTACACAGGAAAAATACGAGTAATTGTCGTATTCTTTAATTTTGTGAAAATGCGTATGATTGGAATATCGAATTTCAATTAAATTGCATTATTTTTTGAATCTAATCTTGTTTTTATGCATTTTTAGAATACATTTTATAATTAATGTATAAATTCAAATTTTTTAAAATTTCATTCAATTTAATTAAATTCAAATTTTCATTTATGATATGCGATGCTTTTTCTTTGCAGTCACAAAGATGTATATATATATACATACATATACATATATACGTGTAAATATATATATTTTTTAACATCAATTTATCTCTTCGAGATATTTCTGATTTCTTTTGACAACTGATTATAAATTCATAATTATTATTCATCTACTAAATTAACATTTATCATGTTTCATATTTAAAATTTATAATTCTGAATGAAGTTAAAAAAAATATATTATCATGGAATGATAAATACTGAGAGTTTTATGGAATTTCATTGCATAATTCTAAATATGTCATTATAATACTTACTTACAAAAGTTGTCATTAGATTTAGGTATAATGCTTTGTCGACATTACAAAAGATTTTCGTCGGTTTCATCAAGATCACTAAATATTAACAATTATTTGTGTAGATTCACAGAACTATAATTTTTTCTGCTTTCATAAAATTCTCTTGATAATAATCGCAATATTTGATATCAACACATAGAACTGTAATAGTTCTTTATAATAATACCTTTCAGTACAAAGCGCTTTGCATTTCAAAAGATTGGAACTATATATTTCTTTTTTTCATAATCATTTATATAAATTTATAATTCTTAATGTTAGTTGACCAAGATTTCTATTAACAAAATATTATATGATAAATATAATGCTGTTAAATATAAATCATTAAAAAATAAATATAGTTAAAAGATCTTACAGTTTTTTGTACTTTCGATGAGAAATAAATATAGAAATATTTATTTAAAACGCAACCACAATTAAAACTAATAAATGCTTTTTGGTTTATCATAGTAATATTTGTATAATATTAAAAAAAAAAAAGAAAATAGAATTAAAAATAAAATTAACTAATTCTAAATATTTTTCTATAGGCAGTTATCCTTCTAAGCAATATCTTTTTCACGTTAAAAATAAAAATATATTTAAGACAAATGAGACAAAATTAAAAAATGGAAAGTACTTTAAAAATACAAAGTACTTAATACTACAAATAACAAAATATTTTTATCAAAAATGTAAGATATTTTTCTCACTTAAAGTTGCGCTTTAAATGGACAATTTCCATTATTAACACAAAAAAAAGATAGTTGTCGCATGTTTGTAATTTAAGAATGCAATGCAGTCTTTTTTTCAGTTGTAAACAAAGGGAAAAATAACATTATAAATGCTTCGATTATTTAGACATTTCGACAAAATCATATTGGAATCGAAGATAAAAATTTGTTTTTAATCCTGTCAAGATTGTTAATTTTTCGAATATTATTATTTAGACATAACATAAGATTCAGAAATGAAATGACTGATTTACGATAAAATATCTTTCTGGTTGGTGAATCGCAGGGGAAAAATCTATACATAAAAAATTCGCACAGTGCTAACAAATTTAGGAGATGCAAATTTTTGTTGCAACGTATTTACTGTCCGGAGATTCTTTTAAGAACTACGAATTATACATTTCATTCTCTAAGAACTAGACTTATAGTCGATATACTGTTTGTAAATTAATTCAATTATTGAATTTGAAGATTGATTGTTGCAAAAATTGTTGAATTTGGAATCATATAGTTAATTAAGGATGAAAAGAATATATTACATTAATCCTTTGCGATTCTACTTTATTTTAATATAATAGTAATTTTAATTATTCTATGTATTTGAATGTTAATTATTTTGTAAAGTATTAATTTTTATAAAAACTTCTTTAAATGTGTTTATAAACATTAGTTTATGATTATTTTGAACAATACAGTTGTATTTTATTACATTATACCAAAAAAAACTATATTTTTAATGACAAATAATGAAGTAAATATCGCGCAATTACTTTTACAATTAAATAACAAAAATAATTCATGAAAGATATGTTTGATAAATTATGATTTATAAATATAGTAATAATAAATACTGATATATACAAATAAAATAAATCTAATTTTAAATAGGAGAAACATTGAATCGCAAAGGATCAAAATATGAATAAACTTAAACAATTGAACTATAAATTGATCATACTCGATCCAGCAATATCTCTTATCTCTAGCTGCATGGTTGAGATAACTATTGTGATTATTTTAAAATGGCACATTGAAACATAATCATTCGCGAGACACGCACATACTATGTATATAATCATGCAAACTAGTCTCGTGTATTACAACGTAAAAATTTATCAAGATTTTAATTTTCTTTGTTATTGAGAATTTATCTATCTTGTACTGTGCTCTGTAAGAGTCCATCGTCTGTTGCCTGGTACTTATTAAAAGGTACCAAACGCTCAGCCCTTTGCGGTCCTCTTCCCTTTTCGTTCTCTCTAAAAAATGACGCTTCTGGTTAAAAAACGTATATTAAGTGGAATAAACTAAAAATATAAAAACATGTGAAAATAATAGTGGTATGTCGCTAATTGTTGCGGACTGAAATCATTTCAAGAATATTAAAAATTTAATGTTTATAATGTAAAATTATATAAAATTCATCTCATTTCACAATATAAAAGTTGCGAATTTCATAATTTTGTTATACATGAAAGAAGACCGTAAAGGGTTCAGTTGAAGCAACAAATTATGCGATATATAACAAGAATTATGTACAATTTGGTCTCATAGAGCAATCATTATATTATGTATTATCAGTTTTAATAACTGATAAAAATCCCTTCGAAAGGTGAACCGTTCACGCTGTTTTTGTTTATTCTTGATATTTTTCCTCCCTTAGGAAGGATAATATGCACAATGTATATTTCAATTGTAATATTTAACTTTTTCATGCGCGATTCAGTACTTATAGCATATGCTTTTTTTTACAATTTCGTTTACATCTATCAATCGGATAACATGTTACTTAAAAAATAATATATATAACATATGTGACTAAAAAATAAATTGAAAGATGATAATTCTTGTTTCAACTTTGAGGAAGTTTATAGAAATGAAGATCAAATGTATAAAAAGGGATATTAAGTCTTAAGATCATGCTTGAGCATAGAAAAATACAGTAATACCGATCTTCCTAAAACATGAAAGAGTTTCTGCTACTGGACGTGAATATTAATTTTTTTAGCTTCTAATCCTTGTACAACCAAGAATTGAAATCACTATAATTTATTATTATATTTAAATTACATATTTTCAAAATATGTAATATATGCACAATATCTAATGCAGTATCATATTTATGATGCTTTATGTACAATTAAATCTACATTTCCGAACACAAAAGAGTAAACAAAACTCTTTATAAAAATCTTAATTATATAAGCCTTGATTACATGACGATTAATGTGTACATTCTTAAGGGCGTACACAAGAAATTCTCTTTTGCAATAATACACAGGAACCTTTTTAACGATTCGAACAGTCATGAATGTATTACGCTTTCACAATAATACTGTACACCGTAAATAACTTTCTATGGTATTTCAACTAAATAGTGAAAAATAAGATGACACTGTAACTTAAAACTCATTTACCAAAACTCCAAATCGATATATTTATGCTTATTTAAAATTAACAGAAAAAATTATTAGAAGATATAGCAATACATCAGATTAATTTTTAACATTTTGTTCATTCCTTAATATAATGTTGGCCGTCAAACAAAATATTATTTATATTCATCATTATAGAAAACTTACTATTATGAAATTTTTTTCTTCCAGCATCATATATTATAATATATTATATTAAAGATTCGGATAAATTTTGATAAATTAGTTTTCAAGCATTCAATTATCAGAGAACAAGTACTCTGACATTGATCTTTCCAATTTCATAAATGAGACTAGTATGTATCATGAAATAAATCAGGGGAACATAATCATTGCTTTGCATCGTGAAATATCGTGTTTCACCCCTATTATCACACACTTTCGACCCCTAATCGGTCATTATTATGAACAGTAAAAATTGAACATTCACGAAAATGAATTAATCAAAGGTGGGATCGAAAGTGTCTAAATCAGATTCTGATGTGTATTTATTTTTCAATCCACCTTTCGATTAATAATTGGAATAATGCAATAGCACAAAAAACAAAAATAACATATTTATCAGGAATATTGTGTGTGCTGATGAATAAAGTAAAGACATGTTTATCACGTATATTTTTTTGAAAGCGTATATATATATTATAGTTAAGATACAATCTTGCATCGTCGTGGAGCTCTAGAAGACTGATGATGAGAATCCAGAGTATAATCTTCGTTCTTCCTCAGCAAACATAGCACTATTCACCAGGACATACGTGAGGCCTCTTCTTCAGCTACTCTGTAAACCGCAACTGAATACGACTCTTCGTGAAACCTGGCTTTCGTTGTGCTTTCATCACTTTTTTTTTTCTTTTTGTTAATTTGCTGTTATTACTATCATTTTTCTGTTCTGCCACTCTTCGACAACACACACTCTCCCTCTCTCGCTTTCTCACCCTTACTATCTCTCTCCCCTTCTCTTTTTTGTCTCTGGAAACTAATCAAATATTTTCTGCTTAAATATTACATAGATATATATGTATATATGTATATATGGTGTATGCACTTTTTCATTCGCTTCATTATCATTTTTTCCTGTTGTTTTTATAATTAGTGTAATAATATTTAATAACGTAATAATGTATACTATGTAAAAAGAGAAAAGAAAGAAAAAACAAAAACATCAGTGAGACTCAAAAAGAAATGTGAAAATCGCTACGGTCAATTTTCTACACAGAACGTGTTCCTAATCCCACGTGATAAAACCATCCCTTGGTAACTTGACTAAAATGCTTGCGATTTGAAACTCTGCCAGAATTTCATATAGTTTGTAAATTATGCCCAAATCTTATTCAGATTGGCCACTTTCTCGACCGAGATTTTCTGTTTAGATAGTTCGTCACATACTGATAAATATATCTAAACACATCTAAAAATAAATATTTATGATTCAATATACAGTTATGTAGTTTTAATTGATAAAAGTTCTAGAGGTCATAGTTTCTTGAAGTAGCTGTAATAAACAGCTATTATGAAACGAAAATAGTATGTTATTAGAAAATAAAAAAATTTATGTCTTTAATTCTTTGTTTTTGATACCAGAATTTGATATGTTTATGAAAAAAAATTATGATTGATCACGATCTTTTGCTTTAATATAAAACTTAGAATTTATTAATCACTATAGATAAACGTTGTAGCATAACCGTAGATATTAACACAATGATGAGTCTTAATATGCAATAGAAAAGATGCATTATAGATAAACCGTGATGTTAACATAATGATGACTCTTAAAATGCAATATAATCGTGGAAGAATAAAATAAAATTTTCAAAATATTGACTCTGGAATTGCAAGTTAGAACACGGATACGTTAATACATGTGTATCTGAGTATTTAAATATGAATTTCTAATACATGTACTAAACATGTACTAAAAATTATTCAGCTAAATATACAAATACATTATTTCATATACATGAATATTAAATATACATGAGCTACAAGCCTCTAGTACAAACAAAACTATTCATTACATAAAACAAATAAGGTAGATAGTTATCTATGCTTCTAATATAAAGACTAAATGTCTTGTATTGAAAGGTGCTCTGAATATACCAATCATGTATAAATGGAATCAAGAAATCTTTAATCAATTGCAAAATTACTTTGTTTTCTTCATTTTGAAATCAATGGTTCCTTTGATCGGTCGAGAAAGTGTTTAAATACTACTAATATTCAGATAAAATATAAAAGTGTGCTCTCAGGAGATAAATGTGTATCTTCTTGGATCTGTTTCTCGATGGAGCTTGCAAGATTGAAGACGGTGAGATCCCGCGACCGCGATGTATGCTAAAGCACGATCATCTTCCTTGTCTTCTTCCCCTTCTGCTTTTTTACTCTCACTACTACTGTTATTCCTGATTCCGTTTTATAATGAGAGTCCTTTTCTTTCTCTTCAGCGTGTAGTCGCCTTTAATGCCTTGAACGATGAGAAGAGTCTCCACGTTCGTCGCGACGATCTCTTTCTCGTTCACGTTCTCGTTCACGCTCCGGTTCTCGTTCTCTCTCTGATGGTCTCCGGCTTGACTCTCGTTCTCGATCTCTGTCTCGTTCACGTTCTCTGTAGCGATCGTCATAATACCTACACAAGTACACGTCAGCCAATTATCTTTACTTTACCGGTGTACACTATTAATTCGTTTTTTAAAATTCTTTTTTTGATTCCTTTTAAGATATATCTACATTTACTCTGTAATACGCTATACATCTTTCTCTAAATGTATCCTTTTCGATCATTATGATTTTTCATCATTATATATTTTCTTTGTCCGTTCCTTTTTTGTTCCACTTAACTCTGTGTTTTTTACAATCAGTTCTTTACTCATTGAAGAGACTCATTCAAGAAGTTATCAAGCACTTAGAAGAAGAGATAGTTTATTCCATAAAAAGAGTCTCTATTTTAGCAATTAAATATACTTCAAGACAAAATTTTAATAACAGAAGAAAACTAATAGCTGCCTAATTTTGTCAACAATTTGCAACAAATAGTTTTTAATTATAAAACAGAAGATTCCCTGAATTCGTGATATTCTAATAAAATTATGATTTTTAATAACTTTCCTCATTATATGCATTGGTTGAAACAATTTCTTTGTACTTTTTTGTCATCTTTATATTTTCTATACTCTTCGTTTTCTTCTTTTTTTCTTTCATCTACTTCTGAACTACTTTACATCTAAACTTAAAATATTTACTTTTGAAATAATTAATAATCTTGACAATACATAAATTCTGACTGAAACTTTTAACAAGATCTACATGCATTCACTTTAATGAAAAAAAAGTTTGAATTACCTAGACGCCTTGGAAGACGAGACGGGAGCCGTCTCTGGCGGTTCTTCTTTTACTCTTGGCCTGGCTGACTGACGTGTCGTACTAATGGAAAATATGCATACTTCGTTATGATTGATACTGTTACCAGGCTTACGTTGCTTTAGTTAAAATAAGTTATGTTAAGATAATTCAGTTTTCTTTTTCAGTGTTCAACTATAATCTAGCATCGATCACTTATTTGAACAAAATTTATATGAAATTATAAACTTACTCTATATGGTTTTGACTCATTGAATAATCATCTTTTAACATTTTTTCTATCAAAAATGCAAATTAAATTAGAAAATATAATAATAACAATTAATATATTATTCTAAGTAGTATTAACTAGAGTTACTAATTACATGTAAGTGCATGTATAACACTTACACGTATTCGAATAAATTTTCGGATTCATCGTTCAACCTGTAACCATTTTAGAATATTCAAAATGGAACAAAAATAACTGATCTTTACATAGACAGAAAATAGTTCTTGCTAGAATGTAACTGTATTTGTTTCATAAATTTGACCTATTCTTATGGTTTCAGGATTACGACTACTGTAATGAAATATTTGTACAAATATCACCTTAATACAATTGATATTACAATTTTTCTCCAGATAAGCGCAGATTTTGTGTCAATATAGTATATAAATTAAAGAAGCATTAAACTACCTTAATATATGGAAAATAATTATACATTTTACATTTTATATTATATTAATGTTAAATTTCATTTAATTTTTTTTTTTAGAAATAATAATTTTGAATGTGCTAATTTAATAAATAAATTGTATAATTCCTATTCATATTTCATAAAACAATAAATATATTGATATGTAAAAATTGATTATTTAATTCATGAACTGTTAAGCTTATAAATTGTTAAAATTATATAACTGTAATGATTTTATCTGTAGATAAATCTTAGTAATTTTTAAATATATCAATAAACTAGTTCATAAATTAAATATTTAATTCTTCTAATAATAACAATCCTAAATACATTTAGTAAAAATTCCGTTTGCAATATTTCTATGAAACACATTGAAATATGCTTTGAATAAAAAGCAATATTTATAAAAAAAAAGATATGCATATTCTTTTACATACTTTTTCCAATGATGATCTTGGAAATAAAAATTACAACTAAATAGGAGGAATAAGAGGGAAATATTGTATTGAATGTATCATACGGCTTGTCTCAGGGAAGAAGCTAACATTGGTTTACAAAATTTATCAATTATATATTCGAAAAACTATTGTTGTATAGCTTCAACCTTTAACTTTTTATTAGTGTAAAGTAACGTAATTCAAACATTTTACGATTCTAAGTGCATCCGCACACACACTTTAAATATCACATTGTGACAAAAATAAGTTGCTGAAGTAGCACTGAAACTAAAAACTTTTTTCCCTCGTATTTACACTATTGAAATAAAAATGTAGATTTGAACATGTTCTTAAAATTATTCTAATGTATTTAACAAATAAACAGAAGTTTGTCTTAATCTACAAATCTTTTAATCATTTAAATTATGAGTATTTGTAATTTATTATTAGCTATTTAATCTTTGAAATTTCAGCGTCACTTATGTTAAACATTTCAAAAATAATAAACGAAATACGATCGATAAAATTACAATTTCTGTCGTTTTAGTCCATAAAATTTTGAACGATTTACAATGAAATTTAACTCGCAAATAGAGTTACTTCAGTTGTATCATTTAAGTTACATTATTATTATACATAAATTCTTAAAATATGATATTTTTTCAAAATTGAGATCGCAAATTTTTAATTTACTGTAAAAAGAAAGATTCTCATTATTTTTTAAAATCATAACTAATCAGAATCTATAATGATTATTTAATAATTATTTACTGATGATTAATAGAAAGAAAAAAAAGATATAAAAAATGTTTGCTACTTTAAAACAAACATAAGAATAGTTTTATAATTTCATTTTGTAATAGCTGACAAATAATAAATTTTTTCCTATGTTAACCAATACACACTGAGCATCTTTTAAATATTACTAAATAATTAATAAATAATTTAAATATTACAATTGTACTACTAATTTTTTAACTTAATTTTTTAAAATTAAGAAAGCAAAAAAGAAAAAAAATAAATTTCTATTGTATATTTATTGTGTTGATACTCTTGGCAAGTACAACATAAAACATAATGAATATAACTTCAAATAATGACGTTAAATCATAATATATTTTTTGTAAAAAATTAATTTACTAAATTTCAAGTATGTTTATATTTTCATTGTATTATTGTATAAAATAATTTCCTCACTAGGCAAATCAAAGCACTACCATCAGTAATAACGTTACACCAGATCTCTAATATCAGAAGCTGGATTAAAATAAAAATAAGTACGTGTGCATACAGATGCAAAGTAAAAACAAGAATATATGATAGGCATCGCCATCTTTCAATCAGCTAGTGAGAAAATCCTGTATTAGAATTTTATGATAATATTTATATAATATGCACAGTAAATGGAAGTTAACATAGGAATAACACTCAATAAGAACACAGAGCACCTAGATCAAGATATTTGATTGTTTTACAAATAATATCCATTTGTAAATTTCGAAATATACTATAACA
This sequence comes from Tetragonisca angustula, assembly GCA_036937485.2. Lineage (NCBI taxonomy): Eukaryota > Metazoa > Arthropoda > Insecta > Hymenoptera > Apidae > Tetragonisca > Tetragonisca angustula. Next base: position 603,982 of record JAWNGG020000021.1, read on the forward strand.
ACTATATTATGATAATTGCTTTTGATCAATCCTTTTAACGAATTTTATATTAAATTTATGAAAAGTAGACATTAATGAACAATCTGATACTTATAATAAAAATACATGTATTAATTGATACGTTAATTGTTACTTTTTATACTTCATAAATGTTTAAAATTTTGATAAAAAAATATTCTTTAATGTAATTAATATTCTATCTCTAGTGCAATTTATAAAGAATAAAAGTTCATAATATCTTAAACTTTTATAAATTAAATTGTCACCATTAACAAAAAAAGAAAATTTAAATTTACTTTCATATAAATAAATTTTTACTTGATATTTATTGTTAAAAAATATTCGAAACCTAAAGTATCCAATAACAATTAGCATATTAATAAGTAACATTAATTTTATTTAACCCTGTCGCTGCTAATAATATGAGTAATTATTTTTGCTCGACTAGAGTTAACATCCTTTGAATCACTGACTCAGTCGAAATTATTCTACATAATTATCAAAGATTCTCTTTGAACAATTATGACATTCTAGAATTACAACATACAAAATTGGACTACAGCAAAAGGGTTAATTTCACTTGTATTATTAATCTTATAAATTACTATTACATGACCATGTAAAAAGTCTACTGAATCTGAATTCTTTCATAATTAATACGGATCATACAAACGTTACAAATAATTTTTAATATCTAATAGCAGCTAAATTTATCCCAATTAAATACCTCAGTATCTAAGTAAACACACATTATTAACTATTTTACAATTGAACACATAAATCATTGCGTTCTTACTTAAATCATTAATTACGGTTACAAGTCATTTAATTTACTTGTTTTATCAAATTTTATGCTATTTAATGCTATTTTAGATAAGTATTTAATTAAAACTTTTTGAATGAACTCCGCATACAATATTCTGCATTGTACAATTTAAAATATTTGAAAAATATATAATACAATAAATGGGATTTATATTAATTAAGTCAATATCGTTGATATAATGATATATCTATTTGTGAAGAAATTTGCACGATGTATTTTAGTAAACTATATATAGTTATTCGGCTTATTACAATGTAAATATCGAATTATTTTATGTAAGTATAAACTTATCATAGTTATTTTCTTTTTGTCTGAATCACACACATACATGGCTATTATTAAACTGTCAGTTATAAACTGTGACTACTAGTTAATTTTTAAATAAATTGGACAAAAAGGTACATCCAATAGTGACAGTTAAAATAATTGTATGAGATATTGAGCTTACCTTTCTTCTCTGCTTCGCTCTCTATATTCGCGATCTCTTTCACGTTCACGATCCCTCTCTCTGCTTCGTGATCGTTCTCGTGGATATGGTTCACTATAATAACGTTCTCTGTCACGATCACGGTCCCTTTCTCTTTCACGATCGCGTTCCCTGTCACGTTCTCTATCTCTATCTCTGCTTCTTTCTCTGTATTCTCTATCACGGCTTCTTGACCGCTCACGTCTTCTTCTATGACTGCGTTCTCTATCTCGTGAACGTGATCGTTCTGAAATAATTCATTAAATGAAAAAATTTTATTACAAATTAATTATACTCAATGGTAAATATAGATAAAATTGTTCTCAATATATAGAAAAAAATAAACGTAATATAAGAAATTACCCCTACGTGCTGATCCATAACTCTTGGTTTCAACGCCACGTAAGGTGTCTTGAAGAGAACTGATTAAAATTTTACATCTATCATCTGCAGCAACTTTGGATTGTTTTATCAAAGAAATGGCTGTAACCAAGGTTTCTATAGCACTTGCATATTCTCCTGCCGCAGCATCGGATACTGCTCGAGCAATTGCAGAAGAAGATACGGTTCTATTTCTACCCATGATTTCTTCAAATTCTTGTTCTGTGAGTGGAGGAGGCCCTTCTGGACGATGGTCAGGGCCTGGTGCACCATACGGTGGCTATAAGATATATATTTCATTTTGATTTTTATGAAAACTTTATGAAGATGAATAATAAACAATTAAAATAACAGAAATATAATACGTACAATGGACAATACAAGATAGAATACAACATACCTGTGCTGCAGGTGGTCCATAGCCATGCGGTGGTACATGCGGTGGTCCATGTGGTTGACCATGTGGAGGTCCATGAGGGGGACCATGAGGTGGACCATGTGGTGGTCCATGAGGTGGTCCATGAGGTGGACCAGGAGGACCTGGTGGATGTTGTCCTGGATGTTGATGAGGTGGCCCTTGTGGGAAAAATGCTGGATTCACATGTGGTGCAGGTCCTCCCGGAGGTCCTTGTGGAGGCCCTTGAGGTGGGCCTCCATGACCAGGTGGTGGTCCTCCTGGACCTGGTAACATTCCTGATCAATATCTATGTTAGCTTGCAACAATGTATATAGCAAGCTTAAAAATTTGTTTAATTACGTGAAATAATTTTTATTTTTTTTTTTACAATCGACTTGATAAAATATGATTTTTTGCTTTAGGATATGCCTGCACAACGCTGTAAAATTATAATTAATTGTTCTAGACTTACACTTAGATTTCTTACATTCTCTTTTTACACTTCTAAATATATTTATCTAAAATTAAATTATTTCTTTCTTATATCGTTGTTATTTATTTTTTAATATTATTTACAAAACTTATATATTTCATGTTCATTGAAAATACTAATCAATTTTTAGTTTTAAATATATAGAACGATTCAATGATCTTATAACATAAAAAATAATTCTATTTTCATTTTAATTATTTTATTCTAAAAATAGACTTATTTATTACGTTAATATAATCTGAAACACCTTGTACCTTCATACTCCTAAGCATAACATTTCCCTCAATATCATGCAATATTATAAGAAAAATTAATAGCAATATTATTAATATTCAATGAACATCCTAAATTTCTCACCACCCATAGAACCTGGAGGAGGTCCTCTCTGTGGTGGGCCTTGACCAGGTTGCGGGCCTTGCATATGTTGATGTTGAGGGAAACCTGGTGGTCCCTGAGGCCCATGATGCATTCCTATGCACATTGAATAATTACATCAGTGAACTTTTACGATAATTTGATTACATAATGTTTTGTTATTTAAAGTGATCTATTAAAGTTCTTTATGACAATTTTCATATATCTGACAATTTTCACACATCTACTCTATCATGCAGACTACAGACAAAAAGGAGGATTTTACTATAACAACACATAAAATGAAAATAAGAGCATGTGAGTCCAAGATGTTTCAGTATATAATTTATAACAAATTATGGTATTTAACAAACCTGGTGGTCTATTCCATTCAGGACGTGGTTGAGCACCTCTTGGATCACCTGGAGGTCCACCAGGATGTCCAGGTGGACCACGTGGAGGTCCTTGACCAGGTGGACCAGGTGGACCACCATGAAATTGCTGAATGGAGACAAACGAAGATTCTATTTCAATCTACCATAATTAAATTAAAAATCATTTTCTATATTTGGAAAATAACAGCAAAAAAAAATTAGTTAATAATTGAATGAATCAATAACACAAATTATTATATTAAAATATGAATACTATTAAAATATAATCATAAAATAAATAATAACATTGATGAAACATTTAGATATCAGAGCCAGTTATTGGTTTATCAAAAACTTTTCAATGTGCTGTATATATTTAATTAAACACTAAACAAATTGAAACAAAATAATTAATTGTTTTCTGCAAAAGCTTTTCATGTTATACATATCTCATGCACTGAAATTGTGGTAAACTTCCAAAAAAATAAATTTTATATATTATATTTTTATATTTTCTTTTAATTTAAATTGATATAGAAAAAGGATTAATTTAAAATTAATCAATCAATAATTCAAAAGATAATTGAATTAAGAAATATTGAAAAACAGAAGTTAGATGATTTCTTTTTAATATAGTTTAAATCCTTCTTCTTTTCTAAATATATTTAAAAAAAAAATATTTTAAAATTCTAAATTTAATAAAATTTAAATTTATTTAGTAATAATGTTTAATCAAATTTTTTGTTAAAAAATAAATCAGTTTGAATGGATAATTTTTACAACGTGAAAAGCAGGAAAAACAACACATTGTGTGTTACCTGTGGCATATGGTAACTGGCTTCTGAAAGGTCTCTAGTGCAACTCTGTTTACGCGGAGCGTAAGACATGTAAGTGCAAAAAATATTCTTGTAATTTGTACTATAATGTATCAATTCATATACAATATGTCACAAAATTATAAAAAATCAAGCAATGAGCAACAAAAATTCTTAATCAACATTACAAATATTATCTAAAAAATATTTAAAAATTTTCTCTAAATAGATTTGTAATACATAATTATATTAGATAATTACATATTACATTCTTATTTTCTTTTTTGCTTTTTTTATTTATTTTCTATTTTTACATCAAAAGAAAAATTCTATATTTATAAAGTTTTAGAGTTTTCTATATAAAAAATTGTTTTAAGATAAATAAAATTGTTATAAAATTATGTTTAATAATTAAATAAGATTAAATAAGATATTACATACCATTCCTGGAGGTCGATGTTGACCAGGACCTGGCCCTGGTGGCCCTTGTTGAGGTGGACCACCAGGTCCACTTGGACCTCTGGGTGGTCCAGGTGGTCCATTAGGTCTTGGCCCATTCCATGGTCCTTGCTGATATCCAGGAGGTGGTGGACCTTGGTTAGGATGTCCAGGTAAAGGATGGTGTGGTCCTGGCCCAGGACCCATTGGTGGACCATGCATACGTGGTGGACCTTGTTGTCCAGGGCCACCTGGACCTGGTGGACCCATTCCTGGAGGTGGCATTCTTTGTGGTCTTACACCCTGTGGAGGACCCATCATCATCCTAGGACCATGATTTTGTTGTGAATGTTGAGGATGTTGGGGATGTTGTGGGTGTTGTTGATGAGGTGGCATTGGTGGCTGATGTTGATGTGGATTATGGGGGCGCTGACTTTGACTCTGCTGAGGAGCCGGAGCTGGACGTGTCTTACACTGAGACTCAAACTGAGAACATAAACAATTTTCAAACATACAAAATGTTAACATTTGTTTAACGGAAAAAAGAAATGATTAAGCCATCGAGAAATTCATATTGCTTTTTCAAGAAAAAAAGTGCACTATGCTCCTAATGAAAAATTATTCTTTGATATATTTTTGAATATCTACAGTCAATATTATAGACATATCCAGTTTTTAGTTGTCAATTATATGTGCTTTGATTAAAAGAAGTAATTTAAACAACAACATTAATTCCTTGACGACTTAATGATATAATCTTGAAAAATATTCATATTCATGTACAAAATTATTTATATTATGTTAATTTTTAAACTAATTTGATTAAACACGGTTTATATGAAAAGTATATTAACTATTTGTAAATAATCTTACATTTAAAAAGTGGAAATTTACTATTTTGCAAATTAATCTTTTTAAAGGAAAAGAAAATATCAAATTTAATTTTATATTTTACTTACAGCTACCAATTTGAAAGCTCGTAAAAAGGATTATATACATAAAATAAACTTTCTACAATACCAATTATTTCTTTTCCGCAAATAATGGTTTGTAGATAATGTAAATATTTACACTTACTTGATTCAAAGCTTGCTTAGTGGGAAATGTTACTACTGGATTCTGTCCATGCAATTCTTTTTTAGGTAATCTTTCCATACAAATTCTCATGCTTTGCTCTGAACCCAGAGATATCACACAAAAACCTTTAGATTGTCCATTAGCTCGATTTTCGAAGAATTTTACTTCAACAAAATCTGATACGCCAATACTTTGAACTGCATCAGTTATATCTTGGTCACTTGTCCACTACAATATAAATATGTTAATAAAATCTAAATAGGTACAAAAATATTGATCTTATCTCCGAATTTTTAAAATAAAAACTAACTAATGAAAAGAAGTTAATGTCTAATTACTTACCCAAGTCAAATTTCCAACATATAGTTGATGACGCCTCCCAATTTGATTTGGCTGAATGTTATTTCCAAGTTGATGGTAAGGTGCACTACCATTTGTTTCCTCATTTGGTGAGGTAGTATCACCTCCACCATCTCCACTGTTTCCCGTAGAAACACCGCCATTACCACCAGCAGGAGCTGCTATCACATCATCATACAAATCAACGCCGTCACCAGCAAACTCATCCTAAAACAGATCATTGAATTGATAAACTAATTACCATAAAAATTTAATATAATTACATAAGGAAACTAAGTATAAATTATGTTATGAACATAATGTGCAGTTTATATAAATCAAAATAAATTTAATATTTAATTTTACTTCCAAATTATTCAGGTATATAGTTTATGAATATTTTACAAATATTACACATAGTGCTAATCATAAATTATAATTTGATATTATTCATTAAAATCATAAAACAAAACTCTACTTATCTTTTTCAAAGTTCAAAAAACCAACATTATTTTGAAAAAAAACTTAAAAAAATCAGTACATTAATTAATACATTAACAAATATTTTAATTCACAAACTATTTCTTAAATTTTTAATAAAGAACAATTCACAAATTATATACATATCTTCTTTTTATATATTCCTAATAATAGTATATATTTATTTCTATTATATTGCAACAAATATTTAATCATAAGAAAAAATAGTTTTAAACAAATATATTCCTTCAAAATTAAAAGACATACTTATGAAATACTTATTTATCAAAACGAGTTTGAAGATTAAAAAATACAAATTATTTACACGAGAATCAAAAAATAGTATGATACAAAGTGCAGAATAATTGAGAAATTATTTTCTTAAAGAAAGGTTCTATCAACGCTCATTAAGATTACATACACATATGAAAAGAAGTTCGCTTTTCGAATAGCCATTAGTCGCAATTTGTCGGAATAAAAGAAAAAAAAAAAAGAAGAAAAAAAGTATTACATACAAATAAAACGATCAGATCTGAAAATAATATAAAGATGTTTTACGAGGAAAATGGTGTCTCGCATGCAGTAATGAAAAATTTTTGTTAAAAACTAAATGAAGTGGAGGAATAAAAATGCGCTACGAGACATTCGCCTTACCGCTAACACCATTTTGCTTTTCTTGCTGCGAATCTGTGTATTATACGTATTTGCTTTTTAAGTTTTTTTCCCCGATGCAACCGAACGTGCACGGGCCACGGTAATTATGTAACAGAATACAGAAAATGTTTATCGGCCGTGATAATCGAATGCAATGTCTACTCGTCACGAGTGAAACTGTTTATTGAAATCGGGATCCCGGGCTGAACGAGAATCAGACACACCGCTTCTTGCCGAAGCAATCATTACCGTCTCTCCTCCATGACGCCGAGCAATCCCGTTCTACTATCGCATTTTTCTCACAGTTTCCAATGTTTCTTATAAAGATAGCCAATTAACAACAACGCCTACAAAACGGCTCGTTACTTATTAGCAATGATAAAAACGAATTACCTGCGCGAAATCTTGCTCGAGATCGTCGGCGTACAAATCAATGTCACCGTCCGCCATTTTACGTACACCGACGCTCACTGCATTTGACGAAGGCGCGAAGACCGAAGGAATACGCTGTTACAGGAGAAAACGTGTTAGCGAATTACGTTACGTTTTCGTATCGAGCGGACGTGACGTCACACCGCCATCTTATTTCCCTTCTCGAGGTAAACGATAATTTCTATTGAAACTACAGTCTGCTCGAATGATATCGCAGGAGGTAAATAAAACCATGTGATCGAAATCTAGGGGAAAAAGGCCGAAATCTACGATAATGTATCCCATAATGCAATTGTTCTACTGCGAATATTTATGCAAATTTTCGTTTTTACGAGTACAATTAAAGAAAGGAAAACTAAATTTGTTTCAACGTATAGCTTACTTCAGATATTTTATTTTAATCTCGAACGTTGCATATGTTCTACAGTATTGTAAATATGTACATACACGTTCGTAGTCTATTCAATATGTATCAATCAAGTCGTGTGCATGTATATTACAAAAATACTAAAGCAATTTTATGGACAACTAAAATTACTGAACTTTCATCGTAATAATAAAATATAATGTGACTGCTACTGTTAAAAAATCGAATATAATATCATGACGAAATATTTTAGTAATAACAACTTACGCACACGAATTTTTACATTTCCGTATAATCTATACGTTATCTATTAGTACGTAACATATTATATTTCGTAAATTATAGTTTTTGTGATATATTTCAAAATAGAAAGCAATTTTTATACTTGTCCTTGGCATTGTTACTAGTTGCTGAGATGTATTACCGTAAAAATGAGAACAACCATTTTTCAGAAATTAAGTATTAAGTAATTAAATTTCGATTGAAACGTAGCAAGATGCATTATTTGCTATTCATTTTTAATAAAAATATTAGGGAGAAACAGGAATTTGGAATTTCTTATAGTGACAAAAAATAATTTACTAGCCGGTTTACTGCAGTCAATAGTTGGACTATCACGTGACCAGTTATATTTATTTCTTCTCATTCGATTGGTCGAACAACCTGAATGAACGTTAAGAAAATTTATTCAATTTGAAACTTCGTTTCTCTTTAAAGTTAATGACGTAAAGTATGATGAAAAAATACGATGAACAATACTATAATGCTAAGATTCTAAAATCAATTTCTTCTACCATATTCTACAGCATTTGTCAAAATGTTGTCCAAAATTATTTTTGTCCCATTATTTTACGAACTAAAATTCCTCGATTTATTCTTGCAGAAAGTGAACATCTTAAATAAACATTTAATTTAATTTATTACGAACTGTACTCCCTATATATTTGTTATGTTAAAAATCAATTAACTTCATATTTGAAAAAATTACCTAGGGATTTTTCGATTTTTCAAACCTTGCATTTTAAATTTTATAAATTACAATTTTTTCAAGTGATTCATATTTTCTTCTAAAAAATGAACATTTTAAAAGAACTCTGTAAAATATATTTACAATTATCCAGAAATCACAATTTTCGGTAAATATAAATTCATTACGTTAAAAAATTTTATTGACTGCAGTTGGAAAAAGTATCTAGGGATTTCTTGGACTGCCATAGTAGCAGCACTTGACAACAGAAAAGGATAGAAGAACCAATTTCGTATTGTGAGTGTGCGACTTACTATAACGAAAGTACCGACACAACGACCGGTTCGTTGTTCGTTCTGTGGCTCTTCTTTTGTGCAGTTTTAAAAGGTACGTTTGCTCTTTATTTTAACACTTTTATCCCAACGTTCAAACACGCGTAACTAATTGCTTTCGCTCGAAAACAATTGTATTTCAATTTTTTCGACTTCTACGCATTTACCATCCTAGAAATTGTTACATTTCCTGTTCGTCCCATGTGCACGCTCTTTGTGTCGTGAAACTGAACCTTGCGATAGTTTCGTGATATCTGCACATTCCTGTTAAATATACAACAAAGATAATAGAATGAGCGTTTAATAAACACATAGCTGACTCCAATGAATAGTCGGTGGATTAATGTAATTTCCGCTATTTTTTTTTCTGCGTACCCTAGCAAATAACCTTTCTTCCTTGCGAATATGGTGACTTTCAAATGTCAGTTCAACGATCATAGAGAAACTAATCTGAATGAAGGAAATTCGTCACAAGTGAATGTTTTTTTTTATTTTTTACGAAAACACTTATTTCATTCAGAAGCATGCATTTAAAAACAGATTCGTGATATTTGCCATGTACCTTTAATAAAGAGTTATATGGTAACGTGCAGTTCAATTTCAGTACGTTTGTCGATTGATTGATGGATCTTGCTTTATGCTGCGTTCTTTATTTTTCTAAATTTTTTATATTTCGTACTCTTTTCTTTTCTTTTTTTTATATATGTTTATAATGTGGCTTCAATGATTTTTTTCAGTATGTGTAGTTTTTTACATCATTCATGAATATATATCGATCTCCATTCGATTGAAATATGTTCTTCAAATAAGTAATTATCATCGTTTTTTTTTTACAACTTTAAAAATAAATAAGTGTTGATAAAAAGAAATGATTGGTTAATTACAATTTGAAATAATTTTATTAAGAATATTGCGTATATTTTAAAGAAGAAAAATATTTTCATATATTTAATGTCTTACAAATTAAATGAGTTCACAGTATGTGCACTAAAAGTTCATTAGTTTATTTATATTTTAATTAAAAATTTACATTGAATACATTTAACCTTAAAAAGATTTTTAATTGAATATCTAAGAAAATGTAGAAAACAGTATAAAAATATTATTTTAAGCTTTTAACAAATTGTTTTATTTTGTATTCTGCGTGATAGAATTCTTTTTCCAATTATACAAATGGTTTTTTTTAATGAAAGAAAAAAAAAATAAATCTGGATTATAGTACTATGACAACTGATCCAGAGCGTGCTGGCGATAATAGTGAAATGGAATCTGTTGAAGACGAAGATGATAACAAATCCCCAGAACTTTTCTCCAAAATTTTAAATAGACCTGATGTGTTAGCTGCTCTACAAGATCGTAATGCACCTGGAATAGAGGTATTCAAATTTCACATTGCAAATCGTAAATTCTAAATATAATATATCTTATAGTAAGTGGAAAGAAGACATTAAAATTTGAATCTAAAGTTCATAATTAAAATTGAAACTATTACAAACACTCTACAAGTGTGTAACTTAGGAAAGTGTAGTTTTTGTAATTTTAATATTGAATGTTAATGTTTAATTACCATTTGTAACATTTTAATTTTTTCATCTTATTTGGTATTAGTGTTTAGTATTGTTATATGAAACAATTTGCATAAACCAGATTAAAAAGATAGCTCACATTGATTTGAAAACAAAAAATAGGAAATTTCTTTCTATTAAATGTGAAAAATATGCCCTTTCATTAGTCTATTTAAAAAAAAAGTAAATGTTATATTGTATCTTATATTGCAAATTCATTTTAATATTTTTATGTATAATTATTACTTTGTACATATTTCTTTAAATTTGAATCAATTGAATAAAAAAGAATTTTATTACCCTCTAATATCATTTGTCCAACTGAATCCATATAATTTTATTCCTTTATATATGAAAATTCATTTGTTTTTTTCTTGTTTTGTCTGAAATAACTCCTGTATTGTTGAATTTGTTGCTTGTTTAATCAGTTATTAGTGTAGTTCATAAATTATGTACTGCAGTAGATTAGACTGTGATATTTCTTCAATTATCTACACAATAATTAAAATAGTAAAAGAACATTTTGATTAATTGGTCAAAATATATAAATATATTAATATTTTCGAATTTATTATATTTCACATCTTAATAAGTTTAAATTTTGTTTGTTTTTATTAATATTAAATGTATTATATATTTTTATTAATATTATATATGATACATAACACGTTATATATTTCGTTTTGTAAGATTAAAAAAAATTTTACAATTAAACAATATTCATCATATTTTTGATATTATTTTAGTTAAAAACATAATATTTAAAAGAAATCTTCCAATTTTTGTAGCAAATGCAGAATCTTCCAGCTCCTGTGAAACGCAGAATTAAAGCTTTGAAACAGTTGCAATTAGTTACAACTAATATTGAAGCAAAATTCTATGAGGAGGTACATGCATTGGAATGTGCTTATTACAAAATGTGTGCTCCTCTTTATGAAAAAAGAAGCGACATAGTATCGGGTGTCTATGAACCAACAGATGAACAATGTGTATGGGAAAGTGACGATGAAGAAGAAGGATTAACTAACGACCTGAAAACAAAAGCAAATCTCGAAGATAATAAAGAGCAGAAAAAAGAAGAGTATGATTGTTGTGATTTATTTTTATTAAATATATTCTTCCTAAAAATTATTCTTTTCTTTTACATTATTTTTCATAGATATTATAATAGTATGAATGCTAATGAATTTTAATTATTTTAGGAGTGAAAATGAAGATATTAAGGGTATCCCAGATTTCTGGTTGACAATATTTAAGAACGTTGAAACATTAGCTGATATGGTTCAGGAACATGATGAACCAATACTTAAACATTTGTATGATATTAAAGTAATATTTCTTGAATCTAATCCAATGGTAAGTTGGAAATCAAAAAAATAATTAAAAATTACTAAACTATAAAACATAATATATACAGGATGCTCTGAATAAATTGCATTTGAAACATTTTTCAGTAGATATTTATGAAGATAACTATATTTTTAAAGAGGTGTGCGAGAAATATCGGGTCGGGTTGGGAATATGAAATTTTTTCAAGATCGGGACGAATATCTGAAAATTTGAGATTTTCAAATTTATCAGGATTCTCCAAAGAATCGGGATTCCCGAAAGAGTTGGGATTTGGGAAAGAATTGAAAATAAGCTTAAATAATTGGTTAAAGCCCACGTCTTCAACTGTATCGAAAGGTCGCAGATCTATAACCATCATTCGAACAATTCCTTCTGTTATATCTTTTGATTCAACAATCTTTCGCGTATCATTTTGTACATGTGACAAATTTTATATCGATTCAGTTTATTTTCTAGTACACATACATTATGTGCATATGCATATGCTTCAAATGGCGTAATAAACCACTAGTATTTGCATACTTAGTTTTAAATTCATGGTGACAATGCGTGCATTCCGCCTTTGTATCTTTTTCTTGAAAATGTTCCCAAATACAGCTTCTCTTTACCTTCTTCTTTTGCACGATATCTTCTGCACTGCTTCTTGCTGCCACAACTTTACTCTCACTATCACTCGACATTGGTTTTAAAGATTTTTAGTCTTTATTAAATTAGACACAGATTTTGAAATATATGTCTGAACTTCCCGAGTTTCTCAGCGATACTGGTCAATACGTAATATCCAAATGCTAAGCACGCAGTCACACGTTCGTTTACATCAGGTCACACGATTCTTAGAATTCGTGTTTCCAATATCTTCACTGACAAAAGAAATTGAACTGTGTATTTACATATTTTGTAAGCCTGCTATACAGCATTGAATAGTTCGAGAAACGGTAGCCGGGTTCTTGAAATTTTCGGGAATCTCGACTTTTTCAGGAAACCCAATTCCTTCGGGAATTTCGAAATTTTCGGGAATCCGACCCGACTCCTGCTAACCATCGGGTCCCCGATTTTTTCGGGTTCTCACACCCCTAGTATTTATAGATTAAATGGAGCAGCCTGTACAAAGTGAATCTATTTTATGTGTATATATCATTCAATTTCAAAAATATTCTATATACATATAATTAAAAATGTGAAATTAATAGAAATGGGAAGAATTGTATTAAAGATAACAAGATTTTTTCTAGGGCTTTGTTCTTGAATTCCATTTTGAGCCAAATGAATACTTTTCTAATTCAGTTTTAACAAAAGAATATATAATGAAATGTACCCCTGAGAAAAATGATCCATTTAGTTTCGAAGGACCCGAAATATACAAATGTAAGGTAAATATTTTTAATTTAAATTTATATCTTTGTTTCCGCATAAAAAACAGCTTGCTCAATGTACAAAATATTCATTCTAACGATTTGTATAGGGTTGTGTAATTAATTGGAAAAAAGGGAAGAATGTTACAGTAAAAACTGTAAAGAAAAATCAAAAACATAAATCTCGAGGGTCCATACGAACTGTAACAAAAACTGTCCAGAACGACTCGTTCTTTAACTTTTTCAATCCACCAGTTGGTAAGCAAAACTAATATTTTTATGCTCTATAATTTACTTCAATATTAAAAATAATATGTTAATTAATTGTGAAACTTTTTCTCCAGTGCCAGAAGATTCTGAAGCAGAATTAGATGATGATACTCAAGCTTTATTAACCAGTGACTTTGAAATTGGCCATTATATAAGAGAGCGTATAGTTCCTAGAGCTGTACTGTATTATACAGGTATTTAATAAATTAAATATTTTAATATTTTGGTGATTTTGATATATTTTTTGTTTTTTTAACGAAGTTATTTCCGGTTTTACTTAAATTCCCCGAATTATTTAAATTAGTACAATTAATAATAAACAAAAAAAAAACTATATCTTAGGAGAAGGCTTAGAAGACGAAGACGAAGACTATGAGGAAGAAGAGGGTGATGAGGATGACCCTGATGAGGAAGACGAAGATGATGAGGAATCTTCTCCAAATAATGCACCACCAGGTGGGAAACAACAGGGAACTGATCCTAATGACTGTAAACAACAGTAGAATTACATACAAATTTTGCTAAAAAGAAATTGTTCGTGCGTGTACACTCACAGATACACTAACACACACATACACATACACATACAAAGCAGACCTGACCGATAACTGCCTAGATATCCTCTGCACCTGTGGCTCCAACATAATCCTCTTCGTATGAATCATCTAATATCATATCATATCTCCTATTCCAGATCAAGCCTAGATTCTTCGACATACCGGTGACAAAAAAAATTATGCGTACCCTCCTTTTATCTGACGTTGACGATGAATAGAAAATAACGGCTCCTTAACAGCCTAAAATTTAATATCATATAAGTATAAACGAATTGCCCTCTCAGCTCTACGTAATCATTGTCTTTTTTAATTGCTTCATTTTATACTATTGTTACGTTTATATACAAACAAAGTTAGTTGAATTTTTTTCAAAACGCACGTTGATCTATGAAGAAATTTTTGGGTACTGTTAAAGCATTTTTAATACAAAAATTGAAAAAAAAATGCAAACAGCAGACAATGCTTTATTTCTTCTTTCCTCCGTACTTCTGTGTAGTGCCATTTTCCTGTCCTGTTTCTTTTTTTTTTTTAAGATTGTTCTTTTCCTGTACGTTCTTAGAATTTATTTCACACCTTTTTTATACACCAGTTTTTATCCTAAGTTGTTTTCATTCCAATTTGTTATAAACTTGAATTATATTGTATTTCAAAACCAACCATATGTGTTACCTTTATGATAAGTTTTATAAAAATTTCGACTGCGTTGTGCATAACTAATAAGTTAAATAAATTCTTGATCAGGTAAGTAGTAGTAATTTAAGAAATTTTTTATAATCCCATCAGATCTATTTCCTTCTGCATTAAGAAACAAAGTTTTTAAAAAATGATAAAAGATCGTTACAATTTTTCTAATTATATTTTGTTGTATATTATTGTATGGATTGCTATAAATTATTCTTAAAATATACTAAATTTACTTATATTTTTTTCGTCCTTTTTAAATTTCAGAATGATACATTATAGTTACATTTAGTGACATCTTTGAAGAATTATGACAATTAAAATGACAGGTCATTGCTACTTTATAAATCTTTGTAGTTTTATGATGTGACAATTTTTCTCGTGACTGATAATGCAGTAACTAAAGTATATTGAGAGCACTTCTTTTTTTCTTCTTTTTTTTCTGAACGAAGATAATCTCGTATGTTTTGACGCGCAAGAATTTTTTACCCAAGAAAACATGTCTCGAGAAGATCAACAAATTTTAAAACAATTTTTCAATTGTTGGGTTTTACGCAATGGAAAGATCTTAAACGAAGATTTATGGGTTCGCGATGGGAAGATTGTTGATCCAGAAAAAATTTTTTACGATGAAAAAATTAAACCGCATGTAAGAATCGATTGCAACGGAGCATTAATTTCTCCTGGATATATAGATCTTCAAATTAATGGTATATAACACAAGTATAATAAATAACAATATTTGTCATTAATATTGGTTTACATATACTTTATTTTATATTATTTCATTTTAAAATAAAATTTAATATAAAATTATCTTACTTTACAATATAAAATTTAACATTAAACAAAAAACTATTAATATAAAATATTCTTCATTTCATATTTATGCAATAGGATATCTGTACAATGTTAATGTTAAAATTAATATTAATGTGTAATAAGTGATTAATTTTCTACAAAAATATTGTAACATAATTATAAGTAATTACAATTTGTAAGAGTTATTTTACTTATTAGGTGGTTTTGGAATAGATTTTACACATAATATTAACAATGTACAGGAAGGAATTAATAAAGTAGCCAAAAGATTGCTAGAATTTGGTGTAACATCATTTTGTCCAACTCTGGTTACGTCGCCCAGTGAAACATATCATAAAATATTACCAAACATTAAGAAGACAAAAGGTGGAAGACATGGTGCAGCTGTATTAGGAGTTCATTTAGAAGGACCTTTTATTAGCTCAAGTAAAAAGGGAGCTCATTCAGAGAACTATATAAAACAATTTGAAAAAGTAAATATATTTCAATGCATATATTTGACATGTATGTTAACATAAAGAAAATTTTAATGCATTAGTAAATATTTATATATGAATGGGTAAATTATTATTTCTATTCTTGTAATTTTTGTTATACTTTAAACTTTATACTTTTTTATACTTTATTTATTAATTACCTTGTGTATTCTTCTAATATTCTTAATTATCTAGTTAAATTTACGTATTTCAGGGTTTCAACTCATTAACTGACATGTATGGAAGTTTAGAAAATGTGTGTCTTGTAACATTGGCACCTGAACTTCCTAATGCTCAGTCCGTGATTACAGAATTGTGCAAGAGAAATATTACAGTTTCTCTTGGTAAGATATAACTATTATTTCAGTTTTACTAATTTGTCTCTCCTAAGTTTAAATATTTTAGGACACTCTATTGCAAATCTGAAAGAAGGTGAAGAAGCTGTGAAGAGTGGAGCATCTTTCATTACTCATCTTTTTAATGCAATGTTACCAGTAATCACAAAATATACAACTTGTCTTTTATTTTATGAAATGAATTATTGAATAAAATTATACATGATCAATGATAAATTTGAATTTCTAGTTTCACCATAGAGATCCAGGATTAGTTGGTCTTTTGACATCTGATCAAGTTTATCCTGGAAAAACTATCCATTATGGTATAATTGCAGATGGAATTCATACTCATCCAGCAGCATTGCGTATAGCTCATAGAACTCACCCTAAAGGTCATACATCTTTTTCTTGTATTATAATAAAATAAAGATCATTTTCCCTAATTTGTTTCTGAATTACTATTTAATTTTACGTTTTAGGCCTTGTTTTAGTTACTGATGCACTATCAGCGTTAGGATTACAAGAAGGTGTATATCAATTAGGACAGCTTAAAATCGAAATGCGCTCAGGACGTGCATATATTGCTGGAACAAATACATTGTGTGGCAGTACAGCAGAAATGTCGAAGTGTGTCCGTCATTTCAAAGAAGTAACAGGTAGTTACAAAAGCAACATTTTTTTATTCCATAATATAATATCTTGTGAAAAGTTCTATTATTATTTACCATTATTGCTCATTATTTAAATTATTTAACTATATATTTTTCTGTAGGATGTTCCATAGTAGAAGCTTTAGAAGCTGCGACTCTCCATCCAGCAACAACTCTAGGTATTGAAAACACTAAAGGAGTCTTAAATTATGGAGCTGATGCTGATATAGTAATGTTAAATAAAGATTTAGAACTATTGTCAACATGGATATCGGGAGAATGTGTACACTGCAATTACAAATGCAATGAACATTGTCAGTAAAGTATAATACTATAGTGGATAATGAAATTAATTTTATAAAATAATCAGGGAAAAGTGTGGTTTATCGATAAAGCTATATTAATTTTACAAACGTACTTTATATGCCTTAAAAACTACATATTTCTTATATAATGTGCGATGGCTGTGAATATCATTCCAGCTATAATTTTATTCATTAACGTATTCATATTGTAAGATATGTATGTATATATTTTGTATACAAGTATTTTTATGAACGCATATTTTGATATATATAAAAACAAAAATTTTTATTTACTTTATTCAAATAATAGAAATATGCATGAAAATGTGAAATATTACAAGGGCAAACTGTAATTATTGTCTTTAAATTAATAACAAAAAGGCCAGTTATTTTTAATGGTTAGTACAATAAGATGTATATGTATTTCATTAAAAAATACAACTCAAATACAAGAAATTTTAATGTCAGACAGAATATGAACAAATAAATTGTTATTTCTAATTCGTATTTTATATTATTTATCATAAAATTTTCTTAATCGTCCTTTAAAATTAAATTGTACAGCATTAAAAAATAGCTTTGATTTGTAGAATATTTATTTTGTCAAATTTTTAAAATTAAATGTAGCAGACGTGAGAAAAGAAATAAAAAGGAGAAATTGTTATCATTTTATTTGATGTCAATTTTACGTGAAAAACCTCATCTAATTAATATTATCATTATTCATGTATATGTCATCACAATTTGTGATATATGTAAATACGTTAAATACGATTAGTAGCACCAATATTTTAATTACACATTAAACAATATTTTGCAGTCATTGTAGCAAAGCGTTGACTTTCTTAACTTAATTAAAAGATTATTAATTACGTTTCTTAATTTAAAAATTAGTATTTTACAATCGTATGTGGTTTACTCTCACAAGGTAAAACGACGACGAAAGCGGAGTCACGTAAGGCTCTTATGTTAATAAACGACGTCCTTCAGGTTGCATATATATGGCGAGTGTCTAATGCCAAATGAATGTGCTGGAGGAATGTCAAGAACTACCTGTAAAAGGTAGTTTTGCCATTGTACACAGATGTTCCATAAAAAGTTAATAAAAAGATTAATATCTATTTCAGCAGGGAACGTTGAAATCGAGTTAGGATTCCATAAGAGTATTTACCAATGTAAGAATATCAGTATTCTTAAGTGTCCAGCTGCATAGAAATCGCCGAAATCGTATTCTATTTATTCTGAATTTTTAAAGTATTTGAAATATTTGCTTTTCTTAGCCTATTTGATCTTTCTTTTTTTTTTAAATTGCGTTAAAAATCTCTTTATGATAAATTGATGTAAGATGTAAATTTTGTCAGCGATGTTTGCGTTAACATACAAATACAAAAAGAAATAATTCAAAATCGGAAGCTTAGTCTAAACTTCTAAAAATACCAATATTCTTAATTGAAATTAACTTATGACATCTGTATCTGACGCGAGCATCTGTACCTGTAATATCTGGTTCTTGTATACCTTCAAAAATAATTATACAATTTAATGAAACAAAGTCTACTGAACAAATTCGGAGATTTCTGAGCTTTTTAGATTTTGAATACAATAGGAAGAAATTAGAAATACTTTTTCTGGACAATGAGCTCCAGGTCCTGGAATCTGAGAGTGATCATCGGGCAGCTGATAGCGGGCACTTATGCTATAAGCAGGACTTTTCACTCTGACTGCATCTGGTTTAACAGTTTCATATGTCCCGGGGCCAGGAACTAAAACGCGATCATCCGTAGAAACTTTCTGTCTACCTGAGATTGAGTAAGCCGGTGCTGTCTTTTTGTTTCCTTCCTTTGTTCCACCGAGAGCAGAAGGAATATTATAAATGTTTGGAGCTGAAACAAAGCAAAAATAAAAGCAACTTTACTGATGTAAAGATTAAAAAAAAAATAAACCTTTTGTAGATATTGTCAATGTAATATTACGTATGTATAAAAGACGATATGGCATTCAGAAGTAATAAATATTATTTTAAAGATAAATCATCAGAACTAGGAAATAAATCCTGCAAATTTACCTGGGATATCATTTGATCTATTTGTACTTGTTCTAAGACCAAAAGTAAATTGCAATGCTTTTTCCAATAAAAGCATAGCTTTCTCTGGACTGTATTCACCTGGACCTTTAAAGTAAATATTAAATCTATTCAACAAGTATACAAAGCGTACAATATATAATACATTTTAAAGGATTACCATACCCGGTATTGAATCAGTTTCATGTACTTCAGTCTTAACTCCAAAACTATATTGGGGTGATTTGTTCAAATTTACCTTTTCCGGGTGGTAACTTCCTGGAGCTAGATTTTTAATGTATCAAAGTAAATGACTTTTACCACGGAAATTTTATAAATTTTACGTTTTTTATTCGCGAATATTGCTTACCAGGTATATCGCTAGTTTTCTCGTAAGATGTTTTTAAACCAAATGAGTAACGTGGCGATTTATTTAAATTTACTTTTTCTGGAGAATAAGTGCCAGGAGCTATAAATCAAACAAAGAAGAGAAAAGAATAATACTAATGCATTCATAAAAGAAAAAAAAATTAAATAAAAAAAATATCCGTTTATATAGCAACGTGTAGCACAATATTACAACACATATTCAATCGAAAAAACAATTTCAGTAATTTTACAATTAAAAATTTCGTTCATAAGTTTATTTACAATGTAAAATTTAAAATGATATAATTCATAAATCGCTAACAGCTTTAAAAACCAAGTATTAAAATAAAATTATGAAGCAATTATAAAGCTATAAGCAAGATAAAAAAAAGAAGAACTTTAATAGAATAGAAACAAAAGATTTAGCATGCTTTGGATTAAAAATTATAATATTAGAAGCATGAACAATTTTTCATTCAAAAACTGTTTTAAAATGTTAGGCTTTGCAGTAATTCATTGATTATTTGTTAATCAACACCATTACCTGGTGTATCCCTAGGCTTATCCAAGGTCTTTCTATTACCAAAACTGAAATAAGGTTTATGTTCCAAATTTACTACTTTCTCTGGATAGTAATCAGCAGGGCCTACTAAAGCAATCAAAACATTAGTGATTGTTTCTACAGAATGTTAAAACCTAAACCAATTGAATTTCCAAAATAAGAAGCTCCTGGAATTTACATTGAACGAAATTCACCTGGGTAATCATTGGATTTTTCTGATGAAGCTTTTCCTGATAAGCTATATTGGGGCCCTTTATCTAAATTGATTTTCTCAGGACTGTATGTTCCAGGTGCTGTGATAATAAATAGAATATCTAAATTTTTTTACTATAATTGTTTTAGGATTAATTCATTGCTAATATTTTTTTTTTTATGCTTTATGTAAAAAAAGTAAGAGAATTGATTTTTTTGCTTTAATCACCTGGATTGTCATTAGGCTTTTCTGGTAACCCTTTACCAGATAAACTGAACTGAGGACCTTTGTCCAAATTTACTTTCTCAGGACTATATGTTCCTGGTGCTATTGGAAAAATTAAATATAAGAAGACATTAATCTAAAAGAATAATAAATTAAATAATAAATCAAAGTACCAAGAAAGTCTATTAAGTTGTAAACTAAATTTCAAGTTCGAATTCTGCGTCAAAGTACTGAAATTCAGTTTACAATCTAATAAAAAAGTTTAAAAAGTTAACCTGGATTATCGTTTGGTTTCTCTGGAATTCCCTTTCCATACAAACTATATTGTGGACCTTTGCTTAAATTTACTTTTTCAGGACTGTATGTTCCAGGTGCTATGATAGAAAGAAATGTTAAATTATAAATTATTCGATAAGAATTTAACGTTAAATAAAATGTTATTATATAACTAAATAATAAAATAATAAAGCTAAGCAAATACAAGATAAGAAGAAAACTGATTATACTGACCAGGTGTATCGATTTGTTTCTCAGAAAGTCCTTTACCAGTTAAACTATATTCTGGACCTTTGTTCAAGTTTATCTTTTCTGGACAATAATCTCCAGGTGCTACAGAACAATAATAAAAGCAATAATTCTTTTTTAAAATGACAATAAATAACAAAAATAATAAAATGATTATAAATTATACCTGGATTAGTGTCTGGTTTATCAAGAGGTGTTCTTATCCCAAAACTATACTGTGGTGCTTTATC
The DNA here is from genome assembly GCA_036937485.2 of Tetragonisca angustula. NCBI lineage: Eukaryota > Metazoa > Arthropoda > Insecta > Hymenoptera > Apidae > Tetragonisca > Tetragonisca angustula. The sequence goes on from JAWNGG020000021.1 coordinate 625,706, forward strand.
AAGATTTACTTTCTCAGGTGCATAAGTTCCTGGTGCTAAAAATTGATTTTTTTCACTTACGTAAAAAGATTTCCTCACTCAATAGGAAATTTTTCATTTGAAATAGATGATAAAACTAATTTAAAAAAAAATTGCATTCTTTCCAATGTCCTTTAATTTAATAGAATTTTTAATTTTCAATAAAAAATTTATACGAAACACGAAATACATATATAGAAATTTCAAGTTGATATCTACAGATCTGGAGTATTGTCTACTTTGTCATAAGAAAGTTTTCCGCTTAAACTATATTGGGGACTTTTATTCAAATTAACTTTTTCAGGACTGTAAGTACCAGGGGCTGTAATGTGAAGACACACGTGATGTAACAAATATGGTAAACAAACAATACAATTACATTTTTGTGCAATTACCTGGTGTGTCGTTTATTTTTTCAATTGGTGTCCTCAATCCAAAAGTAAATTGCGGCGTTGCATCCAATTTTATTTTTTCTGGGTAATACGTACCTGGCGCTAAGAATCATTTTTCATATATAAATATTCTTTGAATATCAAATGAAATTTTCTCTAAGTTAATTATCAATTATTTAGAATCAAAATTAATAAAGAATTACTTCGACAATGTATAATAAATGCACATACCAGGAGTGTCATCAGGTTTCTCTACGTGACCCTTTCCCATGAAACTGTATTGAGGACCCTTATCCAGATTAACTTTTTCAGGGCTATACGTGCCAGGTGCTATAAAAGTAAGTTGACACGTGCCGGTGATACTGTAGTTTATAAATAATATACGTTATATATTATTACAGATAAAGTAACTTATCTGTAATAATAAGTTTGCATTTTGTTATTTTGTTGACCGGACAAACGTACATTTGAGCCCCTCAAATCGAATGTTATCAAAAATGAGTTTATTATAGAAATAGCAAGTATTTATTTTATCGTATATTTTGTTTTGTTATCAAAAACAAGTGTCGAGTTTTACATCGTAAATGAATAATGGTACTCAATTATTATAATTATCTTATCATTGGCTTATATCTTCAGCACATTAACTAGCATGAAAGAAATGTGGCTCTCTTTTAAATCATATGATCATAATTCGTTTCTTTAGAATAAAGTTACATTCTGCTCTTAATTCTTCATAGAGCCTTGAAAGTCAATTCTCACAAGATTAAGGACAGAGACGGAATTTACTTGCCTCGTTTCATAAGTTTACAATAAATTTATCAAACTTCAACGATTAGTAGAAAGTTTGAGGGATGCTTCTATGAACCAATGATATAAATAAATCCAGTCGACAAAATTTTTATCCGAGTGTTTTAAGCATTCGATAAATACCTGGGGTGTCGCTCGGTTTTTCGAGAGGAGGCCTGAGTCCGAAACTGAACTGCGGTGCATTGTCCAGTCTTACCTTTTCTGGGCAGTAAGTACCAGGCGCTGATATCATAAATCATTATTAATTTCCACACGAGTAAAACCAACGTATTTTAATTCAATTACGATATTATGATATTATTATCAATACACATCTTGCAGCGAAATAAATAATAACGATATAAAGTAATAAAAAAAATGATACATAATAATTGCGTTATAACAATATATGATATAACGAGAGGAGAAACATTTACTTTACAAAAGGAACAAAATTATTTAACTTACAAAATTATTTAAATCAACGAATTTTTCGCTTTAATTTTATAATTTCGTAAGATTGAGGAGATACCACGAATGCAAAGTTGCTACGCATGCAGTTTAATTACTGAATACATCGTAAGCCATTTTCATTCGCACTAATATACATGCTTGCGAAAGATGAAAGATTAAGCTTCAGTTCCAAAAGTAAAATAAAAAAAAGCTGGATAGAATATTTTCGTCGTATAAAGAAAAAAAATTGGTAAAAATGTAGTACCTAAACATCGAACACCGCTTATCCCTCGAGTTTATATCTGCACTTTCGCAGAGTTCTTCATTTTAGGTGATCGAAATGGTTGTTATATCAACCAATGAATAGTTGGTTATTCAGCACATCGATTCTTTCTAAGGAATTGTTCTTCTCGCAAAACGAACACACCTTTTGTTAATACATTTTAATTTTTTACTTGGACACCGTTTGAATTATTGTAACGAAACTATTTGCAGAATTATTAGTAGATAGAGTGAATCTAGAAAAAGAGTACCTTTAAACCTAGTTAACTACCATAAAACCAATTTGATTTGATTAAATCACACCAAGAGAAATGTACAGAGTGTTTCGAGAATGTAGGTAAATCATGTGAGGAATAATAAGAAATGATGAGTAGAATATGTTTTGTTAAATCTAATCTGTCCGAAAATTTTCAACTCTGATTATTAAAATAAAAAATAAACTAAAAATTATACTCAATTATTATATTATTATATTGCATATATCATTACAATTAAAATTAAACTTATCTGAATATATTCTGAATATATGTCTATTAACAGGCGATCAAAATTTCAAAAAAATAGAATAAGATTAGATGTATGTACTATATTTATCAGGTAAAAAATATATTCTTTTCATCACCTTCTGTTGTCTTCTGAACAACTGTTTGCACATTCTCGAGTATTCTGTATACCTGTTTGTTAAATCTGTAGAACAATCGAAATTAAATTTCCTTTTCTTCAATGTGTAAAAAATTGATTAATTATATTAGTCATTATTTAATTAGCGTCTATAAAAGATATAGAGTCGCATGGATGCATATAGATTTATTGTTTTGATGTATTTAATTACCAGGTATATCGCTCGGTTTATCCAGTGCATGTTTCAACCCAAAACTATACTCGGGGGTTTTGTCAAGATTCACCTTTTCGGTGCAATAGTCATTCGGTGCTGCGATTAAGATAGGATTTTTAAGTCGACACTTATCATAGACATGTTTTCAATGAAGATGTTTAAAAATAATGTTACACAAACAAGATTAATCTAAATGTTGAATGATTTATGGAAGAAAATTTCTTCACAGGATATTAATATATATGTATACCTAATGTAATAATAATATCTATATATAATATACTCACCAGGTGTACAACTGATTTTCTCGGTTTGCGTTTTGATACCGAACGAGTATTTGGGCGAGCTATCCAGAATAATCTTCTCGGCCTTCTCCGGATTATAGTCGCCAGGAGCTGGTGTCACTTCCTGTTTCGTGGATTTCGTGCGGCCGTGTAACGATGATGCTGGTGCAGCATCTTTTCCTGCACGAACATATTATATATAATACATAATTGAACAAGCTTTATTATCAACATAAACGCAAACGAAAAGTTTAACTAAGAAATAATAAATTTAGAAGACTAATTTAATTTAAAAAGTAATTGGTTTAGAAATTTGTTTTTTAAAAGTATTAATTGTTTTTAATTAATTTCATTTAATCCATAATTAAATAGAAATTATTATATTAATAAATTTAATAGCATTGTTAGTAATATTATTGTATAATAATTATAAATATATTAATACAATAATGTTGTTATTATATAAAAAATATTATACTACTACATATTACTACAAAATATTATAAAATTTATATATATATAATTTTTAATTTGTAGAAATTATTATAATAATATTAATATTCTGCATATTATGTAGAAAAGTCTTAAAGAGATAGTGTTGTTAGTAGACAAGTAATGGAATTTCGTGAATAACGCACGTTAAAAATTGCATTCTTGTGGAATATCACTGGTGTAAAGTTTGATCGATACTTCGTTAGAACACGAAATACCACTGTCCATAGAATTTGTTTCGTGCTCACACACCATTACCAGCTCGACTGAATTTCTCTTTATAACTTTAATTTCTGTTCGGTATGAATCGATAACCTGAACTTATTTTTAATTTATGCTAACATGTTAATCCTTTATGCACAAGAAATCTACGATATACATATATTTTAATATATTTATGATATAAATATATATAAATATATATATATATATTTTAATAGATAATTAAAAATAGATAATGATGAACTCATAAATAAATAAGTTAAAAATATATGCATAATATTAGGTTCGGCAATAAGCAATTGAATGGTAATAGAAAAATAATAAGTAGATTATATTACCTTTGGCACTAAGCCCAGATACGTTGTATTGACCAGGACCCGGTCCAGGACTGTCATTTTTCGTCGCATGTCTAAAACAATGGGAAAACAATTATGTAATTTCAATAAAATTAATCATTCCAGTTTTAGACTGATAGTTTTATATTCGCACGTACGAGCGGTGATCGGGTCAATAATATAATATATTTCTTTTCTTAGTAAATTTTTCAAAGCAAATTTTTCTTTTATATTTTAACTTATTTCTATATTAGATTAAATAGATATTAACTATTTTTATATCATTTTTATATCTATTATATTTTAACTTATGATACACAGTAATTGGAGAAAAAAATATATGTAAAAATATTATTACTATAGGTTGACTTATGTGAACCATTGTCCAATGAGCTGTTCTTTGAAATTATTGCAACTTAAAAGGTCACGTTAGATGATTCGGAGGGGCTAATATTTTAGGATATTATTTTAAGTCAATATTTTACAACTTTTCAATATTATTATAATATAATATTAATTTCTTAAAATAAAAGTCGTTACAGACGTCGAAAAATTAGTATTACCGTTCCATTTAAAACAATTGAGGATTACTCCAAAACTTCTTATATCCTAAAATTTTAGTGCCTCTGAATCATTAAACGCATCCAAATTTCAAATCGACATTTGTAATAATTTCAGAAAAAACAGGCTTGTAATACTTTACCCTGTATTATCATTAACGTATATTTATTTTGTAATTGTTATTATCTTCTATATTTGAACGAACCCATTATCATCTTCCTACGAATAAATTTTAAAAATCAATGATTTCAGAACTAAGTGGTTCAGTAACTGAACTTGCGTACCTGCTTCCAAACGAAAAAGCAGGCGCTCTGCCTCGTTTCGAGTCGGGAACGGTTTTTCCTGTAAATTCGATTCGATATTTACAATTTTGTTTGTGAATTTTAATAAGAGAAGAGAAAAAATTAAAATTACCGATTAATGGCGGTAACGTAACACAAGCAGGACCAGGGCTACTATACTCAGCAGCGATGGGACCTCGTCTCTTCGTTGGTGTCCACGGCCTCTGTGTCATACCACCCATATTCTCGATGATTTATTATCAATATATCCCTAACAATAAAAAAAAAAGAACAACTATTAAAAGTAATATTCAACGTTGGCTTATGCATGATTATAATCATTTATCTTAGAAATAAAATTTATCAAAAATAGCATATTTTTACATACATATTACAAATGATACACATATAGTAAATAATTTGACATTTATTAGTGCAGTTTCAACAGTTACGATTGACGAACGTTCTTTTTTCTGACGAACTATTAATTTTCTACACATTCTTTTCTACTAAACAGCTGATACCTCATAAAATTTGTATAAACATTTTCAATGTGGTTAGAGAGACTCATATTTTAGTCGTTCTGAAATTTCAACAATGAAGACATATTGAAATCGTCGCTCGGCGGTGTCTTCAATTATTATAATATCTATTCTTTTTATCAAGATCTATCAACTGCATGTGTTGAGATCAAATTAATTCGTTTGAATTGTATTTTGAATCACATTAATTTAAAAAGTGTTCAAATATCTACGGTTGTATCGATGAAAAAAAAGAGGAACAATACCGTACAAAGTGAAAGACACAAAACCTGAGAAATTTATAGAATTAAAATCATTGATATCCCCTTTAGGTAAAGCAATTCGTACAGTAACGTTAGATAAAAAGGTATTACGGAGAGTTATACTTTTTTTTCGCCGTGAAATAACCAAAGGGATATGTCTTTGGAATTGTGCAATGGACACGACCTCGAGAGACGGGCCACGAAAGAAAACGACTCACACGCAACCATATAAGAGTATGTCCATGGTGAGTATCCAGAATCGCCCACCATTCGACATTGGACTAAATAAAGCCTGAATATCACAAATTGTATAGCGTTCAAACAAGACAAACAAATGCGGGTCAAATGGATGACTCATGACCCACTTATTGTACTTTGTTGCTCCATATACGTATGCCAACGACATTCTAATAATTGCAAGTGGCACGATCGTCCAGTTGATCCGGATTATCCGGAAATTTGCATGATTTATTTCTACATACGTACATGCTATATAGATATTCGCGTCCGAAATATAAAATTAGTTTTTAGATTTTTTTTTTTTTTTTTTTTTTTTTGAGAAATCGATGTAAGGTTGTTGATATTACGATCAATATGATTAATAGAGGTGTTTCCTTCGATTCAGGGATATTTTGTTTTCAATTTATTACTTACTTTACTTTTTATTATGTAAATTCGTATGTTATTTATATATATGCATATTATTTACTTTATTATTTTTGTTTTATTTATTATTTATATGTTGCATTGTATTGTGAGTTTGATCTCTTTCATACGTGAGTGTAAAGTAAAGTAATTAAAGATTCATAGAATTTACGATTAGCAACATAGATATATTCTTTGTAAAATCATGGAAAGAAACAAACACCAGAAGGTATATCTGTCTACATTTTTGAGAAATAAAAATGATAGAAGAAGAAAAAGAAAATAACAACCATTGATAGAAATATACGATGTATAGGAATGTAGTGAATGTTATATAATATTAAATTTACGATTTCTCGTTTCAAAAATGCACAAAGCATTTATTGTATAATTAGTTGACAAGGATCGAGATAGATTAAAAATAAGTCGCTACTTGTGCGACAAAGGCAAAAAGAAAAAAAAAGAAAAGGTAAAAAGTCATGTGACCGAGTTACGTCTTAAAAATTATACGAGACATTTTCATGATTATCGAGAATCGATCATTTAATCAAACTTGCCCAATATGGTAAAGACGAGAAACTGTTGGTCACTCGCGTATACCAGGGTACTTAACTAAATATGGAGTGCTATAAAATATAGAATATTAAAAATTTCGCTTAAAACAGAAAAGTGAAACAGCAAATTAAATTTGTCATCTAACAAATTAAAATCGTTCTTTATTAATTCATTTTCTATTTTACCTATAATTTTGTCTAAAATAACTATTTCATCTGAAATAATTTATTTTCTATTTTACCTATTAAACCATAGTTCTTTTGATACCTAACTTTGTTCTCGCTTAATAACAATTATTAAATTAAATCATCTGTGAGATGAATCATAATTCGCATGAATGAACGTAAGAGAAAAATTTTACATCTTTGATGTTCTTTTTATTTTATATTTTGAACCCAGTTGTTCCTCTCAAGTCTATGCGTTGCCCGAAATGAAAATTATATATTCAATACGTATTATTAGAGTATAGCGTTTAGATGTTTGATTTTAATATTCAGTATATTTATATTTAAATTTTACTACCTTCAAGTAAATTTTTACTCTACACATTTTATAAATAAAATATAAAATTTGAGTAGTCCAAATGACCCGTTCTTTATTTCTTTATAAAAATTTTATGCGTCTGTATCGAATGATTTTTGATTTGAATAATTTTTCGTGAAAAATAGCTCGTAGTATAAATTCTTTTCTATTACTTGCACTTTTTAATATCTCTGATACGAATTTTATACCTTGATCGTCGAATAAAGTGTAAAAGACTGAGATCTTATTCTTTTTTTGCTCAACTTATTTGCAATCTCTTCTTGATCACACAAAATAACAGCATTTCTTTCTTCCTGACTGTACTTTATTATCGTGTGACTTTCATCTCCATATTCAAACAATGAAATGTCGCGAATCTTTTTATCTATACGTACATGCAAATCAAACGATTTGCATACGAACATACACGCGTTTCATTAGATCGCTCACCATTGTTTGAATCATGAAAGGACTCAACGTTTCGAAACGCTTTAACACGCCAGAGAAAGCAGATTGAATAAAGTTGATGGTCGAGGGACCAAACCATTTTTGTCCACGGTATTTCAACCTTCTGTTGAAATTATATTTTTTAAGCTTTAGTTTGAAGAGTCTGCTCCCAGTTTTGATTTTGATTCGAAAGATCTGTGTGAATCTTATTTTATTTACAATAAAATATCTTTCAGATTTCCTTTTAAACTTGATCGTGATAGTTGAGTCTCAATAAAATGATAATGAAATGTCAAAATTGTTTATATGATAATACATGTTAATATAATAATGTATACTATTATTTCTGTATTATTCAGAATGGACCAAAAGTTACTTCCCATTTAGTTTTTTCAACAAAACATCAAAATATGAGAAATAGCTTTCATTAATTTTAAATTAAATTCGTACGTTATTTCTTTCAAATGTTATAATAAAATAAAATGAAATAAAATGTTAATAAATGTATAATAAAAATAATTACGGATTTATTTTAGTAAGAAGTGATTTTCGGTATATATAAAAAATTTTTATAAGTGCCACCTTGTATATATAAAAAATTTTTATAAGTGCTCAAATACTTTTGTGAACAACTCTATGTGACTTTTATTGTGACATAATTTAAGGCGGTCAGATGCAAAATGCAATGATGCAACTGACGATGAATATTTTGACTGAATAAATAAAAAAATCAAATTCAATAATTTAAAAATACTTAAGAATGAATGATTGTTTTTAGTCAGACAGCCTATATGAGCATTACAGATACACAATCGAACGTTACATTTGATGCTTAGAAATTGTCCTCTTATCAAGATAAAAATTCAACAACATTTTTCTATTATTACATTATTACACAGTGCTTTATTTTTAGACAAACGATCACGATTTTATTTGCCTTGTCGATCAACAATCGCTCGCTCGCGAAACACGTACCTGTGACGATTTACGTGTTACAATTCATCGCGAATTATTTGTACAATCCGATTCCGTTGATCGCGTGATTCACCGATCCTATCGGCACAATAACCGGCACTACGACATAAATCGCCATTTATGTCTTTTGTAATGTCATCGTCAGCGAATTCGTTAATACATCGCGGTGACATAATATTTGTTTACAGCACACTCGATTACTCAGAATCAGAGTTACTCATCGTAGAGATCTCCTACTAGATTTAGTATAGTGGCAACCGAGGGACATAATATATCTGGCGAGTTTTTTCCAGTTGACATTTACCCTCGATTACCAAGTAAATTAATTTTCGTCAGATAACGTGTTATGTACATATTAATGAAAGATAGCAAAAATAAAAGATAACGTGTAACGTTCGATAAAAGTGTACAGTCGTTTTGCCTTTGGATGAAGATTGCATTATTTAACAGAAAAATGACAAGTAAAATGTTATTTAATATTTTTTCGAGCAATAATATTCCTTAACACTCGAATAATGTTCTTTAATAATGTTCAATGCTCAAATAATATTCCTTAATATTCTTCATCGACGTAAACATAACATAAGAAGGTTACGTGTTTTTATAGTCCGCGGTATTAGTAGCGTTTACTTCTCAGTTTATGACTTTACACTACACGATCAATGAAGATATTTAAGTTATAATTCATTGAGAAAAATATCTCCTCTTCATAAATTTTAGAAGAGCATGCATTCTGGCTACTGATTAATTCTAATTAATAAATTAATTCTTTCCTTGCAAATTAATAAATTTTAATTACAATTATTTATCATTTTCAACACGTAACTAATTATTAAACCTAAATAATATTTCGTTTGTTAAATCTTTCTCTTTTTTTTCGTTTATTAAATTTCATGTGTCAAGCAACTTTTCGACATAAAATGTCCTAATAATAAGATTTGTAACAAGATAATAAGACTCGTAGTTAGCAATTTTAATAATATCGAACTTTCATCGTACACCTGATTCTTGTCTTAAGATTTGCTTAATACAAATTTAAATAAAGGTTCAATGTTTACCGTCGTAATACTGCGACTGATTATGCAAAATGATTTGAACATTATACAAAGTTTGCATTGAATAATTCGCAGTTTAGCAAATTGAGACTAATGTCTTTGTTGAATTATAGTCACAATCACAAATGTGTAAGGCAAATGGTTAAATGTTTACCTTGATTTCGCGAGGCGGGAGATGATTTTGTTTGATAAAATGTTATAATCTGTTGTCGATGAAAGCCGTGAACCTCTAACAAGTTAATTGGTCCAACCACGGATTTCTGGAAGATATTTTGGAGAAACGCAGGAACACACGTTGTGGCAACACCTGCACCTGAGATAAGTTCATGAGCGACTGGAGATTAAACATTGCGCTATCGCAGCATGTGCTTGTTCATCCCTACCACACGATCTTTAAATCTCTGCTACGTTTAAAACTATCACGCGCAAGCGCTGCGGTTGTCCTTTGCAAGTATGCCAATTTGATTCCTCGTTTTCAAAATCGAGCCTCGCCACTGAACACTGAATATCTCTTTCTTTTTTTTATTTAAATAACAACGAAGAAAAATACAATTCATTAAAAAAAGAATATAGATATTTTAGATCACTTTTTCTACATTTTCAAAATCAAGTAAATGAACGAGGATTGGGCTAAACGAATATGACTAAAATTGGGACAAAATTATTTGGAAACAAAGCAAACGCATAAATATGAATATTCATCGTAATATAATAGTTATTACTTTTTTGGTTCATTACAAGAAAAAGAAGAAGCAAAGTAGATACAAGGGATATTAAAATATGTAATTTTGAAAATGAAGAATATTATTGGCAACGCATTATTAGAAGCAAAAAAACGTTATTGAAACTGCACGTTAGAAAGCAACGTTTCCGATGCCATCTACTTACATAAAAAGATATCTCCTTGGCTCCTTTATTGGGAATGTATATTGGATTTCGCAACCCACGCACCCCAACATTCTTGATTTTCATCTCCGACTCTTTTGGCCTTGTGATCTCTGTAATCTCAGGGTAAAAATCGGTTAAAATTGGGAACTCACGTTGTCAGTTTAAGTGACAATATTCACAAGTGTAAGTGAAACTTACTTTTGCCTTCAGTTATTAAATATATACGAAGAAGATTGACATAGTATAATTATTAATTACAGTGAAAGTAGATTTACCATTGCCATATTAACAATCATCAATGGTTGTTTCACTATGTCCTTTGACTTCGAAGATTTACATAAATATATTCTTTATCTCCTAGTGATAAGAATCTTCTATAAACAGAAAAACATATATTTCTTTCTATAATTATAGAATTTTATATAGTGTCTTATTTTCCCATATTAAACTAGATGTAGATTAGTAATACATATTGTTAAAATAATACATTTAATTATATAATACTTCTATTTTTTTATCATTTAAAAATAATATTATTGTATTGTACCATTCTCCAAATAATTTTATGCGTATCGTTTTATCACAATCATTATTTTTGATGCATCATAATTTTTCGTTTCAGATTAATTATATTAACTAAAACGAATTTTTACATCGTTTCTATTTTCTAAATTTCTGATTACTATATTATAATTATATTGAATTTTCAGAGATATTTCAACATATTTATTTAGAATTTAACGTTCAATTAATACGTTTGGCAATGAGCAACAGACGTCTCTAGACCATTATGAGTGTGGCTTGACACTTGATCGTTCCCCTCTCTTTAGCCACGCTGACATCACGATACACAGAACTGGTCAGCAAAAGCAGCTCTTACAAGTTAGTCTTCTGTATGACAGATTCAGTATGTCGAGTGATTCAAATTTTTTTTTATATCATTGTTGCATGTGCATGCATTTTTATTCTTATTCGTAGGAAGTGTTTAATCATCATGTTCATCTTGTGATCTAATGATACAATAAATCATCCAAATATACTTGAGTATACTCTACCTGTAACAAGTGGATTTCAACAAATTATAAAGGTGCGCCATTTGGTACATTCGACCATGTAAATTTTAATGTTATGTTCATATTTAAGTTTTATATGTAATAGCATGTATAATGATTTAATAATGCAAATATGATTAAAAATATAATTAAAAATTGCTTGAATTAATTTAAAGTATGCAAAGACTCCAAATTAATAATAAATTCAATGTAAAATTAATAATTACAATTCATATATTGTATTACACATTGAATTACAATAATAATTTTAAAATAATTTTAGTTTTGTAAATTATCGAAGTATGTAGACTATCGTTTAAAAATTTGAGATTACTTTCTTAATTTCTTTTTCTTTAATTCTGTCTTAATGATGCAAAATATTATTATTGCCAAAGCTTCAATAGTCTGTAATTTCAATAAATGTACACGAAGACTTAGATTAATTTTATACTTTTATAAATATAGAAACGATATAAAGCAATTATAAAGCAATATCGTATGAATTCTCTATAAGAATAAGATTATATCATTTATTTTACTTATCTTTTATTTTATGATCTATTTTCCTTTTCACTATTCCAATAATAATAAATTAAGTGTTCTGTCAATGGCCTGTGACTTAATTATTATTATATTTCCACGTTACAATAGCTATAATTATTTTCATTCATCATTCAAATGATATTTCATTGCTGATAACAATTACTCCAAACACTGTAGTAATTTTTCACTAATCAATTCAACGACACCGTTGTCTACGTTCCTAATTTATTAATGCTAACTAAAAAATTAGGTTTAATGCTAACGACAGGAAACGCATCCGGACAGTAGTTGTACTTCCATGCATGATAAATATCTGCCTCATATTTTCAAGAACGAACAATCTCTTTCGACTTATTTAAACATTATAAATTTAATGTTTGATATTTGAATTGTCTCTTTGAACTGTCTTTAAATTGTTTAATAAATTGTTCAACACCTTTTAATTGGTTTGAGTTATATCTATACCTTATAGGTATTAGATACTTGTAAGGAATTGATGTAATATCTTCATTAGTCTCGATAAAACACGTGTTAGTGACATCATTGCTGGAATTATATCGTGATGATTTCTACACCTACGTATTATACATTTAATATGTAGGATATTACGCACACTTATTCTACTTTATTCCAAGTACAATATACGAAATTTAGCGATGCTTTTATAGCAAGACATTAAATATCGAAATTATCTTTTATAATAAATAAAACAAGGCGTAGTTATGATATTTCTTGTATATACACTTCGCGAGAAAAAGTATTCGATTTATAAAATAATTTGATAAAGTAGTCGCGATCATTGATATTATATATTACACCTTATTATATATATTTATAACATATTTTATATTACACCTTAAAATACTTTGTACATCTAAATGTTTCATAAATATAAAATGAAATTCAATTTCTGTACATCTGTTAGACTCTAGTTTCAGATTCTTTAATACAATGAACGTGATTTACTTACAGACTCAAACATGGATCCTGAGGAGGAATCCCTGCAAATGCACCTTTTACACAGTTATACTACAAATTCTGCAAAATCCCAAGCCATATACAAGCTGCTTTTAGATTATCTACGAACCAAGAATTTCAGACACTTCAAGTGTCTCGTCGAGCAGAATTTAAGAAAACAGTCATCCATTATTAATATAAACTATGCTTATCCAAATCGATCGAATGAAACCTGCTTGGATATTGCCTGCAAGAATGGTCTTCCGGAATTCGTGAAATTTCTGTTGGAAAAAGGGGCGAAGATAAATAGAGTGAACGAAATCCATAATCGTGGACCGATCCACTTTGCCACCGAAAACGGCCATACGGATGTCCTTAGTATATTATTGGACGAATCTACAATAAATCCAAATCTGGAGGCTGGACAGCAAACGGCTCTGCACATGGCGGTGAAGAAGAATGACCTGAAATGTGCTTTGCTTCTTTTGGAAAAAGGCGCCAGTCCTAACATTCCCAATAACAAAGGTTTAACCGCATTGCATATGGCTGGCATGAAGGGTCAAAAAGACATGGTGAATCTAATTCTGGAAAAAACCAGACACGCTCTTAATTTGGATATTTACAAGGACTATAACAATCAAACGACTAGACAAGTGTTGGAGAAGAAGCTGCCAAATCTCCAATTACCTCTTGTTGAAAAACGGGGCGTAAATATTCATGACTTGAAGTACTATTTAAACGCTAATGACGAGATCAATTTTCTAAGATGCTTGGAGATGATTCACGACGACGTGGTGAATGATGAAGCGGAGGATCTGATTGAAATGGCCGTGCAAAAGGACTTGAAGGATGCGGTTGTTACATTGCTGAAAAGAACAAGAGGAATCGGATGTAATTTGGAAAAAGCTGCAAGTTTAGCAGTTCAACAAGGCTCATCAGATATCCTTCGTGAATTATTGGAGACTGATGTTGATATTAACAACAATTTGTTGTTGGATGCTTGCTTAGAGCTTGGTATACCGACTAAAAAAGGATCGGGATACATGGATAATCGTTTAGAATGTTTAAATCTGATCCTAGAAAGAGAAAATGTGGATGTTCGATGCACAGATAGTAAGTATTACATATACAATACTGTACGCTTATTTTAGGAATATCACAATTTAGAATAATTCAATTCTATGTAAGAAGACTAAGAATATAAAAATAATATTTAAATATTGTTTCTTACAATTTATTTCAATATTATGTAAATACATCTATTTTTTTTTTTTTTGTAAGTTTCCAAATAGTTTATCGCTTCACCTGAAAAAATTTATTTCAATTATATTCACTTTTAAAATATATGTACGATATATTTGTTTTATACTTATTTCATGTTTATTTATAACTGAAAGAAAGAGAAAAAAGATAATAAAGCTTATGACGCATATTTAAAAATGTATAGGCAAAGGAAATACTCCACTTCATTATGCAGCCAGAGCTGATTGTCGTGAGGCAGTGACACTGTTACTCGAGAAAGGAAGCTACATCGGTCACATGAATAATTTTGGTGTTCCACCAGTTGCCGATATTTCCGTATCCACTCTATCTCAATACTTCGATAGCTGCATACAAGCTAAGAAAGAACGAACAAACGAATATACAATTGAATTTGACTACAAATGTTTAATGCCTCACGATAACTACAACGTCGCGAAAAATACAATTAATCAACGGGAAATGGACGTTTTTCGATACATTGCTAGTAACAGTGGCTTGAAACATATATTGAAGCATCCTCTGTTGTCTTCTTTTTTATACCTAAAATGGCATCGGATAAGATACATCCTGTATCTAAACTTCGCCTTTTATATTTTGTTTTATCTTCTATTGAATACGTACATTCTGCAGATCACTTACGTCGCAACAGATTCGCAAATATCCGCGAATTCGAGCGAATCAGTCGATAAAGATATGAAAGAATCAACTTCCATCTACGTTCTGCGAGTACTCACTGGTATCGCGACAGCCTTGCTTGCATTTAGAGAGATCCTTCAACTACTTTCATCGCCGTGTCATTACGTATCCAGTTTAGAAAACTGGATCGAAATTGCGTTGATAGTGCTAGGATTCGTTATGTTAAACAATGCATCTACGCAGGCTGCAGCTATTACGATATTATTATCTGCCTGGGAGATGGTGATTTTAATTGGCAAACATCCTCGAATGTCCACTGGTATTGAGATGTTCAAAACAGTGTCTTTCAATTTCGTGCGTTTTCTGCTGCTTTATGCATTTCTCATCCTAGCCTTCGCGTTTGCTTTCTTCACACTCTTCAAGGATGGATCCGATAGTAACTTTCCAGATCCCGGACATTCCCTGTTCAAAACGATCATCATGCTCACCGGAGAATTCGACGCTAATGACATTCCTTTCGTGTCGCATCCGATTCTCAGCCATCTTGTCTTCATTCTGTTTGTCTTCCTCATCGCTATAGTTTTGTTCAATTTGCTAAACGGTTTGGCAGTTAGCGACACAGCAGAGATTCTTGGAAAGGCAGAATTAATTGGACTAATTTCTAGGATACAAGTCCTTGCTTATATCGAAAATCTGACTGTTCAAGCACCTTTCATATACAGAACACAATGTTCGATTTGTTGCAGCTACTTGCATAGCTGGAAGTACAATCCTTTAGCGTTTCTCGTTCAAAAAGTTCTTCTCTTTCCCAGTTATTTGATTAATGGTAAATTGAGCGTAAAACCGTACGATATCTTGGAAGCATATGGAAACAAATTGTATCACAACGTCAAGTCCGACAAAGGCTCTAGAGATAAAGTGTTCTCTAATTTCAAAATGGACCCATATATCACGAGACAGGCTAAAAATATTCTAACAGAAAGAGGTCGAGAATCAGACAATGAAAAAATGTTCAGCAAATTGGAGAAGTTGGAAAAAAGACTTGCGACAATGGAAATTATTTTGGATTCCATCAAACAGAAGATTGAGAATAATAATTTTAATCTTGAGGAAGCCGATGGAAATTAAAATATTTATTCTTCCAGATTTGTTAACTGTAACAACGATTGAACATGTTAATTTTTTAGCTGTAACTATATTGAAAGAACTGTATTTTTATATCTATGTTACCAAGTGTTTGTTATAATATATTTTTATTATATTTAATAAACTATCTAGTAAAATCGTTCAACATATTTTATATATAATTAAAAGGCTTTTATAGAGTCAATGTTAAGACTGAATCATACAGCTACTTTAATCCATTCAATCTTCAAAAATTTTGCAGTTTGCGTGGACGAACTGCAACGTTTTACTTCATAAAATGAGATTAGCATTACAGTGTTACAATCGTAATATATATTTTTCTTTTGGTACATATAAATACTTACAAATATCTACTAAAAATATCTAAAATTGTCTAAGAGTCACAAATACTAATTAGACTCATAGTAACATCAAGCCATGCACGAATCTGATTCGTAATTTAGGCTGAATGGATTAAATATCACTCTTTTAATAACATGCCGAAATAGTTAAACTTTCTTCACTTGTTAAATAAAAAAGATTTAATATTTGTTAAATATAAAAGATTATTCTTCAGAAGTAAAATTATTATAAAAATATTTTTTTATCAAATTGTAAATCTTTTTCATGTTTATAAAATATATTTTATTTTTTAAGTGTACAAAATAGTTTTTATTTTAGTGATTTACACGATTTGCAAAAAATTCATTTAAAATGAATTTAAATAATTTAAATGAAACATGTAATGCATAAATAAATTAAATTTTGTTCACCTATAAATTTTAGAATTACTATACTATTAACTTTTGTGGACGTTTTAATATGACGGCGATTTGAAAAGTTTAAGGATCAATATAAATCCTAGACTGATTAAATAATAGATCTGACATATTATCTAGCAACGATCTTTTCAAATCGCCGTTACATTCGAAATAAATATTATGTAACTCTACAATGTTAGATTAATCAAAAGCTACGGATATACCTATGGTTGTATAATCTTCTGCTGAGTTTGAGTATTTAACCGGAAACATCCTCTTGTATTGTTTTTTCTCTTCCACGTCGTATCAAAATATCGGTATAAAATAAATTGAAATCTAGCCTAATTAAAAAAACAATAAAATATAATGACAATGTTGAAAAGTTTCATTTTTTATTCATATAAAAAATATATATAGTATTTCGTAAAATACGTAATTTTTTAAACAATTTTCTCAAAAACATTTTATTCTTTATTGTTATTAATTTTTTCATAATAAATCGCATTTTATCTATTGATACTGTATTTTCTATGCATATTTTGTAGTATTGATATTTATATGAATTGTATGATGAAACTTACCTACAAAAGACATTAAGAAGTTTTTCATTATTGTTATCACATCCTAGATCACATATTCTATCTAAAAGACGAATTAATACTTGAGTAAATTTCTCATCCAACGATATGATAGTTTCTTCAAAACTAGCTGCATTTTCTTTGTACATATCTCCATCTTCGTCCTAAGAAGTCATAAAAACATATAGCACTATTAATTTCATATTTTATTTCAATAAATTCAATACGAGACCCTTTGTAAAACTAAGATTAAGAAGCATACATTATAAAAAATGGATATAATGTACATAATGATGTCTAAAAGACATTTATAAAATATATCATTACAAAGAAAGTAAATGCATCATATTACTTAAATATAATATACCTGTAACTGAAAACAAAATAATTCTGCTAATTACAAATATAATTTTATGATAAAAAGTTATAATTCATAATATGATATATCATGCTTATACAATCATGATTTTTAAATATTACATATTATTGACATACTATTTGTATCAAAACAAATATTATGTCAATACAGAAACACTATTGATGGCTACAAAATCTAACTTGCATGCATTTCATAGGAAACAAATTTTGAAATTAATAAAATGATCACTTAACTTTTTGTTTATACATATATAATCACTATTATTATGTATTATTGTATATCATTTACAAATAAATAATGTTTAATATAAAATCTGCATGCAATATTACTATTTATTGAAGTATTATATGTTTATATATTAACTTTGAATTAAAATATGATATATGATAACGAAAGATACACATGGTTATAATATATACTATTTATTATAAAAAAAGATATATATATTCAATGAATTTTAAGAAATTTATATACAGTAAAAATTACAACTAATGTATTTGTTTTACTTTACGCAAATTTTCTAAAATTCATTAAATATGTATAATTTTATAGTGGAATAATTAATTCTAATGGTAAAATTTTGTTATTAAGATGATTACATGAATGTTGATAATGTTATTATAGTATTAACATTATAATAATGTTAATATGATAATAATGATAATGTTATTATAGTATTAACATTATGTAACTGTTATAGTACAAGTTACATATCACTATATACAAAAAAAAGATAAAAATATTCTTTTACCAGTGATTGAGAAGCATTAAATTTAATAGTTTACATATTAAAAATCAAACTATCCATTCTTTTATATTGTTAAAAGAGTTTAAATCAGAGAAAAAATTTAGACCTATATTTCTTTTTACATTACTTAAAAATATTATATTAATAAATTATATTATATTAATATATTATATATTAATATTATATATTAATATTATATAAATAAATTTTACATTACTTAAAAAATAAGAAACAAAATTTTTCAATTTCGATTCAGTTTGTATTGTATCTATAAATCATGCGAATTTGAGTCTTATATACCATATGAACGTGATTTCGTGGAACAATGTTTGTTCACTAAAAAAGAAAAGTTTCATGATACTAATGCTACACAGATGCATGGAAGCGAAGTTATAATTTTGGGGATATACCTCAGAATCATAGACATCTTCCTGATAGGCACCAATCATGGACGTCAATTCGGCGTCAATGTAGTATGGACTCATACGCTTAACATTAGTAAAATATTAAAATTCAGTTTACTACTAAACTGTTTTTTTCTGTTTTATGTATGTTACGAATGTTTAGTATGAAATTTACTAAAATATGATTATAAAATAACAATTATATGTTAATAATAAACACATCATGCAGATCTTTCATAGTCCTGATATTTTTAAATCTGCATTATATAATGCATTTTGTATTATTTTCAACAAAAATACCAAACTCAATGCCAAACTCAATTATTATTATTTATTATTTATTTCTATACAATAATTTTATAAAAAATGCTATTTTGTAATGCCTATCTCACATGCCTATCGCCCTTTGTAGATATCACTGATCAACAAAGATATTCAAAAAAATCTGAATCAAAGCGAAGAATGCAACTTAGACAAACTTTTGTCATTATATTTTATGTATATGTATATCTCATATACACGATTATGTAATAATATAAGATTACCTTCTCTATTTTTCTATATTTGTATACGAAGATTGTAACGCTTACCTCCATAAAATTGCAAAACTCAAGACAAGCAGAACAAATGCCTGTTATACAACCCAAAAGATCAGGATCTGTTAACATACACTCCTTCAAATAACTATCTTGCAAATCTTGATGCACACTTAAAACATCATCCACGTTACTGACCTACGCATGAAATTTAAATACTTCAAATGTGATAAAACTTAAATTTATTGAAATAAAAATTACCATAATGCAGAATCGTACCTTACTCATTTTGCTTATAAAAGTAAGCCAATTTGGTTCTATAACTTCAACCATCATATAATATGCTAAATGTTGAATGCAATCCAGCATTCTTTGTCTCAAAGAAAATGCTTGTCTATACGACATTGCTACATTATGAGTAAAAGTTTTTGCAATTTTATTGCTCACCCATACTCTGGAAAAGAAAAACATGAAATCAGAATAATACAAAGCATTTTATTATTATGTATGAAATTTTTAATCTATAGAAGTATTAGATAGAAATTCTGACCAATTAAAAAATTATATAATAACCTGCATAAACGTCTTTCAATATATTTGCAATAAAATAAGTGTCTGAACAGCATTTGATAACAAGCTATAGCTTTTCTGTTGAGTATTAAAGAAACAGGCCATTTAACATCATAATTGAATACAAATGCTTCCAAACCAGTTAAGGTTTTATCAGTTTGAGAACAGTACTCTGAAACAAAAATTTTCATTACAAACAATATCAAGAAATTGAAGAAAAGAAATTTAAAAAATATACCTTTTTCTTCTCTAGTTTGAATAGAAAGTATTCTAAACATTTGAAATTGAAGATCATAAGGTAAAAGTTCTGGTTTTAAATCATCCTTGTATGGATCTGAATCTGCAGTAGACATACGCAGTGCAACTTCAAGAAGAGATGCTAATCGGTGAATAACAATATCATACATGTTTTTGTTTAATTCAGTTTCACAAAGATTCATAAATTGAACCTAGAATTAAATGTCGTTGTAGAACATTAGATATTGATGCATTAATATATCAATGAAACATTTTGTTATATAAGCTTACTATAAAATCTCCCTGTGCAAGAAGAAAATAATTTTTTACACTACGAAGCCGACCCATTAGATCATTTTCATGAATAAGAACTTCCAATAAGGTCTTTGCAGCTTCAGAATAAGCTCTATCAATAGTAGCTATATATTTTTGTCCTTGATGTTGATAAATTAAAGGTTCTTGTTTTCTCCATTGAACAATTTTACCTATATATAAATGTAAAATTTTTTAATGATTTTTCATATTTTTCGAAAATGAATAATAATGTTTGATTGATGCTTGATTAATAAGTATTACATACCACACTGTCTTATTACATTAAAGTATTTTCCAGTTCTCATAATTGTTTGTGCCTGCTCATTAAGAAATGTAGGAGTTCTTTCTGGTCTCATAGTGTACCTTTTTTCCCAATAATCTGCAGAATAATCTATAGGTAATTCCTCTCTATGAATTAATTCATTATCTTCTACAAAAAACTGAAATTATAAAAGAATTTATTGATTAGATTAAAACGAAATAAATAAACGAATAGTTTAGACATAAATATATTTTATTTACTATTCTATCCTTACCTCTTCGTATGGATCACATATCACTCCTTTATATACCCATTTTTCTAATATTTGCATATATGGAATACTTGCCGTTTGTATAAGGAACAAACATAATTCTTTAAACTTTGCTTCTCCACTAATATTATTTGTTTGTTCGTGCAAAAGACTGAGCACTTTACCACCTTTTGCATTTGCCTAAAATGAAATATTAATTTTACATATCAATTCATTGTATTAAAATAGTAGAAAAATAAAAAGGAAAATGACAACTGACTTTACATATAGTCGATGTAATTTGAGAAAGAATAGACATTGCAATCATAGTTGGTTGAATATAAAACCATAACTTTTGCAAATTTAATTTTCCTCGTACATGTTCCATTTCCAACTGAACAACAAATAGCTGAAAAATTTTAAATAAATAGATTCTTTATAAGTAAATTGATTACAATCATTTTAAAATTAACTAATTAAAGAGGCATATTAATATTATATTATTATACGTACTAAGTAATCTTTTAGTAAACTTTTTATAGCTCCTCTCAAAGCATGATTTACTTGACCATCTTCTGCTAAAACCTTTTCTTCGACAAATCTAACTGCCATAGAATAATGTGATGCAAGAGGTAATATTTGTTGTGTCAATTGTTTGTAAGATATACCTAAAAAATGATAATATTATGAAAGTGAATGAGCAGATTATGCACTCAACTATTATAAAATTATTTTTATTTCTTCTTACAAACATCTGAAGATATATTAAATGTCTTCACTGCATGTGGACTTGTTAAAGGTTCAGAAACAATATAAGTTCCATCTATACCTTTCAAACAATATAAGATATCCCAAAGTAATATAGATTCTTGAGAAATTATTGGTACAACTTCTGTAAACATTTTGTCTCTAATTAAACTAATAATATTAATTTCTTACATTCATCTTAAGCAATACTTACTTTGGCATGGAATCACATTTGGTTCATTATAAAAATCCCATGTTATTCTAGGTCTCTCATAAACCCAATTATGTTTTATAATAGATGATTCTGTTTTCTTTGTAATTGCACATACTTGTTTATTTAATTTCTTTTCTCCTTCCACAGCGGCTTTAATCACATTTTTACAAATCTATATTGTATACAATATAATGTAAGTTAGTTAAAAATAAAATATTTCTTAAATTATTAACTAAAAAATTAAAAAAAACCTGTGGTAAATCCTCTGTAGTAATAGCAGCATTTTTTGTAGAAATTGATGATACATTTGATGCTTCTTTAGCCAAATAATTCTTTAATTCTTTATCTTCAGATACAAGTTCTAACAGTTGAATGAATAAACCTAACAAATCTACCCTATAAAAAAGAATGATATTATTTTAATATTATCTCTTTTTAAACTCATATGTATTTATGATAGTACTAACTTCTTTGCTTTTAATTCTTCATATTTTTGAAGAAATAATTCAGGGACAGGAGACTTTTTTGCTAAGTTACGAATTGAACTTTGTGATGCAACAATAGCTAAAGCACTTGCACTCGTTGGTACACCTTCTTTTTGTAATTTCTCTACATGTTTCTCTGGTGCAGATGATGATCTAATTATAAAGAAAATGATCACTTACAATGGACAATTTTAATATTGAACAACATTGATATATTTAAATTGTAAATACATAACTGTGTAATTAATAAATTGATACAAACTTTCTAAATTTGTTGATGAAAAATCAATAAGAATCAACATAAAAGATGTTTCATCTACTTACCCCAGTAATTCAATTAATTCAACCACTAAATGATGTAATTTAAATTCACTCATTTTGTTAATAAATAATAAATAATATTTGACATTCTCTTAAAACATGCTTATTTCTGTTGTATCATTATAACTGTAGCTGAAATCGCTAGAGCTTCTCTAGCGTATTTGAATTTGAGAAAATGATACTTCAGTAATCATTTAAAACATTTGTTTATCTTGATCATTGGTTACAAATGAATTAGGTTATGTTAAGTAGGAAGGGACGAATTAAATTAAGAGACAAGAATGTCTCT
The DNA here is from genome assembly GCA_036937485.2 of Tetragonisca angustula. Classification (NCBI taxonomy): domain Eukaryota; kingdom Metazoa; phylum Arthropoda; class Insecta; order Hymenoptera; family Apidae; genus Tetragonisca; species Tetragonisca angustula. The sequence continues at coordinate 649,193 of JAWNGG020000021.1, forward strand.
CCATGTTCTCCACTTTAGATGAAAAACAATACTCTATAAATATCACTTCATGTAAATATTAATTTAATTTTCATAAATATGAATTATGAATTGCAAATTATTTTAGATTTAAATTCATTAAATCTACATAAATTTGTATCGATTGACCAATAACGTGCGTGCATTTAAAATTTTCAATCAGTATTGCAACAGTTTCTATATTTTCATGTTATATGTTTCAGATCGTTTAAATATAGTTATTTATAAATGAAATAAATTATAAATTATAACAACTAAGGAAGATGTATTTTAAAACCTTTACTATTGATATACTTACTTACGTAATGGGATAAAATTATTTAAATTAATATTACTTAAACGAATTATATGTTTAAGATTAGAATAAATTGTTTATAATATTTTTTCTTAATTACAATATTGTAAATTTTACAATGTTGTATATCATGTAATAAATTCATAAATCTACGTCTTCCTCAATTGAATTAGGAGGAGTGAGAAACATTTCATAAAAGAAAGATTTTTCATATTCCTCATGAAGAATGGCTGTTTCATTTTCATCTATAGGTGATAAAACATTTGTATGCAATTTCGAACTCGCTTGAAATACATACTTGTTAGCAGGAATTCTAAAATTATATAAAAATTTTACAATACATTTATTATTTTACGAGTCTATCTTTTATTTTCTCAGATTAATATCCTGGATTAATATATTAATATCATACGATACCTGGAACTTATATTTAAAATATTCGGAGAAAACATATTTTTACGTTGAATAATATCGTTGTTATTACTCAAAGTAATATCTGTGGGTACGTTACAATTTTCTTTCATATTAGTGTCGATATGATTAAATTGCGTAATATTCATATTATTCGATGACTGCATAGAATTTATATAATTCGCATCTTTTTTAAATCTTTTGATGATATTCTGAGTTTCCACATCAATTATGGGCCTCTTTTTCCTTAATAAATCCATATTTCGATAATTTACATTTGCTCTGTGATACTCTTTAGAGTGTCTGAATCCGAGAAAACAAAATGAAAATTATCATCAGAATACAAAAACCAGTGATAGGATTTTTCTTACGATAAGAGATTTTTATCAATTTCTGATTTTATCCTGTTAAAAAATTGATCGTCATCGTCTGTAGTTGCAGTCGCAGTTCGAACGCTTGGTTTCTTGTTCAAACCTTGCCTAGTTATGTTATCAGAGCACATAATTCCTACAAACAAAATAAAATACAAATGTCTGGTCGTTCAAACTAATAAATACGAATTAACGTTTTAAAATTTTACTTGAGCTAAGCCTTTTTAAGTCCATTACATGATTCTGTTTATTGAACATAGCAGTGTTATTACGCATTAAAACGCCGTTAAAATTTGAATTATTTGAATTTACACGTATGCCGCACTGCTCCATGTTAATGTATATTCTGGATGATGTAATTCGTAGATAAAAATGGTAATGCCAAATGTTACATTTGTAATTTATACGCAATTTATATATATTTATATGCAATTTATATTTATATATTTATATACAAGATCTTTCTCGCAAGCGAAGCCATACTGACTTTAAATGATTTCGAATAATGAATCACGTGGTACGCGTGACTATATATATCGGAAGAGGAAGATTTCAAATCTCCATTTCTTCTGAATTTAAAAAAATCACATGCGATGCAAATGACATTATCGTATTATTTCGTCTGATGAAACTTTAATCCTATCATTCTAAAACTATGATTTCGTTTAATCGTAGGAAAGTCTCAGTACATTTATATAGACGAGAACAATGGTTTTTGTTTTACCTATTCTTCCGTTCGCGCGGTAAAACAATTATTTCTAATAAAAAGAAACAAATGTATTCACGCCGTTGTTTCCTGTTTCTAATTGCAATTTAATTTTATTCTAACGCAACCAAGTGCACAATACTTTGTCCGATTTTTCTATATTTGAAATTTATTTACATCTATTCGTATTTTATTTACGCGATTGAAAATACGTGCCGTTTGCAAAGAAAAGAAAAGAAAAAATAAATAAATTACGCGACAAACGAATATCACGACCTTTTTCACTTTATTTTTGCGCGTTTTATTGAAATTAATTAAAATGTGAATGTATGACTCGTTCCGTTCGAATGTGACCACTGACTGTACGAAATGCGCGGAATAGCTGTTCGACGTTCAAATAATTTCTTCTAGGTTAGCAGAGTTTCGTCAGATTGATCAGCGATAAAGTAAGGTTATAATTTTAAGGAAGTTTTAAGTAGATCGGAGCGGCAAACACGACGTTTAACACGAATAAGGACATTTATGCGAATGTGAAACGATGCGCTTTATGACAGCGGTGAATTTCAAAGTTCTGCCCATTTTTCGGCAACGTATGACAAACGTCCGATCGTTCTGCAGAAATCATTGGCCAGGCAACGAGGAACTGCCGGTGCGAGCGCAGTTTCGAAAAATAAAGCTTCATGAATATCATGGAACATTCGCTAAAAGTATCCACAGCCGTCGACAAACCGCGGCTATTGTCTGCCTTAGATCGTTTGCCACTAAACGATACAACGACAAAGATTCATCTAAGTAAATTTCCTTTTCTCGTTTTAAAAATCTTTCCTACGTTTTAGACGTATTCATTTCAAAACTAAATACAGCTCTATCTTTTTTTTGTAGTAAATAACATTGTAATTTTCATATGCCTGTAATTCAGATAATGATTTTATTTAATGCTATACATATTGTAAATTACACAAATTTTATTTAATGCTGCACATATTAATAATTGCACAAATTTTTATTCTTGTATAAATTTACAAGTTATTAAATAACAATATATCTTATTTGATAATAGTAACAATGAAGATGATATCGGTGATCCAGCTTCGTTACCAGCGACAGTGGTTGTACCAGAAGTATGGCCTCATGTTCCTGTTATAGCAATCAATAGAAATCCAGTGTTTCCAAGATTTATAAAATTAATAGAACTTAGCAATCCAATTCTCATAGATTTGATTCGTAGAAAGGTTAAATTAAATCAGCCATATGTTGGAATCTTCTTAAAGAAAACAGAAGAGTAAGTGACTTAAAGGTGTATTTTGATTGACAAATAAGAAATAAATTTGCTACATTTAAATTTAATCATTTTGGTAGGAATGAAGCAGAAATAGTACAAAATTTAGATGACATTTATCCCGTTGGAACATTTGCACAGATACATGAAGTACAAGATTTAGGAAATCGGTTGAGATTAGTTGTAATGGCACATAGAAGAATTAAGATTGTTGGTCAAATCTTAGAAGAACTTCCAAAACCTACTCAGGGTAAGATTAATTAAACATTTACAGCATATATAAGGCATATAAAAAGTGTCAACTGAATATTTTTTATAACCACTAATAATATGGATTTCTATGAAACATAAGAATGAATGGAAATCAATGAGTGGGATGATTACATGTATGAGTGAGCATATATAAATTGTGTGAATGTGTATAAATATGCCTTATGAAATATAGATTTCAAATAAGTTACAAATCTCTGCGACGCGCATGTGATAAATTAAAGTAGCTTTTGTAAAAAAAGATTTTTCATCAAATATTTTTTAAAATTTGATAAAATTACCTAATAATTTGTACATAAATGCTATACTAAAACGATTAAATACCAATTTAACAATTCATGTTCCTGTAGATGATTCAGTTTCTGGTGGCAAAGCAAGCCGTAGATCGTTAATCCGTAAAAAAACGGAAAACAAAATACCAGAACTAGTACAGAAAATTGAAGAAGTTGATACTTCTGAAAATAAAATAATCGAAGGAGCACAAGAGAAAGTTGAAGAAAAAGTAAATCTTTCAACAGATTCAACAGCTCAAACTGGCAATCCTCAGGCTTTGTTAATGGTAGAAGTTGTAAATATTACTCACGAGAAGTTTAGGCAGACTGAAGAAATTAAAGTAAGATTATATCATATTTCTTATTTTCTGAATACATATCATGTATTAATATATCACAGATAATGTTATTATATTAGAATTATAATAAAGTAAGAATAAATTAACAGGCTTTGACACAAGAATTAATCAAAACAATTCGGGATATAATAAGTATGAATCCATTGTACCGTGAATCTTTGCAACAAATGTTGCATCAAGGGCAGAGAGTTGTAGATAATCCCGTTTATTTGAGTGATTTGGGTGCAGCTCTAACAGGAGCAGATGCACAAGAATTGCAACAAGTATTAGAAGAAATGGATGTGAGTAATTGTATTTATTGTCATTAAAATTAATTGTTCAAACAACTAAAATAACAACTTTATAGATTTCAAAAAGATTAAGATTGTCGTTGGCACTCTTAAAGAAAGAATATGAATTAAGTAAACTTCAACAAAAAATTGGTAGAGAAGTTGAAGAAAAGGTTAAACAACAGCACAGAAAATATATTCTTCACGAACAATTGAAAGTTATTAAAAAAGAATTGGGTCTTGAAAAAGATGACAAAGATGCTATAGGAGAAAAATATAGAGAACGTATAAGAGAGAAAACAGTTCCAAAAGCAGTGATGGATGTGCTGGAAGAAGAATTAAATAAATTAAATTTTTTGGAGAGTCACAGTAGTGAATTTAAGTATGTATTATTTCTGTAACCTGTATTTATAAAATTTTAACATACAGGATATACCGAAAATTGTGATATAACCAACCAAATAATGATTCTAGTAGAATTATTTTACATGCAACAGTAGATCGAAAAAAAAACCATTTTCCCATTTAAAACTTCGTTTTCGAGGAAATTAAATTTTAAAATTCGATACACTTGTATCAAATTCTTAATTGAATATTTATTCAAGCTTTATTTTCTTCAAAACGAAATCTTAAATGAAAAAATGTTCTCTCTTTTTTCAAATTATTTTTGCATCATGACCCAATTAGTTGTATTATAATTTTTGGTACATAAACATAAACAAAATATTATTTCCATGTCAAATAATTAAACTAATTTTTAATTTGTTAGTATAATTTTATTTTCAGTGTGACGAGAAATTACTTGGATTGGCTTACATCCATGCCTTGGGGTGTCACTAGTCCAGAAAATTTAAATCTTCAGCAAGCAATTGAAATTTTGGACAAAGACCATTATGGAATGGAAGATATAAAAAAACGAATCCTAGGTAATTAAATTTTTAATGAATGAGTAATTCCATTTATTACATAAAACGTATTTATTTTTTATTGCTTTTAATTTTAGAATTTATTGCTGTTAGTCAACTGAAAGGCTCAACACAAGGAAAAATATTATGTTTTCACGGGCCACCAGGCGTTGGAAAAACATCAATAGCTAAATCAATTTCTCGTGCACTTAATAGAGAGTACTTTAGATTTAGTGTCGGTGGAATGACAGACGTTGCAGAAATCAAAGGTCATAGAAGAACTTATGTAGGTGCCATGCCTGGTAAAATTATTCAGTGTTTAAAAAAGACCAAAACTGAAAATCCACTTGTTCTCATCGATGAAGTTGATAAAATTGGAAAGTATGTATCTACGAATTTTTATATACAAATTACACTTACACTTTACTTATATTTACTTTGATAGTTTAGTAATTTAATATAAATGTAAGCCTTTTAAATTAGAGGCCATCAAGGTGATCCAGCATCAGCCCTTTTGGAAATGTTAGATCCAGAGCAAAATGCAAATTTCTTGGACCATTATTTAGACGTTCCTGTTGATTTATCGAAAGTGCTTTTTATTTGCACGGCAAATGTGATCGATACGATTCCAGAACCTTTAAGAGATCGCATGGAAATGATAGATATGTCAGGTTACGTTGCAGAGGAAAAACTTGCTATCGCTAAACAATATTTAGTACCGCAAGCGATGAATGATTCAGGTCTCACTAATCAACAGATCACTATAAATGATAATGCGCTTCATTTATTAATTAAATCTTACTGTCGAGAATCAGGAGTAAGAAGTCTTCAGAAACACATAGAGAAAGTTACTCGAAAAGTTGCGTATAAAGTGGTTAAAAAAGAAACAGAAAAAGTAGATGTAACTGAGCACAATTTACAAGACTTCGTAGGAAAACCTGTGTTTACACATGACAGAATGTACGAAATTACGCCACCTGGAGTCGTTATGGGTCTTGCATGGACAGCTATGGGAGGTTCTACTCTGTTCATCGAAACAAGAGTGAGGAAACCTTCTACAGGAAAAAAATCAGAGGGTACTTTAGAATTCACAGGCCATTTAGGTGATGTGATGAAAGAATCTATTCACATAGCTATGACGGTTGCAAGAAACTTTATGTCTCAACAAGATCCATCTAATACTTTTCTGATCGACTCTCATCTACATTTACACGTTCCTGAAGGCGCTACACCGAAAGATGGTCCCAGCGCAGGTATCACGATTGCAATAGCATTGATTTCGCTTGCTAAAAATCAATCAATTAGACAAAATGTTGCGATGACTGGTGAACTAAGTCTCATGGGTAGAGTCCTTCCTGTTGGTGGTATTAAAGAAAAGACAATTGCTGTGAGTCTACACAAAATAAGTATTTTATTAAGTATATCATGTCTTGTAATATGTGTATTTTTTTTATTTTCTAGGCAAAACGAGTTGGTGTAAATTGTGTAATTCTACCTGAAGAAAACAAAAAAGATTACAATGATCTTCCTAAATACATTACAGACGGTCTGGAAGTTCATTTTGCTTCGACTTTCGAAGATGTGTATCACATATGTTTTGCACCACAGCAAGAAAGTGATATTATTCGTCATGAAAAATCTTTAACTTTTAATATTTCACAGCCACAAAGCGCACCACTTTTAGGTAAAAGTACTGACTGAATTATTTAAGGACTAAGTACTTATACAATGTAAAGATTGATTATCGTATGATCCTATATATGTCTGGTTTACTTAAAACATTCACTGCAAATCAGATTTGAAAATAATTGAATCTATTCTACATTGTTTTATATAGAATCATTGAAATAAAAGTAATAGAGAGCTGATAAGTTTAAAAAAAGAAATTAAAAATTTCACGAAAATTAATCTCAGTTGCAATTTCATATCATTTTTTTAATATCAAAATAAAGATTACCAGAAAGGGAATTAAAATTTTTGCTACTGTCAAAATATATTAATATCTTTTTTTAAATAAACAATTTAAAAAATATTATTGTATATATAAAATAATATTCTTTATTATTGTCACATACTATAACTGTAATGATAATGGAATTAACATTCACAATATGATGTAAGTCCGTATGCAGATTTTACTCTGCAATGTACAGTGTTATTTGCTACACAAATAAAAACGATGTACATAATTCATAAAAATGCAAAAACAAAAAATTTTTAATTAATAAAAAAGAATATATTTCTATAAATATGTTTTGCTAATATTCCAATTTAAGATGAAACTGTGAATACAGTTGCATTGTTTTTTAAATTAATTATATATGGTAAATAACTATTTTTAGAAAAAGGCTACTATACAAAAAGAAATACTATATTAATTAAACTACTGTACAATTTGTTGAAATAAATAAATTATACAATTTAATATTTTATTCAAAGGTAATAAATTTATGAATTATGAATTAACTTGGAACTTCCATTTTACTCAATCTAATTATGAAATCACACAGTCTCATTTGAACTTGAATTTCTATTGGATTGTTTGTAACATAAAAGCCAGGTACACCAGCCTTTTCTAAAATACTTTGCTGATCCGCTACTTTCTGATCTAATTGAAGGACTAATTTCATATCCATTTGCTTAAGTTCTTCTTTGTGCTTTTTATGTAATGTTGCTTTTATTGCTGCTCTTTCTTCATCTGTATACATTGAAGATAATGATTCTTGCATTTCAATTTTCTGTTGATTCAAAAGCTGAAGACGTTGTTGAAAAAGATGCTTCTCTGTAACATGCTGTATCTCCATTAATCCCTTAACAATTTCAAATATTGTATCATTTAATAGAGAATTGGCTAAACCAGATAACAATTCATAGGGAAGACGCATTTGATATTTAGGAGGAAGTTCACTAGCCATATGTTGGAGTTGCTCTACCAAAAAATATAGTTTCCTTTGAAGATCTTGTGGGGTAGGAGTAGTAATATCCATTGCATCAAAAACTACAAAATTTAAGCAAAATATAGATCATATAGACTTTTAGTAGTATTATATATTTACCACATTTACATGTTAAAAAGTAAAAATGAGGTTAAGCGAAAATATTTCTTTTCATTAAGGCTACTCAGTAAAATTGTAATAATTTTCTAACTAAAAAATAATGTACAATCAAAGTATTAAAAATATTACTTTATTAAAATATTATTTAACATCTATTTGGTAAAGTTTTGTTTACAATGAACACTACACGATAAATGTAAACATTCTTAAATCCGTCGCATGATGTAAACGCTGTATAAATCGTATTAGTGTATATAGATCTATGTGACGTCAGGCGGCTTCTACGGTAGGGAACTGGCAACTCTGTTTCATGCATAAGTCATACTGAAAACAATTCTTGGAACAAAGTTTTAAACATTTTGATACTTTTGAATGTCGCAGCTTACATTTTTAAAATAAATATTAAATTTCTAAGTTTCTCTCAATCATTAATATATAGCTTTGAAAATAATTTTGATTGGTTTTGGCAACACTGTTGCGTAAGTTTTCCAGATGATCTTCCTGCGACGGTACCATAAGTAAATCATATGTACATGTACATACGTGTAATTGTGGTAAGCTCCGCAGTTCGTGGGAGGTTTCTGGAGTTAGGTGAGGGCGAATGTCGAATTTTCTTACCGTGGGACGGAGATGCGCGTGTCAAAAGACCGCGGGAAAATGAATAATGACGAAGCGGCCAGGAAGTGAAAAATGATCGAAGCAAAATGAGGAGGACGTACAACGCTGCAGCAAATGTCCGAACGGCCGATTGTCTCGAACAAACAAGACGTTTGCACAAGTAATATAAAACTATAGTGACATCAGAAATTACTTTTTTTTTTCTATTATTTATTTCGACATTATATATTTCAAGAAATTTGTTCGATGTTGTTGGAACATCCATATTCACCTTGTGTTAACATAACCTTACTTATTCTTACACCATGATCTATTGGCGCGCTTTTACGCGTGTACAACTTACTTTCATTAGTTAATCTTCTCTGTGAAAAATTATATTATCAATGTGCATATAAATATCTCTATCGTGTGAATATTCATTTTATTTGTTTAATTATTTAATACGAAACAATTATATATAAAAGAAATTTATACATTTATAAAATATACTTCTATGTTGCAAAGTTCACTCGAAGATTTATTATGGTTATAACCGTACTTATATATTTCAAGCACTTTTTAAACTTTTTTAATGCTAATAATTCAATAAGATTATTGTTATTTATAATAATATTTCTGCCTGAAATTTTGTTATTTCTTTTAAAAATTAAATTGTGTTTTTAAGAGCCTTTATAATGAATTAATGATCAGGATTATGTTTAATTAACAGGGGTATAACAGATATTGCCAAGAGGTTAGATGAACTAAAGAGTCGTGCATTAACAATAACAGATTTATTTACTCCTTCAGGGGAGACATTACGGGTGAAGCTTAAAGATTATTGTGTAAGATTAATAACTAAAGATCCTGTTGAGTATGCACGTAAAATTGAAGAGTTACTATGGAGGAAAGCATTTTATGATATTGTTTATGCATCTAAAAAGTTGCGAAAGGTAATTAACAGTCGTATGTTACATATAATAATAATAATAAATTCTAATTTAACATTGTTTATTATATTGTTTTCGTAAAAACAATATCTGCTATTAATACGAATCTTATTTCAGGGTAATGCATGGAACGAAACGGAGAAAGCAATGTTATATGTCCATCTGGCAGTAGGAGTTGGTTTTTATCATCATTTAATATTGAAACTGCAACTAGAATATGATTTAGATCTAGTTGGTACTATCGATTTTGTATTCACACAAAATGTAACAGGATTATTAAATGTAAATCTCTTTGAGAATATTTGTATTATGTTAATTACACAGTACATATATGACATATTTAAACATTTAAACATTTTTTTTTGTACTCTTAGGCAAAAAGTAAAGCCAATCAATCGAAACATCATACTGAAGAAGTGAGACAATGTGTTATGCGTTTAATTCATAGAAGTCTAGTATGCCTTGGAGATTTAGCTAGGTATAAATTGGAATTAGATCCATATTGGGATCCAATGATAGCAAAAAGATATTATAAAATGGCTATAGCAGTTGATCCAAATATTGGAATGCCACATAATCAACTGGGTACTATAGCAGGCAATAAAAATTATGGCCTTGATGCAGCATATCATTACATGAGATGGTTAGAATATCTTTTTTACTTTATATTTTAATAAATATATGAGATAGTGATTTTTGGAATGAGTATGTAAATTTTAAAAACTTATTTTAATTATTTTACAGCATTTTGTGTTCTGAACCATTTGAAGGAGCAGAAGGAAATTTAAAAAGAGCCATTGTTACACATTCTGTTTGTACAGATGAGAAGTATCTTACACACGTTTGTGTTTCAAGATTATTTTCTCTCTTACAATTGTGGGAATATGATGTGCCCAATTCTGATCGAATAAATCAGGAATGTCAGGTATGTATTCATACATTGAATTTTTAATTTTATGTATAAATTATAAAAATTAATCTGTATTTTTATTACATTTTTTACAGGATCTTTTAACTAGTATCGAAAATTGTTTGAGTACAGAACAATCCGAGCCAAATGATATGAATACTAATACCAATACCAATGAAAATGAGAGTAATATTGAAATATATCTACAAAACTGTAAAAATGAGCAAACGAATTATTTAACAGATGACATGATATTTAAAATTGTGGCCATATGTCTAATGTCCATTTCAAGATTAAAAAATAAAGAATCTAGTGAGGTACAAGGAGTTGTTGCCATAACTTTAGCAATACTGTCTCAACTAATACAGTTTACAATAACTAGATTACAAGAATCTTTTATAGATTTGTCGCTACCCAACATAGAGCTGTCAAATTCGGCAGATAAAGATTACAACATCAAATCAGTAAACGTGGAAGGAAAAGATAATGCCATAAAACAACTGAACTTAGATGAAAATAACGAAAATAAAATTATAAATGATAACAAAATATTTTCTGAAAAGGAAAGTTTAGAAAACAATGGAGATATTCAAAATGGTTCACGAAAAACTCGAGATAAAACTAAAAGTTTGCTTACGAAGCTTCGAAGACGAAAACGGAGGAACAGTAGCGATTCAGATGCAAGTGATGTTGATCATGCAACTATGGAATCCTCTAGCGATGGGATAAATTCTGATGTTTCTGAAACGGAGGACGACATATTAAGCGAAGAAAATGCATTATCAGAAGATGCGTTGTCTGATGTTACGGATGACGAAGGTGCATCTGTACAAGTAAATAAAGAAGATACTGATAGTTCTGAAACGCGAAAAGTAAATGGTCATGTAGAAATAGAAAGAAAAAGTGAAACACCCGAGATAATCACTGCTCATGTGCAGAACGGTGACTCACAAATACCTGATGATCAAGTCGAGAAAAAGATTAATGATAACGATTCTATAGCTAATTCTGGAAGTACAGAAACTAACAGTCCGTTTGATGATAATAGTGCATCATCGAATAGATTAACGTACATTGCTCAATTAAAAAAACAAAATTTAAAACCAAAAGATGTGCTAAATATCATAGCTAGAAAAGAAATATTAGCGTCTATTAAAATATGTTGCGATTGGTTAAAAAGTAATCCAGATATTATACGAATATGTGGAAAAAGTTCACGCATGTTATTGAAACGTGTTACAATTTTGTTGAATTTAATCAATATAAATACTAAAACATTATTGACAAATTTTAAGGACGACAGCATGATTTTATCAAGTGCAGATAAATTGAAAGAATGCGTTAAGATAGTTCCATTACCGGAAGATATTGATTTGAGAGGATTAAATCTTCTGGAAGATGCCCAAAAATCTTTGAATTGGAAGATACTTTATAAGCATAAAATGAATAAGCAAGAAGAAACCCTACTGAGAGCACTAAAATTAATTGAATTTGGACATTTTCTTAGCTCCGTCGAAGACGCAGGAGTAAAATATGAAGAAGCAAAACAGCTGTTTGTGACAATTGATTTAAATACTTCTCATACAATTGCTAACGGTAAAGATTGGGATATGGATCATTCTCGTGGGAAATTAATGAGACACATGGGAAAATTATGGTTAAAAGCGGAAGTCTGTGCTTTAGAGACTCGTTTGAGATCTAGGCTTATGTCTCCTTACTTGGTACCTGATCATGAGGCTTTATCTAAGCATACACCAGCTTTAAAGCGTTTGGTATACGCTAAGAAGTTTATTGTTGTAATTCCTAGTGTCGGTATGTAAAAAAAAAGAAAACAAAAGAAAATTATGAAAAGTCTGTTATGTTGTTTTTTTCGTATCATTGCTCTAATTAAAAACGATAATGTTTAGTTGTTTCTGCATTGGACGAGGTAAAACGTATTAGTGGCCGAGCAAGAGAAGCAACACGTTGGTTAGAAGCTCAATTGAAGCGTGGCTCGAGATTTCTTCGAGCTCAAAGACCTCATGAGCGTCTAGCATTGCCGTTCATTAAAGGACCAAGACCAAAGGATAAAGAAGCATGGTTATTTTTCCAAATTATAGAGTGTTGCCACTATCTTACTCAACAGACGAAAGTTGGTATGATAAATGATGCAGAAATGCCAGTTGTGACATTACTGACTGGTTGTAATCCAGATGAAAAAAAAGTCCTTACTTTTAGCCCTGAAGGATTGGCAAAGAGTGCAGGTATTTTAATTATTTCAATTATTAATCTTTATAATTATAACACTTTATTAAATATTACTCTTTAAATTAAATTGATTCTTAATATAATCTTTTTTTTTATATGTTACATATTAATTATTAACTTGTTCAAATGTTCAGGTGTCAATATCGAATATATTGAATCATTTCATACAAAATGGAAGGCATCAAGCAAAAGCCACGGTTGAAACATATTGGATTAATAGAGATGATCATCTGTTCCTTACTGAAATGAAAGGCCCTTCTTAAGAGCTGTATATACAGCGACGCTACGGCATCAGCTGAGAGGGCGAGTCAGAGAGGGCTGAAAACCCAGAAAGGAAAATCGACGGTTCTCCTGCAATAAAAGTGGATTAATATCTATATTTTTTTCATGAATTCTAAATAATAAAATGGTTTCCTTTTAATCAGTCGTATTGTCTTTTATGTTAAAAAGAAATTGTATTTTTAGGTAAATATTTTTCAATAAAAATAAACTTGCCTTCGCAATTTTTCAGTCCTTTAAAAAAAAGGGGGGGATAGAAACTGATAATTGACTGAAATTTTTATCTTTAATAGTAAATAATTTTATTGAATTAAAAATAAGTTATTGCAATGTAATATCATTGAAATTATGGTTTTTAACGATCTGATAGTAATAAAATTAGAAATTAATGTTATAATTTACATTTAATATATTATCATCATTGAAATACTACATCTACAGTACTGTTACAAAACAATGTTTTACATTAATTAGTAAATATATTAATTAATAAATATGATATTAATAATAACTCCGTTAAAAATATATATTTCATTGAATTATTAAATTATTGCTGTGAGTTTTAGATTTCATAATTTTTTAGTGAAATACATCATTCATCAACGATACAATATATTCTTGGAAGATATTTAACATGATACAGACAAGTTTGTGTTAGTATTTTAAAGTTACGGTAGTGGCAACGCAACATAACCTCTCAACACAACGAATTGTGATTTTTTTTACAAACGATATATTTTCCAGTAAGAGTCTTATTCTATTATTTACGTATTTATGTAAGGATCGTTTGATGAGGCGATTATTTCCTCAATAAACTCGGTATGTTCTAATGCTTAAATGGAATTATATACGGAGGATTGACATATCGCGTATTTTTCATCATTTTATATATTGTGGTTCATAGAATAGTCGTTTAAGTTGACCCTTCTATGTAATCTTTATAGTTTTTTCGAATAACTTGTTAACAAAATTTAGCGTTAGTTGATTTGGGAATCGGTTCATAAACGTAAATTTCTGTGGTATAGAAAAAGAGTCGAAGTGTTCGAGAAAAGTGGTGCGCAATTGGCCCTCGACGAGGGAGAATCGAAAGCGTCGAAAGTAACGAGTCATCTACCGATTCAAGATGGCAGAAGGTCAGGATACTCGAAAGAAAATTACTGTTAACGTCAAAACGCCAAAAGAAAAACAAAGTGTCGAGATTGAGGAGGATGCGAGTATTAAGGACGTAAGCTTTTCGGCCCTGTATTTCCGCAGCTTCGCCAACGATCAAATTTTCCAGCTTGAATAACATGACTTGTGTCGCTATTGGGTTAGTTTTGATAATTATTCCCATTTGAAATTTCTAGTTCAAAGAAGCAATCTCGAAGAAATTCAATGCACAGACAGAACAATTATGCCTAATCTTTGCTGGGAAGATTATGAAGGATCATGAAACTTTGAGCACACACAATGTGAAAGATGGGTTGACAGTGCATCTGGTTATCAAGGCACCACGCACTCCCACTAATCAGAGTCAAGACTCTACATCTCAAAGATCACAAGGTATAGAAGTATATGAATCAGACAGTGAGAGATATTTAATTTCAATTTTATCTTTGTCGTTATTATTATGATATACATATATCTTTTGTGTTATAATATTTTTAATTTCTGGTTTATTTTGGTTCTTATAGCTGATATAAACGCCAGTCCTTTTGGATTAGGAAGTTTAGGAGGACTTGCAGGTCTGACATCGCTTGGTTCAGGGTCCACTAACTTTATAGATTTACAACAACGTATGCAACGTGAACTATTGTTAAATCCAGAAGCGCTGCATCAAGTACTTAATCATCCATTGGTGCAGAGTTTGATGAATGATACAGAAAGTATGCGTAACTTGGTTGCAGCTAATCCACAAATGCGAGAATTAATGCAAAGTAATCCAGAAATTAGTCATATGCTGAATAATCCTGAATTGTTGAGGTAAGAATGAAATCATTTGAAATATAACTAAAGTTTAAAAAATTCATATTATAAATGTATAAATATGATATTTGTATCATATCCTTTTTCAGACAAACGATAGAATTGGCACGTAATCCATCAATGCTTCAAGAATTAATGCGTTCTCATGATAGAGCTATATCTAATTTAGAAAGCATTCCTGGCGGTTATAGTGCGCTTCGTCGCATGTATCGTGACATTCAAGAGCCCATGTTTGCTGCAGCAGCAAATGAACAAAATCCGTTTGCAGCGTTAGTGCAAAATAATAGTAGCGAAGATAGCCAAAATAATCCACAACAAGGTCAAGAAAATAGAGATCCATTGCCCAATCCTTGGTCTCAAAATCAAAGCGACACTTCAAATCAACAACCGCAACAGCAACAGCAGCAACAGCAACAAGGAAGAGGTCTAATGAATTCGCCAGGAATGCAAAGTCTTGCAGCTCAAATGATGGAAAATCCACAGTTAATACGAAATATGTTAAATGCTCCATACACAAGGTCTATGTTAGAAGCTTTGGCAGCAGATCCAGCTATGACCAATAGAATGATATCTGCTAATCCTTTTCTTCGAGGAAATCCGCAGATGCAAGAACAGATGAGAGCCATGATGCCCGCGTTTATTCAGCAAATGCAAAATCCTCAAATTCAAAATGTCGTCACCAATCCGGATGCTTTAGCTGCTATCATGCAAATTCAACAAGGCATGGAACAGTTACGTACTGTTGCCCCGGATCTTGTTGAAAAGTAAATTTTTATTAACATAAATGTTTTATATAATTTTATATAGTGCTAAATTTGGAAACTGATTAACGTATTATTTTTAGCATGGGTCTGACTGTACCGCCTACGACTACAACACCTAGTGGAGGTACAACAAATCCACCGACGACGGAATCATCAGACACGAACCAACAAGATGCTGCATTCTCTCAATTTATGGCACGCATGGTAAATGTTTTGTATTGTTACGTTATGTGTAAAAGGAATTAATTATTAATTTTATTTTTGATAGGTATCTGCAATGGCGCTAAATCAAGGCGTAGAAGTTGATGGCCAACCTGTTCCCCCACCGGAAGAACGTTACAGAGCTCAATTAGAACAACTTACGGCTATGGGTTTTGTTAATAGAGAAGCTAATTTACAAGGTAACAATATGCATATCTTTTTTTCAATTTTTCGCTGTTCTTTCACTTACTAATCAATTACATCTCAATTGTATTTGTATATAATTTATGTATATAGTTTATGGCTTTCTTAAATGAATCATATCTCACTTGTATTTACGTATATATTACTTATTTCAATAGACTTAAGTAAAGAGATTTGATTTTTAATTGATTAATTAGTTTGTATTAACATTCTATGCTTAGTGAAAAATATATATTTTTACAGAAATTCTAACAAGGAAAACTATATTAGAATATTTAAATAAAGAAAAGTAATATTTACTTTATTTTTACTAATTAAAGGCTACTGATAATTCATGTGACACAAAATGCATCCTAAAAGTGTAAAAAATATGTAGCGTAATATGTAATATATATTATTTTCAGCACTAATTGCCACATTTGGAGATATAAACGCTGCTGTTGAACGACTACTATCTAACGGACAAGTGTCTATGAGCTAACCACCAATATGCAATACTGTTATTCCATTACTATTTCTAATTTTTTCCTTATTTACCTCTTACAACAAGCGTAGTGAGAGATATTTAAGGTAATTGACTGTCAAAACAGGAAAAAAAATTATAAACTTCTACCCCAACTCTTGACAGAATACACGCTACCGACTCAATACGCATTTTTTTATTTTTGATTGGTACTTTTATCATATTTTGATGATATAAGTACTGGTATCTAAATGTTTAACTTGTTATATTTCACGATATATTTCACTCTTGAAATTTTCTAGTTTAATTCTGTATTCTGTATTTCTCGATGTGCTCTAAGTACTAGATAGCTCTGTTAATGTATTTCGTCGGTGTAAATTTGTTTATCAGATATCCAAGAGGGTGAAAGAGAGGGAGAAACAGAAAGAGAGAAAACGAGAGAATGCGCGCAAGTAAGGGAGAGAGAGAAAGAGAGTGACTGAATGAGGGAGAGAGAGAGAGAGAGAGAGAGAGAGAGAGAGAGAGAGAGAGAGAGAGAGAAATAAAAAGTTATATTAGATTGTAATACGAAGGACCTACCCTTCTTCTTTGTTATATTGTACATTTATGGTGTTTCTTAGAAACAGTGGAACCTGCATGGAAAATAGATTGCCGTTAAAATAAATATGCTTCTGGCTTTGATCAGTCGATTGTAAATTTCATGGAGAAAAAAAGTCATTTCGTTTTGCTTAAATGTATTAATCATATTAATAATCATATTAGTAAATGTATTGCATGAAACGTTCATATGTTTGTCATATACAAAAAAGTGAGTATGTTGTCATATACAGGCATGTTTGTCATACAAAAATGGCTATGGGATAATTATTGATTGCTAAGTAACATTCGATGTATAGTAATAAATGACTTCTTCGGATGCAAAAATAATCAAGAACTTCGAGCTAATGAATAAATTTGTAACACATTTATTCTTTACGCTTAAAGAAGAGAATGTTCGGTAATCCATTAGCATTTTCCATGTAAGTTTGTATGTACGGCGATAAGAAACGGAACACATTCTTTTCTCTATTTTTTTCTTATTTTATGCCGACGCACATTGTTTTTCTTTTCTCTTCCTATTTCTTTTTTGTTTTCTTTTCTCTTTAGTTATTATTTTACTAAAAAAAAAACAAAAAAAAAAAGAAACGTATAAAAAAGTAACTATGCATTATATGTCTTTAAGATAAAAATTTAGAGATTTGTAGCGTGATGATCGAGAATTTTATGGTGTAGGTTGTTTATAGAGAAACGCGCGAGAAAAAGATCGATTATAAACGAAAAAAAATATTACATGTAAATGTGTTAAATTGGAAATGTAATTGTCGGTTAGGTTTAAGGACGTACGAAGGAAGAAGTGAACATGGGGAATGTTATAAATTATCTTTATAAAAAAAAAAAGAAATGAGATGCAGTTATAATTTTAATGAATTGATGTATGATTACATAAATACCCATGCGCATTATAATAAACTTTTATGTGTATTTAGTAAATCTTCACTAAACAAGGTATTCTGTATGATTATATCACAAAATAAAAATTATGTTTGATTCATATTAACACAGTTTTTAAGTATGAAGTTATATCTGAAGGTATTCGATTACTTTAGCAATACATGTGAGTGGATGATATACGAATATAAAACACATGTTTAGGAGCAACATAAACTGGAACCTATGTAAAATATACATTTTAAATCGTATTTGTGTGTGTAATTATATTCCTTTCCCAGAATTACTTTAAATGCTTTATTATTACATTCTATAAAATGGTATATTTTCTGTTTTTCAGTATAAAATTTCAATATAACTTTTACGGTATTGATAATTCACTCCAGTTTTTTTATTAAAATTCACAGGAGTTCACTTTGAAAACATTTATACATGAATAGTGAAAATATATATAAATTTACATATATAAATGCGTGTTATGTGTATTGTATAAATACGTAAATGTGTATTATTTAAAATATTTCAAAATTTAGTCATAAAATTTGGCGCCATTACAGAGCTAATACATTTCCTGCGATTCTCGAACGTAATCGATGTTTCTCATGATCGACTTTTAAGCGGGAGCATGGCGGAAGGAAACACATCTTGTCTGTGAAGAAGAAAGTATTATCCAGAGAGAAGTGTTGCCCAGAAGTACTCAGATAAAAATTTAAATCAATAGTTATTAGATTTGTATTTGTACTGTAAATTTTTAAGATAAAACGTACACTTTTGGATTCAATTCAAGGTAAGATTAAAATAATTATTACATAAAATTTTCAACAATTAAAGAAATAATGGCATATCAACATTTAAACAGAACATATCAGGCTGAAAATTATTTATGATTTTATACCAAAATTTAATTTCAGTTTTAACCAGTAAAAATATTGTAACTTTGTAATTGACTAAGTCAGTGTTATATATATATATTATATGCTTTTACACACACACTTATATTATAACATTTTCTACTTATTTGTTGATTCTTTAACTTGATAATGCGTAGCTCTTAACAATTCTAATATTAAATTCAGCAATAATTTATTAAGAATGTACGTGTTTAATAGTTAAAATAATTTTACTACATAATGTAATAAAATTTCTCATGTCTCAGTTTAAGATATGGACAATTTATCATCAAGTGTGTCAATGTTATCGTCCTTTTTTAAGAATGTCATGAATTTTCTGTATTTGATTTAAACCAATGTTCTTTACTTTTTATTTCAAGTTATCATTTCGTGCGAAACGTTAACGATTACAGCGCCAACGGTGAAATAAGCAATACTCTTCCTACGATTCTCGAACGGTAATCGATGTTTCTCGATTTTAAGCGGGAACATGGCGGAAGGAAGGAGAAAATGGGACAAGGAAGGAAGGACGTGTCTGTAAAGGAGAAAGTATTATCCAGAAGAATCATCCAGAAAGAAGTGTTATCCAGAAGTTCTCAGGTAAAAATTTAAATCAATAATTGTTAAATTTGTATTTGTATTGTAAATTTTTAAGATAAAACGTTCATTTTTGGGTTCAATTCAAGGTAAGATTTAATTAAACAATTGTTATACATAATTTTCGACAATTGTAGTAAAAATGGCATATAAAATTTTAAGCAGCACATACCACGCTAAATGTTATTTATAATTTTAATTCTAACCAATACAAATATTGTGACGTTGTAACATAGCTAACTTTCTATTACACTCATATGTAATATCCCTTTAGTTCTATTGTAACATTTTGTATTTATTGATTCTTTAACCTCATACTGCACAATTCTTAACAATTCTAAATTCAACTCAATATTTATTAAGGATGTATGTACTTAATGGCCTAAATAATAATTCTACTGCGTAATATAATAAAATTTTTGTCTCAGTTTTAAGTATTGACAATTTTTCATCAAGTGTGTGAATATTATCGTCCTTTTTTAAGAATTTGTCATGAATTTTGTGTATTTGATTTAGACCAATGTTTTTTACTTTTTATTTCAAGTTGTCGTTTCGTGCAAAACGTGCGATTACAGCATCCCAACGGTAAAATACGCAATATACTTCCTACGATTCTCGAACGTGATCGATATGTCTCACGATCGATTTTTAAGCGGGAACATGGCGGAAGAAAGCACATCTTGTCTGTAAAGAGGAAAGTATTATCCAGAAAAAAGTGTTATCCAGAAGTTCTCAGGTAAAAATTAAAATCAACTGTTGTCAGATTTGTGATTGTGCTTTGAATTTTTAAAATAAAACATGTATTTTTGGCTTCAACTCAAAGTAAGATTTAATCAAATAATTATTACATATAATTTGCAACAATTAAAGAAATAATGGCATGTAAGCATTTATATATAGCACATAAATACCTATCGGTGGCGTCTCCTCTATAGCGTCGTTTCTTGGACACTCTTTTACTTCCATTTATACCTCATTAATAGTATCATTTAATTAATTACGCGTGTGTAATAATTCATTGAACATTACGATAACGAAGTCGACTAAAATTT
The DNA here is from genome assembly GCA_036937485.2 of Tetragonisca angustula. Taxonomy (NCBI): domain Eukaryota; kingdom Metazoa; phylum Arthropoda; class Insecta; order Hymenoptera; family Apidae; genus Tetragonisca; species Tetragonisca angustula. The sequence goes on from JAWNGG020000021.1 coordinate 670,011, forward strand.
TGAAGCTCTTCGTGTTAATTTTTCTTCGATTATAGATTTCATTCTTCACGGTTTCCAGTACCTTGTCTCATACGCTTTTTTAATTATCGTTTTACTTTTACATATTTGCCTTCATTTGACATGTTTGTTCTAACTTTTGGTTCTTTTTATGCAGGTTATTCCTTGGTTACAATGATAGCATAGAATGTATAGACGCCACCATCATTAATGGAATTTGATGAACTTTCATGGAAATTTGGCAATATTTTATTTAGTTTGGGTAACATTTAATATACAGTCCATATATATTTGAGATACAATTCACAATACGTAATTTTGTAATTATTTGGAATACAAAGATGAAAATAGAAAAGATTAAGTCAATTAATATTTTATTTCGATATAGATCAATCTAACGATACATATATTGTCAAATGGATATATATTCTTGTATTAGATTATAAAATTCAAAGTTTTTGTGCTATACTATATGTACTTTATCATACTGTATTTGCTTTTTTCGAATGCTGACGCGCAATTGAATCGATTTAAAGCAAGATTTCACAAGCGTTTTTTGTTGTACTGTTTCTTAAATATATTTAGCTGTAAATATTGTTTACATTTTTAATTTGTGCATGTGTATTGAAAAATATTTTATAATTTACACCTAATATTTTTAATATATATTTACGTTTCTTTATAAAAATGTTCTCATGTTCTAGAAAAATAGCAGTATTTTCTAAATAAACGTATCCTTCCCCTATTAATCAGTTTTTTCTTTCAGAAAATTTTTGTGACCGCGTGCAATGCGGTTAGTACAGTCAGTGTTTGTTACGCAATATTTTAATATTTTTCTGAGCAAAACGGCTCTTATTAAATTAAATTAATTCATTTAAATTATATTTCGCGAAGTTAGAGTCAGTTAGTCGCCGATTATTACTTAAACGCGCGCGTTGATAGTCTTTTATTTTTCTTTTATTGTATCTTCTCTTGTTCAGTGTTCGTTTTCGGTATTAGAGTCAGTGCTGAAGAGGATAAAGCCTCTCCAGGAGGTCAAGATCGTAAGTAATTTTATATATCGTATCTCAATTTATTCAATTTTTTAAATTTAACAACAATGTTCGATATTTGTTACAGACGTTTCACAGCATCAATTGTTTTGCATTTTTGAGGGAAAATCTAATGGTAGCTCTAGAGCCAAGAATGTAAGAATCTTTCATTATTTTCAACTTAAGATTTTGCTTGGCTTTCAAATATAAATTCTAATGTTTAAGGTTTTGTTACAGATTTTCTATTCTCTCCACTTCTCCTAATCTTCTAAGAATCTTATGATGCTTCGAAAGCTAGAAATGTAAATACTTTAGCATGTTGTATTTGAATTTTATTCTCTATAGTACTCTTTCTATTGAAGTCGAATGTAAAATTATAATTATAAAGTAAAAATATTTCAAATTATTAGTTCTAACTTTTATCATTATTAAAATTTAAATTTTCGCAAATAACACTGTGTTTTTAGAAACAAAATGTTTTATGTTTCTTAAGAAATTTTTCACGGCGTTCATTTCCACCATGGGATTCTTAATGGTATCTACTTGATGAGGATCTTCACGATAACTTTCTTTGCTCCGATGCAGTATCGATGACAACGTTCTTCACATCTATCGCGTGAGTCGCATGCATTCATGTTCCTCTGGTCACTCAATCATGTCGTAGGATGAAAGATCCGAATCGGCACGGGTGACTGGTTGTATACGTAGAATTTTTGATGAGCATAGTGACCGCGGGTATATTTTATACCTGTGAGTAGTAACATTTTTTTTAAGTTTTTTATGTATTAGATCAGGATAGGCTTCTTGCACATCGCGATTTTAACAATTAGAATATATTTATCATAATTACTTACAAAATCAAATATCTTCAATATAAATATTTGCAAAAGTAAAATATTCATATGAATAGTTAAATTATAAATATTTGTAAATAATTATTGTTAAAACGATTTCGTTTGAGCATTTCATAGTAGAGAAGACGGATACCCTCCGACTTCGTTTTTATGAAAAATGCAATTATGGCTTATTGGCACTGGTGATATGTTTTGTTATGATAATTAATAATTAATAATTTTCAATTTCATCTTCTCTTTTGAATGATTTGAATATTGAATGATTTAATTAATTGAGTTCTATAATTATGAACTTAAGGAAAAATTTGAAATATAATTAGAATAGAGATTAGAATTTTTTCCGCAGAAAAATGAAATTTTATGTGCAAAAAGATACTCCGCGACAGGCAGATTTTTGAATCAAAGCAACAAATTTGAATACTGCTTTCACATATTCGAAAATATGCTTTGATGAAAAAGTTGCTTGAGGTTATTTCTATTAATATTTAATTTAAAGCCAATTGTTTGATTTTGATTGTTTTAGTCAATTATTAGATTTCATAATATCCTTTTTAATAAATTCAACTGTTGTTCATTGTCTTGCAATTTCAATAATTTCTGAAAGAGTAAAGTCATTAGAGTTTGAAATAAAATAATACAACAGTCCGTTAGATACAAATTACATAAACTAATCATTTTTTTAGTTCAGGATTTTCAGGTTTAACCCTTTCCGTGTTCATTGTCAGGATCTCACTCACGTGCCCAGGTGCTACTTGGGTGGGTGAAAGACATTGGGCACGATGGCCATAGTTTGTAGTTTTATAAAATATTTCTCAGCAACTGATAGTGCGTTAGCGTATCGTGCACGACGTATTTTCCGCATGTGTGTGTGTGTGGTTATACTGAGCTCTTATTTCTCTATCGACCAAAATATACCGGCGTTAATCGATCGACGAGTTTACTAAAATTTCGTAGAAACGTATTAGCTACTCGATCGCTACAAACGATCAACTGAAAATATTAAATAGTTGGAAATGTTATAATAGAGAATTTATTGTTTAACTGTTACAAATAAATTATTACCAATATCAGATAATGTTTGAACAATTATAAAAGAAAATTTGTTTAATTGTTGCAAGTATATTATTAGAAATATTAGATAACGTTTAAACAATTAGAATATACAGAAATATTATTTGAAAATTTGTTTCTAAAATTTGCGTCGATGCGTACGCGACGAAATGTCGATTTATACTGAGCTCTTATTTCCGTATCGATCGGCGGTAATCGATCGACGAAACACAGATTAAAATTTCGTAGAAACATATTAGTGACTCGATCGCTACAAATGATCAACTATTAATTTTAAATAGTTGTTGGAACTATTGTAAAAGAGAATTTATTGTTTAATTGTTACAAATATATTATTAGAAATATTAGATAATATCTAAACCATTATAAAAGAGAATTTATTGTTTAATTGTTGCAAGTGAATTATTAGAAATATTAGATAAAGTTTAAACAATTAGAATATTCAGAAATATTATTTAAAAATTTACTTCGAAAGTTCAGTCGATGTGCACACGATGAAGGTTCAACTATTAATGACATTTTTCCTGCTCAACCTTCAGGTAAAATCAGTGATGCAGGTGATATTCTTTGTCAATACTTCCGAAAACACTTTTTCTATTCAGTAATCAGTAATTTTACAGTTTTATTGTTTCATAGCCTCCATTTATTTAAGGCAACAATAAATACTTCAATTTCTATATCTTTTACAAAGTGAAACTACGTTTACACGATTATTAGTTTTTAACTTATAATTCTGTTGAGATATAATAAATGCTAATTTATGTCTGTGATACATATAATACTAATTTATGTAGAAAATAATTATTTTACAGTTATAAATTAAATTTATCGTTCTCTTAAGAATAACTATGTAAATAAGAAATTGTTCATATTTAATTCAATAATTTTCGATGTAGATGTAACATTATTCCACAGACGAACAAAATGTTAATACTAACATATATATTATTAAGTCGCTCGTACTTTATTAACAATAAATGATTTCGGCTACCGAAAATACAGCTCAGTTCGTCTCAATAATTAACATTGTACTATAAAAGAGAAAATATGTATGGTATCGTTTAAAAAAATAAATTTGACTTCGAAATTTCGAAACGGATGAATTGTGCAAGAAATAATTTACAATACATATTGTGCTTCTTTATTGCAAACAATATTTATAGAAATATTTTATTGGTATGTTCAAACTTTCATAAAAACGAGTTTACGGAATGAAGATAATTCATTTAAGTTGTGCATTTACAAATTTATTAATAAAAAAAACGTCATATCTGATTATATTGTTGATAAAAATATCATATTTCTGAATGAAGTTTCATCAATCTCTGTTTTAAATCGTTATATTCCATCATTGATATTCCACCATGTCCAATTTAGTGAACAATTCTCGAAATAAAACTGGCATATATACACTGTTCATATTTACTAATTTTCGCGGTGCAAAACTTACTTGAAACGACAGATTGCAACATGAAAATGGTAAGTGGGACCTCCAATCATGGGCTGAAAAAGTACATTCTATGCTAAGTCTATTCACATACCTCTTCTGTGAAACTGGATTACTGCTCGCCGCTCATAAAAGGGAAAACTTCGTCCCATGCTCTTAAAAAGGTGGCGCTAGAAAATTTTAGGCGTATTGAATCGAGAATTAGAATGTCTATCGTTTTTAAAATTGGGGTTTCGTATCAGGAGCACATGATACTCGAAGAAGTGGCACGAGAAAATTTTAGGCGGGAATCAATGGAGAATTGGAATGTCTATCGTGGTGGCATTTGGGATTTTGTATCAGGAGCACATGATACTCGAAGATGTGGCACGAGAAATATTTAGGCGGGAATCAATCGAGAATTAGAATGTCTATCGTGGTGGAAATTGGGATTTTGTATCAGGAGCACACGATACGCGAAGAGGTGGCACGAGAAAATTTTAGGCGGAAACAAACGAGAATTAGAATGTTTATCATTCTTAAAATTGGGATCTTGTATCAGGAGCACATGATACTTGAAGAGAAGGCACGAGAAAATTCTGGGCACGAATTAATCGAGAATTAGAATGTCTAACATTCTTAAAACTGAGATTTTGTATGAGGAGCACATGATACTCGAAGAGGTGGCACGAGAAAATTCTAGGCGGGAATCAGTCGAGAATTACAATGTCCATTATTCTTAAAATTGGGATTTGGATCAGGAGCACATAATACTCGAAGAGGTGGCACGAGAAAATTTTAGGCGGCAATCAGTCGAGAATTAGATTGTCTATCCTGGTGGCAATTCGGATTTTGTGTCAGGAGCACATGATACTCGAAGATGTGGCACGAGAAAATTTTAGGCGGAAACAAACGAGAATTAGAATGTTTATCATTCTTAAAATTGGGATTTTGTATCAGGAGCACATGATACTCGAAGAGGAGGCACGAGAAAATTTTGGGCACGAATTAATCGAGAATTAGAATGTCTAACATTCTTAAAACTGAGATTTTGTATGAGGAGCACATGATACTCGAAGAGGTGGCACGAGAAAATTCTAGGCGGGAATCAGTCGAGAATTACAATGTCCATTATTCTTAAAATTGGGATTTGGATCAGGAGCACATAATACTCGAAGACGTGGCACGAGAAAATTTTAGGCGCCAATCAGTCGAGAATTAGAATGTTCATCATTCTTAAAATTGGGATTTTGTATCAGGAGCACATAATACTCGAAGAAGTGGCACGAGAAAATTTTAGGCGGGAATCAATCGAGAATTAGATTGTCTATCCTGGTGGCAATTCGGATTTTGTGTCAGGAACACATGATACTCGAAGAGGTGGCACGAAAATATTTTAGGCGGGAATCAGTCGAGAATTAGAATGACTATCATTCTTAAAACTGAGATTTTGTATCAGGAGCACATGATACTCGAAGAGGTGGCACAAGAAAATTTTAGGCGGGAATCAAACGAGAATTAGAATGTCTATCATTCTTAAAATTGGGATTTTGCATCAGGAGCACATAATACTCGGAGACGTGGCACGAGAAATATTTAGGCGGGAATCAATCGAGAATTAGAATGTCTATCATTCTTAAAACTCGGATTTTGTATCAGGAGCACATGATACTCAAGGAGTTGGGACGACAAAATTTTAGGCGGGATTCATTCGAGAATTAGAATGTCCATCATTCTTAAAATTGTAATTTTGTATCAGGGGCACATAATACTCGAAGAGGTGGCACGAGAAAATTTTAGGCGGGAATCAATCGAGAATTAGAATGTCTGTCGTGGTCGAAATTGGGATTTTGTATCAGGAGCACATGATACTCGAAGAGGTGGCACGAGAAAATTTTAGGCGCGAATAAATCGGGAATTAGAATATCTATCATTCTTAAAATTGGGATTTTGTATCAGGAGCACATGATACTCGAAGAGGTGGCACGGGAAAATTTTAGGCGGGAATCACTCGAGAATTTGAATGTCCATCATTCTTAAAATTGGGATTTTGTATCAGGAGCACATGATACTCGAAGGGGTGGCACGAGAATATATTAGGCGGGAATCAATCGAGAATTAGAATGTTTATCATTCTTAAAATTGGGATTTTGTATCAGGAGCACATGATACTCGAAGAGGTGGCACGAGAAAATTTTAGGCGGGGACCAATCGAGTGTTAGAATGTCTATCATTCTTAAAATTGGGATTTTGTATCAGGAGCACATGATACTCGAAGCGGTGGCACGAGAATATTTTAGGCGGGAATCAATCGAGAATTAGAATGTTTATCATTCTTAAAATTGGGATTTTGTATCAGGAGCATATTATACTCGAAGAAGTGGCACGAGAAAATTTTAGGCGGGAATCAATCGAGAATTAGAATGTCTGTCGTGGTGGCATTTGGGATTTTGTATCAGGAGCACATGATAATCGAAGAGGAGGCACGAGAAAATTTTGGGCTGGAATCAATCGTGAATTAGAATGTCTATCGTGGTGGAAATTGGGATTTTGTATCAGGAGTACATGATACTCGAAGAGGTGGCACGGGAAAATTTTAGGCGATAATCAGTCTAGTATTAGAATGTCCATCATTCTTAAAATTGGGATTTTGTATCAGGAGCACATAATACTCGAAGAGATGGCACGAGAAAATTTTAGGAGGGAATCAGTCGACAATTAGAATGTCCATCATTCTTAAAATTGGGATTTTGCATCAGGAGCACATAATACTCGAAGACGTGGCACAACAAAATTTTAGGCGGGAATCAATCGACAATTAGAATGTCTATCATGGTGGCAATTGGGATTTTGTATCAAGAGCACATGATACTCGAAGAGATGGCACGAGAAAATTTTAGGCGGGAATCAATCGAGAATTAGAATGTTTATCATTCTTATAATTGGGATTTTGTATCAGGAGCACATGAAACTCGAAGAGGTGGCACGAGATATATTTAGACTGGAATCAATCGAGAATTAGAATGTCTATCGTGGTGGGAATTGGGAATTTGTATCAAGATACACACGATACGCGTAGAGGCGGCACGAGAATATTTTAGGCGGGAATCAATCGAGAATTAGAATGTCTATCGTGGTGGAAATTGGGATTCTGTATCAGGAGCACATGATATTCGATGAGGTGGCACGAGAAAATTTTAGGCGTATACAATCAAGAATTAGAGTGTCCATCGTTCTTAAAATTGTGGTTTCGTATCACCTCTTCGAGTATCATGTGCTCCTGATACAAAATTATAATTTTCAGCACGATAGACATTCTTATTCGCGATTGATTCCCGCCTAAAATTTTCTCGTGCCATCGATTCGAGTATCATGTTCTCCTGATACAAAATCCCAATTTTCAGCACAATAGACATTCTAATTCTCGATTGAATCCCACCCTAAAATTTTCTTGTGCAACCTTTTGAATATCATATGCTCCTAATACAAATCTCGAAATTTCTGCGAGAAAGAACGTCTCGTTCTCGAGATATTCCACCTTGAATTTCTTTAGCAACAACTATGTATCAGGAGAACCGCTTGAGGCTGGGCCTTGTCGTGCCACCTCTTCGAATATCATATGCTCCTGATACAAGTTCCGAAACTTCAGCTAAAAAGTTCTGGATCTCGACTTATTCCCGCTTGAATATCTTTCGTAATACCTATGTATCAGGATAATACCTGGCAGCAGGGCCATCTCCTGCCACCTCCTCGATTATCATATGCTCCCGATACAAAATTCGAAATTTTAGCGAGTATCATCCACTGACTTTCGAGATGTTCCCACTTGAAATTTTTTCGGAAGCAGGAGTACTGCTCAACGAGGGAAATTGCAGGAATTTGCAAGGCTGAATTTCGGAAATTTTGATATTTCGCTTTGTTTGCAAACGCAGACGTTGGTCTATTTGCTTTGGTATTTATTTGCATTTTTCTGATGTAAACATATTTTATATTCAAAAATTTCCAAGAATTTTCATGTGGTTTAACAGCCAGTCCTTACTTAATATACAAGTTTTCAATGTACAAACTACTAAAAGCTTTAATTGGATGTCACTTAGCCTACGATCAGGTGCGTACTGCAAGTTAAGCGGATGAGTGACCGTCCATGCTCATCCTAGAAGTTCCTAACAAACCAAGCATGTGGAGTTTGTGTCGTCGCCGTCAACCCCACTCATGATTCTGGCGGTGACTCTAAGACGTAGGTACTACTCTACTTTCTTATATTATTTTAAACCCTACCTTGACGATTTTTATCTTGACCATCATCCTGCAGAAATTTGCTTTACTTATCAAACGAGAAGTGACAACAACAATATATAACATGATAAGAATATATTTTAGTTCTGTTGTTTCATCGCTACGTGGCGCTAGTATTCATCGTCAATAAATTGACGAATCATTCATTTGTGAAAAAAGAACACATTCTGGGGCTAATTTTGTGAACTTTTATTATTGTATCTTCTTACTTAATGCTTAAATTTTCTCGCTTTGCGCCCTATTTGCTTCAAAATTCATAAATAAAAATCCATTTGTTACTAACCACAATGTTATTTATTCATTCATTTATCAGGGAAAGAGATAAAATAAAATTTCCACAGTTCTGTTCATGTGTTATTTATTTAAAATGAAATTATATTACCATTGTTCTAAATACATTCGCATCCGTATTTGATTACAATAATAATACCTAATCAATTAAAGACATTAATATAATATAGCTATAATTTATAGAAATATGATATTTTATAAATATAATATTTGAGGAATTATAGAGTTTATCATTCATAGCTTCCTTAAGATTTGAAACTAACAATTTAACTTTAATTTATTGAAAAGGTGATATAATACCCATTATTTCCATTACTGCTAAATCAAAAGACCTGAAACAATATATACACTGATTTTGTTACATTAAAACTGCTCAAAAGCATTAAGTAAATGTCATATACATTAACTAAATAGATTAAACTTGCCTGGAATTTAACTGATCACCTGGAATGTAAAATGGATTACAAACAGCATTAGAATAAGCTGCATGTAGTTTCTTAAATATCTGTAATGAAGAGACATACTTTCGTCATATTAAATACAAATTTATTATCGATTGATCTATAAAAAAATTTACCATTTTCACATCATTATCTCTCAGAGATACGTTTGATGAATGTAGCACAATAATAAACTTGATTTTTGTATTTGTGGCATAACCATATCTGAAATTCAAGAACTTGAATCATAAGAAATATAACTATGTTTGCAAATATAAGATATGTAATATATGTACATACATTTTGTATTCTTCAGTAGCGTATAATAAGTTTAAATACAAATCTCGTATATCAGTAGCAGCTTTATTTCCAACATTTAATTTTTCTTCTATTATGTCAATTGATGTATGAACCTTGCAATGAAATTGCAAAGCTAATGATTCATCTACACACCTAATGTATTTAGGAGAATTCTATAAATAAAATTAAAAAATGTCATTATTAATGTTTAGAATATATTCTTTTATTTGTATCATTCATTAGTTGGATCTTGGAGATCATCATCATAACCTCAAAAGATTTAAAAATGTATGCTTACATCTTTTCCAATTACAGCTACACAAACTGCCATATTTATAAATCCTGTAACCTTATAACATTATAATCCATAACAAAATATCTTTAGTAACTGTAGTTAAAAACTACAATTTTTGACAAGATTGCAGCACACGTAAATAATTTTTAGATCTAGTAACGTACAGGTTATACTGTCATTTTTGACAATATGTTAAAATAATTTTAGTACATAATGTAAATTTAAAAAATACGTGTTTATTAATAAAATCAATAATTATATATGATATATTATAAAATATTGCATTATTCTACAGCAACAAATTTATAAATTTAATAAAATATTAATTATATCTATATGATTAAAGTCATTAAGAATTATTTAATTTATACGATAATAAAAGTCAAAAAAGTTAATCCAAAAATCAATTTTTAAGGAAAAATAGAGTTTTTATTTGTATCTTGTGTTAACATACATGTAAAAATACAATACGATGCAACAGAATATCATGATTTTTCATAATACCTTTTCTTTAAAGTTCTGTACTTGCGTAGCATATATAAAGCCTCTAATTCTTTGATAACAAAGTCACCGTGGGCTAACATTTTATCAATTTTTTCAGGGTCACGTTCTCCCTTATTTTTTTCAAAAACTCTTCTTAAATTTTTTTTGAAAAAATCATAACCTTTTGGATAATCGCGACCCATATATAAGAGCTGAAAATCAAGAAATTACTGTTATTTGTATTGATAATAATAAGATTGTTTGATAATATCTTCTTTCGTGAATAATTTTTGTTACATGTTAATATTTTCTATAATTACTGTTTTATTTTTAAATAATATGTTTAATTTCTCAATACATTGTAATAAAATCGTAATATTTCATACCGTTTTGTATAATTGGATGACTTTAGAACGTTGAGACATTGATTAAAATAATAATTATAAATATTAATCAATCAATGAACATTTCGTTGGTTATGTACATATGTATAAACAGTTAATTTTTAGTATATAGAAGTTATATCAACATATTCAAAATAATTTATTGTCAAACTATTGTTAGTTTGATCGCTTTAATTAAACAACATTACATGTGTAGAAAAGTTAAGAAAGCACTTTTGCTTATCTTATATTTTCAATCTTGCAAGATACAATGTATGTTATTAACCAATCACGTCGAAGATTTGTTATTGCCTTATGTTGCTTTATTGCAACAAATAAAAAATAACAATTGTATTATGATTGTTAATTACTATTGTATTTTGATTATAGAGAAAAATATAAAATTATTTATATTTCCTTGGTATATTTGATCGTCTACTGATTTTGATAAATGCAAAAGGAATCACTTAATAAAGTAAATTTTTCAACACATGATACATATAATAATTAATAAATAATGAAAGTAATTTATTTTGCTTTACATTAAATTTTTATGAAGTACTATTCTGTAGGGAATAAATGTATTATTCTGGTTATATTGGTATGCATGTGTTTAATTTTTTTGAAATAAATTATATATTATATATTCACGTATACATATTATTTTTTCTTCATTTTCCAGTAATATTTATACTTTGAAGAATAAAACTAGTAACAATTACCAATTACTACTTTTATTCTTCAAATGTTTATTCTAATGTTTTTAAAAGATTTTTTTGACAATATTAAATCTTAACATTAGTATCACAATTTACCATCTTCTAAATCATAAAAATAAAATATTTTGTTACAAACAATTGCAGTACAATTCTATTCTATTCTATTTAGTATTCTATACAGATACTAAATTGTATATTTTAAAAAAATATTAATAAAAATGGTTGAAGATATTATTATACCTTCTGCTTTGGTTATTCAAGATTTATTACCTCTGTTTTCATGATATATTCTTAGTTTATTAGTATCAAAAATTTTACAGAATTGTTTTTTTATATTCAGTACAACTAACTCGTAAAAGAAATTAAAAAGAGCTTAGTTTTCTATTACACAATAACGTCTCTCTGAGACGTTCCTTACGGCAGTTCTCGAACCATGAGGCTGACTCATTCTGGAAGTAATTTAAGAAGGTAACAAATGCCAACGTTGTAATTTTATGTTGCAACTATTTTTGTAAATCATCATTTCTCCAGAAAAAGATTTTCCAAAGTATTTTATATTATTATTCTGATTTGTAAGAAAATAAAATATTAAGATTAAATATTTAATTATGCAATTTACCGCATTTGATGAATTATAATTAATAAATATTATTTACTAGTTCAGTTATTATTGCTAAATTTAGTTGCAGTATTTACATAATCAATCAAATAATAATCGCAATTTAAACGGCTTGAATAAATATATGTTCGATTTTGAATATATAAATATTTTAATAATGATATTTTAAATATATAAATATTGATTCTATACCTCGAAGTTTTCATACATATGCATAAAAATATAAAATAATTGTTAAAAATTTATTGAAGTTGTAAAAATAGCAGAAGGAATTGTGCACATTTTAATATACAATCTGCATTGTATGTATGGTTAAGTACATCTTAAATCTGAGAATAACACACTAGCAGTATGTATATCCTTAAATGATCTGTAAAATGAAATTCTCTCCTAATTATAAATAGACAATAAAATAATCATTAAAGTAGTCTTTGTTTAAGTAGTGTTGTGATAATATAAACCACTTGAACGATTGATAAGTGTATTCCCACAAAAAACGTGCATTTAGACAAATCAGAAAACATCACATTGCATCCCATTTCAGTGGTGGTAGCATTCCTATCAGTTCGAGTTCGCCTATATAAGTTCAATGGTCAGTGGTTACTGGTCACTTAACGTTTGTATTTATATGAAACATTTATGTGAGACGAATGTGGTACATATAAAAGGAACTTACAAAAAATTTTATTGCTAAGGGCATTTGTTATTGTTAGACGTTTTAGTTGATCTGGAACATCTAAAAATCTACTGTGGAAATCATTTTTAGTAAGTAGAATATAACTAATTAGATTTCCTTAAATCTATTTTTACAATATTCTTGAGTTTCTCTTTTTATTTGGATATTTAGTTTTTAATCAACAATTAATTGTTGTGAATATATTGATTTAATAATTTTGATGAATATTTAAAATTAAATATCTCTTCATTAATAAACCCATTTACATTTTAAATATTTAGAAAAATACAGTTCTCTAATATTATAATCTATTTATTTATATAAATTGATCATCATTGTAATTATTAAATTTGTAAGTATTAAATTGTTCTAAATATTATTTTAAATTATATTATTAATTTTGAATCAAAAATTATGATAAGATTATTTTGTGATAAGCAATGATTGTATGATAAATAATTGTTTTTAGATAATATATCTTATCTCTTAAAATTCAATTATTATTCACAATAATATAGTCGATAATATATTTCATTTCAATCACAATGTTATAAAAAGTACAAAAATATCTAATTAATATCTTGATTGTTCATATTATAGGAATACAAAAATGAATATTTTTGCAACCACTTTTACATTAATAGTGCTAGGTAAGATAATGATTATTTATGTTTATTATAATTATTTATTTTTTTATTACAATAATATTCATAACTTTAATTTTTATTAGGTACTTCTTACATTGAGGCTGTAGCGTCTCCAACATTTAGCAATACTTACACAGTAAAGGGAACCTTATACATTCCATATGCTGAAATCAGAGAACCGTTTTATGCATGGTATGATGGCAAAGATGGATCTAGTAGAATTGATTACTATGGAGGTAATTTAAATACGAATTAATATGAAAATTCTTTCTTAAAAAGAAAACAAATCAAATTTGATGTAATTAGGAATGGTGAAGACTTTTCAATTAGCACATAAAGGATCATATGGAAAAAGCTTAAAAATTGCTCCAATAACTACAGAATCTGTCGCTAATGAAGAAACATGCCTTGAAGTAAATGGTACTAAAGAATTTAAAATTCAACCTCAAACTATTATTCCAGATACAACTGGAATGGAGGTAAAATAATATCTCTTCATTTGTTTTCAACAATTTAAATTTATTTTAATTGCTATTATAAAATTAAATATTATCTAGTGTATTGGAGAAGAAATGGTTAATGGTTTATTATGTGAGAAATGGAGACTGGAACAACAAGTTGATGAAAAATTGAACAAGTATACCCTTTGGATAAGATATAAGGTAGTTATGATTGTATAATCTTATCAGTTTATTAATTAAACATCAAATATCTGATTGTTTCAAAATTAATTATAGAAATCTCCACATGTACCTAATTATAAAGAACCAATTCCTGTTAGATATGAAATGAGAGGATTTAACAGCCTTTTGGGCTCTCACTATGATCATTATTACTTAGATTATGATTGGTATTCTTCTGAAACACCCAGCTCAGAAGTGTTTGAAATCACAACAAGTAATTAGAATTCTTTTCATTTATTATAAATTTTATTTGAATATATTTTAACTATAAATTGTGTATCACAAATAGACATGACATGCGTTAGTTTCCCTGGACCTGGAGACAAACATATATACACATTTAATCCTATGCGTGAATTTATTCACAATTATGATACTCATGTAAATGAAGCTTTTGAAGATTTCAAAAAGACTCATAGCAAGGAATATACAAACCATGTAGATCAGTTAATACGTAAAGAAATATTTAGACAAAATGTAAGGTGTGTCTCATATTTGTACATTGTATATAATTAATATGATTGTTCATAATCACTAATTAATATAAACGTTTTTGTAGATTTATTCATTCGACTAACCGAGCTGTTAAAAGCTATCAGTTAGGCGTTAACCATTTGGCAGATCGTACCGAATTAGAATTGAAAGCTTTACGTGGCAAACAATATACTGCAGGTTATAATGGAGGACAACCTTTTCCATACAATGCTGAAGAAGAAGTAGCCAAAGTTCCAGATAGTTTAGATTGGAGACTCTATGGTGCTGTTACTCCCGTTAAAGGCTTGTATTATATTTTTCTTCTAATTTTAATTACTTTTTGTTTTAATAAAAATTGTTCGATATTCCAAATTAACAAAAACTTTTTCAATTAAATAGATCAGTCTGTTTGTGGATCTTGCTGGAGCTTTGGCACAACTGGTGCTGTTGAAGGCGCGTACTATATGAAGCATGGTAAATTAGTACGTTTGTCTCAACAGGTAAAAAAGTTGAAATATAATTAGACGAATACCATAAATAAAAGATAAATAAATAAAGGAATACTTTAATACGTCATAATTATAGGCACTTATTGATTGTTCATGGGGCTTCGGGAACAATGGCTGTGATGGTGGCGAAGATTTTAGATCATATCGGTGGATTATGAAGCATGGAGGTTTACCTACTGAAGACGATTATGGTGGTTACCTTGGTCAAGTGAGTAAATATTTTGTAGACTATTCATGTGGGTATATATAAATTAATAATAAATTTTAATATTATATTTATTAATAAATTAAAAATTAATTTTAAATTAATTGATTACTTTTAATTTTTTTTGTTTTGTTTAGGATGGTTATTGTCACATAGATAATACTACACTAACAGCCAAAATTACAGGCTTTGTAAATGTTACACCAGGCAATCCTAATGCTTTAAAAGTTGCTATTGCGAAACATGGTCCAATTTCAGTTGCAATTGACGCATCTCATAAAACATTTTCATTTTATTCTCATGGTGTATATTATGATTCGATGTGTGGTAAGTAAATACATATTTTCTGAAGAAACATTCTTTTTCTAAATATAATTATCTTGTTTCTAGGTAACACGGAAGAGAGTCTAGATCATGCAGTTTTAGCTGTAGGTTATGGCACATTAAATGGAAAAGATTATTGGTTGGTCAAAAATTCATGGTCAAATTACTGGGGTAATGATGGTTATATTCTTATGTCTCAGGAAAAAAACAATTGTGGTGTATTAACAGCTCCGACATATGTTACTATGTAAAAAAAAAAAAAAATAAATAATACTATATTCATGTTTTTAATATAAATGTATAGGAAAAGAGACTGTTGAAAATCGAAGGTATATTAACATATTTCTTTTTTAAGAAATTAATGATACTCTTTAATCATAGACTCTATGTAAAAAAAAAATCGTTGAAATTGTATTTGATGGGTTAAATAAATAATACATAATTATAAAACTTATGAAAATTAGCACTGTGTAAACATAAACAAAATGACTTTTATTGAAAATTTTTAGTATTTAAAAGTGGTCTTATAATTTTTGTTTCCTTTGTTATTGTTACTAAAAACATTTGTATAACAAAAATGTCGTCAGTTTTCGACTAAAATCTATATAATATAAAAACAAATTATATAGCAATTGCGATTTGCTGATTCACAAAGCAATATCATTTACTTAGTATAAAAAGCATAAATGAATATGAATTGCTACGCAATTAAACAAATGTCATGGTCTTATTTTAACACAGAAAATTGGCATTGTTATACATGGATAACTCTATAACATTGATATTAAACTGTTGCTTATGTTGGAAAGCCTGATGCTGGAATTATAATAACAATTACTTATAAAAATATATGTAATTTCAGTAGGCACAGTTTGCGTAATACAATTTTTTAAATCGCTATAAACTCATACAGATACTGAAATAGTTATACATTTAACTGTGCGTTCAATACAACTAAAAAGAATGTTACATAAATCAAAATGAAAGTATTCGAAATAAAAAATTTATATTACTAATTAATATTATTTCGTAATTTTCGATCATATGTAGGTTTTTATATATTATTTCATATTTTCTATATTCATCAATCTGTTTTAACAGATTGACATATTATGTGTGATCGGTGTGACAACATAATATCGATTTGATACAAAAACAAGTTTGTCTAAAAAAATTAATTTTTTTCAAGTAAATAATACATAAAAAAATTTGTTGTAAATATATTTTTTAAAAAGTTAAGTATTCTTAATGAATTTTATTTTTTAATATAGTCTTTATCTTTTCATGTCTTTCATACGTATAAATCTAATACGTATACCATTTCATTCAACCAAAGTTCATACTGCATAACACTAAAAAATAGTTTTATTTAAAAATTTATTTATGTATTCAGCATTACGTTTTTAATCACTCTAAAACTTGTGCAATTTTGTGCTATTCGATCGATTAATTAAATTATATTTTTTGTTTTCACACGATTTTAAGAATAAATTTCAAATTATCATATTACAAAGTGATATGAAATTTTCGACACTGTATTCGTAAATTTAACTGAAGGAAAATAAATTTATACAAAAACAACTTTTTTAAAAATTGATTCACGCAAAATATTTTTAGATTTAATTATTTTCTTATTCACAAACAAATGTGCTTTAATTAATTAATATATAATATGTTTCAAATCGTATAAATGAACTTTATAATTATTCGACGGCATTAACTTTGGTTATTATTTGCTAATCATATCTCTCTCTTCTATGAATTATAAATATACAATCTAATCTCGTACACTTTGAAAATATTATTTATGTATGTATCAAGTATTCTCATGAAATTATTTTTGTCATTGAAATTTCATACACATAATATGTTACTTCTGATTGCAGATCATTTGAGATAGATTGAAATTTGAAGAAAGCTTCTAAACCACTCTATCATATGAACAGTTAAAAAATATAGATACCTAAGTATTCTTATTCAATATTCAATATGTACGAAGAAATAAATGTTAAGAATATTTCAGTGTGATATTTCAGTCAAATATTTTTATATAATGTAACTAACAAAACAATGACTATATCTTTCACAAACTACTATATTAAAAAGTATCTGTTTCATCATGCTTTATTACATTTACTGGGATCATGCTATAATTAAATAATTGGATTAAACCGTATCACAATATTTATATAAAATTCCCGTAAAGTTTCGAAATATACATCGATCAAGATATTAACTAATGAACGTGTAACATCATCCTGCTTGTCAATCTAATTTTTCGACCATTTTAATTTTAGACTATTTTACATTTGTAGCGCAAGAAACGTAACACGTTTAAGTACTTACACGAGAGATATTTTTCAACAAATTAATTTTTAATATGTGGTCGAAATTATACAGGAATTAATTAGAGATATTCGTGTTATATATAACTCTTTAATTTTCTTTTTTGTCTCATTACTTTCTTTTACTTTCATTGTATATCACTTGTGGACCCTGCTCCGATCGGTCACATTTGACGATCGAGATAATCGTGTATGGCGATCCTAGAGGAACAGCAGATCTTCAAATTATATAATACGATCGATAAATAGTAGGAATATTTAAAAGATTCACTCAATAAAAGCGTCTTTTTATGTACTCTCATCATCGATATAGTAAAGAATATAGAAATATCTTGTATAAGTCCCCGTATAACTAAGATGCTTCTCGTTTAGGACACACTTTTTCCATATATTTCCCTCCCTAATCCTACTCGTTTTATAAACATATTATGTTTAAAGAAATCCCATTTCTAAGGCGTTGTATAACGATTGCGTGTCCGAGTGACTATTTATTCTCCAGAAAGGGAAATTATGGGCACGTGCTGCTGTTTCTTCATCGGAGTCATCGCCTATTACTACATATGTGCATCTTCGACCAAATCGCGCAACTACTCTTCCAAAACAGCTTTCTTTCCCTAAAAATTATGAATTTCGAACATTATACAATAAAATAATTGTTTTAAATTGGACATATTTAAATTTCTTCGTTGAAATTTCTCGAAAACTCACCGATTTTCGAGGCCGAATAGATATTTTCAATTGGAAATATTCCGCCGATCCCAAAAAGCAATACCTTCGACAAAGCTGGTACTAATTGCGTGGTAGTAACCAAAATGTTAATACAATCACTTCTTTTATTTATGAGACTCAAACATTTTACAGCGGACGTTAACCAATTGTCAGTGAGTACTTCAATCTCAGAACGCAGTTGCAACCATTGTTCTTGTTTCGCAGCTCCCAATAAACCGCCAACATTGTTTCGATAATTATTATAGATCTCTTTAATTTTTCGGTATCGGAAGGCTAATTTTCGCATCCAATCAACACCACCTCTGACACCGGAAGCCAAGCATATACCGTTGTTCGCAGACGCGTATTGAAAACCGTCGTTAGAAAAATTATAAGACGATAGATCTTGCCCATTATCGTCTGATGATACATCATCGATATGTACTTGGTCACAATCCTATAGGAGAATCGAAAATAGAGAATTTCAAAATTAACGATACGCAATAATTCTAACGCATGTACATTTAAACTTTTAATAAGAATCTTTTTTTTTTATTTTATTTGAAGAATTGTCTGCTCACCTCGACATCGTTGAAAAAAAAGTGAGTATCAGCTAAATTGAATATCATTTCCTCCATTCTATACGCCACTTGGGCTAAAAGGGCTGGATCTTTACGATGCTTCGTTGCAAATTGTCCAGTTAACAACGAATGAAATACAACTATGGTTTCATCCAGGTCCCAGATGAATATCCGGTCAGGGCCGGCTTCTGTCGTGTCCGCAGAGCCTATACTATTTCCACTTCCGCTTTGGCGTCTTCCGCGTCTGCAAGGTTTCGCCGTCGCTCCTGAAACAGGTTCACTGAACGTTATTTTACATGCTTCCCCGACAAAAGGAAAGTTCATTTAAAAATTTATTTATTTAAAAAGAAGATAAAAATATTAAAGAATTAATACTTTTTGATTTATAAACATATTTGTAGAACATTGCTTTTGTAGTAAAGTAAGTTGAGATGTAAAAAATAAAAAAAATAGAAGCTAATAATTTTCAACTAAAAATTATATTCGTCTATATTTTTTAGTTTCGTTTAGTTCGTTTTACGCCTAATTTCTTATGTCAATAGAAATCGAACATAAATCTAAAACTGGTCATGAGAAATAATTATATTGCGCTACCGCCCACGTGATCAGCGAACAAGCAACCATAAAAAAATATTTTTGTTGCCCAATTACGAATATATATTAACTGAAGTTTAAGTATTTATAGAGGTTGATTCTAGAATATATAGCATGATATAAATTTTACTAGATAATTTAAGAGTAATTAACAGTAACAGAGAGAATCTATTATTACTATTTTAACCGTATGAAACTATGTACATGTATCACTTTTATACATTTTCACGATTTATTTATTTGTATATTGTTTTCTGTTTGAAGATGTTCTTGACAACTGTTGAAGCATATTCAAGGAGAACATATCGACGCAAAATGGGGACATAAAAATCACACGTACGAATCGTGTTACCTTCGATGTTTGCGGTTTCTCGTGCGGTAAGATCGCTGGCATCGTGGGTTGTTGCGTCCAACGTGAGCGCAGACTTTGTCGAATCTTTTTACAAAAAGGGAAATCGTTACTGACAAATTATAATTGCAAATAAATCGTAACCGCGAAAATTTACGCGTAAGAACATAGTAAAACATCGCTATTAACATAAATAAATAAAACTATTACTCGTAAGTAATAACAAAATTTTTAATATTTGTGGTACCTGGAAAAAAAAAACAAATAAAACACAGAAACAAAAACTTATAGGTCAATATTTGTGACTAAAGAGATTTGACGATCTTACATGAAAACAGACAATCTATTCTTCTACGTCTTTCAAATTTTTGATCGAATAAAAATTATGACTTCTCCTCTAAGTGTTAATATAACAAAATTGATAGCGACACAGGATTAGTAGTAGTAGTAGCTAATTTCTTCTCCTCAGTAATATCATACTTTCTTAAATACCAAAGAAAGGAAAACTTTTTCATTTTCAGAAATTTACACAGAAGAGAATGGTTTAAAAAAAAAAAAAAAGGAAAAACAATCATCTCTAGATTTTCAAATTTGTGCTTACATCTCCGACGATACGATATGATCAGAGGATAATTATTCTATTCTCAATGAGTCACTTTGCACGATGTAACATGAACCACGGATATTCAACGATTCCTTATGCGACTAGCAATATTTGATATTTAAAATTAATTCTGCCTGCATTGATGCAACTCAAATTTTTGTTGGCCTCGGAATTCATTCGATCAGGAAGAGTTTGGTCGAAGGAAAAAGAAAGAAAGTCAATAGGAACGTTACCAGCAAAATTTAGATTTCCAATGTTAAACGAAGCGGGTGTCGCGTGGTAACCGTGCATGGGATAATATCCGGAATACTGTAATGGTACCCTGTCATTTCCATACAAACTGCTACTGTAGGCGCTGTACTCCAGTTTCTGAAAAATTATAGAAGATGCAACGGTAACGAGAATGGTAAAGATAATAAACTATATTTGTTTTTAGTACCTGTGAGGACGGCGAGATATTTTGAGCCACGTTGGGAAAATTCGTTGTGCCGCTATTGTACGTAGCATAAGATGAATATTGAGTCATGGAGCTGGGTGTCGTGTACGAGGTCAGGTAAGAACTTTGCAAGCCCGAGGTGTTTTTGCCCGCTGTGGTTGACCCATAGGGAGGTGAGTTGTATAAACTAATAGCATAAAGTTTCTATGTTAACGAATACTGATTCATTCGACAAAAAGGTACAAAGTGTCCGTATAATGACTCACTTATTAATTATTCGGACACAACGATATTCGAGAGATTATGGATTGGTAATACAAAAGTAAATTTGAACTTCGTTTTTCCTCCTTTTCCTCATCGTTTTAATGACACGTGCAAATTTTGTTGACAGATGTTATGTAAAATAGTATCTTTAAAGCGAAGTAATTTGAGTTTCGTGAGAACTAAAAATCGCGGTGGCAGGAAAAGTGTGTAGTTAGCAAAAAAAAATAAATTCCATATGAATCATATGAGGAAACTGGAGTAAGTAGTTTCGTTATTCTTCTGTCCTATTGTAATATACAATAAAGAATTGATTTTTTTTTTATAAAAGTAACAGAAATATAAATAATTTATAAACAATGAAAATGTCAATTTTTAAATGAAATATATCCAATACTTGTTTGTTGCACAAATCAGAGCACACTGCTCAATTCCTTTTCTCAAACAGCACAAATTTTCATCATTCAGATAATATCTTGAAATTATAATTAATCCAAATTGATCCCGTTTTTATAAATTATATTATAATTATGTATAATTTGCCTTTTTCAAAATTAATTTATTTTTTTTCTAGGTATGAATACTATGATACAATTCACGAATCGGAATAAGTTTGGGGACAATGATGAATGACGATGCGGTTCAAGTATGAGGAATACGTGCCTGTTATAATATTGATTGGCTCCGTACAACGAACTGTAGTCCGCCTTTTCCATAGAATCCGGATATTCTTGCTCCTTTTCTTCGGCATTCTCGTCGATGTATAATTCCCCGCTGGGCACGCTGTCATTTTCGGGACAATCTTGCACCTCGTTCTTGACTTCCGTTTCTGTCAGTACGAGCAAAATAGTTTTCGTTCATACACGCGCCTTTGATCATAATACCCTCGATATTATAATCATTGACAATGATATAATTCATAGAAACAAATTTTCAAATTCTTTATCATTATCGCAACTAGTTTTGTAGCTTTGCGCAATTATTTTTGTACAATGGAATTTCAATTGTTATCGAAATAATTTTGAATGTTTTATAACAATAAAATATAGTTTCTTAATTTAGTAGATTTGTCTAGTGTTCTCATAAAACTATGATTCATTATCGTACATGAAATTCTCAACCTGTCCATTCAATAATGTAATTTCGTTTTGGAAGCGAAACGCGTACTTATATGTACGTGCATAATTAAAATGAAATGGTCACAAGTATACTCGTCAAATACTGTTAAAGGATTAAACAAATAGGAATATTATGACAAAAATGATACAATGTACGTTTTTCTTTTTGACTAAAATTTCTTGAGAAATTAGTGTAAAAATTTACTGATTTACGAAACAATTCAGTTTGTAATCGCAATCATGTTCACAATCATCTCGTAACAAACAAGCAATCGAAACTTCTTTTCTAACTGAAAGAAGAACAGCGGATGATGTTGCCGGATATTGTAGCAAAGATATTTGTTTCATTTCACTTCGGACAGCGATGAATAATTAATTTTCCAAATAATTATAGCCACCAGATCCTCTATGAGAACTACCTGTTCATCTCGATGTGTTACAGGAAAAAAAAAAAAACCGGTGCGATATGGCGCAACCACTACCCGGCGGGTTTCTCGTTTTAATTCAATCGACCGGCGGCATACGCAAAAGGGAAGCGGGAAATACAGACAGAAGCCTTTTTAAAACGTCGAATTTAAATCGTTTTATTGAAGGTCCAATTTCCGCTA
Organism: Tetragonisca angustula; assembly: GCA_036937485.2. Lineage (NCBI taxonomy): Eukaryota > Metazoa > Arthropoda > Insecta > Hymenoptera > Apidae > Tetragonisca > Tetragonisca angustula. The sequence continues at coordinate 693,338 of JAWNGG020000021.1, forward strand.
TCGTGCAAACGTAAATTTTCCAATTTTTGTTTCCGTCGGAGATTTCATCATCGCGATTAGGTACGTATCTCGTCGTCACGTTACGTTGATGAGGCGGGGGAAAAAGTGAGAAAAATTTAAAATAAGTGAACGAGCGAATAGATTAATGAAAAGAAAAAGAAAGAGAAGTGACAATTTGATTTGTAAATGGATCTCTTTAGAAGGGTGACCTTTTAAATGGACTCGAAATGGAAGAGCTTTATTTACCATTGCTTGCGGCTCGAGGGTGCTGTACCGAGGCCTCTGTCGACGATGACACGTTGCCAGCATTGTCTAAAACGCCTGCTGGTTTCGTCGGATCATTGTCCTCGGTTAACATATCACTGTGCCTAAAACGAAAAGAGCAAGTAACGTTAATAATTTCACGTAACATTTAAACTTTAATTTTAGAAAATCGAACGTCGTTGAACAGTGAAAATAATTCTTGATTCAATATTGAAATGAAACTTGAATAAACGTTGAACAATCTGAGATCTTCGGCAATTAAATTTTAAATCATCACCTTTGACTCGGCTCTTAAAATTTTACCGAAGTATTAAATTTCGTAATGCATTCAGAGTACCTAAGATCAATTAACCATACAGTTAATTAACCATAGAATTTATCGATAGAACGGAGTTTCGGTAGATGAAAACTGTGAATTCTCTTCTTTTCTTTTTTATGTATTTTCGGGATAAACTTGAAAACTTGTACTATTATCCAAATTATTGTTTATTTATATATTTATATAATAAGACAATTTCAAACAATACATGATTTCAAACAATACAACAGACGTATAAAGTTCTTTCATAAATTCCCAACTTTGATGCTCAATAAGTACACGCGTGTAACCATAACCACTGAGAAACAAAAACCAATTATTTTTCGCTGATTTTAAATAAATTCGTCCCTGAAAACATTAAACGTAATTTTTTTTCAATTTTGTCTATCCATTGTCTATCCATCACGGAAGAAAGGAAGGACTAAAAATTGACAAAAATCGGCACTGAACCGTTCGTGTGGTTTCTCGATTTTATGGTGATCCGGTTGACGCGAAAGGGTTAGTGTACGAAGTGGACTTCGTTATTGTCTGCCAATTGCGTGTCGAAGAGGTGGAGTGACCCGATGGGTAGGCGTACAGGAACCTTCGAGAGCAGCCAATGAAACTTCCTTTCACGACGTTTTACATTATGTATTCTTTATGTTGCCAAGTCACTATATCTGTCCGTGCTCCGCCCTTATCCGCGTCTATATACTTCACGCTGCATTATACTGCGAAAAAGAGACTCTCTTGCATAAGGACGCTTTCACATCACCGACAGCGTAACAATATATCGCGTCCGCGAGATTAAATTCCGATCTATTTATGGATAGATCCGATTTGACTCTCTTCTTCTCTCTCTCTCTCTCTCTCTCTCTGTCTCTCTGTTTCGCCATAACGTAATTTCAAAAATTTTAATTATTAGAGTGCATAAAAGAGAAAAACATTTTTATTTCAATTAAAGTAAAAAGTATAAATGAAAAACTAATGATACTAAGTTTTATATTAGATACATTTTTCGTTCAAACATTGGGACAGTGAACTTTTGATTTGTCAGTTCAAGGAAGAGGATTTCAATTGTTCATCGTTGGTAAAATTCAACAAATTAATAATATAATTATTTTAAGTACTATAGAAAATATCACCCGCTGGTTTTGCAAATATCAGAAACAAAAAGAGAGAAGTTGATATTTCTTTACTTTTAAAATATTTCACAAAATTTTTACACTTACAAAAATCGAAGCACGTGGCAAATTCTTGTATGAACGTCATTGTCAAAGGAAAGAGAAGAATCGAATGAAATTGTAACTCTGATAATAAATCGATTCTAATGTTTTTTAAGTTTCCAGGACGATGATTAATTACCTGTTCTCCAATGCGCGGGAGGGGAGGCGGGGGAGAGGCAGTATTGCCCCTCGCGGGCAAATATTTTCTGTCGGATATTTGTAATTGAATAAATCATTGTCAGTGGAACGATCGTTTCGAGAAAAGTACAGAGACAATCGCATCGGCGATACATGATCCCCTATGTATATATACGTACATATATATGTATGTGCGAGTATGAAAGCAATTGTTCCCCCGTGACACGCATCGCGTTGGCTGGAAGTACGTCGCTCACTGGAACACGACGATGAATCAATTAGCGCGCGGCTGTGTTGTTTGAACAACAGCCAAAGACTCGCGTACATAATTTTTTTTTTCTTTTTGTTCAAGAACGTGCACGACTCTCGAATAGCATCGAAAGTCGGGGGAAAAAAACCGCCGTTTAATTTGCTTGAAACAATGGACAGTACGTGTAATATTAAACAGTCGCTGTATGTACATCACTCGCTTCGCTGTTTCCTTTTGTATCGAATGATACCGAAAAAGCGCGGAAAAGAAAAACGCGCGCAAACTGTGCCCGGAATTTCTCGTTACGCCGTGCCCACGATGATCTATTACTTTCAACTTTTGCGGATAACCGTGACCGTTCGTTTCTCAAACCGAGAATTTGACTTTTGTCTCTGATGGGTTTCGGTGGAGATTGTTTTAATTGGTTTTGGTGACCAGCTTTGTCCAAAGGAATTTATTTCTCATTGTATTGTTACAGAGAGATAACAGTTTTATCAAAAATTTTTAATATAGCTCTATTAAAAATTTCTGTACATTTTGCAAATTAAAGCATGAAATTGAATTTGTTGTTATTAATGTAATAAAGGAAAATTATACAATCAAAGAGAAATACTTCATTCACATAATAAGAAATAATTTAATGTACTTGAAAATTTCGCTTGAATTTCTTGTACCTTTTAACACATTTTCCCATTTTGTATTTCTTTAATCGCGCGAATAAAAATAATGAATAATGTACAACAAATACAATGTAACAATGGTATGTTTCAAGCTCGATTCATATGTCATCATTTTATATTTGATATTTCACTTCTGAACCATACGAATAAGAACAATGAATGTAACATAAATATGATACAACCGCTGGATTCATCGCCGCCGGAATTATCTCTGGTTGCTTTTGCATTCAATCTATAATCTATCAAAATAAATTCATAACATCGATGAAAGAGCATTTATACTCTAAGATTGATTTCCGAAGTATTTTATTTCGTGCGGGATCGGTACGTTAGTCGAAATCATTTATTTTTTCTCGAGAGGCACAAGAACAAACTGTTAAAAAGGCGGTTAAAAACTGTTAAGTTTATGTAAATAAAGTGTGCGTTGAAGTGTTTATCGCGGCTAAGTTGGTTACCTCGCTGCTGTCCGTCAACCGTCAAAGAAACACAGCGGAAGAAGGACAGAGAAAGAGGAATGTGCGGCTAGAGAGGTTTCTCGTGCGCGACACCCGTGTCCCACGGACCCGTGGTCAGCTTACATTTGAAAAGAGGAAAGAAGAAAAATAAGGAAGGGATGGTTACATTACGGGGCCAAGACAAAAGCTTCGCCTTCGTTCCGGAATGCTCTGGGCTTTCCTTCGTCGTCTCCCTTTTTTTTTTTCTTTCGCCCCTCTAAAGCAGGCCATGAAAATCACGAACTCGTCCCAAGACGTTTTGTTCGTTCTAGCATTCTAGTTTTATCTTGAACGATCATTTCTAGTTAATTATTTCTGGTTTCTCGTTTTCAGCAAAAAGTATTTTTTTACAGAGACGGGGTGAGGGAGGGAACTTCAGTCGGCTTTTCAGTACGAATTACTTAGCACTACGCAGCGGTTGACCAATTAAAATACATTACTGGTAACGAGCCGAATGAGATGCATAAGTTACGCATGCTCAATTGATAATGACATTTACACGTGTGAGTGTGACTGTGGTTGCATTTGTGCATATGTGTGCATGTGCTGAGGCACATCCGCGTAGCGTGCGTGACTCCTGCACATCTAATAATTTAAGGAACGTATTGTATAATACAGACGGGCATACATCGCGCTTCCCACGTGGCACTCAATCACCAAATTCACTCGATCGTTATCCTTGTTTGTTTTGATCATTATCATCGGGGAAGGAACATTTTAAGTAATGCTCAAGTAATTGCAGAAAAAAATAATACTGATGGACATAAAAATAATCTTACACATTGTCCGTATACGTTAATTTCATACTTACGTAATTCCTGACTTACGATTTACAATTGTATCTTACTTATTTGTACTTGTAGATCAAGATACATGAAATTATTCCTGATTATTATGCAATTATTATACAAGTGTTCGGTTCACAAGTTAGTTATCATTTTCAAGCGCAAAAGCTTGTTCGTCATTAAAAAAAAAAAAAAAAAAAAAAAAAAATAAACCAGCAACAAGCTAGATAACAAACAAACGTTCATTCAAACCTTGTATCCGGTGTTTAAGCTGGACCAAGAACGAGGGTGCTTCGCGGCGAATATTCGTGGATCAAGGAAGCTGTATTCGGTTCCCTCCTGATAGTAGCATCGTCATCCCTTCACTCGTGTCGTGTGTATGTGAATACGTGTACGTAGCGCACTTGATGGGGTTTAAGCATACTATCTCTCACTTTTCTCGCACTTTCCACGACCACGAGAACATCATGACAACCGACGGATGCACTATCACCGAGTGTTTCCAACAACGGCGTAAGAGAAACACTTGGATCAACGAGGATCTCGTACGAAAGATCACTCTCTGAACTACAAACGTAACGGAATCGAGGGAGCTTGGCTGACGATCTCGCGAGAAAACATCTCTCGGACGACTTTGTACGTGTGTCGCGCGAAGGGTGAAACCATGTAATCCGGCACGAACGTGTACGCTGCGAGCCAATCACTCGAATCGAACAGCGATGGTTAATCTTTTTTCGAGGTTACGTCAACGCCGAGATACGCGGTTTCTAATCGAGGTTCTTTAATGGATTCTTTGCATCGCAGATGCAGTCAACACGATTGTTTCTCTGCGAAGGATATCGGCTCGGTGTGCGATATGCTGCAGCCTGTGGAGTTCTGAGCATGCGAAATGTAGCTTGCCACCCCCGCCCGGTGGTCACGTGGTTGGCCGGCTCGTTCCACGTCCTTCTCCCTCGTTTGTCTCCTCTCTCTCTTTTATCCTCCATCTTCATCCTGTCGTCGGTATTCCTATTCGTTGTCCCGTTTCGTTGGTCGGACGCGTACAGGTCGCTCGTTAATTAGAACGAGAGAGGCTAATGGCAGCTCGCTTGGTCACCCGATTGTCAGACGAAGAAAAGAAATGACAGAGAGGGAGTGCGTACGCGAGAAGAGGACGAACACTGCCAGGTTACCCCCTTGTTCAAATAATTGTCACCTCCTGTCACCGTTCGTTTTTATGAATCGCTCTCAACTGACAGGTCCGAGCCGCTTTTTCTTCCTTTTCTCTCTCTCTCTCTTTTTCTCGTTTACAATCCAAGGAAAAAACCACCGTGGAATGGCAATTGAGGTGGTCTATGACACACGATCTTGATAACCGGCAAAGGAATGCACAGCACGGGGTTAACGAATTAATAGTATGTACGTGCGACCGAAGGTGATCGTCGCTAATACATGACGAGAGATTTTAATCCAAGAGGAGAGGTCTCCACGTGCCAAAGATCGTTGCCATAGTGTCGACAATTAGTGGTGACCTCTGTAGAGATCGCGTTTGAGCGCATTGTTCGGCAGTGTTCGGCGTGCACGATTATTTCCGATTTCACGTGTTTTTACGGACCGGACAGGTTTTGAATCTACGTGCCGGGAAATGTGACGCGACAAGGATGGTCCACGTTGTTCTTTTGCATCTCATCCGCAGCATGGTACGCGCGCGTTTTCTCTTCCTTTGTTTTATAATCGGAGATAGAGAATTCTTGACGGGAGGTCCAGCGACCCTACGTCATACTCGCCATCTTCTTGGAACAAGAATGTTCCTGCTTCCTTTTTTTTCGGCCTTTTTATTGATTATGGCGCGATAAAAGTGGCGATATTTATCTCACCTGTCATTAAACGTTAAAGTGAAATTATTTAATGTCCGCACAGCTCTGTCTCCGAGTTTCTCGGAATTCACACTTTGATTGTAACATTCATTTATGTGATAATAATTTTAGAGACTACTTATTTCACGTATCTTCTGGAAAATATGATTATCCTAATATCTTGCTGAATACCTTTATTATTTTCATCTGTATCGATATTCGGACTTATTTATTTCATTAATTTATCTTTTACAAAATTTATGGCACTGGATTTTACATATTAATTTTACACACTAATGCATGTAGATATAATTGCATAAATTAATCTGTCTTATCGGTGGAATATGTGTGTGACCAAACACGAAGTACTTAAGGAACATCAGAAAGGTAAAAAATTAATAAAGAAAATTGATTTTTTAATTTAAAAAAAGCTATTGAGTATTAAAAAAAGTGTGAGTGTTGAATAAGTAATTTGTAATTTATGCGAATTGTTTTTTTCTCATTTTTAATATTATCTTTTTTTTTTTAAGGAAGATCGATGTACAAATTGCAAGAAAATCAGACTTCTAGTCAACTATCTTAATGCATTGTGAATATTTTCACGGTGTAGAGTTGCAAGTAACGAAAGCATCCCTCATGAGATGAACATTTTTGACTATGATAATCAGGATGATGTGAGACAAGGGTAGCAACCTAATTTCCCACCACCTGCTCTTACATCCGATGCGCGTTTTATATGAACTAGATGGATTCTCAAATTTCCTTGAGAGTTTAAATAATGTTACCGTGAAATTTTTCAAAATTGCTTTCTACGCGACATCTTAATTTATAGAATAAAAGTTATTTTCTTCGAATTTTCCTCGCAAATGCAACGTATCCTAACGTGACGTAATATCACGTTTATAATTTAACTTCAATAATCTAAAATATTACGTAATTACATATAGATTTCTTTTAGCGAACTTATTATAAAATTAATTCTAAACAAATTGTATTCATTTTTAACCTTATTGCACTTTCCCGATTAAATAATTGCTCAATCAAATTGTTCCAAGAACGTGTTATTACTTAAAAACATTACTTACTTCAGTTTTACGTTACATTTTTATCTTGCATTAAAAATTTCTCTGTTTGCAGAGCATTTATGAGAGCGAAATTGAAATGTGAAAAGTAAAATTAAATAGACAATATTTCTTTTACCATTGAGTTAATGTTTCTTTAAATTATCCAAAGCTATAATGATTCTTTGGAATAAAAAGAAATCATCGTGAATTAACGTTGAAGAAAGAGTAAAATAAAATGTGAGATAAAGAAGAATGTGCTCGAATGCGGGGTAGAACAGAATGTGCAACGGTTGCTTTATTATCTTTCTCTCATCCCTGATATGTAATATTTCTCATATCAAAGTGCACACGGTGGCGAATATGGTTAAGTGAATTTGTTTCCTCGTGGCGTTTATTCGTTAGGACACGGTTTTCGCGTGTACCTGCAAATGATAAACAAAAGAACAACTGAAGTGCAAAAAGCGATTTCGATCGGGAGAGCCCATCGAGAAACGACAAAGAGGATTAGTATTTTTACATAATAATGGATAAGTACGGCAGGGTCGGATAAGTATACCTAATCTGGCTATAATTTCACGGTACACTGGATAAGAGGAATCTTTACCGAATTTTTCAGATTAATCAGAGGCATGATTTTCGTAAACATCATCAAAAAATATTCAGAAAGTTTGTCTTGTATTATATAGATGTACATTTGATTACTTTTTCCTCTGAATAGATATTTTAAAAAAATTTTGTTTTAAATTATTTATTTATAAAAATCGCTTCAACCAATTATTAATCTTCTATTTAGAATATTTGAATGCACTGAACAAACATTCAATACAACTACGTAGCATTTCTTGTTTTATCAATGAAGAACAATATCTTATCTATTTATAAAACATTTTCTCTTTGAATTTACAAACCAATAAATACATTTATTTTTACAAATATGATTAAGAAATGATCCAAACGTAGAATTTTATTTATTGTAGTAACTGTATTTTACCTATTACGTTTGCGTATTGCATGTATTCAATTAAATTCAATTGGTACAAACTAATCCGCAGTTCAATTGTAAGATTGTATTATTCCAGGGTCGAGTAGTACCGAATACGTACCGATAACGATCAAGTTGTACATCTTTCGGAAGAAGCAAAAAAGAAAGGAAAAGAGCTACGTAACCATGCGTCACGATGGCCCGTAGGAACAAATGCAATATAACTCGCGAAGCGTTACGCGAAATGGATGTCGTCGAGTTTCCCCAAGAGTCGTTCGACGAAGATCGAAGGTAATAAAGAGAGGCACGTGAAGGAGACATGGCGTCGACATCTTGTGGATTGGTCGAGGCAATCGTTGCTTTACCGGAGAAAAAGGAGGCGGTATGGGTATAGGGGTTAGTATCTTTATGATATAATGGCATCATGATGCTATATACGTTCACGAAGAATGCTTGTGTACAGATAAATAAGACGACGTGCAAGTACAGCGTGAGTCTTGAAGTATGCGGGAGCCTTGTGGTCTATCTCTCCATATAAATGCTCCAATGTGCGCGTTCGACCACCCAAGGGTGCATACACCGGCTCCAACGCTTTAAGAAAAAGTGCACAAGTACGGGGAAGAGTATTTACTTTGTCGAGACCCAGGTATGTACATGTGCCTTTTAATGCTTTTACAAACTAACTTTAGTTGAGATGAGACCCGCTGCCCATTTTGGCAAACACATTGATGGAAAATGTAATAGCCTTTTTATAAGTTTATAGAAACCTAATTTCTTTGCTGAAATAGTTAGGCGTATATTTTTATCGTCAAGAATTCCAATTGTAATTAATGTGGTAATTTTTCAAAAAGTATTGTGTATCGATTAAAATTATAATTGTAATATCAAAATTGTTTGTGACATTTGTATTTGAAAAAGAATTGTAAGAGAAGTATTAGTAAGATTATTTGTACAATTAAAGTTCATTTATTTGAATTTTACTATAATTTTTCTGTTTAAAAAAAAATACTTTGTAATAAGCGACATAACACAGTACAATAATTAATATAATTAAATGATTATATTACGAATAAATAAAAATGAATTTTATACAGTTTGAAAATCTATTTTCATGTGTCTAAATGCATCAGTTTAGATAAAATGCACAATGAACTATCATCAATGAAAAAAAAAAAAAAAATGAGTGTATTCTTTTTCGTTAAAAATATGGTCTTTTGTTTCTTGTCCAACACATCTTCACGATAAGATCCTGCTAAAGTAAGTGCACACATGTATAGTGTAGAGATCCTGCGGGTGAGTTCAGCCCCAGCTAAGTAAGCGAGATATTTCTTTCTCTTTCTTGTGTATGTGTATGTGACGGTGGGGATCGAGCGCACACACATCAAGATATTCGTCTAGGTAGGTATGTACGAACGTATGTTCGTAGCTTATATGGGGTGTGCAATTCGAAAATGTCAATTCGTATTACCGATATAATTTACTACCTCAAGAGTAGGTAGTTAGAAAGGCAAAACTTTTATGATCATACGGCTTAGAAATCCCGGCGTTAACAGCAATGAAATCGTTTTACTAAGAGCAGAATGGCTGAAAAATATTGAATAATTGTTTTAAACATAAATAATTTCGTTTGTTTGTAAAAATTTAATTGATAAATTTTGTTGTATAATGTTCAATATGTTTTAATCACTGCGTTTATAGTGTGGCATCGAGAATTAAGATATAAGCAATTTCAGGCGCGCTTGTGGATGTCGTTCTTAATTAACAGTGTGATCATAAATCATAAACGAAATGATGATCTAATTTTCGGACACCCTGTGTGCATATAACGCAGGCGCAGGCAGCTGTCACCTTACACCCATGGAGGAGGCATGGACTGCGGCGGCCATTCTCAACTTATCTCTAGGATCTTTGTAAACATGTCGTGAAATCCGAGTATTCAAGCAATGGCGTAGATCGCGAGGTGGAAGGATCCATCGGAGTGTTCTCGAAGTAAGAATTAAAATTTCCGAAGAGTACATTTAAGACTGCAACATTGCGTGCATAAGGTTTCCCTGGCAACCAGAACCATGGTGGCAACGTCTCTAAATGGAGCACATCTTTGTTCCGCGGTAATAAAAGGACTTCAGGACGTGCCACCATCTTCTTTACTCGCTTCCTCATTTCTTAGTCTTCTGCTTAGGGCACTCATCCTTCTGTCGTTCTTCGTAGCAATGAAAATATTCGCCGAGCTATAATCATTTGATAATGATAGTTCGATATTTTTGTTTTATTTAAAAATTATATTTTATGATTTTGTAATAAATTTGTATGTACATTATATGTATATATATTTTTCTAACATGTTTCGTTAATGTTTAATCTTTAATTTTTTTTAAAATTAAAAAAATATATAAATAATGGTTGTTTTATAGTGTAATATCAGCAGAATTACATTTGTCATAATTATAAAAGAGAACTAATTAAATGATTTCAATTTGCCAAACTTTTGCAATATTTTTAATTACATTATATTTATGAAATATTTTCCTAGATTCCTGTATTAGTTGACTGAGTAATCAAATTATTCAATACAATATGCAATAAATAAATAAATTTTAATATATTTATTATTATGTGACGTTTTGAAACTGTTGAAGGCTTCGAGCTCAAGACTTGCCCGACAAGAACCACAGCAACGTGAAACATAATACAAGTTGCACCAGCCAGTCCTAAGCTCAGCCATGCGAAGCAGCCAGCGACTAAGGAACGCGACGTACGAATCAGATTACATCTTACGTTGACTGCTTATCTTTATTCTTCACTTTACCTCGCTTCAATTCACTTCATTTCGCTTCAGTGACAACCCTTCGATCGGCATCTTATAACCGCTCCGCGATATATGTACATTCGTCCTTGAAAACAGGCCTTTCTAAGTATTTAAATGATCACAAGATTTCACTTCTATTGAGAAATTTAATTTTAGTTACCGAACTTAACCATTTGTGATATAATCGTATAATTTCAAAGCCAATGGGCCAAAAAAGTAGTTTTCATAAATTTGTTAATATTTAATTTTGTTTTTGCAACATTTATAGGATAAAAGTTATAAAACACTTTCGTTTTAGGAATAATTTACAAAAAAATTTTATTCCTTACCATACAAGCTTATTTTTACTGTACTGTACTTCACTCAGTTTTAGAATCGTACGGTATTAAATATTAAATATTCTTTAAAATTAATTAATATTTACTCATTGTCAGTTCCGCTAGTTTGTAAAAAAACGGGTGCTTGAGCACCTTGTGCAACCTGTATCAGCTGAGGTTGAGCTTGTATAGGAGCAGTTTGAATTATGATCGGTTGATTACTTCCACCTTGTACTTGCATACGAATCATCTGAAGTTGTTGAGGCGTTAATTGTATCTGGAATTGTATATAAAGTTGAATAAATGAACGTATAGATAAATAATAAACTTATATTAGCTACTAAAAAGTACACATACTGGTATTTGTTGAATTTCTCCACTAGGTGTTACAATTTGTTGTACAATTTGTATTCCTCCAGTTTGTGTTGTAGGTGATTGTTGAGCCTGCTGTAATTGTATAATTTGTTGACCTGATGATTGTTGTGGACTTTGCACTGTTACAGTCTGTGCTGTACTTGCTGTAGTACTTTCCTACAATTAAAATATGCAATTAATAAATAATAATGACCATTTCGTTTTGTAAAATTAAAATACTTTATAAAATGATCATGTACCTGTTCTACAGGACTACCAATGTTGATTGTTTGTATTTGCCCAGTAGAAGGTTGTACAATTTGTATCGGTTGTGTAGTAGCATTACTATTTTGTACATTTTGATTGGCAGAAGCTTGTTGTTGTGCTAATTGAAAGTAATAATGTACCTGATCTGAGTTCATAGAAGTACGTACAGTGCTTTCAGTCTGTGCTTTACTCTGTTTCAATTCGTCTCTAGGTACTATGTCAATTAGAAAATCAAATTGATCATACTTAGTTATTGCCATTGCTATATCATTTCTTTGAAGAGTACGTCTTTTATTATCTTCTGTGTGCACCCATGCTCTCAATGTCAATTCATGTATAAAGATTTCTGCTGCTTTAGAAAAGAGCATAGGAGCTTCTGCGCTTATCATTTTTACATCACCATCCAATTTCATTATTTTTTTTATCCTAGCAAGTGGCAATGATTGTGTTTTTAAATCCATCTAAAAATACAATAGTAAATGAAAATAGTACCAGATATGATAATTACATTTTAACATATATAAATTGTCATTTACAGTAGTAATTTTTTTTATTTCTTCTGTGACCTTTGGCCAAAACTGAGCCAAAGCTTGTTGAGCCTCGGAATTACCAGGTGATGCAATTTGTAAATCTCCATTCGAATCGCCTTCAATTTCACTGTCCTGATTTCTAAATAAATATAAATAAAAATAATACGTAAGATATTTATTTACATTACAATATTATAATATATTTAATATACACTAAATGTGTTACTTCTTTCTTAATTAAGTATTGTCAAGCAAGAAACATATAACCTAATAATATACAAACAAATCGGTTTACTTACGCATTTACGAAGAATACAGACATTTTTTACAAATACTGTTAAAGTAATATAGAACAAAATATTTTAAATTATGAGTATCATCTTATTTAAATATAACATTACATAAACTATAAATGTTACAGTTTATTTCGATAAAATTCACAACAAAATTGTTATTTCCACCAGTGCATGTACTGCCATAATAATATGTAATCAATTTTATTTTACTTTAAATTTTATTATGTTGACTAGAGATGGCAGTGCAGATGCAACGTTTGTACATACAGTCATAGATAAAATATAGTATAGATATATCACTCAATGTCTTGTCTTCAGCATTCAGTCTTGAGGATTAAGTACAAAGATAAATTTACTTTTATCAGTTTTGTTTAATATCAAAAAATTTATACATTTATGTATAAATGCATGTAATTGATTGAGTAATTTTAAAGATATACTGTGGCATATTTTTAATGCAAACAGATGCCCAGTATGTAATTTGTTTATCTACAGCAATATTTACCGCAGCAGTGTATGATTCTTAAATACTCACAACATACTAGCAGCTTTTTAAAATTAGTTTTAATAATTTTATGTATATCTTGCTTGTAAGGATTTCAATTTTCAAGAATTTAATATTATATTTTCTTTTGAAAGACTAAGCTGGAAATAGTAAATGATGCTTCAATTTTTAGTGTCATAAATTTTACGATAAGAGTAAATTAAAAATAGTTGAAGTTCAAGAAAAAACCCACTAAAAAAATATACAATGATTGTATGATCTCTTAATCATATACATATCTGTTTTAATTATATTACATATATTTAAATATATTAAAAGTAACATAGAAAACACAACATATACAATTTTATAATTTTCTCATTCATGCATAGCTTTGTAGCTACAGATGCTTTGAAAAACAGCATTTAACACTTCTTTAGCTGTATGGATGTCAGAATTGCTTATTCTAACAATACTTCCAAATTCACGAATATAGTGATCTAATTCCATGTTTTTTGATAAATCTTTTGTTCCCATGTATTTATTCGTTAACTGTGATAATTTTAACAAATCAGAACTAAATGCTTCATCCAAGTCGAATAATTCTAAAGCTGGTGGTGGTAATTCTTGGAAACTTGGTGGAAATATCTGTAAATACATTTCTTGTGTCATCATATTGATTTAAAATATATAATTACTCAAACTTATTATTAAAGTACATAATTACTGAAGCTTGTGTGGGTGGTAACGGAGCCTCAAAATGTGGTGGAATTAGGGTAAGTGGTTCGTGTTTTATACCAAGAATTTCGTAAGCCTTTATACAAATTGGTACTATATCTAAATTTACTGAATAAAGATGATGCTTGAATAATTTGGTATATTCATGAGGATTATCCATTATATCCATATCTTGAGTGCATACTTTTGGATTATTAGCTTGTTGCGTTATGTCTGGGATAAAATTATACTCTGAGAACTACATAAATAATATCATCATTAATAAGTATAAATTATTATTTTAAATTTAAGTATATTATAATATAGAAACTTACATCCATATCATCCATTTGAGATTCTTTGATTACGATATCTTTGGATTCAAAAAAGTCAAAGATCATTTGTCTTAATGAATCATTTTTTTCTTTCTCAATATATGTGTCAGTTAACATTCTAGAAGAACCTAATACAAGTAATTTTCCACCATTGACTTCATTATAATGATAAGCAGAAATAGGTCTATTTGTTGGGATTGCTATTGATCCACTGGATAATGCAACTATGGATGGTTGTGCTACATTTAACGTCGCACCATATGGATATAAAAAGTTCATGTCTCTAAAATAAGAAGTTAAAAATAAATTAATATTAGGTATTGTATCAAATATTTTATATTTATGTAATTTACATGTATTCATTGTGATTTCTTAAAAATATAGATTTACTTGACATCCCTTGAGAAATTAAGCATTCCTTTGGATGCATTGTTTGACTATAACTCATGCGTATAACACTATCTAAAAATTACATGATGAGAAGAGGTGTATAACTTGTCCTTAATTTTACTTTCATTCAAAAATTTTATAATACCATTGTTCACCATTATACCAAATTCCTCTAATAAAAAATTTACATTTGTATTCGATTTTTTTTCACCACCTTCGCCGAGCATAACTAAAACGTGCCCTCCAGAATTTAAAAATGCTCTAATCGAATTCATCTCTAATTCTGTAAATTTATTTTGTGGACCAGGTAATACTAATATTTTGCTTGTCGATAATAATTCTTCCGTTAAGGTATCATTGTTTCTGAAATATGATAACAATTAAGAAAAATGTTACGATTCGTGATTATGATATACAATCGTATATTACTCGATAAATTTCCATTTTGATTTTAACTTTCTTTGTAATATTTTAAATTCTTCGTTCAGTTTTCTTTCATTTTTTGAGGCATCAAAAATAATAAGGTTTAAATTGTTGTTGGTATCGTTGCTGCCAAAGATTGAGTTCATAGTGACACTCACTTTATTATTATAAATTGAATAAGTAGCAATATAAATAAATTTCAGAACGTTTCTTGATAACTCACTTATCGCATTATTAAATAAAGGTTTTCTTCGAAACGTATGATAATTTCTTGTTGTCATTGGCAACTAGAAACATATCAAACATTCAAATATAATTGGTTAATAGTACAGATCACATCAGAATTATATTAAAAGAGCAGTTACTTTACTGTGCTTTATACATTCAGTGGTAATAGCATTGACTACATAATTATAAGATAGTTTCGACCATTGACTAAAGAATAGAATAGATTCGCCATGAAATGGGACTTTGCGTCTCAGAATTTGAAATACCGATCGAGAATATATATATGATTTGTTTGTATCTAGTGCAAAATGCATCAAAAGGATCAGCTAGTCACCTATAGGTGGCGATTTGGATGACAGTTTAGTTATGAGCAGTGTTCAAAATGGTTGGTGGTCCACATGTTTTTAAACGTTTTCTAATCATTTAAGAGTTAACTCAAACAAAATGACTGCGATTGTACAAGAGGATAACGAGTTAAAGAAGTTACTGGGTAACCCTGCAAAAAATGCTGGAGAGGATAACTTGATGGGTCCGCCGCAATCGGTAAATTAATAAATATGTTTATACAATATGGATTCATTTTTATATTTTTCATCTTATCTTTATATATCATTTCAGACTAATGTTCCGCGGCCAAGTACATCACAAAATGTCAATCCACAATCACTGATAAGTCCTATGACTCCAGCTAATAGTACAAAAGAAGTGATAGAACCTTGTTTACAGTAAGTGATATAATTATTAAAATTCTAAGCTTTCAATATTTATAAACATGACCTTGCAAGTAAACTTTACAAGAAATAAATAACTTTATTATATTTCATATTATTATTTTATCATTTTAAATTTAAAAATGAAGATATGATACACAATGAAACTTTTCATTTTTTTTTTTTGTTTTTAGAAATGTAGTTTCTACAGTGAACTTGGGCATTGAATTACCACTTATGTATATAAATACTAGAACAAGGAATTCTGAATACAATCCAGCACGATTTACCGGTTTGATCATGAGGATCAGAAATCCAAGAGCTACGGCATTGATTTTTCATTCAGGGAAATTGGTGTGTACAGGAGCTAGATGTGAAGAGGATTCTTATTTAGCGACAAGAAAATTTGCAAGAATAATTCAAAAGCTAGGTTTTGCAGTAAGAAGCACTATATATTATATGCTAAGTAGATGAGAAAGATATTTCATGTTTCTTATTTGTGCTATTACAGGTCAAATTTTTTAATTTTAAAATACAAAATATAGTTGCCACGTGTGATTTAAAATTTCCAATCAAATTAGAAAATTTAAATCATATACATGGACAATTTTCTAGTTATGAACCTGAGCTATATCCAGGTCTTATATATAGGATGGTATCACCAAGAGTGGTATTGCTTATATTTGTAAATGGAAAAATTGTATTAACAGGTAAGAATGAATTAAAGTGTTGATGTTTTATTATTCATTGTCTGTATTATTATTAAAACCACTTTCAAGACGTATAACCATATTTTAGGAGCAAAGAATCGAACTGAACTGCAGGATGCACTAAACAATATATATCCAATATTGAAAAGTTTTAGAAAGCAATAACAGTATTTTTCAAGTTTTAAGATGGTTTTTACGGTAATATACGACGTGCATAGAAGCAACTAAAATCCATTATGTATTAAATTATTTAATTAATTAATTTATAGTCATGTGTTATTTATTAATGAGTTTTACAATAATATTTTAAATTTACCACGATTGAACAAATTTTAATAAGTTTTGTGCCATAAATTAATTGCACGAATTTTGTACAGATATAATAGCATATATGTAGATAATATGTTAAATTGACATTCTTAAATAGTTTACGAATATACATCTTTTGTATGTATAGAAATAAATGAAATGTATCATTTTAACATACATATATATTTTTTTACATTGTAAATAACAAAAATAATACTCGGTTTTATATTGCTATGAAAAAAAAAAAATACAATTGATAAGTGTAACACATTTATAAAATTTTTATCTTGCCAGATATAATTCAAACGTTAAGATTAAAAAAAAAACTACTATAAATATATTTTATAGATAGATTAATTATTTAACATCTATGTAATTCATTATCTTGTGAAACAACTTTTTAACAGAATACATATAATTCTTAAAAACCTAACACATTTAGAATATTTAATATATTCTTTGTATATGCATTTGGTATATGTACATCGATTTAAAATCGTTACTTTGCATCATAATTAGTAATATGATATTAAAATATTTATATATGTAATTTTATTTAGCACCAGGTTTTGGAATTATGAAAATTTTTTCTAGTTGTAAATTCATCTCTACTTCATGTTATTTTTTTTTTTTTTTACTGAATCACATATTGGACTGAGAATGATTTTTAATATACGTTAAAATGCTGTAAAATTTCACAAACGATGTATCTTAATAGTTTCCAGCAAAATATACCCAATATTTTAATAGACGACGTTTAGACCTTTCTTCGCCGCGATCGGTAATTTTTCACCTCGGAAGAACGGATTTTCTTCCTGAAATAATATATTAAAAATTTATTTAGATTATATTGTATACGTATATATTTATTAACTTTAATAATCTATAATTAAAATTATATAAAACATTCAAAACTTGAATTAAGAGATCAAAAATTTACGTTGAAAAACACAAGTGTTTTATTTTTTTATTTTAAATATATAATATTTACAATTTGAGGCTATTTTCTCTATTCTGAAAGTCACATAAAATTCACGTAAAATTTACAATTGTCCGATGAGAGTCTACTATTCAAGATAGAGAAAACGTTAATAGCGATTAATTAAAGAATCTTTTCATTGTTTTGTCATCGCTTTGATTAGATAATTCAATTTAAAAAAATTGAATATATCTCTTACAGCCTGGAATTGATCGACGATTTGGTTGAAATTGGAGTTTGAAATATGCATGTTTGGTAGATTGCTGTTTGTGGAATCAACCGAACAATCCAACATGTGTTCCGTGTCACACATGCAATCTTGTGCACTTTGATAATCCCGACTGAATGCCGCTGTATTTTCGAAATTCACGATACAATTGTTTTCGCCTAAATAAACATATTCCGCTTAGATTTTATACTTTATTGTACACATACATTATACAAAAGTAAAAAGAGCCCCTCACTTACTTGTATATCCAACTGGACAAGGATTCGGTGGCGTACAATACGCAGGTAAAGCATTTTCCTTCTCATCCTTGATACTCTTTATGCTTCCAGGTTTAATTTTTTGTCTGTCGTTTGTCTTATCGTTATTGTTAACACGTTGGTGGCTCCACAATGTGCTATGTTGTAAGTACTCCTGATCACGGATGCTGGGATTAGGATTTAAAGTGTCCATACCATCATAATCAGCAGGTAGTTCAATAGGGATTTCTTTTGGTTTGTCTTGATATTCCAAGTATGAATCTGCTGTATCCACCAGTTCATTTCCCATTTGATTGATCAATTCTCGGAGAAAAGTATCAGTTAACAGTTGCTCTTCCTAAAATTGAAGAATAATTAGTGATAGGTGTAAGATGTGTAGTATCAAAAGATAAAAACATTTTATGAATTATGTTATTACGAAATATATTATTGTATTATTATGGTGTACATTACGATATTACATTGTTATGAAATTTATCAAGGAATAAGTAAGATGTTACCTTAAGTGGTGGAGGCAAGTATACTGATGCTTGAACTGCAACAACCACGGAAAGAAATAAGATCCAGTACATTTTGAGTGATAGCTAGAAGAAATAGAAAATGAATGATAGTTCTGTGGAGAAAATATCGCATTTATAATTTGGAATTAAATGCTTAAAATGATTGATTAAAAAATAAGTAATTTATAACTTATTATGTTTATTTTCGAAATTAATGTTTTTCATTGCACATAGAGTCAGTCTGTGAGGAATACATTATTATAAAGAAGTTCTTTTTAACAATTTTTTATACTCATTTCAGTAGGACACACTATCTCTGAATCACTCTAATATAATTATTAATAAGCATTATTATATAAGAAATATCTATGTACGAGTACTTCATATTAGATACATTCTGTTCAATTCAATTTAGATAATATTCAATTTAAATCTGTCATGAATTATTTTCATCCAATAATTAAATAGCAATAACATATTGCACAGCAGTAATTTACCTGTCAAAATTATTACACGTATCGTTATATAAGAAAATAACTTTTCAATTGTCGAGTTTCATTCGACCATCAATTCACCAATTGATTTCAAAATAAACAATCCAGGCAACGATCGAAAAATCTCAAAAATAACAACGTTATCGATCATCAACCCACTCTCGAGGCTGATAAACCGCCGTTCTCCTAATTTCCAATTTTTTTCAAATTAGCTTTCCCACCGACTTATCCCAAACTGTCTTAAAACGCACAGACAGAAACATTCTTCGAAAGATATAGCGAAAGAGCAGGACTCACCAAAAATAGTGGAATAATCGTAAGAAGGAACGACGAAGGAACGACGAAGATTCTCGAGCAGATTTCGCTCGGGTGTGCTGGTATCTTCAGCAACCGGAAACGGCGCTGTGCTCGTGCGGAATCGAGGTATTGATCCACGCTTTCCACGCCGTTTTTCCCCCGTTTTTCACCGGCCATCGTACCGCCTACGATTCTCTTCGGCAACCCACATTCGTAAAACCGAGTTACGAGCAAAGGTCGGCCCATGGCCGAGCCTCGTGACGTCGTTCCTGCGATTAAGGATGAATATTTGCCTCGCTGGCTCTCCATGTTAATTTCTCGAACAGACCAAAGTATTCTCGTCGTTCGATGAATGAGATGGAATTTTATTCATGGGATCTTAGACGTGGAATCTCAGTAGAGAGAATTGCGGAATTTTGCTTTTAGTATGGGGGGAACTTGCGAGACTATGCTTCATAAATCGTGATATTTCTTTCCATTTGCATTTTACTTTCTGTCATTTTATATTACTGGCTCATTAATATTTCAAGTTCGTCCTTTCTGTTATTTTTGTTAAACATATTGTTTTGAAATTTATTTAAGAGTTTTATTATATTTATTATTGGTCTGTCAGTCTTTAGTTTTAAAAGCTTTTTTTCGAAGAGAATTATGTCAATTTCGAAGAGAATATTTGAAAGAACCAGCATAGTTAGGGTATATAAAAAATGCAGATTGTTCTAATTCGATTGTTAATTCATTAATACATCAATGTTTTCACAGAGTTTTTTTTTTTGACGAGAGTACATTTCAGCATTTCTATGAATTTTTTATAAGAAGAACACATCTTGTACATTGAAGTATAAAATATCTTTCTCTCGGAATTTTGAATATTCTAACATATTTTTCAGAAATTATAAGAAATTTATAAGACCCCTTGCATTTGATGCAAGATTCGTACCCTGTGAAGAAAATAGAGCTGGGGAAAAATTACAGAGTTACATTGAATTTGTTCAATGAAATATTTACAATCTGACTTATTCGTAATTTTGTAATTAAAATACATCTTGCTAAAACTATACTTTCAAACTTGGCAATAGTGTATTTATTATTGCCAAGAATGTAAAAAAAGTCGAGAAGAATATTTTTAATTACTTGCCATTTGATGGAAAATTAAAATGTGAAAATAGTTTTAAAGATGTCTGTCATGAGATATTGAATCACGTGGAAATCGATATCGTACAGAGGCTAATTTCGTTATATATATCCTCGAAATAAAATGCAAAATGAAAACGACGATATCCACGAGGGTTCAGAGATCAAAAGAGACCCCAGGCATTCATTATGGTCGTATATAAACGTCCATTAGTAATTGTCTCCCTTTGCACAGTTACAATTCAATTTCTGAAATCGAATTGCTATCGTGTTTCCACCATCCACCAATGAAAATTATCCTCTTCATTGAATCATATTCTCGCGCCTAAGAGAAACATTTTGTCTCTTTTACAAATTATTCCGTGCTGAACGGCTGGTGCTGTCTGCGTTCATGTGAAATTTGTAAATAATTGCTCATGTTTGTTCATGCCGTGTTAATGGATGTATCTGATCAGAAGGTAGTTTGAACAAACGTGAGAAAAAAGATTTTCAGTCATTTAAGAATCAGGATTCTATGTGCATTCGAAATATAAATTGTCATCACCATCAGTTTCATTGCAATTAAAATCTTTTTTTTTATGATGTACGTATAGGTAAACTATTTTCGTGCTGCTTGGCGTTAATGATTTGATTTAAACGAAAGTTTACAGATATTACTCTCTTTCAATTTAATGTGGCAGAACAGTGTAATTTAGGACACAGTATCGTCGAATTTAATTAATCTTCACGATGTTTCAGCTTTATAAATTTAATCGTATCGATAGTGAAGATCCGATTTTAGCAATTTATGATATAAAATTTTGTACAATGTACAATTATGTGTGCAAAGAGCAAAAGTTAAATTTTAATTTTAATTGAAGTTAATTTCTACGGAGATCCAATGTTGACAATTTATTGCATAAAAACTTTGGCGAAATTGTGAATAATAATTAAATTATCTAATTCTCGGTCGAAGTTAAATTTTCTATAAAAGAGTCAGTTTGAATCGAAAATGATGCAAATATGGAATTTTATGAATATAATTAAGAAATGAAGTTTGTTTCATTTTGGATTACATCTTGTTCAAAAACAAAATATCAGCGAGAAGAAAGAGAAAAGAAGAAGGCGTAGGAACGGAAGATTATTTGTCTCTAAGAAGATAAAGGAAATAAAGCAAAAAGGTTATCCTATTACCAGATACATTCTCTTTTCTTATCTCTGGATATTCCAAACTTTTCCCATTTGTCAAATTCATATGATTTTTAGAAAATAACATTAGGTGCATTGATCATTTTAAAAATTTAATTTTTATCCTTCATGCACAATTAGCAGAATTAGATCATTGTTGTTGTTAAATTGACTCGCTGTTAAATTAAATTGACTATTAAATTGTAAAATATCGCGAAGATCAATATGTAGAATGCTTTAAAAACAGCAACATTTTCAATATGAAATTGATTAAACGCTGTAAATACTCCTCTATTGATGTGTCAAAACACATACGTCGGTGGAAATCGTTATCGGCAGCTAAATGACCAATAGATACGAGGGATGCGTGTTAATTCACTTTGGAGGGGATGAGCTTTATTTTTTGTTCCCACGTCACGAATGTTATACGTTTACTCGTCACGAAAGATCAGTGTTTCATTTGCAAATTGTGCTTTAACGTTATTACCGAACCGTGTTGCAAATTTTCATTCTTTAAATCAAATGGAAATGTAACATCGCGCGATCAATTCTCTTTAACATCCATATACGCAATAATTAATCAACTGGACAATGAGCGTATTTATTTCCAAAAGAACTGAAATTTCAAATCGATTCTTCCACATTGATATCGTAGGCATAATTTTTCCAAGATAAAATCTTCTTCGTACCTGGAGCGGTTCTCTTCTATGATCTGAAAATTCTATCGACGAAACACACTTGTCACCCAATTATTTCGGGATTATGGGAGGCTCCACTATGCTTCGTAGTTAGGCTCAACTCGGACGGATCATTTCAGTATTGCAAAACAGTGGTTGTGTTTGTAGGCACTGGCCAATGAAGCAATTAAAAGACCAAACTTGTCATTATATATCCCGTGTGAATGCCATCACGCAGTCCCGTACTAAATTCACGAGCATCCACGAGCGACCGTCGTGTTTCATGGTTACGACGTTGGTTCTAAAGTGTCGTCCCTTCGCGCCAAGCCAAAGCCAAAGCAACGCATATTTTTCAAACGAAGCATTTGCGGTCGCCGTGTAATCTGTCGTTTCGGATATCACGGTGATCAGCTGTGTGGTAATAGGCCAGGACCTTTTCCACCGGCTGGCATTCTCGAAGGGGGTAGGCGGCGTGGGGTTGTTACGCTGTGTCTCGCCGTCACGAGTATTGATCTCCGTGGAGCCGCTGTGTGTGAATGGGCTATAACCGTCTCACCCTGGATCCTGGAAACGGGGATCTCCGTCCCTGTCCTGTTGTTCCCTTTCTCCTTCCTTCCCTTTCGGTTAGCAGCCGAACTCCATTTTATGTGGGTCGCTCGTTTCTTCGTTTCGAGCTAGCATGCTCGTTCATACTCGCTCCTAAGGGACGTTGATTCCAAGATTCAGCCTTGGCTATCGTTTGAATGAAATATCTGAAAAATGATTACCAATTGCTTGTCTGTTGTTCCATTATTATTTGCTTCTGCATTTGTTTTTTTATACTTGTAATTCCTCGAGATAATTTCTCAGTGGTAGGTCTCTGCGCAACTTCGTATCGCGTATTCCATGTATTTTTGTTCACCTTCAGATGTTTCACGAATCCATTTCAAGTCCATTTGTTTCGAAGTATTCTGGAATCGCCGATTTATTTATTTGATCTGTTTACGTGTTGCACGGGGAGAAAGGGAAGAATGAAGTAGTGAAATAAATAAAATGAAAAAAAAAATGAAGTTCCTTATCTTCGATCTTACATATTCATCATTTAAGCAGAAACGAGTTGATGCCTTTCTACGGTAGGAATTTCATGCCGTGTCTCCCCATAATCTACTTAATCCACTTTATCACGATTCAATCAAGAATCATCTGAACTTTTTATAAAATTCTCAACCGTTGAAACATTCTAAATTTCGACTGATTAATTTACGTCCTCTTTCATTTCAACGATCCCACTTCAATATTTCCCCTTTCGTCACTTTAATTTTCACGTTCACGACAAAAATATTCGCCTCGAAACGTTTCTCTCGGTTTCTCCTCTTTCGATTTCACGTACATCCCACTTCCATCCACGATATTTGTAACTGCATCTGTCATTTGAAGTGAGGTCACTGGAAGCACTGCCATGTCTTTTTCTTCCTTTTTTCATTTCACTCATTCTCGCGGCTCTTTTTCGCAACACCGTGCCTCTCCTTTCCTTCTACTATCGTCGCTATTCCCGGGTTTTGAAAGGACCCTCGCGTAGCCGCACTTAAGCCAAAGCACATTAGCATATTCACCGGCCCTTCAATTTTCCTCCCCCTTCCCCCTGTTTCGAATCAACGAAGTTAACTCGCACGACCGAAATCAGTTTATCAGAAACCCTGCTCCCGTTGAAAAATTTGTCGATGGATTTCTGGGTTTATCTGGGGTGATTGGAAAATTGCAATGTTCTCGAAGCGAACATTGCAATTTTTATAGAAATCACAAGCAAACGTCGAATTCGTTCTATTGGACTGAATGTTTCCAAGATCGCAAGTTTCATAATTTAATTATCCTTTCGTAACGATCATTAAATCTTTTTATTTTATTGTTACTTCTGTTGACAATTTTGAAAAAATTTGTATACTGGAGCAACTTCAAGCAAGAAACGCTCAAGCAATGATTTTTCTAACCGTAAATGATGTAGACGATCGATTACACGTAAATCGATGTTGAAACTCGCGGATCATGTGAGAGACTAATTAAATACCACACTGTGTTCCTGTAATATGACCGAAGAAATCACGCACGAACGATTTAGAGCTGATCAAACGTTTGCGGTAATACGAAACATCATTGACCCTTGCGATTAACCTCTCTACAGTTTGTTAATACAAGTACAGATGCAAAGGGAAATTCTAATTTTAAAAGAAAAGAAATTTTAATTTCGTTTGCAATTTTTGTGCCATTACACACACATGTGTGTACTATTGTGTACACTTGTCATTTAAATACTGCTACTTGCGTTGACACTGGAAATTCTGAAATTTCCATCAGTTCAGGACAATCTTCTTAATCTGTTGAAAATTAATTGTTTCAATTCAATCACCCACTCTTGGATAATTAGATTTTCAATTTAACTTACTGTCACAGAAGAATTACGTACAAAGCTTCAACATACATAATCATGACGATTATCCTGCATTTCGATTTGTTAATTTTAAATCGTAAAATGTACATCTTGACGAAGATTAATATTAAGATCAATATAAAGACCAATATCGGAATTAGAGTTTCAGTACGCAATTATGCAATTTTAAGAGTAAGAAGCTTTAAAGAAACATCAATTTCAATTTAAAACACGCTCATTTGACAAAGATATTATTGATAATTGTACAATATAAAATGTATATACGATATACGTACAATTTTAATCATCCACAGAACCGACCTTGCGCCGCCAACAATGGAGCACCGGGTTTCACGAAACTGGGCCCGTGCCTCGACAGGATCAGGCCACTTTTGGGCCCCAGTTTGGAGAACAGAGTTCGCTCGGTGCTCGAGGAGTTCGTTTGCAAGCCGAACTCGCACTACGCGAGACGATTTCCACGATTGAAGAAATTCCTAGACACGGCCACCGCTTGGGCCGGCTGTTTGGACGTCTCTGCCAAGGACACGGACATCAGGCAGGAAATGATTAAGCACGCGATCGAATATCTGGCAAAGGACGGCCTGGTGACACAGTTCGCGGACCCAGTCGTTCTGAATAGTGGACCGAATAAAGTGGATCCCGATTGCTTGGCCGCCGAGCAGAACCGAGCCTTGAAAAGCATGAACGTCTGGCGGTTTATTAACGAGAAGGACTATTGGCTGTGTCAAGATTGCGCGTGAGTATACACAGGGTGTAAACATTTTCATTATTTCTACCAGATGTATGAAACACTGTGAACAATGGTTTTTTTTTGGAAGGGGCGGACATGGTGCGAAAATGCATATTTTTCTTTCCGTCAGATCAACATTTTTGATATTATTAAAAATAAAGAGAACATAACACTTGAATATTATACTCGATACTCGTGTTCCGTTATATGTGAACAGTAATTATTGTTTTTAGGAGGTAGTGTATAAATACATCGCACTGTAAATTTTAACTGAATTAATTTTATGTATAATTTCACATATTTACGTTTTGATTTGAAGATCAAAATAATTATGACTCCAGACTTAATCTAAATACAATTTTACAGGACTTGCGCAGATCCAGAAACCACTCTACAAATCCATCATCAATGCGAAACTTCCAATAGTGATCTGGACGTCGAGGTCGGCTCAATCTCTCAACAATCGTCGACTTTCTTCACCTGTAGAACGACTTCCGTCAGCAGTCGAACGTCCAACCGACGAGTCGAAAATCCACACTCTCACGCAAAGATCAATCGTCGAAATTTCCAACTGATTCTGCAGTCGAGTCAAGATGCAACGAACCCGCTGAAGAACAAGCTCGATAACGCGAGCAGAGACAGTTCAAAAACGCTGGACCTGAAGGTAAAGTTCAACTGCGGCGGCAAATTCGCGCAGACTCAAACCAGCGGAGGAAATTTGAATTTTATTTTCGAGGCAAGCTGGTTAAATCGAACAGCGAACGAAGGCGCCAACGTCCCCGATCGTGCCAAACCTGCTTCAAGGGGAGGATGCTCGAGAGTGAAGCACGACTGTAACCGAACGAAATTTCCCCAAAACTCCAAGATACAGATCTGCGTTCACAGAACGACGAGCACCAGTCGCTCTGACGTTCGAAACCCGCCGAATATATCGAATCTCTCGCTGCCTTGCAGATCGAGCCAGCTGATCGTTCGACTGTTCGAGGCTGACCCGTCGCTGTCCGACTCCTGCTTGGTTCTAATGAGGAAAAGGTTCGAGAGGGACATTGGCAACGCTTGTTCCTGCATGAACGACATTCTGAAAAGGCTAGACGAGCCGCTGATCAAACAGCTACGTTTGAACTGCGAGATCCGACCTGGCCGCGTGGATTTCAACCTCTCGTGCAATGGAACTGATGGAACTGCGAACAGGAACAAGACACGATGGTTCCTCGGCCGAGTTCCCACCTGCAGCAACGTTCACAAACGCGATTCGCGTCGCGAGCTCGTCGAACGCTGCTGCGGAAATTCGAACGATCGTGGCTCGACGAGGTTTCTTGCTGAAAAATTCGAGGAGCCACGAGTTGCCTCTCTGCGTTCTATTTCCTCCGCTCGCGATTCGATGGAAAGGCAGATTCGCAGGAACGAAACGAGGAATGAGAATGAAAGGGAGGCTAATTTCGCGTGGACGAAACAGGTGGATTTCGTGCTCTCTTCGCGTGCGATAAATTCGCAGGACGATAAGGACATTGTGGTCGAACGATCTGAAAAATGTGACAATGACGATGATGGAATTTGCGAGGGAGAGATCGATGGATCGAGATTGCCGCGTAACGGAGGGAAAGAGGAGACGATAATGGAACGACGTAAAGCTGAAGAAACTGTGGATGTAAATGAAAGGTCCGAAGTAGGCAACGATGGATTTATAGTGGACGATTCTGAGAAGAAACTGATAGAATTGTACGATCCCAAGTGTGGCTGTTCTTCGGACAGTCTGAAAGGAGATGGCTCTTCGACGACTGAAGATAACTTAGAGGAATGTTCTCGCCATGCTTTTTGCACGGGTGATGGAACGATCGAGCATAATCGTTCACGAACGAAGAACGTAGGTAAAGATCGGCCCTGTCACGCGTTCTGCACGAGCGGCGGAATGATCGAACATTCTTCGAACAACTTTGATAACAAAGGCTCGAAAGTAAGTCATTGTCACGTGATTTGTATGAACGATAGAATGGTCGAGCATAGTCTTTCGCGGATGAAGACGACAGATGATAAAAACTCAAAGGCAGACCGACCGTGTCGCGTACCATGCACGAGTGACGGAGTTGTCGAGCGTAACTCTTCGCGAACGAGGAATTTAGACAACGTGGGCTGTCACTCGAAAGAAAATACTTCAAGAGGTCAAGAGTCCACTCTTTTACGGGAGAAAAGGTACGATTCCAAGCCAGAGGATCACGTCTCGACGGGTGTTTCAGGTTTGAGAACAGGGAGAGAGCTGTTGGTGAATGAGGAACGTGTTTTCCAACTGAAACAAGGTGTTTCGCAGATGAAAGACACGCCCGAGCAAGAAATACACGTTTTCGATCTAAAAGTAAGGGAGAGGGATATTTCGAAGGTGGACGAGAAACACAGCGCCGATTCTGTCTGTGTCTTAAGCTCGAACACGGAGGGCAGCCGCGAGACGAAGTGTTCCTGCTGCGGTGAGGATATCGACGAAACGAACGACGTCGAATCGAACGAACCTTTCGTTTCTCCCGACTCGATTACGGAAGCAGAAAACGCGCTCCGACGTTCGGCATTTATCGTCGAATCGAACGTGTCGCCGACTCGCGATCCATTCGCGACGAGTGAGAAAATTTCGATTGATCTCTCGATTGGCGATACTTTCGATCGAAACGAACGTTCTCCAATCGCCGAGTCCCTGTTCGTATTCTGCCAAGGATCGAAACGGTTCTCCTCCGCGGACGAGGAGAGTTCCTCGAACGAAAATTGTCGCGCCAACGGGCGAGAATCGCGCGGGAAATTCAAATCGCCGTGCGGCGGATCCGTTCCAGCGGCGTGTCGTCGAAAATCGATATACTCCGTGACGTGTGGCCCGTCCTGCGCCACGAGGGATCGCTCTCGAGTCGATCGAAACGTCGGGAGAGATCGTTCGCGAAGACGCAGAGAAAAAGACGGCGCATCGATCGTCTCGCGATGTAAAAGTCGTTGGCGGCGGGGATCGACGGTACCCGGCAGTCTGTGCTCCTTCCCAGCCGTCGATCGTATCAAATACCTAATTCGCAAGAAACTGCGAAAACTGCTGGTGGAAGAGCGCGACAAGGGGACCAGCACGTCGAAGACGTTCCTGAGGAACGACAGATACCTCGTCAGCGTTTCCAGCGGGAAGCTGAACGACAGTCGAATAGCTCGCGAGTCCTGCGTAACCGCCGGTTCCGCGATTCGTTGCCCGTTTACGACGAGAAATCGACACGATGTCAGAGGATCGCCGGATAGAACCTTCAACGAAGGCAGTTGTTTAGGTAAGAACAAGAACATTCTTGGGGATATTGCGAGAGGAGGATGCCAGAGGATGATACGAGGCAACGGCATGCTTAAGAAGATCGCGATCGGTGACGTTTCGAGGCCCCTCGGGCAGAAACGCGACTCCAAGTCGACCGACACGAAAGACTTGATGGACGACGGAGGAGAAAGGGCCGAGAGAAGCAAACGGAAGGGTAAAAACAAGGTGGATCCCCCGTGGTGCAATAAAAATAGGAAAAGTCGAAACGGTTCGAGCGTCGTGTCTTTCGACACGAGGCGAATGGTGTTTTTCGAGGACGATCGCGGTTACTCGTCGAGACGGAAACACGATTCGAAGGGGAGAGACGGAACGAAGAATCCTCCTGCCGAGTCAAAGTCGAGGAATTACTCCGGAGGCTCGTACGAGTATGAAAATGGACGAGGATCGAGTGCAGAGGGCGTGGCGTGTCGCGACAAATTGAGATCCTTCGAGAGACGATTGTCGAAGCTCGAGAAAAGACGCGAGGAGGAGGACAATTTCGCTGCACTTCTCAGTGACTACGAGAGATGCGTCAACGAGCTGGATGCTGATTTCAGGCTCAAATTGTTGCAATACGTGACGCTCTGCAGGAGCGTGAAGAACTCGTTGATGAAGAGGTTGCAACCGGATGACGCTTATGGGGTCACTTCGAGCTCCGCGTGAGCAAATCGGCCTCGAGCGTTCGACTAGAGATTAATGACTGGTTCGTGGACGATGGCAACAACGTTGTTCAGCACTCGATCGGAGACAGGATGACTTTATTTCTGACTTTTTATTAAGATTCTCTCCCGTTGCTATCGTTTATATCGTGTTTGTGGCTTAAGAAGAGTTCAGGTACATATGTACGATGTAATATATATTTTTTTTTTTTTGGAAATATGAAAGATACCGCGTTCAATTGTTTTGACTTTTTGATAGGTTGTACGTAAATATAAACTTGTTGTACGTTGTTATTGTTAAATTGGATTTTAGAATTCTTTAAATCGTGAAGAAGCAATGTACTTTTACATTTTGTTCACTGGACGGAATATATCGAGTTGATAAAATCATTTGAATCTTTTTTTTTTTTTGTAATAAAAAAAAGAATGACGTATCAACCTCAA
This sequence comes from Tetragonisca angustula, assembly GCA_036937485.2. Classification (NCBI taxonomy): domain Eukaryota; kingdom Metazoa; phylum Arthropoda; class Insecta; order Hymenoptera; family Apidae; genus Tetragonisca; species Tetragonisca angustula. Next base: position 723,520 of record JAWNGG020000021.1, read on the forward strand.
CAGTAGTTTTACTTATTGCGAAATTAATTTAGATGGATCGAACGACATGAATTTAAATAAAAAATTCAATACAAACAAAAGTTGTCTGAGTGGGGTGATGCCCATTGTTGGAATCTTATTGCTTATCACGGATGAAAATGATAGTGAAATCCGAGTTATTTAAGGCGTGCCGGCCCCCGAAGAAGAGATAAAGTATTGTAGACCAACCATTGAGAGCAGCAGCATCTCCATCCCTCTGGCCAGATCGATATTTCCTGGCAACCACCAGAGAGGGTGCCCACCCCAGTTACTCTATGTTTGTAACAATGCAAGTCGACTCCTAACAGCTAGTGAAAGATTTAAGCTGTCGACATCTCTGACCTTTTTCTTTTTTTTCTTTCTTATCAATTTCAGTCGATACATCTGTACTAAATTAATATATCAATTTTTAGCCACATGCTGTCCAATGTTTTCAACAAATATTCGATATTAATAGCTAATAGATTTAACAAGATTTGATAAGGAGATGTTCGAGGGAAATTAACGATTTTATATTATTGTTAATTTAACTAGTTAACTGACAATTCAGTTTAATTGTCGTTCGAAGGAGTTTGGAGCAATCTTATCTTTCTTTTCTGTAAACTAATTTTCAACAAATACAATGTTTAATTCAAGTTGTAGAATTGGATTTCACTTAAACGTTTTGGAGTTTTGAAATTTTCATTTGTTATACTGTGTTCTTGAAAGGAATTAAATTTTCATAAACGGTAATAACACTGATCGTATGAATAAACGAATCGTTGATTGGAAAGTTAGTCGAGGATGAAAATAACATAACGTCAGTAGCGTTAATAGCGTAGCGCGATTCAGTAGAAATGGACGATCCTTAACAGACGTAGTCGAGAGAAACCGCGTACAGTAGAGTCAGACAGTTTTACGCAGCCCATACTTCATGGGTAACCTAAATGCTCGAACTGGTATTTGCTCCAAAATTTACGTCTCAAGTTGCATCGTTGCTGTTATTTTTTAACAACATGTAAGTGTGCTTTTTCACGGTAGACATAAATTAACAGTGTTTAATTATAAATAAATTTATACGCGAGAACTAGACAAGTTTGAGATTTGATTGAAATTTAGAATTTTATTTAGAGCATTATTTTACAAGTAGCATCACGCTCCAAAGATTTTCACGATCTTTAGAATTTTGTAATTATGTATTTTTTGTATCGTGAAATTATACTTGTTGTTAATAAAACTTTTTGTCACGATTGCCAACATAGGAAGCCAAAAACGTCATTCTTTACCTATCATACTCGTTTCGTTCGTCGTCAATCTTGTTCCTTTCTACATTTTCCATCATTTTACGATTTGTTCACACGTAGAACAAATAAAAATTTTACGCAAATCCGATATGAAGTGGAAATATCGTTTCAGTGGGTTGTAGATTTTTATACATTTATGCGAAATATAAAAACTTTATTAATACACAAAATGTAGATAATATTCAAAAAGTTAAAAAACATCCAGAGTATATCATTCACTGTGATATCAGTGATAGTTACTGAGGGAAACAAATTTCCAACTATGTATAACAATTTTATAAACTGCGTCCACAAGAATTTGTATAAAAATCCGGAATTTAATGATGAGATTCTATTTCCATAAATGTAAATCACATTTCTCGTAGGACCAAATAAATGTTAGAATATTCTCAATTGATAAATAACTAAATATTTTTAGAATGAGAATTTGTTATCTGTTTACGACTTTCAAGAATTCTACAGCAACAATGGAAAGTATTGTGTTATTAAGATTGAAAGATTAGAAGATGGCTGTTAAAACAGATTTAAACTTTATCTTCCAAAATTTTTGAAAATTAAGCATCAATTCTCATCAACGACCACCTTTCCTCGATGTCGTTTTATATTAACTCTCAACTACAGACCATTCGTTTGAGAGAGAAATTTTCAGCCTTCATCCCATTACTATACCCTAATGACGAGTTTCAGTTGCTTCAGCAATCGAGCATCTCCAATTTCACAAATATAATATATACGTTAATATTATTTTATAGTTTTATAGTTTACAATACAAAGATGATCTGTAACTTTTAATAGAAGATATCGAAACCATAGTAATAATAACTTTTTACAGAGATTAACAACAAAATGAAATTCCAAAATTCAGTAACTTAATCCTAAATTATTTAAGAACCAACTCTATATCGAATTACCAAAAATTCAAGAAACAACCTCGGCATCATTAAAAGATCCAATGGCCAGCGATACCGATCAAGACTTAACAAACAATAAATGTCACCTAATGATGCAAAACCAAAACAACGAACCAACCGATCCAAGACGCTGCTACGACCAAATTATCATCACGAAAGTGCCTCAACGTAGCAGCAAGTACCGGTAGCGTACAGTAAATAAGGATTAATCGTATCTCAACCGTAACTCGTCGCAACACCCTTCGCCGAGTCGCCCCTTTAAAACCACTCCCGCATATTTACGGGAACCGACATCAACCGGGCGCCGAATTACAAGCAAACCTGTTGGGGCGGTGTGTTGTATCTCGTACAACAAAGATACTCGGACGGTTAGCGTTTAATATCGTATTGTACGCGCGATTCGCGTTGCCTGCGTAACATTTTGTTGTTGCAAAAATTTGCTGCTCGCGGTGGAAAGCCCCGCCTGGGGTCGATCCTAAAGGGGTTTGCGCGCCGGTACCATTGGCCAGTGATATCGATGCGTTGACGTTGATTGGCCAATGGCGTCGCGACGCCAGGTTGCGCGGACGCGGTGGCCAGGAGCTGACTTCGCGGTACCCCGCCGCCGCTGCCGTCGTCGACGCTGTCAGCCGACGTCGACGACGTTCTCCGTCGCGTACCCCGCGCGCTACCGCTACCCACTCCGCTCGTAACCATATCTGGACTTAATTATTGGTGAGTGAGTGGTTTATTCGTATCGCGAAAAAAGAAAAAAAAAAAACACACACACACACACTCCATTTTTTTCCATTTTTCCGTCTTTTCGCCTTTTCTTGCTTTTTCAATATATTGATCATTGTGCGACACGGCTGTGATGTTTGATCTTGGGTCATCGAGATGGGAGGGGGGGAGGGGGAGGGGCGGTTTGAGGAGTTCGCGGTCTGCTCTTGTGAAAGAAATGGAATATTTTAGTTGAACGGTCAACGTGGTGATTTTTTTTCTTTCTTTCCTTTTTTTTTTTGTTTTCTTTGGTGAAAAATGCGAGGCATTTCTATCGAGAAACAGGTGAGATTTGATTGTTAGTCTAAAATCGCGAAGTATTTCTCGAAAAGAAACTGACAACACTGTTCGCTTTGATATTAAAATAAATCGTTGAAGAAGTGCTTCTTCGTTTTACCTCTTGCACGTTCTCTTGCAATTTCTTTTTCTCTCTTTTTAATTCTCTCCTTGGAATTTATTTTAAATGTCAGAACATTAACGCGGACAGTTTTCGTGAAGACTGGTGGGAAGAAATTTAATCGAGAAGTTGATGCTGTGACGTATTCCTCGTGAGAAAAGTGAGATGCATTGCCGTCAGAAAATTGCTCGAGATTGAACGTTCGAGGATTTCGTGATTTCGTTCGTAATGAGAGTTTCAGTGAAACGGCGGAGGACGATGAGATTCAGTCAAGGAGTCGATGTTGTGACGTATTTTCCACGAGAAGAATGGAACATTCCTGTCGGGAAGTTGAGAAATTCAGTTGATTCGAAGATTTCGTGCTCTTCTCGAATGAGAGCTTTTGCGAAACGACGAAGGAAAATGAAATCCAATCGTTGTGATGTAGTTTCGTGATATAGATGTAGTATCTCAGTTTTTTCCGTGAGAAAAAAGTATGATATTTTCGTCAAGATATTGATAAGATTGACAAATCTATAGCAAGTTTCAAGTTATTTCTGTCCACCGGAGAAAGTGATAATTATTCGTATATGTAATACAATGAGATCGACATAAACGTGTTTCGCCCAGTGAATTTGGATAATTTGATGCAATTTGTCAGAGCGAGTGATAGTGAACAAATGGACGACCCGAAAGGATCGATTTCGTTGGTGAATCGTGATAGTATCTACGGGAGATTTGTGCAAGGTCGGATCGTGAAAATGTCAGGGATCAGAAAAATATCAGACCTTTTCGTATTGATCTGCGGGGGGAATTGCATCGGGCTCTCGCTTTATTTCGTTCGACACCCTTTCTTTTCCTTTGGAACTTTTGAAATCCAGCAAAATTACTCCCTGATTTTGTACGTACGTTGATCGTAATAAAATTTCTAATAAATATTCGGTGTAATTAACAATTTATCACTAAGAGTTCGAATTTATTCATTTCGCACTAAAAGCTTCTAAATTTAAACGTGAAATTTACGTAGAAACTTCTTTGATTTTCTTTAGAATACTTGATATTACATGCCATTCTATTTTAGTTCATTATATTAACAGTGATGAGAAATGCCGATTATAATCACAACTGTTTTAATCTTGTCGAGTACCAAAGACTAAAACTTTAAAAACTCTCTTCACAAATTAACGCAAAAATCATTCATAACTGAGACATAAAACTCGTATCAGAGAGATTAACCTTTCAACGCGTATGATTTTTCACTTATCTATTATAATCTTTTTATAACAAAAAAAAATAACTAGCAATAAAGTAAATGCGATATATCTTTCACAAGATATAAAATGATATACATTTAACTTGAAGTGATCAAAGTGTAAGGGACAGAAAAAATTCTACGATACGAAAGAGAAACTCATGTCATTTATCTATATATGTATATGTCATTCTACGAAGAATCGTTTAAATTTCATTTAAATCGTAATTTTGGAAAATTTCCACGAAAAATCACGAATTTTTGGTCACTTTGTCTGCTAGGTCCATTATTAACAAAAAAATCGATATTCGAATCAGTTCCGCACGACTGACGAAAACACGCAACTTGGCAAAGTCTGTTGAAAAATCGAGGAACCAGACCCATAAGAATATATGCAAGTCCATTAAGTGAAATCGGCTGTTTTTACCTTCGTCGTCGTTCCACCCCAAGCTGTTAGCACACGTGCTGTGCATTTTCTGCCTTTTGTCTGTCACGTGCCGTTTTAATATCCGTCAGCCATTGTCCCGCGATACGTCTCTTTGTGATCGGCTCGATAGTGTGCCAACAATTTTTTTCCCTCTGCACATCGGCCAAGGTAGAAATCGCCTCTCCGGCAGCAGTCTCGATCGATCCGTCTCCTAAAAATTTCATTCCATTAGACAGAATCATTTCGAAGCAATATTGATAATGATCATCACGACGATGAAGTCGAAGAAAAAAATTTATCTGTAAAGAATACATTCAGATAGAGCAGATTGCATTCTGTCTCTATCAACGTGATGACAATAGTTCTTTTTTTTTAATGCAATGACTTCAGGAATAACTAATTCTCTTTTCTAATTAATTATATTTAGTTAGTTATCAAATATAGTTAGCTATATTTAGTTAGTTATCAAATACAGTTAGCTATATTTAGTTAGTTATCAAATATAGTTAGCTATATTTAGTTAATTATCAAATATAGTTACCTATATTTAGTTAGTTATCAAATACAGTTAACTCTATTTAGTTAATTATCAAATACACTTAACTATATTTAGTTAGTTATCAAATATAGTTAACTCTATTTAGTTAATTATCAAATATGGTTAACTATATTTAGTTAGTTATCAAATACAGTTAACTATATTTAGTTAGTTATCAAATACAGTTAACTATATTTAGTTAGTTATCAAATACAGTTAACTATATTTAGTTAGCTATCAAATACAGTTAATTCTATTTAGTTAATTATCAAATATAGTTAACTGTATTTAGTTAGTTATCAAATATAGTTATCTATATTTAGTTAGTTAACAATAATTCTCGAGTTTTCATATTTTTTTAACATTTTACAATTTACAATGGGCAATGATATTCCTTTAATTTGGGCAGAGAAACGTCAATTGTAATTTTACGCTATTTTAATATCGTTGGTACGAAAGACATAAAATTTAGATTCTTTTCCTAAGTTGGTAGCCATTAACAAAAAAATACAAAATAGAGCGCAAGTTCTATAATATAGGCTAGTGGTATTATTTGTAATGTTCTAAAAAAAAAAGAAAAAAAGAAACTCTCAGTTAATTTTTCGTATATTTTGTATATTGACAATCGACGAAATGCTTGCTTTATTCCTCTGGATATTCACTGCTCGTACTTTACTTACATCATAATATAATTACATTATATTATCTCATATTATAAGAAAAATTATAAAATTACTAAAAAGTAGGGCAGAAGACTTGTGTTTGACATAAAATCATTTTCTTCTTTTGCAACTGGATATATTTATTTCTCTCTATGCATCTCATTGCATTTTTATAATTTAGGTTTTTTTCATTCATCATCATTGCACATTTATCAAAACTTCCGATACATTACACGTGTTGCGAGGACGAGCAACTTGAGAGTGAAAATACAAGCCGAGAAGAGCGCGTTTCCTCTCGCATTTTTCTACCCCCCGAAGACGTTCCCCGGAGAGTTCGAGGATTAGGGTTGGAGAGACTGCCACTCCAAACAAACACCCCTACTACAGAGATCCCCTTGCGCTTCGATATTGAGAACGGACGTTTCCACGCGGACGTAGCTCGTATTCTCGGATGAGACGATGCGAAGGATGGTTAAAAGATTTAGGTGTTCGACTGTTTGAAATCGTTTGAAAACCGATCGGTCGTTCGTGGAAGATGGGCGATTATAGAGGAGCAATTGAATCCACAAAATTAGAGAGAGCATATTTTTCTGAAACGGTCTGTTACTAGACGAGCGGATTTTTATGCATCTTTTGAGAAATTTAAGACTATGGGAACTCATAAAATGAATATAATATAATTTAATATTTACAGAATTTGTTATAACACTCAATAGATGGAAACAGGCTTCTAGTTCGTGAAAATTGCAAAACTGCAAAAATCCGCCGACTGGTTGCTACTTATTTTTGATATCTGTCATAAATATTAAAATAATATCTAGCTTCGAGTATTTGTACAAATTTGTAATTTAAAAAACGACGAATAGCACCACTTTGCACTTCTAAACTTCTCACAAGTACATAAAAATCCGCAATTTAATTGCAACATCATAGAGAACAATAAAATATTCAATTCTTTTTCTAATAATTCTAAATTATCCTATAATCAAAAGTAATTATTTACAAACTCGAATGAAATACATTGACGCAATTACAAAGTTTTATGAAAAAAAAAAAAAAAAAACAGAGTCATTTTTAGGTAGAACGCTCATTCGATAAGTTCACTGACAACGAGGGAACGTTATGCTGGTGATTCATGATGGTTGATGTGCTTCAGGGGCTGCCAATTGCCAACGCGACCATTTGCAGCCTGAGAGCAACCCCAATAATTGGAAAATGTCCGGATTTGCGGCGGCGGGCCTCGTGGCCTTCGACTCCATCAAGTCCAAAGCATCGCAAAAACTTGCTGGGTAATGTCACGCATGCTCATACATGACGTGCGAGAGACGAAAAATCGTTTAAAGTCTATATTTAGCCGACGTTCCTCTATATCTGATCATGCGCGTAATTAGACGCACATGTTCCACGCGATTCTCTAATTGTTCCTTGCTACATAATCTCTTTTCTCTCTCTTTTTTTTTTTTTTTTTAGAATAAACATTTGAATATGCTACATATATGTCGCAGAACCTGAATACGACACAAGAGACGCGTTGACATTAATTTTGATTCTGTCAAGCATCTCGTGTTTCTGCGAAACATTTGTGTCTCATATTTTCATACATTGTATCTTCTTAATAAAATTATCCGTGAAAATACGTTTCTATTGTCAACGAATTAATAAACGAATAAAGATGTTTAATGCGAATTGAAAGAAAAATGCGTTACTCGTTGCTTCAGATTTAGAAGAAGCAATGCCGGCTACGAGGAATTCGAGATGCCCCGCGAGGGTAGCAAAGACAATAAGGGGTTTGAAGATGAGAGAGGGTACAGTAGTCAAGCTTCGTTCGAATCACTTCCGGAACCTGAACGGCCCCCATTGCGTCATATCGATACTTATTGCAAACCAGAATGTCCCTGCCTGTCGAAAAGATACACCATCGCCACGTTGGCCTGTATTGGTAAATTTCTTTTTCAATATACTTTCGTTATTCCGTCACGCGTATCAACGTTACAAGACGACATGAGATTAAGTAAATTAAAATAAATCGTGTTTCAATTTTTCAATTTTACTTTCGAACCAAGTGTCGGAATAAACGTAGATCATTAGAATTATAATTATACACACACAATGGCACGATTTTGGGGGTTAATGATACTGTCCGACAATTCCTTTCAGGATTTATAATCTCATTCGGTATGAGGTGTAACATGGGAATGGCGAAGATGGCCATGAAGAATGCCACCCTTGACAATGCCAATCACACTCTCAGGTTCAACTGGACAGTTGGCACAGAGAGTGCCCTGGACTCGTCGTTTTTCTGGGGTTATCTGGTTACTCAAGTACCAGGAGGATTCCTTGCGTCACTGTATCCGGCGAACAAGATATTTGGCGCAGCAATCGCCATATCTTCGTTTTTGAACTTGTTGGTACCTGGCGCACTGAGCATTCATCCAGTCGTCGATATGTTTGTACAGGTCATGAAAGGGTTGATAGAGGTACGATATTATTTCCATTGTATTAATTAAAAATATTGATATCACACACTTTTAACGTCAATATTATATTAATAATAGCCATTAACAAGACAAATATTATATTAATAGCACACATTTTTAATATAAATATAAATATTACATTAATACTAGCTATTGATAAGATAAATATTATACTAATGTCACATATTTTTAATATAGATGTTATATTAATATCTATTTACGTATATATACGTAATCTATATTAGTTATATATAGTTACATATAACTAACATATATAATATATAGTTATATATTATAGGTATATATATAATATATAGTTATATATAGTAATATAGAATATTACTATTAATAATATTTTTCCGAGCAATTTTTCACAAGGAATAATTGCCTTCCTGGACAGGGTGTCACGTATCCAGCGTGTCACGGTATTTGGAAGTATTGGGCACCACCGTTGGAAAGATCACGCTTGGCGACACTGGCATTCTGCGGTTCTTACGCCGCTATGGTGATAGGAATGCCGCTCTCGGGCCTTTTGACTTCAACTTTTGGCTGGACAGCGTCCTTTTATTTCTACGGTACGTTAAAATTCCGTGGTAAAAATATTAAGAACCAAGATGTCTCGTGATAAAAATTAATCGAAGGGAATAGGAAACAAAATGTTGTATCAACTCGACGTCGATTCTCGATGAAGATTCGCGTGATTCGCGTAAACTGTAAATGTGCCTTGCAAAATGAATAGAAAGAGTAAAAGAAACGAATGCGAATAGGTGTATGTGGATTGGTTTGGTACTGCTTCTGGTTGTGGCTGGCATTCGAGAAGCCATCGAAACATCCCTGTATTTCTGCACGTGAGTTGCGTTACATCGAAGATTCTCTTGGTCAAGGACAAGCACAGATGCCAATGCCAACATTCGCGACGACACCGTGGCGAAAATTCTTGAAGTCCATGCCAGTTCACGCTATTATCGTTGCCAATTTCTGCAGATCCTGGAACTTCTATCTGCTCGTGCTCTTTCAAGCTCGTTTCATGCACGAGGCTTTCGGGATGGCTTTAGTCGAAGTAAGTAATTACATCAGTCGTGTCAAGGACAGTGTTAAAAAAAAAAAAAATGTTATATAAATATAAAAAATATAAGCGAGTACATGAAACAACATTATTGATTGACCGCGAATTTTTATAAAAATTTATATTCTTTGAGAACGCTGTTAAAACGAAAGTCCAGCTGCGTACTAAATATTCTGCAAAAGCACTAAAACTTTGGATATTTCGTGCATTTCTTCGTATTATTTGTATTCTGTGCGATTTTACACCTTCAAGTGCATGGATATCTACAGAACCAATAACAATTGAAGAACATTTGAAAATTTCCAATTAATTATATTTTTATAATTTTATATGTTCATATTTTACTTCTAATAGTAACAATTATTACTATTATCACGTATCAATGAATCTTTTTTGTAATTTTACGTTTCATATCGATCATTCTACAACCGTCAAATATTTCACTTCTTACAGACTGGTGTAATTGGTTCGTTACCGCATCTGCTGATGACAATGATCGTGCCTTGCGGTGGTCTGTTGGCCGATCACATTCGCAAACGTGGAATATTGTCGACGACGAACGTCAGGAAGCTGTTCAACTGCGGCGGTTTCGGCATGGAGGCTTTATTCTTTTTGGTGGTGGCTCACGCGACGATGGAGAGGAACGGAACAGCGGCGATCTTCGCGCTGGCGTTTGGCGTCGCGTGCAGCGGCTTCGCCATTTCCGGTTTCAACGTGAATCACTTGGACATCGCGCCCAGATACGCCAGCATCTTGATGGGAATGTCGAACGGCGTCGGAACGATAGCGGGATTGCTGGTACCATTCTTTGTAGACTATGTCACAGAGAAAAAGGCAAGTCTATTTCTCTCCTTTGTAAATCTTTGCTTCAGCAAGATTTATACGTACAAACGAGAACGTTCGAAAGAAAGTTTAAGACTTCTGAACGTTCGTTCGATTTGTACGTGAACATAAATATGTTTATCCATTGTCCCTGTTAACGTACAAAGTTGTGAATTACCATTTCTAAACTTTCAATTTCAAAAAGAAACGAAAGTTTCAAAGTCATAATCGCTCGTCACACGTGTCTACAGGACGCTCAAAGTTGGAGAAACGTGTTTATTCTAGCAGCGTGCGTGCACATATTCGGTGTGACGTTTTATGGGTTCTTCTGCTCTGGAGAATTACAACCGTGGGCCGATCCCAGTTTAGAGGAACAGAAGACCTTCGCAATGGATGAATTTGGACAAGCGAAACCACCCCTTCCGCCACCGCCAATGACCATGCAATCTGAATTTATAGTACGTACTAGTCTTTTCAACGCTCGTTGGAACCTTGAAATCGGCCGTCTTTATTATCTGAGTGATACTTTGCTCGTTCACACAGAAGCAACCATCCATGGGCGACGGAGCAACCGACGATTGGAATAACTACGATCAACAAGCACCTGCGGAGAACGCGTACGCTCAACAGCAAGAGAAGCCACCGGTGATAAGCTACGGATCGACAGAAACCAACAGTAACAATCCTTTCCATTCTACAAATCCCTTCGCCACTGACGTAAACGCGTCTCTGGTGCAACCTCCAGCGACGAACGACTACACGTACGACGTAACGCAGCAGAATCAACAGTGGAATTAAAATTCATCGATCGTCGAGCGAGTTGGAGGGACGTAAGGAAATCTGTTTAAGCTGACTGATCGTTTAATCGATTATGTTTGTCTGTGACGTAACCGCGTCTAGTACTTCAATGGCAAACGCGAAAGACTTTTCGTTCGCGGGCATTTTTCTTTTTCTCTCAGTTAGATGGGAAAATGTTCGCGTCGTTTGGCCAATTACATTTTCCCCGACAACTGACAAAGAATCGAATTCCTTCGCCGTGAAAAAGAAAGAGAACTCGAGCTTTTGAAAACAAGAGCGTCGAATTTTTGATGTCAGAACTGTCCGAAGTACGAGACTCGAGAAGAGAAAGAGAATTAAAGCACAAGGAGTAGGGAAAATTTTATAATTCAGTAAAAGACGACAACTATTTATTTATATATATATACTCTGCGAAAAGTTACTTAAGTCAGTAATTAGTAGAATTTCTATGAGAGATTGTAATTTCGTCATTTTGGTGGCTCTAACGTCGAAACGACTGAATCAATGCTTTCTTTTGAAAAGCGAAGCTTAAAGGCAAGAAGTAGAGTTTCAAACCATAAGAAATTGAAGTACTAGACGCTTGTTAAAGGAACGTGGAATAATTTTCGTAATTTTTTTTTGATCTTAATATTTGATATTGACACAGAAATTGCTGACTTTGTATTCTCAATTGATCGCGAGATACAAGGGAATAATCTCTTTTCTGCAATACCTAAGAGTGCAGGGTATGGTGCTGTAAGTTGATGCACGCAAGTCAAACAAACGTAGCAAAATATTAATTCGCGAGAAAGGGGCTTCAGACAGCTATCAAAAAATATTAAAAGACATAGAAACGACAGGAAACATGGATGTAAAAAGAAAAAGACACGGTGATATTTTTTAGAAAAATATTCGAAGGGAAGACGGAGGTTTTGCATATTTCGAGTGAAATGAAAATATCAAATATCGTCTAAATCTGAGATTGATCTGCCGAGCAAATATACATGTATCGTCTACTGACAACTCGCAATACAATTGCAAAGGAAGAGGGAATTAAATTGGCCTAATTTTGAGTCAACTTGAAAATCGTAATAATTTTCCAAACGCTCGAGTGAAGACAGAATCACAATGAACGAAACTACAAGTACGTGAAATGAAACAGTAACATCTTCAATTCGACATCGACAACTACCAGTGAAACGAGTAACGTTCTGATCTTTCTCCACGAAGCAAGTCGAAAGCATACATTTGAACTGCTATTGCCTCCTATAACGAAATGTCGTTTTTCTACGAGTATACTTCAAAAAGAGAGAGAGAAAAAAAATAATAATAAACGCAGACAATAAGCAACTGCCAAATCTTCGTAGACAATAATCGAATAATCGAAGACAATAATAGAAGATTTGGCGAGACGATGGCAGAAAGATTAATCAAAGATCAGCACGATCGCTGAAACTTTTAGGTATTTCCTCTGGTTCTTATTCTCCCGTTTTCCCACCGGTTATAAGCGTATAATCCAACGACGAGAAAGTTTTTAGAAACATAGCAATAAAAAATGAAACCAATATTGAAAGTATTATGCCGATTCGTCGAGAGTCAAGAAAGGACGAAGAAGAACGACACGCGCCGACATGGCGCGCGCGTTCTCGAAATAGTACAACCCGATCCTCGATGATGAGCGAAACGTACGGTAAACTAGAACGAATTAATTATCGAAACGTCAATATTTTAACGATGGACTGGCGGGTTCTGGTAATTAATGCACTACTCGTGAACGTTCGAGATACGAGAAAGGCATTAATATTCGTTTATTCGGGTCGCAAGTCGTATCGTAGACGAGATTACGTAACAATAAGCCTTTCGAGTTTAATTGTAACCGCAGATACACGAATCCTAGCAGACGTGTATATGAAACGTATGAAAGTATTAACGTAAGAAAGTGATAAGATGAAAGTATTAGTAACGTTAAGACATAAGGGACAAAAAACAAGAAAAAAAAAAAAGAAGAAGTACTGTAGGGCTCTATTTGTTGGGACCTGATCTCTTCGAGTGAATTCTCATCTCGCGCACCGACAAGAGGATCTTCCATAGAATTGATAACCTCTTCAAGCACACACCTTTCTGTGCGTCGATTCATTTGAAATTCAAACTACACTGACGATTCACTATGAAATTAATAAATTCAAGCACTGTTGAAAGTGAAATACGCCACACGTGAACATGGTGGTACAACTTCGAGTTGAAATATATAATACAAGTTTATAAACGAAGTGATCTATTTGTAATTTCTTCTGAGTGTAGAATGGCATACTTGTTGAATAGATATGCTATTGTATATGATTGATATAGTAACTTGTGCACGATGAAATTCGATTAACCTGTTAACTGTGCAATTAAAAGTTGAGAGGTGAGTAGAATTGTCAAATATAGAGTAAACGCATCTGCGCTATGAAATTGAATTAAATTATAATGATAATTGGTTCTCCTACATTATTTATAATTTGTTATTTTATTAAATAACAAAGCAAGTTGAATCGAATTTAATTTATTATTGAAAAGGGAAACGAGATACATGGGAAAGAGCTCAAAAACTGTTTCTGGTTACAAAAGAGTCCTACTAACAAAAATAATTATCGAGCAATTAAATGCACTTTCTATTCCGAAATGAAACTTGGAAAATTACGCGACGTTCTAAAATGTCTGGAATTCACTTTGAAATTTTAATTTAGACAGCGAATATGTAATATCTCCTCGCGAGTATATTTGTTAAGCACAGTTAACAGTAGGATCGCAATACATATACAATGCGACAGCAGACATCGGCAGTATCATAATTTTCGTTGAAAGTAACCACCGAAAATATGCTCTAGACAATTTCCACAATTTTCATTCAGATGAATAACCAGCGATTTAAACGACGAGAACAAAGGTAACATCGATGTTTGAAGAGGTTAAACAATTTAGCTATCACAAATGTAGAGATTCGTGAATATGTCAATATCGATATGTTACTCGAGGTTTCTTACGAGCATCGACACGTCGAAATGTTTCCCGAATGCGGGGGTGAAACAGGCGGTATATATCGAGATCCTGGAGTTACTTAGAGAACAGTGGTGCCACGGTACATCGAGTTCTACCGTACGCGTTTGATGAAAGTATTATCCATGAAAGTTTCGAACGGTCAGTTCGTGAAATTAGGGACACGTCGCGTTATTATACATTTTCCTAGGTGTTTGTACATCGTATTATCATACATGCATACGTACGTATCCACACGTGGGCATTTACACGAGCACACAATGGGCATTTAGCTGAAAAAGAAAAGAAAAACAAACACACACACACACACACACACACGCATATGTACGTGCAAAAAGAAGGTGTGTATATATATATATATATATATATATATATATATATATTTCGTTACTATAGTCGAACGTTGACGGTGATCTTTTCCCATCGCCGATTTCAGAAAAACAGAATTATATTGTACGCGTTGAGAGGGCGAGACGATATCCGATTTACTTATCGTTATTTCGTGGCCGAATTGTAACGATATAGATGTATATAACATTCGTACGTTCGAGAAATACGGATGATCACGTGATTACGAAACGTCGATCGGTCGTTTGCAAAATTCCAATTAGATGATTTGAACAGTTTGGTGAAAAATGAAGAAAGAAAACGAAGAAGTAAGGGCTGGTCATTGCCATATTGAAATTAGAAAAATTAAAAAAGAAATAGGTAATTATTTGCACGAGGGTATACTTCGCTAATTTCAATGATCTTCACGATCATCCTTTATTCTATATTATCACTGAACCGTGGATATTTATACAAATTTATAGTTTTATGACTGTGGCTGAAGAAATAGAATTTAAATGGAGATTCTAATTATCAAAAATTGATAACAAATACTCTTCGTTTGATATTTTTTTTTTATACATCTTTGCAACACGTTTAAACTTTATGTTAAAATTTCGCGAGTTAATTTTAATTCGAATCTAAGGCAGGCTAAGCCTTGAGATAAATCGAAATCCAAATCTAAAAAAATTATAATGTATTAAAAGTAACCTTTTAAAGTGAAGGTAAAATTAATTTTTATAATATATTTCAAAACCATTGAAATCGACGAGGCGCACTTTTTCCTAAATAATTACCTAAAAATATCGTCTACATTCTATGATATTAAATTTTCTAAATGCAAACATAAATAAATATAAAAGTTTATTCGTTCTTAAAGCAGTCTGTATATTATGTCATAACTCAAATTTTGAACGAATGTTATAACGATCGATCGAAGGTTCGTTGTACACGTCGTGCATCAAATCATAAAATCAATACGTGAAAGTACTATAATATCTACTACTATAATACCTACATATATTATTCGAGCAGCCCTTCTTTTCGTTGCCCGAGGATCCACGAAATTAGTCAATTTGCGCGATATCTTTCTAAAAAAAAAAAAAAGAGAAACGTTATAGATACATAATATAAAATATATACATAAATTTACAAGTATATACATATATATGTGGCCGATATATATATATATATAAAATTCAACGCGCTAAACGAATAAGATTAGATATTATTACAATACATTCTTCTCGGTCGTGTCGTGGTGTAATTAATAATATACATACATATACGCATATACACATAACGTATCGAGTCCATGTCACAGTACATGATACTAACAACAAGCTAATCATTATTGATCTTTTCGTATCGGAAGATTTTGCTTGACATTTGTATGATAATTCCAATTTCTTCTCTTCGTCAGTTTAACTGGAATTTAATTACAAAAATTGGGATACTTGTGACAATAATTTCTGCTACGAAATCTGGACGAGTCAAGTTAACCCATTTGTATCATGAATTAAGCCGTGTATTTTTTTTTTTAAAGAATTTCTCGAGTTTTTCATCTAGAGTTGAAATTTGTATAAAAGTTTTAAATATTAAAGATCGACCGTGGAATACTGATTGCAGCATTTCGGTTGTCTGTATAAAAGTTAAATTGCACGATCGTTGCGGCTTATACGACTGATTGCATTATCAAACCTTCAATTTATCATAGTCTCAATTGAACTAGTTGTTATTCTTTATTGATATTAACTGATTATAACGTAGCATGAGCCATTCACGTATTAATTACCAATATATATATCGCGATTATTCATAAATACACATGTAAAATTCTTACTCTATATAAATACTAATAAATAATAATGTTTCGCTTCACGGCGTACCTAAATGGGTTAACTTGACAAATTTTTCATTCGCTCTTTCACATTTGGCAAAACGACACGCTTCTTAGCGTCCACGCGTTTACATCTAGCTAGACGATCATTTCTTTAATCTTTGAAAACAAGCACGTGAAGAGATTTTTAATAAAAATGAAGCAATGACTCTAATTACTAACATAAATTTCGATACTTACAGACGATGTGTAAATAATACAACGTAACATTAATTGTTAAACTTAATGATTATATTATTACACGTTGATGGTGAAGTTAAGGTACATATTGTTAAACTTAATGAATCTATTATTACACGGTACGTATGTCGTACGTTATACATAATATATATATATATAATTATATATTACTGTATTTATTATATATATACGCATATATGTATATGTATGTATGTATATATCGTTTGAGGGCAACGTGTATGGCGATCGATAATCGAGCGTAATCGCGATAGACGAAATGCTTGCTGAAACGAATCGCAGAGTATTGCATAGTGATTTGAAGGTGTGCTTCGAAGTTATTTATTTTTTAGATGTTTCGTCGTGTCGACAATAATCTGTATCTTGTAATCTCATGCACTTGTTACGGAAACACAGCAAGCCGATAGTTTTATGCGATTTGTTGTTCAGACTTTTCACGGAATAGTAACGTTAACTCTTCGTTTGTTTTCCTGTAGGACAATAATCAAAAGAGATATAATAATTCCGAGACAATAAAAATGATTTTTCTACAAAATTTTAAGGATAAAGATAACCAATATAATTATACTGTATGACGATGAAGATTCTCGAAATAATTTATTAAGCCGTATTTTATTAGTATCTTTAAAAAAGATTGCACTATATAACGAAGTGAATTTTCGTAACACTTTTCGCTTGCCAAAGGAAATTCTATTGACAATAATTATACTATCAAACGATGAAAGTATTTGCTTATGCGCAATTCATTACGAAATGATCTATTAATAATTCATTTTATTAGAATTACTAAAAAAGATTTTATTGAGCAATGAAACGAATCTCGAACAAAATGAGACGAAAGTATTTGCCTATAATTTTCGAAATAATCTACCAAGCCATGTTAGAGTCCTTAGAAAGATTATACTATGATAAAATAAAAATTTACCAACGCTTTTCCTCTTCTAAATAAAATTCTATCGACAATAATGACGACGATTACACGATAACGAATGTATTCGTCTATAAGTTTCCAAACAATTCAGCGAGCCGTGCTAAATTACATAAATTTAGTACCATTTTCTGTCCTCCGAGTGAAACTGTGTCGACAACAATTATTTTTCTATTTCATTATATCGTCGATGTCGATGTACCTTATTTATATACTCATAGACTTTAACGAAGGGTTAACAGTCGTTGCATAAACTTCTTTCATCGATTCGCGTTTTACAATGCGAACAATACTTTTCGATTGATTTGCCCAATTATCGCAGAGGAATGTGTCAGGTTGTTGCGCATGAAATGACCGATTTCGCAAGTATGCGCGTAACACGATTCAAAGCCAGATTCGTAGGTGGCACAAAAGTTAAACGATATTTATTGATTTTTTAAATATTCATTAATACCTTATTACGACATTATTTATTTGTTTATTATATGTTAAGCTAGATTAAGCTAAATAAATAGCTTACACAAGCATTTATTTATTTATTATATATTAAGCGTTTGAAACTCAGCGAGTGCAAATCGACCAAAAGTTATAAACAGAGGGTCGAGAATCGAACCGTTTCATCAGCGACAACCTTTGCATCTTTGCGCGAGAAACACAGAATTTGGTGAAATCCTCTGGAATGGGGGAGGTGGCGTCATTTAGAAACCGCGATTAACGCTTCCTCGTTGAATTGAATTAATGTTCGTACGATTTCGTGTGTACGGTTACGTTGGATTCGTTACGCTGCCGTAATAATTTCTGCCGGCCGTAATATTACCAACGGTAATCACGAATAATAGCAGAGTCACGATTTACTTGCTCGAGAATAATCGGTGTAATTGCGTGAAATTACACGGGGGAGGAACGTGTTCTTTCCGTTGACGTTTCCGTGGCATCGTCTTTGGTCGGCGGTTTTTTTTCTCTTCTTTTTTTTTCTCTCTTTCTTCATTCGGTGAAAAGCCGGAAATCGAAAATGACACTGCGTTCTAACGAAGTGGCCGGCGTGCACGCGATGTTCATCATTCGCCCGATATGCTTGCCACTCGAACACGTCGATTGCCACCGGAACGATTCGTCATTAGCGTTGACAGAAGAAAGTCGCGCGTCCGGTTAGCATCGAGAAAAAAAATAAAAGGAAGAAAGAAAAAAAAAAAAAGAAATGAAATGAAGTTTCGATTGGCGTTTGTCGGTGAAACATTAGCTCGTTAGGTTACATTTTATACATGCACTTTCGCTCGAAAGTCTTGGGATTGATATACTTTACTTTGAATACACGTCGTCGATATTTCTCGATAGTTGACGAAATGTTGTTCTAACTGAATGTTGCATACGTATTTATAACGTGTACGCTTTTCTTCTTCTTTATCGTCTGAGATAAATATACGGCGTTTGTCCCAAGACTTTTTAACGGGAGTTTTATGCATGGTTACGTATGGTGGGGTGGAGTCGAAATAAACTTTCTTCTAAGAAACGGTCAAATCGCTATTTTTTGAACTAATATTTAACCATCGAGGGCGCGAGTAAATATATATATATATATATATATATATATATATATATATATATATAACGAGAAATTTTATTTTCTGAAATGACAGGGGGATTTTATAGGAAAAACAGGAAAGCTCCGAAGCACAGTGAAATGTTGAAATAACGTCAAAATATAAAAGATACGACAGACCAAAATAATCACGACATAATGACATCGTTAATGAGATAAATGACACTGACAAAAAGAATGTACTTTACTGAAACACGAATGAAGATTTTGAAACAACAAGATCAGAAAAAGACAATAAAAGAAAACGATTGTCATTCTGAAATTGAAATTGATGGAATTAAAAAGAGTGTGGTCTGTTGGAACTACGAATCATGTGAAAATTCTCCATTCGAAAAATAATGAAACACTGAAACAATGTGACGACGAAAGGAGTAATTGTTACTACTAAAACTAACAATACTAGAAAGATGAAGAAATAATGATACAATGATAAGAAAATAACGAAAGGAGACAATTGCAATATTATTTGAAACATTCGAACAACAAAACTCAATGAATCAAATCTGAATGAAATTCATAGTAATATGCATATTTATTCTATGAATGAAATTTTCTTCAGATTAATTATATGTTATACAAACATATATATATATATATATATATATTATCATAATGACTCTGCTCTGCCGATCTACAAATAACCATCGTCTTTATTTTTAAAAAGAAAGTCGAAATCGTGGCTCGCATAATTCGGTGCTGCATCAGACATTGTATACGCCATTGTATCGAAGTAGTAACTGGCCTAACTTTTATCCATATTTATCCATTGTCAAATCAAAAAGGTGGGGTTGAAACTCGAGATATACAATTAACTAATAATCACTACGACGATACGTAGGATAAGTTCTAATGCTGTTCGAACAATAATACTGATATATTTATACGAATATATAGCTCCGAATAATAACTTTACGACAATAAAGAGGAGATAAAAGAAAAAAAAAAAAAAAAAAAAGAAATACGGGGTGGGCCGATCGTAGCGTATTAATGCATCGAATCAACGAAGGGAACCAATTGTCTATGAATGAAATTATACATTGTTGAAAATGTCGAATTGCTGCACTTGTTATCGGACACTACGACGATCATTGTCTCTAAAATATTGCACGCGTTTTCTCGGTGCACCCTGTATTGTTTTAAATAACAGTTAGCTCTACATAATGTGTATAATCGAAATTACTGTATCTACGCTGACAATGACCCCTTGTTTTACATCATTTAATCTTGGATAGGATTTGGCTAAAATGTAGGTGCTATTTAATTATATGTAATTGGTATAATAATCTAATTACGACTTAATTACGTCTCATTTAACTATGTTAAAAAAGCAAAGTGATTCGTATTACATCGATGTACCGATGTAAAATGGTTATTTAGTACGAACAAATGAACCCTCTGAGTGTTTAATCTGTGTTAGAGTGTCGTTCGAGCAATTTAAAATATATAAAATAATTATTCACATATTGGAGGTTCAGAAATGATAATATATTGAGACAGATTCGATAAATACCATCAAAAGCTGTATGATTGTAATTCAATGCATTCTTGTATTAATTGTATTAAATTTGTACTCCTCGTTCGGTATTGAGGCTTTTGTACGATAATTTTAACTCGTAGGGTTGATTGTTGCGTATGGTGATTTTTGGAACATTTATGTATTATAAATGAAGTAGCACCCGGCATTGTTTGCACTTACCAGTAAGTAGACTTCATTTTTATCATTCTTCGCTCGTTGGGAAAAAGTATACGAACAACACAGAGAAACGCAATTAAAAAGGGAAAGAAATTAATTAAAGGAGCATAAAAAGTCAGGTGACGTTTCCGAGATGTCATAGCGAGATTTAACGTGATATTCAACGAAATCCATGGTGTTTCAGAGACAAGGGGTCAAACGGCGAATAGGAGGAGATCGAACGTCGCACTTAACTGTGAAAATGATTATATCTCGCCTATGTTTCGCGCACTGACGAATAAGTATGCCAAAGATTTTCAGTTATCGATTATTCGCGAGTAATGAGAAAGATAATTACGTATTACAGTGGCTGCCAAAAGTTTTTCGGCCAGAGGAAAATTCTATTTCAATTTAAATTACACATTAATAAAATCTTTCTCGCAAATATTAATTTTTATGACACTCACTGTATTCTGCAAGATAGAGTACTTGTTACGTTCGCGGGACAGGATTTTGTTTTCAAAGAGAACTCTATGATAGAATGAAATTACGCTTTGGTAGCCTCGTAATATAATTACTACAATGCACAAAAATATTTGTTATTAATTAATGATAAACTATTTTTAATGGTATTAAAATTGTTGTTATTAACGGTAAATATTATACTGTTGAGTTTAATATATATATATATATAAGTTTTTGTGATTGATATGTTTAACACATTCGTATATGTATATTTTAAACAGTACCATTGAATAATATTATTGCAGTTCTAGAGTCTGAGTTTCGACAGAATAATTTGCAAAAGGAACGAAAATAAAAATAGCTTACTCCGAAATGAAGATTTTTCTAATCGAAAGAAGAATACACGTAATCATAATTTAATGACGAATGTGTTAAATGATTTTACAATGGTGGTCTTTAATCAACATTAATCATTAAGTATTATATAATTGTATTTATTGGCTGTTGATCTTTTATTTTTGCCCCAACTGATTTTTAACAATTTTAACATATACTAAAATATTTTCCGAATCCTTTAAGCTACATTGATGCCGACACTTTAGCGATATTCGTAATTATTTCGCCAACAAGATCATTCTTTCACCGATAAAATATGGGAAAGAGCTATTGTACGAATAATTTTTTCTTCCACTTAATTCGAAGAAGCTGCGCTCTAAAAAGAGTGCTGGAATTGCTGGTCGATCCAGAAAAACTTCTCCGAGTGAGAAAAAAATTTCTTCGATAGTTAAGTCGCTGTTCATCAGCAGTTTTAATAGGATAAAATAACGTGCACGTATAACTAACAAAATTAATTGCCAAACTGCGGATTTTTGTGCATCTGCGGAGAATTCAAAGACGCGAAAACACACGACAAGCAAAAATGTATAAACGAATCCAATTATAGTATTTACTAAATGAAATACAATTGTCTATTCGTGTTGCATTGTTTTTTTTTCCAAAGAACAGATTCGCACGAAAAGTCTGCAGTCGATTAATTATTAATTCCATGTTGTAATTTTCACGAGTGTGAAGACGAGAAACTGGTATCACGTAACATGATATATATCGATCATGATTATTCGAGACAATTATTGGTTCTGGCCTTTGTCACTCGCGAAAATCAAAATTCGAGTCACACACTCGACCACAGACACTTGAACCTTTAATCAATCAATTGCTTCGATCGACAACTATTTTCTCCGAGAACGAGATTTAAAGAAACGTAACAGACGCAACAGATTGATTATGAGCGTTCGATGAGCTTGCTGCGCTATTGTGTTCGGGCGTGAAATTTAGAAAATGCTTGAAACGGACATTTATCCATAACATACGAAAGAAAGTATTAACTCATGGTCTACTAATAAGTAAATTGAATTGTAACCATTCGAAATATTTATATATATAAACACACATTACATGTATATACCACGTGTAATGAATTATATGTTCTGTACACATATAATATGTGTCGTTATACACACCTTATATATACACTTTTAGGTATGTAATTCAGATAATGTCGAGCTGTATCGTTCTATCGGTCTTATTTTGCGAGAAATAGAAATTTCACTTCTTCATATATCGGACAATAAACGGAGAAAGCTCGCAATTATAATATGAAAGTTATATTGTAAGGACAATAATTTAGACACATTTTAGAAACGTGTGTGTTAATGCTACGCAGAGTCGAGGTTTCGTCGTGATATTCGCGTATTTTTGACTTTGATGAGCAAAAGATTTCGAGAATATTGTTGTGCAATATTTATGAATAACGCGTTGTCATATGTTGAGAGTAGTATTATTACTATTTAACGTTGCTTCAACAACTCGAGTATTCTGTTGTTTCTTCGAAGCTCTGGTTTTAAAAGGTAAAATTTCCCAAATAAAAATTTCCTTAAATTTTTGTCAAATAACACTGATTTAACAAGACTTATTGAAATTATTTAATATTAATTATTGAAACTGAAATTAGTAATTCAATCTAGAATTAATTCAAAGATGTAGCATCTACAATCATCCAAGATTGCTTCTTAATGTAAAAAATTGAAGCTTTGCAAATTAATTTCATTCACTTTTTCCATTAAAATATTTATTAAGAGGAGCCAGTAAGCACGTGTTTCATGAAGGAATTTTAATCGTGCTGAGGCTTCTTGCGAGTGAACGTGTGAATGCATAAGCTTAATAATACCGTCTAATTACGTCTTATGTCTGAAAAATGTTCCAATTAAACAATCTTTGTGTGTACGTGATTACTTCGTGTCGCATAAAATAATCGATTGCTCTGCAAATTACACGCAATTACGAGCGTATGTTGTCGTAATCTTACAAATAAGGTTGAACGCATCAAAAGCAATTTTTTGTGTTTTCTATCTTAAGTAGCGTTTTCTAACCTACAGACATTCAAAAGTTCTTTTTAATCGTTCACAACAAATGCATTTCCATCATAAAAAATCGACACTGTTGAAGTAAATGCATAGAGTACAATTATCACAGAGCTAAATCCTTATGTTTACAAATTATTGTAAATTAAAATTGAATATTCACTTCGTGAAGAATCAATTCGAGCAGTGTTCTGACATTTTGATTTTTGAATTCTATCATTACATCAACAAACGTGTCTTTTTTTCAATTCGATCTGGATAATCAAAATAATTTCTCAACCCCCTGTAACATCCGTGTATATTGAAAATTTTGCCTCATCTGCTTGTCGCTTCATTTACAATACACCATTACGAAAATAATATTATATACGATAATTATCAGTTTCAAATGTTTAATTGCTACAATAATCAAGAATATATGAAATATCCAAAGTAAAATACTTTTCGTATGTTTCTTCACAATGTTCAGCGAACAGGACAATTTACTCAGTTATGTTGCAGAGGGTCAAGTACCAAAGTATTTTATGTAACAAAAATTGAATTAATTTCAATTCACGTTATAGTTAGTCGTTATTTTAAAAAAAATGTCCGCAATGGTTCGAATGTTTCTTCAAATTTTATATTTCTAATTCTTGCGGAGCTGTAATTGGTGTGACTGCGTATATGTCTCCGTGTGTGCGTGTGTACATATACATACTTATATATATATATACATATATACATATACATATATATATATACATTATACATTATACTATATTATTATATAAATTTCGATCGATCCTAGTGTATCGAACTGACAATATTGAAATTGATCGGACTTATGATTTAACCGACAATAATGTATTTGTTAAGGGCATTCGAGAGCTAGCGTTACGCGCGAGTCAAAAGAATCTTCTACTCTTCCGTGCTGTGCATCAAAGTACACAAGATTTTTAGTGTCAACGATCTACTCACACGCGATTCACGTCCCGCGCTCCAGTGTATCTCCGATCGACGCATTATCGACGAGTGTTGATGGTTGATTTCGATCTCTTGGATAAGGATTAAGATTAATTAATTGTATCGTAAACTTTTGTGAAAATTTGTAAACAGGTTAGAAATCTTGAGAGTTCTGTAAATTTTCTTTTGAAATTTGCTTGATCCTCCTTTCTAAATTATTATTATTATTATACAAAACTGCAAGGGTGAAAGAGGATGGCAAAATTTCTATCCTGAAGTATTGGAAATATTTAATTCTTTTTATCGCTGTTTGTCATCATCTCTGAACTTCATATTATTATTACTTGTTTGGCATTGTCATTCGAAGCAAAGTAGTAACGTTAATATCAATGTTACCGAATTTACCAGATCACAGTTCTCATTGACAATTGTTCCGTTTAATTATTGAAATTTTTCACGATACGCTGTATATATTTAAAATTTTCTACGACAGTCTTAACATTTCTCGTCGATAACGCGTTGCAACGTCGACGCCTGATGTCAGTTTGGATGTCACAAAGTTGGAAGATTACGTAGAAATCAATTGTCGCGTGTATCAGTGTCACGTTTGAAGGGTCAAGGGCCATTTTCAATGATTCCACGATCGTGGCACGCCCTGGTATCAAATTAACAAATAATAAATGGCGAAAGCATCGATTTGCCGCGTGAAACATTCTCTCCTCTGTGTCCATTGACGTTAAAATGTCTCAAAGGTAATCACACGGTTCACAACTCTCTTATAGTGGTTTCATAATTAACAGAGAGATGACATAAAACGGTAATCTTAAATGCTCCGTGGCGGGCAATTTAAAGAAAATCTATTTTGACTGTTTAAAAGTGGAAAAAAAAATAAAATAAATAAAAATAGCGGGCCTGTTCTATTATATACACGTAGCTGCAAGTTAGAGCGAAAACAAAGCAAAAGAAAAAAAAAAAGAAAAAAAACGAAAAAAATAATGAGTCATTGTTACACACGCCGGTAAGGTCTGGTTTGTTAATAATTATTACAACAATAATTATGTAAAATATGTATGTATATTGTAATTTTGAGTGTATTATGTAATTAAAAAAAAAAAAAAAGAAGGACAAGAAATACTGATTATTGACAATAAATTGTAAGCCGAATGTTTTTAAATACTCACAATTTTCTTTCAGATGGTTAAGTATGATAAAGTTTCGTTTCGAAGAGAATGTCGAATGTCAGAAATGCCTGATGCTTATTTTATATACAATTGGACGCATGCGATTATTATTAGTATACAACAAGCATTTTATTTTTTAACGAAGCATCTCTCTATCAGATTATAATTTATTTCATCATCTTAAAGACAAACTTTTGTGGTTACAGAGTACGCTTGAACTCAATTAAATACTAAATGCTGTAACAGACACAATAGCGTGCAAATATACTTTTTGTAATCACTGTAGTTTGTTTTTGGAATTATATATATATATATATATATATATATATATATATATATATATATATATATATATATCTATTTGTCTAATCTTCGAAATATTTTAACACGTTGCAGCTGGAACAAATAATTTTATATCATCACATAGAACATTTTATGTCTATATTGTTAGCATGAAACGATTATCTTTTTGTGTCTTGAAGTTGAAGAAATTCAATCGCAAGTAACTTTATACGACGAGTTTTTCAACGATAATGTCTTACTAAAATTTATTCTTCTCTGCAAGAAAAGTCTTTCGTATCTTCTGCTCGCCTGCGAGTTCGTTCATTTTCCATTCGTCAGAGCCTCGATACGTCGTACTTTCCCGCGAGGATTTCAACCGGTCGTCGCAACAGACATAATTAAACATCGTCGAAACGAACGGGCTGAATGTAATAAAGCACTTTCCCGGAAGTCGAGGCTCGCCTCGCTACATCCGCCAAAGATGCAACACACCATGGGCGGTACCTGTCGATTCATCGACATATTCTGCCTAATAATCCACCCGAACGCAACGAGGCACATTTCGCGAATGCAACGTGCGTTAAAAACGTGGAGAGAGAGAGAGAGAGAGAGAGAAGCTATGGAACGCTTGGTGGCAGCCGTGTGACTTTCTAAAGTCCCCTCCGGGCTCCTCTCTGTTATCCCTATCCGTTTGTATGTCTTTTGCATGTTGCAATCGGCCGGGAGAAGCGGCGGGAAGCACTTTTACTGATTTTTCACCACCGCGTGTCTGAATGTTATATCACAAACCACGGGAGCGCGGGAGATGGCGGTCAGTGTCGTGAGCTATCTCGTGTTCGTCTTCTGTGCCGTGCTGCAGTATCGTAAGTAGCGTGTCGTTTTCGATTTTTCCCCGCGTGCAGAGACGTTGACTTCGACTCGAGTTCGAAAGTCGCAAGTTGAAAATTGAGTGTCACTCGTCGTCAAATTGCCTGTCTTCCAACGGAGGTTGCACAGTTTTTTTTCGGCACGTGACTTTGAAAGTGCACACGAGTAAGAATGAGATACTCCGGTGAATGGAATTTGAGCGTTGGTTTGGCAGTGTTGTTTTGTGTTTGAGCTTGGTTCAAAACAGTTCGCAGACGTTCGAATGAGAGACATGCTCCACCTTGTGCAAAAAATGGCAAAGTTAGAAAAATCATTTTTCTCGAACGTAACGTCGAACTTCGACGTTATTTGTTTTATAATTATTTTATATTGATTAACAACGCAATCCAAAGTCATTCGCTTTCGTTTCTTATTTCATTTCAATACACGTCTCATCTTTGTCAACATTTTCGTAATCGATTTTTTTTGAGTTGTGCCATTTCCTTCGCAAATTGGTGAAATACTAGCTCGTGGATTGTTTCCCAGAGGCTATACTCTGTTTAAATTTATTTCACGTATCCTTGTCACTTACGCGTGCTGACGATTGCGGATTTTCAAATATTCTATATATTTGTGGACAACTGTCTGTTAATCCACATTAAGCAAATAATTCGAATTTTGATGTAGTAATGGGGCAATTTTTTTTTTTTTAGAAAAGTAGCTTTATGGGAGAATTGGAAATTAAAGAGATACATAAACCTATTCGTTACGTTTCTTGGAGAATTTTGCAATAATGTCAATGATCAACAACGATTGCCCAAGCTACACCAATCATTCCGCAACGCTCGGTAATTTACACGTCGACAAGTAGCTCGCGTATCAAAGATCACTTTTTGTAGCAAATTCTAATCGGAATTATGTTAATGACATTTCATTCTTCGTCCGTATCTCTAAGTCACCTCTCTTGCGTTGCTTACTGTCGCAAGAACATGATGGTAAAAATAGCTATGGTAAAAAGAACTGTAAAAAAATTAATTGGAACAGTATATCGAAACTAATCGATCCTCACCTGGTTTTCTACGCTCGTGGGAACGGTCGAGTAGTTTTCAGCGCGAGCACCGCGATTGAATTGGACGACAGGCAATTGAACAGTTTAACCAGGCTGTTTGAGAAACTAATTCATGTGAAACCGGGTAGATTAATCAGGTATGATCGGTAATGCGTGTTGTTCTCGTCTCTAGATGATGTGAACGCGGAGACAAAAACGTTCAAGGATCTATTTAACAGTACGTCCTGTGCAAAACCACCCTACGAATGTCCACACCCGCAAATTGAATTTTATTTGTACACGAGGTAAGACTATCGCTGAAAATTAATTTCATTGATCAACTATTTTTTAACAGTCTGTTGAAAATTCGTAACATCCTACGTAATTATCACAGCCATTCGACTTCAAAAAATTCGAGACGAAGAGATTGTAACTTTCTAATATCTCTCGTGTAGAGAGAGAGAGAGAGAGAGGGGGGGGAGAAAAAAAAATCATGTTTCACGAAATGTTGAACGTTCTGACTTTCGGGTGAAATCTCCCCATTTACTTTTGCGTCAGCTGAGCGCGAGTCACTTTCCTTCGAGAATGTTCGAGAATGTTCACCTCGAACTTGCGAAGCCGCGTGGCCGTAAGGAAGAACGTCGACACAAGACTCTCGATTTCAAGATCATGATCAGTTTCAGTCTCACACTGAAAGCGTGGCCTCGTTTCAAAGTTTACCTTTCTCCGGCAGCTAGAAGCGCCTTGGCCACTTCTGTCTCAAGTACTTTTACTCGCAGTCGCGTTTCTTCTTTTTCGCGGCGTCGAGCCGGCGTTACTTGTTTCTGCGCGGTCACCATCTCGTTTGAAGATCACATACGTTGATTTATGTTGGCATGTACTTCGTTCGATGATCGTCCACTTCTTTACATTGATTTCTAATCATACGGTTAATTTTGAACTTGATTCATTTTTTTAAAAGTAATAACAAATTTTTAAAAGTAATAAGTTTAAGCGTACCATTATATTTGCTTTATTTCAAAAGCAATTTGTATGGTGTATTTTCTTTTTTTTTAAATCGAAGTTACTCATTTCCTTTTCAAGTATACCATTAGATCTGCTTCATTTCTACCCTAGTTTATGTCAGTTCCCTCGGTTTCTGTCATGGTTCATTTTTTCCCTTTCCATTCTTTTTCGATGTATTTTTTTTTCATTTTCTAATAAACGATTGTAACACCTAGAAATTGAAATCCATTTCTCTGCAAAATAATCCATAATATACGACTCTCGTTAATATTCTGACACTAAATAAATCAAACTGTTATAATTTCGTAAAAGAAAGAAAATCCTACTATCGATCCTCGAAGCCTCTACTTCCAAAATGTATGATTCATTTTATTCCACGATGTTCTCGAAGGCACTTTTCTTTTCAAAAATAAATTATAAATTGTCATAACGTGCAAACACACTGGAAAAGTTTTTTTTCACGACTGAGCCTATGACGAATTTGAATAGTAATTTATTTAACTTCATTTGGTAATTAAATCGGATAAAAAATTACAATTAAAATCTAACGCTCAATCAAATTTAGTACTCAACGCTTTTTAAATTCAGGAACGGATTTTCACTCTTTTTATTCATTGCATTTATTCAGTGCACTTCCTCATTTCCTTAAAAAGATCGTTTAACGTTCTCCAACACTTTCATTTAATTGTTTCGCAGAGAAACGCAGAAGAAGCCTTTACGCATTGACGTACGAAGGTTCGAGTCGCTTCAGCACTCCAAATTTAATAGGTCACATCCCACGAAAATCATTATCCACGGTTTTGGAGGAGGGAGGAATTTAATACCTAGTCCGGATATTCGAAAAGGTAATTTTTACGGAATTGTACACTAAAGTAGTTTTCTTGAAATTCTGTTAAATGTTTGAAGAATCGTACAACCGTGTCTAATAACGATTCAAAAAAAAAAAAATATATATATATATATTTTTTTTTGCTCAAATTCTTATTTAAAAACCTTGTAACGTGTTAAACGGCTTATTGGAATACTAAATTTCACAGGAAAGTGACCAGTTTCGTTGACGAGAGATTTATCGTCGTGTGAAAGTTTATATCGCATTCCTCAACTGTTCGAAATGTTGTAAAATTTTATTTGACGCGAAGAAAATACCGAGTCAGAATCAGTTAACTTTCGATCACACCATTCGAATGATTAGCTGGGACATCTTAAACGTTGCGACTATTTTGTTTAACTCTCTCATATCGAAAGCGAAAGAAATTTCCGACATGGTCGCGTTCGATTTACAATTTCTCTTACGATGCTCGTTGTATTTACTTTCATCCATGAATATAAATTCGAAACATTCGAAGCGTAGGTTCGTGTAACATTTCCGTGACATTTAAACAATCCTGAAACAACGAGTTCAGTGGTGGTAACTGTGCTCGGATATCGTACCAAAAAAAAAAAAAAAAAAAGTGAAAAGTGAATACATCGCGAATAATTAACTTTTAACTCATTAAATATACTTACTCGTCGAACTGCCTGTTAGATCGTGCATTTTAGATTCGTACAAGTTAACGTGGGCTGCATAGCGCACGATGCGATGGTCTCGATGTATGAAACTTTCGATTTCAGCGTATTTCACGCGAGGCGATTACAATATTATAATCGTCGATTACGGTTCGTTGGTACGCGAGCCTTGTCTGTCGCAAATACAATGGGGTCCAGATTTCTGTTCACGATGTATTGCTCAATTGGTAAGGTACTTGAGGGATCATCCTCGGGGAACGAGGGTGGAGAATATACACGTGCTTGGGTACAGCGTTGGCGCGCATATAGCTGGCCTGATTGCGAATTATTTGCCCGATGACAAGCTTGGAAGGATTACAGGTAATGCACGTAATTCTATTGTTCGATCGTCAACTATTGTCAGACTGTTTTTGTGTGA
Source organism: Tetragonisca angustula (assembly GCA_036937485.2). Lineage (NCBI taxonomy): Eukaryota > Metazoa > Arthropoda > Insecta > Hymenoptera > Apidae > Tetragonisca > Tetragonisca angustula. The sequence continues at coordinate 754,665 of JAWNGG020000021.1, forward strand.
GGCTACTTCCAATTTCATTTTAATACTCTCTGCTTTCATTCTCTCTTGCATTGTTTAATACTTTTATTTTACATCGTGTTCTATTTCAACATTTTTATTTTATATCGTTGTATGTTGTATTTCATACATTTGTATTTGTATTTTGATATGAATCATTTACTGATTATCTCTAACTACGTTTGCATTGAAATGCAAAATAATATATTACAACTGTATTGAAATTAATATTAAAATAAAAAATTATTTCTATTGTTATAAAATAACATTTTGTTGGAATTCTTGAAATTCTTTATTAATAACGTATGAATTTGATTTGATCTAACAAGAACGAAACGAAATAGATAGCGATAGATACGCAGAGGATGAAATTGACGCAAACGACGATTAGCCAAGTAACACAGACTTAATGCTTCACTTCGAACGAACCAGCACTTTTCCCTAATTTGACTCAACATCTGACCAAACCTCTTTTTACGAGCTTGCTCAATTATTTAATGACAACCTTCCAAAAATGGTGGGCAAGGTTCGTCGATTTACCATAAAAGTCCCTCCCCTGTTTGACTCGTGAATTTCCATGTTGGTGACGTGGCAGGACTGGATCCAACGATATTTTTCTACATGAATGGAAACCGGTCGATGGATTTAGACGAAACGGACGCGCATTTCGTCGATGTGATCCACACTGGTGCCGGGATCTTGGGCCAATGGGGACCGACTGGGCACGCGGATTTCTACGTGAACGGAGGATCCAGCCAGCCCGGATGCGCGACAGCTTCCTTGCTCCGTAAGTAGGATCTTCTCACTCTCACTTTTCGATATTAATCGAGAGAAATTCAAATCTTGCTTTATTTATCATACCGCCGTCCGATCGATGTCGCGTGACGTTTTACGAAGCACTTAACGAGGCGTTGTCGCGAGGAAAGTAAATCGAGGAGAAACGATCTTGTCGGGCAGAAACCAGAAAGTTTCGTGTGTTTTACTTGTTTAGTTCTCTCGGTAGTGTGTAATCACATAGGTTTATTTATTTATTTATTTATTTTTTTTTGTGAAATTAGTAGTCATTACGGTGAAAGGAATTTTGTCGAACGTGATACTTTGTGGAAAATGCTAATTTATTTATTGCATCTTCGTGTGTGACATCTGTCAGACACTTACTTTCCGAGTACGATACAAACTGCTTAGTTATCGGATATTTTCAAAATTTGTATTCGCGCACAATGTATCTTGCGTCGTTCCACTTGTACAAAAAGAACGACAGTAATTTGTAAGAGAAACAGTGTTCTTCTCGAGCGTTAGCTGCTGGTCAGAGGAAAAGTGTGTTAGTCAAAGAGAGATTAAGCGCAAGTTTGTTGGAGTTTTGTCAAACAGTGAACTCTTCACCCTGAGAGGATGCCATTGACGTTGTTGAATTTCGCACGGACATAACCTCCAGTTCCAAAAATAGTCCCCCCAACTGTCGCCATAAATCCAAGTTTCCCAACAGGGCAAGTTGTTGTGAAAGAAAGACTTGGGTTTGGATTTGAATTGGTCTTCCCTCTGGTTACCTTATCGTCGCACCGGACGGATGGGTCGACCGTGAATGAAATCAGTGGTACATTTGGTCCGCAGAGACGCTGTCGTGCGATCACACAAAAGTGACACCCTATTACATAGAGTCAATCACGACGAAAGTAGGATTCTGGGCAGCTCCGTGTGGAAATCTTTTCTCCTACCTGATCGGCTGGTGCAATCCGAAACTCGAGGAGTACATACTCATGGGAGAAGACGCCCCACACACGTGAGTAGAATTTCATTTGTTCGACAAAACAAATATCCCGTTTTGAACGCAGTTGGCAAAACAAGCGAAATTCCAGTAGTAAATTTTATAAATTATGTACGCGTGCGCACAGACTGGTTCTACATAATTGTGCGTGTATCACGTACGCGGGCTAGTTGTACGATCAACCGACTGCGGACCATAACGAGTGACCGAACCGTGCACGATAATTCGTCGCTTTCTGTTCGAACTCGTCGGTATGACAATCCACTGGAGAAGCGATAAATTCATCATATGTTTCGCCTGGTTTTGTTTCACTTAGATGTACTTAAAACTGAGAGAGTATCACATAATTTTGGAACAAAAAGTTCTCGACGTGGCACGTCATTCCAGCGCAGGTGGTTAAAAACTTATGACAGGGAATTATTGATCGTCGAGTACAAAGATCTAGCAGAAAGTCACGCAATTCTACGGGAAATTAGAAAGAATAGAAGAAACTGAAAAAAAAAACAGAGAAATGAATATCTACTTGAATGTACGAGAAATAACACGAAGACATATGACGAAAGGTGAATCTAAAGATCTGAAGGAAACGAATATCATGTTTTGCTTGAACTGTTGCAGAGCACGAGGCATCTATTATCTCTCAACAAACGGAAACAAACCATACGCCCGCGGCCTTCCCGTAAAAAACCAACGAACGACAAATCGGAAACGATCGTCCTCCCGCCAGTATTAAGCTTATTGAAGCAACTGATCAACATAATTATAGAATAACTTTCTGTATACGTGGTCGTCGATTGTATGCGTTGTACGTTTGTGTTGTGTTTGGCTCTGTTGTTTCCTTGTACATTTTTCTCGTTTAATTAGTTTTTTCTTTTTTTTTTCTCTCTTTTTTACGTAATAAACTATTTTGCCACGCAACCGTCTATCTTCCATTAACTTCCATACAGTCACCGTAATTTGCTGATTAACGTACTTGTACCGCAGATGCTATCATTACGGCGTTTCAAGAACTTTCACTCTTCCCGATTCCAGCAATTCTACAAAATCGCCGGGCGTTCCGTGACCACGCGATTCTCCGTTCTTGTTGTTATAATGCTACCAATTACCCGTTATCAACCTGTGAGCCCACTTTTCCTCGTTACAGCTCGTTGTTTCGTTAACTATAATAGACGTGGAGATAAATTGTAATCAACGTGCGAAATTGGCGAAATCATATCGCCCCTTCCAGCGGTATTCCAATTAAGATGAAATTTGCCGAGTGACTCTTGATCGCGTCAATTCATTTTCGAATTGTATCAGTCGCACGAGGAAAACGGGAAGGGAATTCACCTTTCGAGAGAATCGAAATAATCGCCAGGATTGGTGATTAACTGACACAACTTTACGTTACAATTGAGAAATGGAAATGAAAAGAGAAAGCGAGTGTCGAATTAAATTTTATGTAAATCTAAATTTAAATAAATGTTAATTTTAGACAAACTTAAATATCAATTTAAATTTTATGTAAATTTAAATTAAGTTTCCACAGGTCACAGATAAAAAAGAGATTCCTCTGAAAATACGTGCGCATTCGAGATACTCCTCACTCGGGAGAAATGAAGAGAAACAAACAAGACCATTGCGAGTTTTTATGTTAACAACAATATTTATTACATAATAATTACGATATAATAATAACTTCTATGGATTTACAGTACACTGCCGCGCTAAACCTTATAATTACGTATAATATGCAATGGAATGATTACAAGTTGTTAATACATCCACGTTTCAAGCTTTGGAGGCATTCAGGGCTTCGTTTGTTTTTTGTTTTTTTTTTTTTCTGCTTTTTGTTTTTTTCAGATTGGCTCGAATGCGATGTAAAGGGAACTAAGTCCCTTCGTCTACTCCACATTTCGCTCTCTCTCTCTCTCTCTCTCTCTCTTTCGTTCTCTCGACAGGAACGATGCTCGGGTTTGATCGAGAGTAAAATATCGAACACGATCTATTGTCGATATTAATTCGTTCTCGCGGGCATCGTCCCGAAACGTAGGACTTCAAACTTCATGTATACATATATATATATATTTTTTTTTCTTTTATATATATAGATCTTTATCTGTATTAGATCAATAGAGTTAAGAATAAATTCTCTACATTTTACGATGGACAACGTAGAATCTACGATAAAAAATGGACAGCTTCGGTTGTTCGATGGAGAAATGACAAACGGAAATCAATCACTATCGCGGGAGTTCAGTATCTTCGCGGGAGCCAGAACGATGCTTCAACAACTGCAACGAGCTGTGCGTTTTTCACGTATATTTCCTACATGTTTCTCTCGCTTTCTACATTTCTTACCTTTTATTTTTTCTCTTTTTGTTTCCTTTTTCATTTTCTGCGTGTATTAGTACTAGTTGCTCTTAGCGTGTCGACCGTGTTCAAGTGTTAGTGTACGCCTTTTTATTTTTTTCATCGTTGTTGAGATTGATTGGTACGTTCCGTTTATTGTTTATCGTTAAAAGTTCTCATTCGCAGTTTCACCACCTCCTCCTCCTCTCCTTCTTCCTCTTTTTTTCTTCTCCGTTTTTATTTTATGTTCTTTTGGACCCTTTCACGACGGTAAAACGTCGATGTGAGAATTTTTTCGTCATCCAAATTGCCGGGTTCCGTATGCCGCGCATTTAGCAGGGAGGCGATTCGCACGCGACTATGAATACAATCGTACAGCGTGTTTCACTTACAAGTTACAAAGTCTCTTTCGCGATTCCTCCGCGCCGTTTAAACGCATTTTCTCTGTCCGTATCCCTTTCTCTATTCCTCGTGACGTCTCATCCGTTCGAAACGCGAGTATTGTTACAGCTATCACGAGATGAACCTCGAATCTCGAACGCGTGACAGTAAATAGTCGAATGAATGATTCTTCGTTGATGTCGACCGGTATATTGTTGAATGAAAAAACATTACGAATATATGTATATATAGAGAGTGTAATCCTTTTCGCTATCTCTAAAGTATAATTCTCTAACTGCTACCGAGTATGTCTTTTTGAAAATCTTTCCGAAAAGGATCCGAGGAAACTCACTGCGTCGTCGTTACTAAATAAACCTAACTTTTCCCTTTGTTCCTTTTTCTCTCTTCTCTCTTTCCTTCTTTTATTAATTTTTCAGTGACGAATCACGGTGAAAGGGACTCGTGCCTTGTTCGAAAAGGAATTTGAAAATCTCGAAGGAATTGTGTGTACTCTCTCTCTCTCTCTCTCTCTCTCTCTTTTGGTCTCTTTCAATTCTACCCGTGGCTATTCGTTAATTCTGCTGTGGGCATCGTTCTATTCGCGAAGAAATACAATGCAAAAAAAAAAAAAAAGTAAAACCAGTAACTTTACTAGAAGGCTAAATTAAGGCTTTACAAAGATTCATTGTATTTTCTCTTTCTCCTCTCTCCCTCTTTCTCTCTCTCTCTCTTTATTTACATCATTGTTCTTTTTCGTGCGCCACGTGCTGCCCGATTTTCCACCGACGTACATCACATCGATTGGACAATCTTCATGTACTGCTGACGATCTACGATTATGCGACACGTGATTTCCGATGATCATTGATGATTGGTGCTACGTTTACACTCGTGAAATAAAATATACACCTCGTCACATTGCGATACGTGGACATTGAAGATGTAAAGGGATCAAGATAATTACGAAATAAAATACAAACGAACGAGTTCGTTTCCAACGAATGGCACAGAAAGACTGAGGAGTGAACGATACACGTAATCGATAAGAAACGGATTGATCAGTTGCTGAACTTTGAGTGTACCGTTTTATGATTACTACGTCACGTAGTCATACATTTCGTAAAAAAAGCACAGGCATCGAGGTCTTAGGCACATGTATTGATTCGCTCGCGCGTTTTCGCCAAATGCTTTCGAGCGTGCTTCAATTGGCAAGCGCAGTGTTGAATTTCGTCATACTGTCTGAGAAATTAATCCAATTAACTTCCTTTCGGTGAAAATATCTTTCGTCGCTGCTCGACTGGCAATGAAAAGAAGAAAAAAAAAAAGAAAAATTTGATCCGGAGAGACGTACGAAAGAATCGTTGGATCACGCAAAAGAAGCTAATCGAAGAATCAGCACGAAAGAATTTCAGAGTTTCAACTTCTCGTTAACGTGCACAATCATGAGCCTGCTCACATCGATTGCCACTTCTCATCGATTCGAATGTTTCTCGTCGTGTATATATTTTTCTCTACGTGTATCGTCGCACGTTCACGCGGATCTACCTCGACTAAATCACTAAACGCGTTCCGTGTTTAAATTCCATTTTAAATTAATAATACCTATTAGTATCGATGGTGATATCATCACGATCGAACGTTATACTTCGACGTTTCTCCCATTTCCCTATTTTCAACGTCACGTCGAGAACGACGACATCGATCGACTGTCACACGTCGGTGGCGCGGCACACGGAAGTCATTTCGAAAGCAATGAAAGGCACGTTATTTCGACGTTACGTGGACACGATTGGTAACAAGCATGGATAATAGTCATAAAACGGTACGGCACTTCCGTCTCGGAAGATGATTGCGGCAAGTTTGCATTGTCGGTCGAGCGCGCGTTATCCGCGAATTTTGTCATACGTAGCTCTCCACCGACTCGACAATAATAAAAGCATCACGTAAATTTCACTCGATGTAGATCGTAATTTTGACGGAGGAAACACGATCGGATGAGCTCCGATGAACACGTTTGTTAAAAAAAGGGAGACAAATTTTTACGTAAAGAAAAAAAAAAAAAAAAAGAATCGTGAGTTGACGTTCTCTTTCTTTACGTCGCGCACTGGTCCACTGGATGATCGAATAAAGAGATGCTCGAAGAACTTCGAAGAAGTGAGTGAAAAAGTAGCGATGTATTTCGACGAACTTATGATCTCAGCCACGTTGTTGGCGGAATTTCTCGATTGAAACGCGTGAGATACCTCGAACGAAAATAAAGAATGAAAGGTTTGTTCCTCGTACGAACTAGCGCTCGCCGTAGTTTGTCGATCGATGCCAGGCTCGCGGCGTTCTTCTCTTAATCTCCCTTGTCAAAGTTCCCTCTTTTTTTTTTTTTGTAGTAGAATGCTGCAACGATTCGAACATGCTATCGACATATTGATCGTTCGTGATAATTGGTCCTGAACAAATGATAGAACCAAGCGACTGGTTAAGTGAACATTCGCGATAAGAATATCCTGGCTTCGATCCCAGAGAGAGAGACACTCCGAGCCCAGGATCCGCGAGAGAACTGAAAAATGACATACCTAAGAGTCTGCGCTCCCTACGTTAAGACTACACTTATACACACACACACACACACAGACACACGGACACACCTCTACTCTACGCACTCTATGTTACTCGCTATGTGACCGACATTTGTGTATATGTGTATATCGACGACTGATTTCCTATAGTGACGCCGACCTGGGTACCACTTTGCCGACCGGAAACGCTGCAGTGCCACGAACTATCGAACTATCAGGCAAACGATCGAAATCGCTATCACGCGATCCTGTGAACTATCTAGCTAGAGTGCGATATTTCTTTTTTCTTTCGGGGGTTTCACTGTACTTTTCATTATCAGGCGTAGTATGATTGAACGTATGACACTTTCGTCGCGTTTGAAGAACCAATTATTTAATAATATATATATATAAATGATTTAATAATGCATATTAATATAATTTATATATTATTAATAACATATATATATAAATTATATTAATATATATTATTAATAATTCGTTTCAGAACGAAATCACAACGCATGATATATTTGTCGAATATTAACCTGATCGGCAAAGGTGTACGTCGTTATGGAATGGCATAACTTTTGCTTTCTGGACTCTAGATATTACTCTGATTCTGGCATTCTTCCTTCGTCCCTTCGACGACGACCCCCAGAAATAGCGAAATGAATCGTAAACGAAACAGCATATTGTCGATCCTTCTCGTTAACAAGTTACGTTTAACAACGTCGCACTGAACGTTCGCGTTCGATTGAAATTAATCGTCGTACGGTTGAAACGACCATCGCGACTACAAAAGTAAAATCGTCGAGTTTCTTTTTCTCTCCGCAAGTAGCGTGCGCGATCAAACGAAACACGAGCTCGAGATGGGATCGCACCCTTAATAAACGAATTCACGCGTTTCTCGCACGGACAATTCAGCGAACTGAAGGGAAGTACGATTTGTTCGTGGATTCGAACATTCAGTGCACGCTGTTTCTTCTTGATATTCGCTCGAAATGCAACGCGGTTCGTCCTCGATCTTGAATGGGACAATGCTCCAGCGTTAAATTCCAAGCACCTCGACTCTCACGCTACGATTGGACGTAATCGAATGATTCGTACTTTCGCGCTATAGTTTGCGATGACACGGTGACTGACAAATAGCAGGTAAACGTATTCAGTGGAAATAGCTGTAGAAGTTTTCGGAACGTGTCCCTCGTTCGACATTTTTATCTTCTGTTCTTCTCTTTTTTTCTCTTCCGTTTCTTTGTACGCGTTCCATTCGAAACTCGAACAGGCGTGACGTACGCAGGATTTCGCATAACGATCATTCGAATCACAATCCACGGCCTACACCATACTCCTCTCCTTTTTTCCTTTTTCTTTTTTTTGTTCTTTTTTTTTTCATACGTGTATAGTTAACATTATCACTAATGTCGTTATTAGTAATGATATCGTTACATGATTATTACAACTCGATTGCGTGCAAATATCTTCTTTGTATATATATATATATATATATATATATATATTTTTTTTTTTTTCTGTTTATTCCGTTTGTTGTCGTTAGACGCGAAACGTAGAGTACACGTGCTACTCGCCGAACGAACGTGAAACAAAAAGTAATATCGAGAAATGAAAGAAACGACGTCTAGTTGCTATCGATGCGATTAACCTGTAATGGACTTACAATATGATTATCAAATATTAGAGTCTCTGAAATGTTCACGACGTGATATTTACAAAGTTTCCCATGCGTTTTCGGCGATGTGTGGGTGGTGAAAGGGGGAGATAAGAACAACTCGAGAAAGCGTTAAGGCCCGTATACACTTGGATATCATTCCTGTTTTTTTTTCTTTTTTTTCGTTTTTCTTTTCTTTTTCTCATCGTTCCATCCGCTATATGTCACAAACTATACGTATCGGTGTAGCTGTCGATTTAGACTGACGGAAACGAAATTATCGTCACTCGGGTTTTCTTCAATCTGTTTCATCCTCGTTCGTAAAATACATTTCACCGGATCTGTCGACTCGTTTCTCTATCTTTCTCTTTTCTCTTCCTTCTCTTCCGCTTCTCTTTCTTCTTTCGTTCAGTCGAATTCGAAGCTTCAAGGTCAACGATGCAATAAAATATATGAATTTCTCTCTATAGCAGTCAAACTCAGTTAATACTGTATAAAGTCAGTTTCCTCTTCTAACAATTGAGTTTATCTTTTCTCGAAGGATACATATAAGTATATAATATATATATATATATTTATAATAATAATAATAATAATAATAATAATGATAATAATAATAGTTAGTAGTAGTAGTGGTAGTAGTAATAATAATAATGCTTTGTAGATCTCGGGACGTCCTCGTAATTACTTCGATCAACTTTGGTTTGAAACGCATTATACAGATACCTAGTGCTTCTCTCTTCGAATCGTATTTCTCGTCCTTCTCGATTTCTCTTCTTTCTTTCTTTCCTTTCTTCCTTCTCTCCTTTCTTTCCCTCCGATTCTCAAGACACACAGAGAATCACCGTGGACTCGTCACTACTCCTGTCGTTTGCTTTTTCACTCTTACGTTCATTGTCCGAGAGTTTTCAGTTTAACGCAAGTGATACAATCGGTAGGCCCGTTACATTTTGAAAAAACGATAACAGTATCTGCATATATAACACGTGGTAAATATATATATATATATATAATATGTATATATACCAATATGTTTACAGTTTCACAGTACACTTCGGAACGAAAATGCGGAATCGGGGGTGAGGGGGTGGGTGGGAGGGATCGATTGGCGAAATACTTATGTGCCATTTTGTTTTTCGCAGTTTTCAGCTTCAAGAGCTTAACGATCGAAACGACCCTAACAGTCACTCGCGAACCAGTTGCCATCCGCAGCCATCGATTATAACACTTTTCTGTCTGTGTTCTCGAAACAAACAAAATCGTGAAACGATATCGCAATAGCACGAACATTATAATCGAAGGGTGCTGTTATAACAAAAACTAGCCGTGGCACGTTGCCCGCGAGTGAGACTGCTGGTTTCTCTTGCTTGCGTTTGGAAGAAACTTTTGAATTTCCCGCCAGTCTGTCCGTCGTTCGTTTCGATCGGTTAAGGTCCCCTGTACAGGTAGCGCATAATCTAACGTCGAGGATATCGCGATCGAGAGCATTGCATTTGTTCTTTCTTTTCTTTTCTATTTTTTTTTTTTTTCTGCAGGGAAATAATTCAATCATAGCCTCTACAATTACCTTTCCTACGTAGTTCAAGGCGAAACGAATATATGCTTGTCATTCGTAGAGACGAGCAAATGTGATTCAGGAAAACGAAATTTCTGCTTTCTTTCCTTTTTCTCTGCGCAATTTTTTCTTTTACACGGACACGATGTACATCGTTCTGCATGTACGAGATATGGCATTTTTTGCTTTCAAATGAAATTGTACTCGCGCAATTCGGAGATACACTTTACACCGTACACGCTTATTATCGTTCGTATGTATGTATGTGTATATATATATATATTTCCTGTATACTATATACATAGAATATATAGCATGCAATTATATATTTATATATAATATATAATATCTAATAAGACTAACAGCGTTCAATATCTCGTATAAACGTGTTTTCAATTCAAATCGACGAGAAAAAGAAAAATTCATCGTTGCAGACTGTGTCGATCGGAGCTCGGTTCAGTGGAAGTCAAGAGCGCTGGTGTTTTCGCAAAAAGAAAGAAAAAAAGGGCGTTCAATGCCTCGTCTCGAGATACCTCGAAGAGGACGCGTTTACTTGAAGTCGTTCAATTGTTACATCTACAGAAAAAGGGTTATGGTAGATAATACGTATATACAAGACGCTACACTCCATGAGAACATATTATCATTTAATACTAAAACCTTTTCTGGTGGTATTTTATTGTTGTTTAATTTTTAATAATAGATTATTAATATCTACTAAAGTATTTCTTTATATTTGTTTCTTATATTCTCTCTCTGCATTTTATTCTCTCACATTCTCTCCCACACTTTCGCTCTGTCTTTCTCTCCCTCTCTTTCTCTCACATCTACATTTCACTTTTACTCTCGTGCACGATTATTTCTCATCGAATAAAAATCGATCGATTACATCGGGGGAGATCGTTGCATCCCACTTATTCTGTTTTCAATTTGCTTTTCTTCTCGCACGTTCATTCGCTTCTCTCTCTCTCTCTCTCTCTCTCTCATTTTTATTTCTTTCTTCTTTCTGCTCGGATAAATCCTGCATTCTCGTTACATCTATATATGTATATATATATTTATGTATGTATATGTATATAATATACATATACATACGTGCATATATATATATATATATATATATATATATATAAAACTCTATCTATAGAGTTTTTCAGGTGGGGAGAAAGGGGGCGCGAAAGCGAACGAAATGGAACGAAACGAAAAAAGATAATGCTTTCTGTACATTTGTCGCAACTGCTTAGAACCATTTGGTGTGCATTACCTTTATGCTGGACATCCCTCAACGATCAGTTTAGTCCTTCTTGTCGCCGTCTTCGGGATCCTTAAGCGTGTGCCATTGAGCGATAGGACGTCTCGGGGATGCCAACATGTCGGACCAGTGTCTCAATTCTGTTCCACTCGCGTTGTACCCCAAGACGACCTTCCCAATGGGTTCTGACGTGCCGATACGATCGTAGTCGACTACCGTGACAACCAATTGCACTTTCTAAACGTGAAATCACGCGTTAGTGCATTAGTCTTCTCACGTGGCGATAGGATTTATTTCTCTGGCCACGACCTCCGAATCGTAATACAATTGTCGCAAGAAGCAGCTTATTACAAATAAGAAAATATATCGTCGATCAATCAGCGGAGGAATAATACGAGAAATTTGCGAAAAAAATATGCGTGATGAAGATAAAGGGGTGAAGAATTTAAAGAATGATTCTCTCTGAAATCTAACAGTCTACCAAACAGTGAAATTTTAAGTAGTAAGTTAGAAGTTTGACTTAACTGGCATTAAATAGCAAAACTTTTAAATGTAGGTGGTTAAATTTTTCATAATTTCAATGATAGAAAAATATGCGTGACGGGCAGGTTCTTTCGTTGAACTTACGCTGTTTCGACTTAAAGTGGACGTTCCTTCTTTAGACACGGCTGACCCTTCGTTCAAAGTGCATGCAAAGCGTCCAAGCGTAATTTTCAAGCTAGCAACTCTTCACGCGCTTATAATAACAGCAGAAATTTGTACATTGTAGTATACACGTATTTACGATTCGGAGGTATGGCACTTTCGCATAGTTCGTTCAAATGGATCAACAGACCCTTCATAAAGTGCCCTTTTTCGTCCCTTTTTATTTAAAAACGACAAAACGTGTAAGAATCATGGAAACATCCTGTTCAGTCTATTATTCTTGAAAATAAGAGCTTTACATATTTACATATACATATATAACAAAATTGTTTAACCGATTGAAAATTGGCACCTTGTCAAAAACTTTTTTCACGAACGCATTGCACACGGATCGTTTCATCTCGCTTTTCAGCAACTTCGTTCTCACTATGTGCTAGGACTTGGATCATCCGTTTGCAATGGTGTCGAGATATTTAGCAGAAAAATGTTTCACGCTACGGAGGTACAAAAATAAGAAGAAATAAAATTTATTGTCGTGGCCCTTGTCTAAAGAGTAATTCGAAAGAAAGGGTGTGCTAAATTAATGTAGAGTATGGTAGAAAAATGTTAAGGTACGTGTTACTGTTACCTGTGTCTGTGGACTGTGTCAAAGACGGGGGGGGGGGTGGAACGAAATAAACGTACGGTAGTAGAGAAAATTCAACGATTCGTACCTGTATCTGTTCGAAGGGTACCTCAAACGTGAACGATTCGTTGTAATACGGATTGAGAGTGCATTTTTTGATCGACGTCTTCTTCTTCTTCAATCTCTTGCCGTTTTGCATCAGTGCGATCTTCACGTATGGATCTGACAGGCCGCCAACGTCCATTTTCTTCAGATTCTTCGCTTCCAGGATCACCACTGTTAATTTACCGGCCGTGGGCACGTATCGAAGCGAGAAACAAATGTCACCCAATTTGTTGTCCTGTAATTCGATCGACTTTCGTCAGCTTTGCTCGCACGTGAATATTATCGAAACGGAATAATTTTGAAACTATAATATCAGGAGTCATGACGTAACGTAGTTTTCCATATTCGAACAGAAGAATTTGGGTAATAGATCGATAATCATCTTCTTTGTCAAAAATCAAACAGTGGAACTGAAAGGGCTATGAGTATTTCTTTTTTTGTTTTGACTGTTTAATTACTTTCTTCTGATATAATTCTTTTAATATAATATAATATAATTATATTTTATATTTAATATTAATTATATAATATACTATAATATGATATAATTCTTTTAACACTTTCACAAGTAATTCGAAGTAAGGTAAATTTGGTCATTGTTCTTTGATAAAATCTTATATTTCGCATGTTCTGCAAACACGCAACGTTACGTATAAAATAATTCAGTACGACAATCAAGTATCATTATCGAATAGCAATGAACGTTCGGAGTTCCTACTGCAAAGTCATCGCTCTAATCATTTCGTACAATAAACAAATATCGTATTATGAAAATAAATTCACCTGGCCACCCTCACCCTCGACGCTCTGCAGTTCTCTCCATTCCTCGATCGTCTGAGCAAGATCGACTTGGCACAGAGGGACCTTCACCTCGCCGATCTGGTCGTGTTTGGAGAACCTGTCGAAGTCGAAGATCGCGAAAACTAGCGTCTTGTTCATAGCGTCTGCGTATGCCACGCCCTGAGAGAGAAAAAGGAAACGAGCATATACGTTCGAGTCGATTTTTCAGAAAAGGAAAGGAGCGGACTTGTGCGTTCGTTTGAACAAGTCGAAACGTAACGAAACCAAAACTCGAGGAGAAAACGCGACTGACCTTGAACGTGAAAGTCTCATTGAAAACTGGACTCAGCGTTTTCCTGTGCACTTTCGTCTCGAATTTCTTCTTCTTGTCCGGCAGCAAGTAAACCTTCACGTACGGATCGGAGGTGCCACCCATGTCCAAAGCTGGCAGCTCCTCCGCTTGTATCACAGTCACTGCCAGACTGTTCGTGTTGAAATCGTACTCGAGCTGCAAGAATCGATTCACTGACGTGTTCCATCGGAGAAAATTCGTTCACGCGCGAGTTAATAATTTCAAGTATTTGGCCATTTGTCGAATTGACCCCACAAGTCACCAAGTTGTTCAGCTCTCAAATCAATAATTGTCAATGGCAATTTTCAAACATCTGGTTTCGCGTTGAAAGAAGTCTACGTGATTCTATTGTCAATTAAATAAATACAATAGCTCGTGAAAGTTTCCAATGGAATTTACGGAATTGGTAAAGTAAATCTGGTACAGTACGCACAGAGATCACGAAATGTTTATTGCAAACATATATATTTTGTAAAACGTTAATATACAACATGAGGCATGTAACGAGTGTTAGAGATAGTCCTCTGTCCAATTTATATATCTTCAGATTCACAGAGAGTAAATGTTCTGTAAATGTTCAAATACTTGCGTACGTGGATGTTTGTCGAACAGTTTGAATCACGAATGACGAGGACTTCTTCTTTCAATGAAACGCGAAAGAACCGACGAGATGGAGAAATGGCAACCTACCTTGTATTGAAGCTTCCCAAGTTTCACCTCGCTCTGTTTACTCTCGCCTTCGTCCGGTTCCTCAGCGTTGTCAGTTAACTCTTCCATATCCGGCTGAACCTTAACAGATCGAAGTGGATTCCACGAGTGTAGAATGTGCGTCTAACATCTACATGAGGTCACGGAACACCGAGTACGTACCTTGTCCTTGTACGTGCTGCCCAAAAGTTGCACGGACTTGAGGTCCACCGCGCCCTTCAGCCCTTTCTTCCCATCCTTGGACCGCCGTTTGCGACAGCATCTTCTGATGCAGCAGAAGCAGATTCCAAGAACTACTACCAGCACGGCTACTCAAGCGAAAAAGGAAGAAATGGAAAGAACGCATTAAAAAAAATTGCCAACTCGGATTGGAAGCTCGGTTGTTTTATAAAATAGCGTCTCTCGACAGAGTACCGTGCAAAAGTATCAATTTTTAGATCGTTAAGAAACGCAGGGATTCGAAGTTCTTGAGTTATCAAAAAAGACAAGGATCTTCAATTCTTCAATGGCGTGAGAATTCTTTATTCTTTATCTAAGACTTTGTAGTCCTTAAATTAAAAATATTGAAGAAATATTGTAATATCATCAGGATTTTCACTTCTCCAATTATCACGTAAAACAGAGATGTTTTAAATCTTTAAATCGTTAAGAGCAAAAGAACTTTTAATTCTTTTAATTCTCTAATTACTAACGACACAAACACATTAAATATATAACAAGAATCTTTTTGTTCCCCTTTTGTTTGGCGAGTCGAAACTTTTGCATCGTACCTGTGCCTATGTTGCATGTATGCAAGCGCAATTTACAAGCGCAAAAGCGATTCTGATTCTTCGGTCTGTTTCCTGTTCATACTAATTTGGTGTTACTGCTGTTGCCTGTACAATGAATGTAATTTTAATTCGTTACGAGCTACAGAACTATACAAGTAAAAATATAATGTGGCGTGTTCGAGTGTTTGTCAGCACTTAATGTAACTGAAACAAAGAAAACTTGTGTGATTAATGTTGTCCATGTTGGAGGAGCATGTTATGCGACGTTCGAATATTCTGAAAGAGTAAAATGTGTCAATTGTTTCTCAAATATTCGTATTTCATTCATCTAGATGTTAATTCTCGAATCTTATTGAGTTACTTGACAACTTTTACTACAGCAGTATTAAGTTAATACTGTCTTTTAGAGTCGTTTTTCGTTTTCTAAATGACTAGTATTATAGACACTCTACATCTTTCCAATTAAAATTAAATTTGTATCTAAAAGGGAATTCCAATTGAAATGACAATCCCAACAGAAAAATCTAAAGGATCCAGATATTCTAAAAATGATTACAATCGTTACAATTATTAAATCACAAAAATTAGCTCGCATCTGTAGTCACTCATACATTAGGTACTGTTCTGAATATTATTCGATGTTTTATTTCAATTTGCTTTCATTTTGCGTGGCGCTAAACCTTTCGATCTGAAAGATATTTATCGTTCGTTTGCCTTTACCTATTAAAATCGCTACCAGTCCCCATGTTGGTATTCCCATTTCCTCTGCAAGCTCCTTGCCGAGGTTCTCCACTTGAGTCTCAAAGTTCTTCCCAGCACTCTCGGTCACCGCCATCGTGCCAACTGTAAACACAAATTTACACAACGTTCAGCTGTTAACGAAAATGAAAAAACGACGCGATCTTTGTCACAATGACAGAAAAGCAACGAAAGATTTGACGTTTCAAGTCGTTTACCTTCTTTCACTTCCTCCTCCGTGGTCACAAAAATTTTTGTCGTCAACTCGACGTTTTCCTCCACCGGCTGCGGTTCTTCCGGCATCTTCGCCGTTTCTCTCTTGTAGAGGGCAGGCATTTTCTGCAAAATCGAGCAATCGTTAGACATTTGTCTGAAATTTTTTGGAAATTTTGAACTTAGATTTCAAAAGAGACATTTTTTTTCATTAAACGTGAACACGTACGCGGTGTGTATGTCACGACTGCGAGTGAATAATTGCTTTTATCTGACGTTAATTTACAATACGCTATCAGTTCGTCAAAATCGATCTAATTACTGTCGCGTGATAATCACCTTCGATTTGTGTAACACAGCTGTGTAATGATTTCTACCGTTTGATCTGATATTTCTTGCTACGTAACATAGAACGTAATTTCTGTACAACCAGTTACAACAGAAATGGTTAATTATTAGCTTACAAAATATTCGTCAGCAACGACCTTGCAATAATTTGGCAATAAACGATCAGTTAACTCTTTTAATTCACTTCTTTGCAACAGACAATGGTTTCGTTACTATTATACGACCATTCACGAACAGAAAAACAGACAAATCCAAAGCCTTTACTACGTCCTTCTTCCATCATAACTTTAGCAGACGTAACTGTTCCAAAAGGTCATCTACACTATCGTCCAGATTCTTTACACGTGGATTTACTCCTTGATAACGATTCAAACGTACTAATTTTAATTGTTCAAACTTTCGTTTCAGTTCTTGCTGGCGCTCTGCCTTCGTCTGCGCCAGTCCAACATACATGTACGCACACTTTCCTTCAGCAGCTTCCTTTTCATTTAATTTCAGTACCACTTGTTCAGCAGCGTCAGGATCTTCAAACGCAACAAAACCGAATATTCCGGATTTCCCGTCATCTTTGATCATAACTTTGTGACTGGTGATGGTCCCATATTTCTCAAACATTTCTTTCAGTCTATCGTCCGTCATGTCTTCCCCAAAAATTCTTTACATAAACAGTTTTGGTGAACAGTTTAGCTTTTTCACCTAATTCCTTTCCACTGGATTTGTTTGCCGCTTCTTCAGTTCAGTTTCAAAAATGGACCATAACCTTTACAAACGCCGGATTCATCTTGAGCTACCTTGTATGTTAACGAAAGCAGAGAACGTATTGATATTGGCTGTATTCCCTTTGTCACATCAAAATTCATTGCATCGAGTGTTCATTTCGCGTCAGCAGGCTGCTGAAAGTCAACATAAGCATATCCAAGCGAGCGTAACGAGAGTATGGGCCCAGATGAAAACTTCTCGAAAAGCATCGCCGTGCAAAATCGCAGACTTAGAGTGACGCCAGATTATAGGATAATTAGATGCCTCTGGGTTAATATTCGTAGTATTCCCACGTCTTGCAGCTGCTTAAGTTGAAAAAATTCTCTGGCTTTCGGTTTATCTCGTTCCTTCGATATGGCTTGCGCTCTTTCGACACGATGATTACTATGTTTTCCCCACGCTTTACTTACGTTTCGCGGTTTTCAGCTACAGTTTTTCCGATTTTTTTGTTCGTATCTTTGTAACTTTTATATTTTTTTCTTTTTACAGAAGTGTTATTTCACGAATGGAAGTGAAACTCTTCTACAGTGTGACACTGGAAAGACCGACGTCACAAAAATGACAAATGCTTCTTTTTTTAACGAGAAATATTAATCAAAATTATGTAATCGCCGGGAAAATAAAAAAAATTTTATTGAACCATTTCTATGTAAGTATATTCTTCCGCTGGTAGATTTAGCTCAGAGTTTTGATTATCATTTACATATGATCTTGAAGCACTGTAACCAAAGTGTTGGCACGAACTCGAGTAGTAGTTGGCTCTCTCTCTCTCTCTTTTCTTCTTTTTTTAATGTGTCATGGAAAAAAAACAACCTCCTTCCGCGAGGTAGTAAAATTCTTTCGTGTGAAGCCCACTATCGAGATAAAGCTCGCAGTGAAAACAACGAGAGGACTGAAATTCTATTCTCGCTTGCAATTTTATTCCGTCGCTCTTTTTACAGAGTCCAAAAATCCGGTTAGTCGTGCATCTCGCGAAGCAAAATTCAGCTGGAGGAGAAACGCGGAATAAATTAAGCTCGTTTAATTTTTAATTCGTCCTGGCGCGCGCGTCAATCATATTAAAGAGAATTAGGTTCGTTCGATCGATTTGAACTTTCAAATTCACTCACGTTCGTTCAAACTCAGTCAAACTTTTCTTTTATTTTTATTCATTGTGCGCTATCGATCTATGTAGATTGTCTTTTAATTTATTTAAAATCCATCGATTTAATTAAAAAGAAATGTTCGAAATCTGAATTTTCAGAATTCAGAAATTCGTTCCCTTCTAATTTTAACCGAGGTCTCTGATACATTTTCAAATGTCTGGTGCCTCATTTTACATTCTTCTCTCTAACTCTTTTTTTCTCGACTTTATTCGTGATAATTCTTTACAATTACGAATTCATCGCGACATAATTTATTGGCAGATATTCTCAGTTAGACTTTTCTTGTCAAATGTTCGATTAGTTTAAATTTTTCAGCGAATATTCAATTTCTGAGAATGAAATATTTTCATCGTGACATTACCTCCAGAGGATTAAACATTTTTATTATATGCCGTACAATCTCCTCCTTGGAGCCTGTTATTTTATCTGGCGATTTTTGTAGTTTTCGAAAGGCGCTTTTTAATAACTGAACTGTCAGACGCAGTTGAATTAATTCACATCGGTTATTTAAATGCCACGGATAGTTGCTGCTCGCATTGATCGGAAATTTTGAACTGAATTGAATTTCGGAAACAAGTTCTATTCTCTCACATTCAATGAATTAGAACAAAGTACAGAATCCAATTTATCCACTTCATTCAACAGCATCGATATTCACAAGCCACAGTTATGCACTTCTTCGAAACACACTCAAATTATTTGTGCTACCTTTTTGTCATTAAAAAAAAAATTCCTGCAATTACGTTAAATCACTCATCGATAATTTCAAATTTCAAATGGTATCTCGAGATCGTCGCTTGAATTTCACGAACACGCGCGCTCGTAATTTGTATTTTTGGAATGCCTCGATTTTATGCACATTTCAAATACGGTACAGATATCACGTCGTTTCCGTTTGTTGAAATCGAACTAAACGTCGTGAGAGAGGGAACAAACAATGGGATATGATTAATTGCTGTTTCAGTGTCATGTTTTTCTGGTCATTAACGAACCGGACCACAGTTTCACACTACAAAGGCCAGCCAATCTCGTGTTTCCGATATTTCTCCGCGAGATTTTGCAATCAACGCTGCGCTTCCGCATTTCGTAGATTAAGTTCTCGCATGCGTATCGTGATATAATACCAGCACGCCATTATACAAATTATATTTTTATCCATCCGCGTGAATACTCATCATTACGAATGTGAAAACATAAACGAACGAAAGCAGAAAAACAGAATTAATCTCTCGTGTAACGTTGGTTTAACGAATATTTCTCATTAGCGAATAGACGGTTCATTTTCGCAAAGTAGAGTGATATTTTATGCTTCGAAGAAATGCAGAATTTTTAGCATCTTCTTGTCTATCAATGTTTCAAATTATCAAAATAATGCAAATGATATATTGCATTTCAGTTACGTGGTATTTCAATGTCGTGAATTTTGTTTGTTAATATATATATTTTTTTATTAATATTCATGCTTATTCAAGCTTGTTCAATTGTGTTAAAACAGCCAAGTTCTTAATAAAAGCTTCGATGGTTATAGCCTTTAAATATATAGCTAGAAATTATTTTTATATTAATAAAATTTATATCAACAAAAAAGTTTCACCTAGTTTATAACTTCCTTGGAAACAATTATTCAAATTTATAATTTTAAATTAAAAATTTTGTAATTAAAATCTTCGATCAATCATTGTCAACCACTTTTCACGTTTGTATTTTCCAATCTATATATACAGTTTCCAATCCAAATCGTAATTTATTCAAAATCAACTCGTTTTCGTCGCAAAGTTATTTAATGCAAAATATAATGTACTGAACAGTCTAATAATTAAAAACCAACATTGCTCCTTTTTACACTCATCTCAAAGAATTTATTGAGACAACAGAGAAACCCTAATCGACTCTAACAAGTTGTGTTTGTCTATCACCGGAAGTACGGTGGCATTTCCACTCTCATAATTGGCATAGATATGTTCTATTTCACACAGATGCGAAACAGTCGCAATATATACATACGTACATGGTAAAATCTTTACGTAAAGTATAGGATCCTAGTGTGACTTTATGACACCGTTTAAGTGACCTTGACTGATCAATTGACTTTGAGATCGAACTTTCTTCGTCCTCACTTTGCTAGCAGCAATCTTCCTGAATGCGATTCCTATTTGACTTTCATTAACTTCTTCCGCAAAGAACTATTCCTCTCCACTATATAGTTCCTTTTGTCAGATCTTCAATCACGTTTAATAGATAAGACAACTTTTTACCCACCTTCGCAAAGATATAAATTTGTATAAATATCCGTAGTTGATTTATTAATGCTAATATTGTATATGTTAAAGATGTTTATATATATATATATACAATATTATATATATATTATGATTAATATATAATTAATATATATTAAGATGTTGTATAATATATATACAATATTATATATATTATATTATACAACATTATTACAATATATTATACAATATTATATTATATATATATTATGATTAATATATAATTAATATATATTAAGACGTTGTATAATATATAATATATATTTATGCTAATATTGTATATGTTAAGATTTTAATTATCTCGATAATTTTCTAATAACTCATTTATTTATCTTCCCCCCCCCCCCCGATGACTGTGAACGAAAATGAATAAAATCAACTTCATTACAGTCCTAGTATAAAATTCACTTCAGTGTACTTTCCCTCGGAGAGCACCCTTTTACCACGTCTTCCCAACAAAGTTAATACTCGGAAACTCGTTCGCAAGGGGTGAGAGAAGTAGTTTCCTCTACAAAAGAGGAAGATCCGATGGCGCCCCGTATTTGTGGAAATAAAATGGCGCTGTGCCAGGAACAAGGACGAGTTTCTCCATCCCTCGTCTAGAAAATGTCACCTTGAACTTAGTCCAAGGACATGAAGTGGGGAAGCTGTCATTGGGGAGAGCCGCGTGGGCACGCGTTAAGGGGGAGAAGAAACACACCGCGGAGAAGGTCGACGCGCGAAGACTATGGCACGGGAAAGAAAGGAGAAGCGGTGAAGGGGAAAGCAGAAAAGCCAAGGGACGCCATGGTCTTTCAGAGGAAATTGCGACTAATTGTAGGAATATAGGATTTATTGTAGAATTGTAGGAATTGTAGGATCTCTTCATCAATCTGTGGTTGTCACTTCTCTCCCTCGTCGACCAACTGTTTCCGTTCGTGTTGCAGTGATACATATACACATGTATGTACGTCTCTCGCGAAATATAAAAAACGCACGACCACGCTCGTCTCTATTTCACTTTATTTATATATCATTTTATTAGGACTGACAGATGTGAAATATCTTTTCCTTTTTGAAGATTTTCTCTTCCAGATTTGAAATTAATAAGTTCAAAGACACAAGAATCTTTTAAACATACGTAATAAATCCATGAAATTCGTCAAGATCATCGACACGCTATGATAATTAAATTGTCTGAAAAAAAGGCAAAGCTTTCCAAAGGCTTCGACGAACCTCGAGTCAGTCCAAACCCAATTTCATTCCGCCCACTTTTATCAAAGTTCCAGCGAGATCGTTAAAAGTCACGAGCATCTTACTTCCTTGTACTTTCACAGTTCAAAAACTCCGGCAACTTTTCCTTGTTGCGTCCAATCAGGTTCGTTAGTCGGTTAATGTTACACTGTGCGTATCTTGATTATCGGTTACGTCAGCGTTTATCGTGACGTATTGCGCTGCAACGGAAGCATCGTGTTTCTATATTGTGATTGACGGAAATTGGATTTTATATAAAATATCATAGGCAAAAATGTAAGATAAATCGTGAAACGAGAGGAAATGCATGCGGGAGAAATCGGTGGGCGTGGCCAGCTCGTCACTGTCTGTACATCGATAAGGTTACGCTACTTGCGAGATTTTCTACTTAAAGTTGGCTCTCGGTCATTCTATCCTGATATCGAAAGAACAACGATTCCATTTGTTGAGAGTAGGTATTTATTACTAATAATATATAATAATAATTTATTGTATCTTTATGTGAAATTTAAATATGGAAAAATTATATATATATATATAGACTATTTATCTATACAGACATTATACTTCAGTTATCTGCTCTTTGTCCATAAAAATATTGTATTGTAGTCAGACTGCAGATGCTTATGCATTTCTGGAAAATTTAAGATTCTAAATGCATGAAAATATATAAAATTTTTAAAGTACTTACAATATTTATGAAACGAAACAAGCTTCTGTTAGTTTTAATAATTACGACAAGCGACTTATATGTTAAGCGATAGGTATGTTATTGCAAAAATATATGTACGTGGATTCATATTTTCTGTGTTATGATTCTTTCATGTAGTTTTTACACTGTACAAACGTTGTACTCCCTAGTTCAATTTTGTCTGTACAAATAATATAGAAAGTACGTCTCGCATGAGATTTCAAATATTTGATGGAGAAAGAAATATATAAAGTGCGTAAAACACCGATTTAAAACAAGATTACGATATTCAAAAATTCCGTTCTATTGAGTGTGTTAATTGTACGAAAATGTAGAGCTGTAGAAATTCACCTCTGTCAATGATGTTTTCGAATAAAGGCACGAAATTATTCACAATTTCGACGTGGTCAATGTTGCAAAATGAAATTCCGTTAATAGAAGAATGTCGATGGAAAAAAAATTGAAATTGACGAAGTACCTTCGCTGTTCTGTCGAATTCATTTTGCACACGTCAATGGAAATTTTTGAAATTATCCGAGTTTATTAAACGTAGCCGGCGACTATGCAGCTCAACGACGACTGTGAATTGAACGTTTGTTTAATTATGCAACAATGTCGGGCTTTCAATTACTATCAATAATATGAATTATTTGATTATCAAATTGACAGTCATTGTTATACTAAATTGCAATTAGGTAGAATTAGTACTAGAATTAGGATTAACAGGAATTAAAATCAGAGTTGGAACTATGTGTGGTAACCTTGTGTAACATCTCCTTTTTGCTTCTTTAATTTTCGCCTCTTAACAAATTTTTACTTATTTTCTCTACGTTATACCGAGTTTAATTATTTTGTTATTACTTCTTTCCAACATCTTTTTATCTTCTATTTTCATACAACTTGGCGTTCTTTCCAATAATTTAACGTTTTACAACACATTTTACTGCAATCCAGTGGTCGAATGTCGTTTGCTCGTCTCTTTGAGGAACGAACTTTTTATTAAAAATTTAATTCACTCCGTCCAGTTGACGTTCCGATATTATACAAATAATTTACGTTCTCAGCTTCGAATAAAAATCCACTCTTTCATTTAAAAAATTCAGATTCGTAAATGAAATAATTTTCTCTTCCCCCGGAATAAAATCGTAGAGAGAACAGTCAGACGTGACTTCGCGATGAAAAATCAGGAAGGAAGCACTCGCGTTATCGACTCGCATCGTAGATCGTACATTTTTCATTTTCACCGATCGGCCTTCAATAAAATTCGATAACGCGATAACGTAGGCGCAAAACACCGACATAATAATCGTTATCGTCGCGGCGATACGATAAATTGACGTCAGACACGCGTCACCCACGCACGCAACACACAGTTCTCGGCGTTCACCACGAGCAGACAACATTTATTCTTAAACAAAAGACACGATGGATATTGCCGTTTCATTCTTTTCCTTCCATCTCTTTCGTTTAATTTTACCTCATTGTCTTCTCCGTTTCAAGAATAATCCGACATTTTCAAGGACGCTGGAACACCCTGGCACACACTTTGGAAACACGTTTGCAAATACACGCGACGCTCTCATCTCTCTCGATCAATTCAATTATTATTAAGACAAACGAGAAAAAGGTGTGACGTGAAAGACGGAAAATTCTGCTGTTCCTGCATCACACGAACGTTAATTTAGGAACATTTGGCAAAACGTGGACACTTTCCATCATCCTTTGATTCATCACGAAGAAAAATAATTAAACATTTACGTAGGTCTTTTCACTTGTTTTCGTGAAGTTTGCGCAACTTCGTTCATAAAAATTCCCTTGCCGACATACAAGGTTGAGTAAAGGAATGAACTGAACAAAAAACTTCTGTTTTTTGTAAACTTGAGACGAAGCACGCACAAATATTCTCAAAAGCAAAAAAATCAGTTTCTCCTTGATCTACAATACTATGCACGGGGAGAGTGCAAGAAACAAAAAGGAGAAAAAACTCGTAATCCTGTTCTTCACTTTATTCGTTCGAGGTAATTTAAAAGATATTTAAGTTAGTTATTAAGTTAGTGAAAAACCTAATTACAATCTAGACAGATTCTGTTTGCAAATAACAGTAAATTTGTCTTTTTATACTGTGAATTATTTCGTGTAATCGACAGCCAATTATTTTGCAAACAATTAGAAATCGTCGTGTAGCATTTAACAATCAAACATACTATTTGTGAACAATTATGAATTTTATCATTTCAGTATTTTTTAAACGATTCTACAAGTTATCTCGTAATGTTTAGTAATAGCCAAGGAATAAATCGTAAATTATTTCACAGTGTTCAGTGATCAAGGTGATATTTGCAAATAATTGACTTTGTTTGTCGGCGCGTGTAACGAGGAGTAACCTAATCCGCGCATGAATATGCAGGATCGATAACTAACTCCTTAGCATCGTGGAAAATAAGAAAGATACGTGGGCAGCGACTTAATGCGCGTTCTTCGATCATCATAAATCACTTTGGCATGTAGTCGTGTCGTCGATCTTATTGCGAGTTCATAAAAATCGGTGGAAAGATCGCGAGCGCTCGATAATCTTACGTCAATCGCATAGTTGTTTGCCTTGTGCAAACAAATGATTTACATTGTAAATTTTATATATATATATATATATATTGAACTGTAACTTGTATTATTCATATACAATTGATGTAATATCTTATTTTTAGTATATAATCTACAGAATACGATATTGTACAATTATATATAATAGATATTATATATATATATATATTTATTTAATAAATATGTAATATATTGAACTGCAACTTGTATTATTCATATACAATTGATGTAAAATACCTTATTTTTAGTATATAATCTACAGAATACGATATTGTACAATTATATATAATAGATATTATATATATATATATTTATTTAATAAATATGTAATATATTGAACTGCAACTTGTATTATTCATATACAATTGACGTAAAATACCTTATTTTTAGTGTATAATCTACAGAATACGATATTGTACAATTATATATAATAGATATTATATATATATATATATATATATATATATGTATATTTATTTAATAAATAAAGCATTGTTCGAATAATTACGAGAATCCGTCCGAATGAAATGCCATAAGAAGATGCATTAATTTTGATTTAATGGAACGAAGTTCTTCGTTCTTGTCTAACAAATTAATCGAATGAATAAGAAGCTTTCAATATTTTATTTGTTATCTATGACTGTTTTAGATGTGACACAGCAAGTCTATATACACCATCGTGCATAAATAATTGATCATTTATAATGCAATCCTATTAAAAGTTTGATATTTCCGTTCCGACAGTTATGGTCGACGAATTTTAATATCATCTTTCATCCTTTCAAAGTGCTTTCACACGCACGTTTTGCAATCGTTCTGAAATTTTCAAACAATGAACAGACATACTTATTCTTTTCACCAATATGTTTACATTTACTGGGCATGTCTGGAACAAATTAAAGCGTCTCATTTGAATCGTATATACTTCATATCGCGATAATTTATAAATGTCGAGATACTCAGTGCACGTCTGTCAAATTTCACATCCAAACGTTTGGACATTTCACGCGCCTTTATTCATTTGAAACCGATCACTTTCGCGATCAACTGTATATATATTTTTGAAATATGTATTACAGTCATTAGAAAGGTTTTCCAATCTCTCTAATTAAGAAAACAAAATGTCTTTATATCGCATTCAAATATCCTCCTCTTTTACATTAAAAAAAAAGACTATAAAATTGTATTAAAATTACATTTTCACGAGGAAATTTACATTTAATATATAGTCTCGCCTGAAAGAGGAATAGAATTGAATAGAAAGGAAACATTGTTACGGCGTGTGACTATGACGTGACGCTTTACAGGGTGAAAGATGGGTTTTAATAGTATATTATAAACGCGTTACGAATTTTAATGGCGGCGAAACCTATAGCCTCTTGGCTACTGCGTCGCGTTACGATATTGCGTGGGTGCGAGGTGGTGTCGTGTTCACAGGGTTTCACGTGTCGCTTAACCCTCCGGGGATCGGCAAACCATTTAGTCGTAATGACAGTTTCTCGCCACGATCGAGCCTCGTATCTAAAGTTCCGGGACAATTGCATCGATTTCTTAATAATCGTTCGTTTAACCGATGCACACTTCGTGCACACACTTCCTTGATCAACATCCACCCTTTTATTTGTGATTGAGCCGATGCTCCGAAAAGTTGTTGACCCGTTCTTTCTCTTTCCCATTCTTTTTCTTTGGAGACATACCTTTTACCTATTTTTAATGTTTCATGCATTGCGAAGAGAAATGAAATATACGGAAAAATATGTGGAATATTCAAGGTGCTTTCTGTAATATTTCGGTATGTTGGATTTACAATTAGTTATTTATAAATTGCAAGCAAATGTTATAATATTTAGAATTTTATAATGTTATGATATTATAATATTATTTAGAATTTTATAATAAATACAAAAGCTCGAACTTTGAAAAAATTGTACTTTGCAGCAAGTATGTTATCTGTGTTTCTTGATAGAGAGCTTGAACTTGAGCCTGACTCTAGAAAGTTATATGAAATCTAATGACAGTAAGAACGCTTTTCTTCTATGAAAAGAGGAAAGTTTTGAAAACTACAAAATTGTACAAACAGAGAATTGTCTAAATGAATATTTGTCAGATATATTTTATATTAATCTTCCACTGACATATGACACTTAAACATCAGCCGAACAAAAAAAAAAAAAAAAAAAAAAAAAAAAACTGAAACCCTGCCTAAATTATCACTACCTGTAGAATACAATAACAATTTAATAAGAAAACAATGAATTAATTTCAATTCGAATTTTTAGAATTTACCGAAAACGCGAGAAACGTTGAAACTGTTGGTACAGCTCCTAACTCTTCGAGTCAGCGAGCATGATGAAGAAGAAGAAGAGGAGTGAGAGAATATAGAGCTCAGCGTTGAAAGCCACTCCTAATCAAAATCTTCGCGCAGCGAATAAAATGAGAATTCGTCAAGCTCGCTAATTATGTTGAACTATGGAACGAAGCGAGAACGACTCGCGAAATGATGCAGAGAGAAGAGAATGTGGCTCGTGTTGCGCGTGCGGTTCCACGTCTCTTTCCTATCGTCTTATATGCTCGGAGAATGTCTAAAATCAATAGGGATATCTTTCAATAGGATTTCACCGCTGCGCCTCGAATATGTCTCGCAGTTTCATAATGCTCGCGGCGTTTACGAGCTTCGTCGATTCTTTATCGTCCGCTGTCTAATGGCCGGCGTAAATGAACTTTACTCTGGCTGAAAAATCGCTGATAATATCACTACAGTTGCACACGGCAGAGTTCACTTCGATGAACAGTTCCAGGGATTTTCTGTAATGTTACTGTTACTGACAGACGCTGGTAATTATTTACCAATAAATCTTGGACGTTAACGATCTTTTAATGTTGTTTAGGTTCTTTCGGAAAATTAATGATCTTCTAACATCGTTTAGGTACTTTTTGGTAATATTTCTGAGTTCAAATGTTGATAGGTGTAATAGCCAATATTAATATTAATGAATATTAATCAGGCATTATTTTAGAAATAGATTTCTTGAAAAAAAAAGAAATGTTTTCTCTGATACGTTTGATTTGGTGATTTATTAAGGCCAGATATGTACACGTATTTTAAAGAAGAAAAAGAAAAAATAGTTTTTTAATACTGTTTCATTTTTTGATATAATGTGAACTATGTTGCCAACAGGTTCTAATATGTACTATTTTCGAATTTTAATGATTCTCCTTGTTGGTGGACACTACGTATTAATCATTCGAAAATGGGTTTGAATTTTTATTCGAACGACTCTACTCTTTTTCCATCTGTGAGCATACTCGACGTTCAAGTGGAATAATCGTGGTTTTCTTGCAGCAATTATATCACTTTCTTAAAAAAGTGTTAAATTGATTCAATTTATAATTAGTCAAAAAATTGTTTCAACGGAATTCAATAGCTCAACTTTTCGTACGTTCTGGATCGTCGTGGAATTTAATATTAACTTTTACCGTGAAATCTCGATTTCCACTATGTTAACGTAATCCAATATTCGTTGAAAGAAAAAAATGCATATGGCAGAGTTTCGTGGCCGACAGCACTCTGTGTTTTTAAATATTGCTACCATGCTTTGAAACCTCTAACTGAAACATAGTTTTATTTTATCCATTGTTGTAATTCATTTGCATTTACTTTGAGTAAAATTGATTCAAGGATACTCGCGCAGATTACATTTTATATTAAACGTTTAATGTTGCTGGTTCAACCAAGTAATTGATTTAATTTTCTTTTTTAAATTTAATTAAGAAAATGAAAACTGCGAGATGAAATGAATGGCAAAAATATCAAAATATAACATAAAGATACACAAGATAATATAACGAAAATAAATGAAATTAATTGTAACATAATACCAAAAAAATAAATGGAAATTTATTTTGCACTGTATTAATTTTAATTTTCGTTATGTTCAAGGAAAGAAATTCGCTATTTTTAAATCATAAGAACATAGCACGCTGCAAAAAGTCCAGGTGGATTAAGGGATTGAAAGTGAAAAATGAGAGAAACTGTTTCAAAGGAAGTGTTCTTTAATCAAGGAAATCGCGCACATTTTCTTATCTCATTCGTAAGCTGTCCATTTCTTTATGCCAGTTACAATAAATTGAAGCAACTATTCCGTGTTATTACATTTGTAATTGAAGGCAAGCCGCAAGACAAGCGCGAGTTTTCGACACACTGCGATTCTCTTTGTAATTGGTTACGTGTTTTCAAGGAGTGAAAACACTTGGAAACTAGATCAAATTGTGCCTTTGAGACTAAAGAAAATTCTTAATACAAGAATGTAAAAGAGCGAGTCGATTCTTAATTTTAATTTTTAGGACAGGTGATGCAAAGAGAAACAAAACGAAAATTGAAGGACCATTCGATTTTCGTTCAATTTGAATTAAATTAATTTCCTTTAATTTACCTCTTTAATCTTTTGATAATTTGATACAATCTCGTCAATCTATACGGCGAAATTGAACTCAGAAATCAGGATTTCGATATTCGTGTAAAGACGGACATTCCATTTTTATGAACAAAACTAGAAAATGACCTATGTATTCTACTAGACTAGAAAACGACTATTCTATTCTACTAGAAAATGACCTGTTCGTTTCTTGACATGTACTGTTAAATTCATAAAAAAAAAAAAAAAAATAAAATATAATATAAAAATAAAATATAAATTCGAATCACTCAAGAAGATTTGTAGCTGGATGGTGTGTATTTCGAGCAACGTTTGTAAATCAGTATATATAGAATCTAGACTTTATATATGTACCTACATGCTCATATAGACGCGCTGTAACATATCTATAGTACATTTGTGGATACAAGAGAACCGCTGAAGCACGAATCGATACAACCGCGTACTTATAGATAGTGGTCCAATAATATTAACCACCACTTCTCCAGTCTTTTCGTCTATAACTGTTCAGATATTCCTACGTTTCCATTCTACCCGAGTAGAGCACTTTTTTTATGTCGACATGGTCACGTCACGATATAATTCGACGTGAGATGGCTAAAAATGATCTTGGGCGATTTATTTCTGTATGACAAAAATTGCTTCGACCTGTTTGTCTTTCTTTCGATCCTCTCTTTCCCTCGCGAATAAAATATTATTTCCAGTATTTTTGAAATAATGCATATATATAATTCATATATTTCTCTTACGTATATCCTTGAAATATTTTTTTTTTCTTTTTTCGTCTCACAAATGGAAAAGTTTTGTTTGAAACATCGTGCGAATATATATGTATATATGCATCAGCGAACAATTTGAAGCACGTTGAAATTTTAAAAGAAATAACAGCGTTTTAAAGTGGATAAATATCTGATTTCTGTCAATTGTACTTAACAAAAGAAACATGAACTCCCGAATAAATATTTCATTCGCAGTGCTGTCAAGTAACTACAAAAAAAAAAGTTTTTTAAATTCTTCTTCTCCCTCAAATATTCGAGATTCTCAGAGGCACGTGGTCTGACTATACCGATCATATTTATACACTTACATTTATTATAACTATCAATTTAATGCTCGTTACTGATTATTGTATATATATATATATATATATATTACATATAATAATAGATATAATCACTATATCTATATTATATAGTTCCTATCTCGTCAGAATTGAAAGTGATAACCGAGAGCAAGAATTAGAAGTAAAAAAAGAAAAAAAATAGATCGACATGATTATTTTCATAACTTTTTTCCACGACAAGTGAAATCTAAAATTAATTGATTTAAAAATCTGAAATCTAATCCAATTTCCCCGCAGAATCCTTTCGTCATTGCAACGAGCAATTAGTTCGGCCTGCAATTAATCAAGGCGAATCTCAGCTCTCGAATCACGGGCAAAAGCACACTCGACTTCCATCGCCATCACATCGACGTGACGTTTCGTCGACTTACTCGAAACGATACACATTCGTTCGTAATTTCAATCTCGTCGGCGTGTATCGAGAGATGACACGTTAATTACGTTTAGAGCACTATCCCTCTTTGTCGTAACTAATTCACTCCGATACGAACTGCTGTCCTTTAAGATAACGTTCGTTCGACTATCGACTGGCCTAGATCCTTCTCAACGCGATGCTCCCAGCGCGATCATCGTTCAATTATCCACTCTCTGTGCTTTGATTCATCCTCTGTTACATATTCCAATGGCAATTTCCTTTCTCGATCAATTTTTCCGTCTTTGGTCGTGGAATCTCGTCGGTGGTATGAAAATTGATTTAAAAGAAAGAAAAAAAAAAAAAAAAGAAGGAAAAAAAAGTGGAACGAATTAATTGTTTGAAGTTAAATCTTCTTGCATGTACACATGTACAATTTCTTACAAGCAAATGTACTTTGAACTTCACGAGCGACGTAAGATTGCAATGTACAGAGCAATTTGCAAAATTGTCAGTTCGCGAATATTTTCCTTCTGTTGGCGTGTCATTACGTTAATTAGAATCTTCTCGGCGAATCTTTCTGTCTGATCGCTTCAGACATTTCGTAATAGCGCGTAAAGAATGAATAATTAACAAGCAACTATTTACAAGCTTGCGAGCACGAAGTTCACAGGTCTCGTGCATTAGTGAATCGCCGCGTCGCTCTAAATTATTTTCAACGTTCTCCGATAGATACTGATGTACCAAGACGTAAGTAATTAAAGTTTGTTTTCCGAATAAATTCATTCCCCTTCGAAAAATTATCGACGTCTCAACGAGCGACTAACTCGATCCAGAAATCACGGAAACTGTGCAATTATTTAAAAAGCTTGGAATTGATACTTCACGCCGATTGAATTTCGACGAGTCTCGCGTGTCTATTAAATTTTTAATTAAATTGAAATCTATATGCCCGATTATGTTGACGTTAATGAGACAATATAATTGAGGACCGGTCAGACTCGTTAAATTACGCGTTGCGTGTAATTTAATAGCGTTCGAACGATCGAATAAAGGACGCACGTGTGAAATGCGCAAATTTAAATGGAAATATTCTCGTTCAGACGTATAATTTCCAGCGATTTTCCCGGCAAAACGTTGCGGTGAAACGTGATGCTAAAATTGAAACAAAATAAAACGGAGGGATTGTTATGCAATAGCTGAATGTACCGATCGTTTTTCAATAACGACGGAAACCACTATGTACGCACGAGTCGAGGACACGGAAAACTTTTGTAAAACTTTTTTCTTTTCTAAACAATGGAAATATATGTCGTTTCAAGAACGTGTACACGCAGGTGAAAAGTAATTCAATGTGACGAGAAAATATGAAGTATATAGCGAAATCAGGAAATAGAATGTTAAATATAATATAATATAATGACTATAATTAAATTGAACAAGTTTAATAAATTAGTTCAAGTATGTATCGCAAAAGTTCCATGAAAATGCGAGTGATTGACGTTTTTGGTAAGAAATATGTATTTATGCGGTGCAATGAATAAATTACTGCTTAGTAACAAGTAGATTTTGTATTTCTTTTGAAACTGAATTTACTTGATTGAATAACTTGTTCAAAACTCGAGATTTCCTCAAACGATGCAGAATGCGAATAAAATACAACGAAGGTAAAATTTATTTAACATTAAACGCTCATCTTCGTATGACAACTCTAATCAACGAAACGATCGTTTCTAGCCGACAATCTAGACAAACAAATAGTGAGATACTCTAAACTAAAGAAACGAAGCTTTCTTCCCCTTGTTGCACGAGCTCGCGTGCAAAATCTGAATTCGTGAAGTTTATCAGAGAGAATGTCTATCGATCGCCGGTATCGTGCATCCACTCAGCAACGACGAAAGTGGGTGTCGACCGCCGCCAAAAATCCTCACGGCTAACAAACCTGAACGCTTCTCATCTCGCGAACAGGAAATGAAATACAAACACGCGCAAACGAACAACGTGTCGAAAGATTCAAACATCAATTCAGATCCGCCGACCATCTCGAAAGTATTTACATCTCGGTTGAAAAGTGTGACAACAGAGAAATTCTGCGAGGGAGAGAGAGAGAGAGGGAGGAGAGAGAGGAGGGCTCGCGAGTTCATCAATGTCTCCTGGTACGTTTCGGAAGGATCGGGGTCGCGACGTGGAACACTTGAGAAAATTAGACGGAGAAAGAAATTTCACACACGCCGGTTGGCAAATCGATTGACCAGGCTTCGCCCACGTTTTTCACTGGCGAGTGGCGTGTGCTGACGAAGAAAGGAATGAAACGAGGATCGAGCCCTTTAACATAATAATCGTAGTCGTTTGTATCAGTAGATTTAGGGTACTTGATTTCCGTTTTGAACTTACACGTGTAACATATCGTTTTTATATTTATTGGCAGTGCATTTGATTGTAGCAAGTTTGATTTGATTTGACTGATCGCAGTAAATTTGATTGGGGGTTGCTCGAAAATAACTCCAATTTAATTTAGTTTCAAACTAAGTTACAGTTGATCAGTCAACTCTCGAAGAGTGTCGCTGATTTTCTGGGTTATCGACGACTATCGTGATTTACACCAGGCTACTGAAATTGAGAATTGTAATATTAAGTTTAATTCTAAAAATAATCCTATATTTATTAATTTAATTCAGTTTCAAACTGTTACGGCTCAACGATCCAACGATACCAATTAAAACGTTGCCAATCAAATAGTATCGTTAGGTTATAAATAACTGTACTAATTCACGATTGGATTGTTGAAATTTCCGAAATGTTATTCCATTTCACAATGGAGATTAAATTGGAAATTTTCGAATGAAACGATGATAATGGTTCCCATTGGTACTAGTCAAGAGTTAGGAGAGAAGGTTCACGAGCTGATGAATCGAAGGAATACGATTGCCGATCGATCGACACGGTCGACTGGCTTCTACGTGATCGCTGTGAAAGCTGTCGGTCGCAAAGAAAAATCACCGGGCTATCGCGAGGGAAAGAAAAGGGGTGGGGAACGGTTTCTGAGGGATGGACGAATTACGAGGGACATATCGACGGACACGATAATGACGATAAACGAAGAAGTCGAGGGTAAAACGAAGGGACAGTTTCGAAACGACGGTGGCAAATGTCGAAGGAGGCCGTTCTCGGATCAAGTGACCGGGACGCTTGCCTGTTTTGCATCGTCATTAAGAATTTCTACCGACTCTTACACCATTTACTCTCATCTAGGATCTCTCACTAGATGACAGAGAAAAATGCGAAAGCATCGTTTCCATTTTAGGAGGTTAACGAAGAAAGGCCGCAGATATTGATTCTTCACGAGGGGACAATTAAACAAATCCGTAGTCACACTCCAGCAGTTCACTATCGTTTCCCCATCTAGAGAACACCTATTTGCCGAGTGACCATTGAAAAGACTCCTTCAGCCAAACCCCGGAACTTTATCACGTCGATAAAACGAAACCCATCGGTTTACGACTCGACAACCCGAGAGGAATCCGCGAGAGGAGAGCTGACGAAGAAAGGAAGGTGGAGGGCATCGACAAAGAAACAGCTACCTCTCAAGGTAGCTTAGGAAACCGTACAACTTTCCATCGTCCGAAATTCCTCGCAAGAAACGTCCGCCACCAAATATCACCAGATCGAGGGCGAAACAAAAGCGATTAGACGTGGAACGAGTCTAAACGGAGGGCGGCTGTCTCCAACGAGGCACAAGGGGGTTGGTTGGTTGGTTCTCGGCGGAAGGGAACGGTACTCACGATGCTTGTTCGTCGGCTGCCTGCTGTAGAACAAGGCGGCTTGCGCTTCCTCCTCGTTCGCCGATTGCCACTCGCTCTGCTCTCGAGACCTCGACACCCGACCTCGGCAACGGAATTGGGAAAAACGAGCGTGAAACGTGGCTCTTCTCGCGTCCGACGACGACGTGAAGAAGGGAAGAGAAAACACACACACACGCGAGGAGGAGGGGGGCGCGTTTCGCGTTTTACAAGCGCATCGTTATACGCCCTGCGACATCGACGACGATGTAGACGGTGGAAAATCTATCGGTGGCACGGGTCTCTCTCTCTCGAGTCGGTGGGACACGAGTGCGCCTGACCGGTGGCGGTGTACGAACATGGCCGACCAAGACGAAATCGATAAAACACGTTACGTTTTCCGCCGTTTCCAACGGACGCCGACGCTCTGCGCCCTTTCCGCCCCCTCCCCGCCACCCAAACCCCCTTTTCGAAACGGTATATGCGTGCGCCGTACACGTCGCAGTCGTCGGCCACTATACTCCGGCGCAAACGTTATCCGTTAGACGACGAGGACGTCACCGACGATGAACGAGGGACGCTCGATGCCCTCTATCTCTCGTCGTTCGACACTCCAAATTTAGTCTGAATGATATTATCTCGATCCGTTTGGGACTCTCGGTGATTTTCGTTGATTCTTGACACATTCTTGACACACTTTTTGAATTCGAGGGAACGTGGGATTTTCTTCCGACAACGGTTGGATTTGTTCGACAGGAGATTTCATTGAGTTTAGATTCGGTTGAATTTCGTTTCACCATGTATTATGTTTTCGAGCCTTTTTCTTCCTTTTTTCGACAATTTTCCTCGATTCTGTACAGAACGAATATAAAGTTTTCATTTGGATTCAAGTGGATTCGAGCAAGGTTTGAAATTCGTGTTTGCGTTTGTACAAGTATGTACTCCTCTTCACGAGTAACAATACTACTGGAACTACCGGAGTCGATATGAGCCTTTATTTAAGTAGTATTTCTTTATTTGCGTCATGCGGTCAAAGTAAAGAGACTGAACTTGAAGAAAGATACCTAGATTCTCTACTATCGAGAAGTATCTCAGAGATGAATGTTCTATATATTCCCTTTAACGACAAGACCACAAGCTTCACTGATGCAAATTAAAATGAACGGACCATTTTATTTCATGTTTGTTGGGGAAATATGTAATACGATACGAAAAATCTACTAGTGGAGAATTAAAAATGATAAGAAATCTCTTTTATCTATTTCGTATATTTCACCTCTGAACAATCCATAGAAATAAAAAATCAACTATACAATATATCCAAAGTAGAATGCCCGTTATAATTCTTAACCCTTAACTAGTGTCGTGAAATTATAAATAACTATGTATAGTTATTTCTATTAAATTACTAAAAATTTAAGGTATTTGAGCTTAAACTCTTCGTGATAAAAATTGAATAAAATAATAAAGTAAAATTTCAAAATGATGCGATCCTAAATTGTTATACCGCAAATGTCGCAACGATGCCAGTTAAGTAACATAAGAATATAAATTTGCATAAAAGTCCGCGACCTAATAATAATCGTATGTTCGATCCCAAGTTCAAATATTTCCATCTAATCAACGTAACAAGATAAGGTGTCATAAAATTGAGCATGCTTCGGATAAGGGAGTGAGGTGCTTGAAACTTTCAGCTTTGGAGCTCATATGCTGATTGAATTCGATTGGGGTTGAACTCGAGGATTGATTTACAACATTTCAGTGAAGTTAAATCGATCAAATAATTGAATATGTTATACGCGAAACGCTAAGGTTGCTCGAAGCTTGGATAATTTGTGAAACTGATTTGAAATCAGAGACAAAAATTAAGTCTCACCGTCTTTAATGGATATATTCAGGAATATTCGAATAAAATATGATAGAAGTTTGTCAATGTTTAAACATTACGATTTAAGTCGATTTAATTTATTTATTTCATTTAATTATTTTAAACTACTTGATTTGGCTAATTTAATTGAATTATCTAATTACACTTCTATTATAAAATCAGCGAAAACCCAATAAAATTTTCACTCGATTTTATGACGTGCACATCTAGCGTAATCTTTAAAACTGTTGCATATTGCTGCTTTTGCTTAATTTTAATCTCCATTTTCTATGTCACAAATTCATAAACATGTAAAATCCTACATCTTTCTTCTTTTTCTCATCGCTGTTCACGCTTCGTGGCTATAACAGCGTCGTGCCATTTTTACTTTGTTATATTTCTCATCCTTTCCGCGTCAAAGTTACGAAAACGCGATAGAAATTTCATACAAGCCCCGTTTTCATTTTCTTCACTTTGTCCGCGATCGTTAGCAACCGCTTTCATAAAAAATAAACATAAATAAAAAAAACCATGCACACGTGTCTTTATTTACTTACTTTCAAACGTTGACCAACATTTTGTGTCATAAACGAATTACTCGACTAAAAAGCGAAATGCAATTTCCGAGGTTGTTCCCCATCTTCCGCGAAAAAAGAAAGAGAAAAGAGAAAAGAAATGAGAGACCATGAGCAATCTAATTAAAATAACGACATTATAAATGTTTATTGACCGCACAAATCCCTCGAGTGCAATTTCATTAACTTGTTTAAATTTTACACTGGAGAAAAACTTTCGTCTACCAAAGACAAAAAAAAAAAAGTGAAAGAAATTAAATTTCTCTGTTTACTAATGTCTTCGCAAACAAAGATAAATGGTTACAAAGTGCTCGTTATTATTAACGCACAGTAAAAATCTAATGAAATGAAAATTGAAGACTGTAAAGAGGGATATTAAGAAACCAAAAAAGTTCGTACGTTTTCTTAGAACGAGAATTAAACACACATAGAGCAGATATAGAAAATGTATATTACTCTCTCATGTACAAAAATAAATCGTAAGCTCCTTTTTTTAACACAGGAATAACAATTTGCTATTTTACTTTATTAGAAAGTCGTCTATCAAGGGAAAATCTCCAATAAAAGGATATAGATATCAGAAGAATATAACAAGTGAAGAGATGGTATCGGTTCTTTTGATATTTTAGATTTTTAAAAAATTTTTCGAGACTCTGAAGATATTTTCGGTCAAAAATTAGGACTTGACATCAGGGAAATCCTTACTTCTCACTCTTTGTATTCCTCCCTTTATTCCTTATATTCTCTTAATATTACAAGGGGAAGATCTCAAACTCAGAAAATTATGAAACTTTAGGGATCGAAAACTTTCTATAAAGTTGCTTAAAAAAAAAAGTTCCGCGGTAAATAAATATCCTGACAAAGAAACAAAGAGGTACGACTTACGTTTCCTCCAATATTTTATGCGACTTTAAATACTGGAGGTGTGAAGAGAATCCGAAATATCGAATCGACGATCACTGCTTAACTCGATTTTTGACTACATAACTTTTCTCTACATAAATTTCTATTTAATATACATCAATGCAGTAATAACTTAGAAATTAATATCGTGAGAGTGTAAATTTATTTTTAGCCAGTTATAGATCAAAAAATTAATAAATTATTACATTTGAAACATATTTATAAAAGTGTAACCTTGCGATAGAAATCTAAAAACTATTGATTAGTATAATAGAAAAACTGTTTACGAAATACTAAAACGAAATACTAAAAAAAAAAAAATTATCAACTGTTCCGAACCACTGACGATAGGAACGTTAGATTAACCTTCAGCGGTATGGATCATTATCAATTGAACTTCCGTCGTGTGCACATCAACCAAAATTTAGGAGTGAGTTTTAAACTATATTTCTGAATATTCTAATTGTTTAAATATTATCTAATATTTCTAATAATTTATTTGTAACAATTAAACAATAAATTCTCTTCTACAACATTTCTAAGTACTATTTAAAATTTTCAATTAATCATTTGTAGTAATCGAGTCACTAGTACATTTCCCAGAAATTTTCATCACGTACGTATCGCATCATTAACGACCGAAAGATCAGATCAATGTCAATATCGGATACGGAAACAAGAGCTCATTACGAATTGAATTTTTGTCGTGGATACATCGAACAAATTTTACATGTTTGAAAAAAATTATCAGCTGTCCTGAATCACTGACGACCGAAATACATACTAACCTTGAGCGGAGAATCATTAACAATTAAACTTCCGTCGTGTATACATCGCCCAAATTTTAGAAGTTTGAAAAAAAATTATCAACAATTCCGGATCACTGACAACTAAAATATATGATTAACCTTCAGCGGTATGGAGGCTCATTACCAATTGAACTTCCGTCGTGTGCACATCAATCAAAATTTAGCAGTGAGTTTTAAACAATATTTCTGAATATTCTGATTGTTTAAATATTATCGAATATTTCTAATAATTTATTTGTAACAATTAAACAATAAATTCTCTTCTACAACATTTCTAAGTACTATTTAAAATTTTCGATTAATGATTTGTAGTAATCGAGTCACTAGTACATTTCCCAGAAATTTTCATTACCTCTATCGCATCATTAACGACCGAAAGATCAGATCAATGTCAATATCGGATACGGAAACAAGAGCTCATTACGAATTGAATTTTTGTCGTGGATACATCGAACAAATTTTACATGTTTGAAAAAAATTATCAGCTGTCCTGAATCACTGACGACCGAAATACATACTAACCTTGAGCGGAGAATCATTAACAATTAAACTTCCGTCGTGTATACATCGACCAAATTTTAGAAGTTTGAAAAAAATTATCAGCTGTCCTGAATCACTGACGACAAATACATACTAACCTTGAGCGGAGAATCATTAACAATTAAACTTCCGTCGTGTGTACATCGACCAAATTTTAGAGGTTCGAAAAAAAATTATCAACAGTTCCGGATCACTGACAACTAAAATATATGATTAACCTTCAGCGGTATGGAGGCTCATTACCAATTGAACTTCCGTCGTGTGCACATCAATCAACATTTAGCAGAAATATCTTGAATAATATGGTTGCAACCAAACCTTAATCTACAATTCTGACTTGAACGATTGGTAAATTACATGGTTTGCTTTCTTTGGTGTTGAGTTAATACTTGATCGTGATTATTTGAACCTGAATACGAGTTCAATTTCCATGACTTGTATCGTAGTCGTGCAAGACATACTTTATTAGTTACCAGTCTTTAACAATTACCGCGATATACGTTATATTTCTGCATATACATGGATAATATTAATACAACAATACCATTGCTATTTAAATATTATTAGATACTTTCAGAATTTCTCTTTGAATCTATAATTTGGAAAATAATTTAGTCCTTTACTATTGATTAGTCAAACAAGAATATTTTTTCAATATCAGAAACTAGTCATTAGATAGATCAAACAATTATGCCTTATTTTACGAATACCATTTCTCTTTCTAACAAATTACTTAAATTCAATACAAGTTGAAACATGTGTAAGAAATATATGAAACAGTACTGATTTACAATAAATTATAATGAGACCCGTGCGTAGTCACCTCCACGTGGTGGGTCTTGGTAATTGATATCGTTCTACAAACATCAAAGTTTGTAAAAACGTTATCAAGCTAAATTGTAAAACGATAAACTTTAATGTTGATGAAACGATATCAAGCTAAGAACTACGCAAACTACAGTTCAGTTTAGATCGTGAAAATTTCTGTTCATTCTTTATTTCACGATCTAAACTGAACTGTAGGTACAATTAGTTGATAAGTAAACTATTGGACCCCCACCGATGGACGACGAGGGATCTCGCAGGGACATCGTGGGATGCGTGCGCCTTAGCTTTAAGTTGCGTGCGTTTTAGTTTTAGTTAATTATAAGATAGTTAATATTTGTAAATTCACTGTGAGTGCATTCTGTACAAAGACAAGTTTATTTAACTCGAGACGAAATTCGAGACACCTCCTCCCTTCTCTTTTTTCGATCGTTGTTACTTTTGGTTACTGTCATTGCACTAGAAAAGAGATACATTTGTTACTGTCATTGAACTAGAATAGATTTACTTTGGTTACTGTCATTGCACTAGAGTAGAGTTACATTTGTTACTGTCATTGCACTAGAGTAGAATTACTTTTGTTACTGTCATTGCGCTAGAGTAAAGTTTCCAACTTTCGTTGCCAGTGTGTCAAGTTGAGGAACTGCAACCCCGTCCGAAAGGGCGAGGTAGGTTCTTGTAGTCTAGCGTACCCTAGAATTCAGCTCCAGTGGTTCTTCGGAAACCCTAATTGTGCCAGTTGGGGGTTGCGTTAGACTACTTGCCGCTAAGTGCTCGAACCTCGACTTGACACCCTGACACACTGCGATGTCAGTGTATCAATTCGGGGAACTGCAGCCTCGTTCGAAAGGACGAGGCAGGTTCTTGTAGTCGAACGTCCTTTGTAATTCGGCTCCAGTGGTTCTTCGGAACCCCACTGTGTCGTTGGGGGTAGCGCTAGACTACTTGCCTCTAAGTGCTCGAACCTTGATTTGGTACACTGACAAACCGCGATGTCACGGTGTCAAGTCGGGGAACTGCAGCTTCATGTCTGTAGAGGCAAAGTTCGGTTCTTGTAGTCTACGCAGCTCTTCGTAATACTGCTCCAGCCTGGGTTCCGAATGAACCCCACTGTGCCGATGGGGGTACGCTGGGATACATGCCTCTAAGTGCTCGAACCCCGACTTGGGGACACTGACAGCGAAAGTTGGAAACTTTACTCTAGTGCAATGACAGTAACAAAAGTAATTCTACTTTAGTGCAATAACACTAACGAATCGCGGTTTCATTTCGCGTTATATCCCTTGCAGAACACGATACTGAAGCGTGTTAATAGTTTTCGTTCTCCTAATTTCCTTCAAAGTTCGATAAACGTGGTGTTTTGATACAGAATGCTCTATTAGGGCTGCGAATTATTGTGCAATTGTTGTGTAAACTTTTATGTTAGACGAGTGTGTGGTTAGTACGAAGGGCTGCGGGTGATTGCGACATATTGTATGACTTGCATTTGTATGTAATGTATGATCGTATGTAATGTATGTAATGTATGATTGTACGCAATGTATGTAACGTATGATGGTATGTAATGTATGATTGTATGAGTACATATACTGTATGAATGTTAACGCGATCGTTTTTTCGGGAGACAGAGTTCCATAGTTCAATGTCATACATGCGCTATAGAGTTAAGATTTAGACTTAAGTTTTTGAAATTGAACTATTGAACAACTGTCTCCTTTGTTCGTAACCCCGGGCCAAGTAGAATAAAATCTCGGCATTCCTTAAGAATGCAGAGTTATTTGCATGTAATGGAGGGTGGTAGGGACTAGGGCCCCGGGTGGGTCCTCGTGCGTAGTCACCTCCGCGCGGTGAGACCTGGTAATTAATATCGTTTAACAAACATTAAAACTTGTAAAACGTTATCAAGTTGAGTTGCAAAACGATAAACGAGAAACTTTAATGTTTGCAAAACGATATCAAGCTGAGAACTACGCAAACCTACAGTTCAGTTTAGATCGTGAAAATTTCTTTCGATTCTTTGTTTCACGATCTAAACTGAACTGTAGGAAACAATTAGTTGATAAGTAAACTATTGGGCCCCCAGCGGGCCACCGATGGACAACGAGGGATATCGCAGGGACATCGTGGGATGCGTGCGTCTTAGTTTTAAGTTGCGTGCGTTTAATTTTAAGCTTCGTGCGTTTAGTTTATGTAAATTCACTGTGAGCGCATTTTGTACAAAGACATATTTATTTGAGACGAAATTAGGGACACCTCCTCTCTTCTTTTTTTTTCGTTCGTTGTTACTATTGTTAATGTCACTACACTAGAGTAGATTTTCCATCTTTCATTGTCCAGTGTGTCAAGTCGGGGAACTGCAGCCTCTTCCGAAACGAAGAAAGAGGGTAGGTTCTTGTAGTATAGCGTCCCTTTGTAATTCAGCTCCAGTGGTTCATCAGAACCCCACTGTGCCGTTGAGGGTAGCGCTAGACTACTTGCCTCTAAGTGCTCGAACCTCGATTTGGCAAACCGCGATGTCAGGGTATCAAGTCGGGGAACTGCAGCTTCGTCCGAAAAGACGAAGTTTGGTTCTTGTAGTCTAGCGTCCTTTGTAATTCAGCTCCAGTGGTTCCGACGAACCCCACTGTGCCGTTGGGGGTAGCGCTAGACTACTTGCCTCTCTAAATGCTCGAACTCCGATTTGGCACACTGACAAATCGCGGTTTTCATTTTTCATTTCGCGTTATATTTCGTACAAGGCACGATATTGGAGCGTGTCAATAGTTTTGTTTCCCTAGTTTGGTTCAAAGTTTAATAAACGTGTCTTTGATACAAATTGCGCTGATAGGGCTGCGAATTATTGTGTAACTTTCGAGTGAAACAAGCGTGTCATTAGTATGAAAAGCTGAGTATGATCTGTATGAGTTGTGTGAATTGTGTGAATTGTATGAATTGTGTGAATTGTATGAATTGTGTGAATTGTATGAATTGTATGAGTTGTATGATTGTATGTATTGTGTGAACTGTATGAATTGTGTGAATTGTGTGAATTGTATGAGTTGTATGATTG
This sequence comes from Tetragonisca angustula, assembly GCA_036937485.2. Lineage (NCBI taxonomy): Eukaryota > Metazoa > Arthropoda > Insecta > Hymenoptera > Apidae > Tetragonisca > Tetragonisca angustula. Next base: position 798,414 of record JAWNGG020000021.1, read on the forward strand.
TATTGTATGATTGTGCGACAGATGAACTTCTTGTTAAAGCGATCGTTGTTTCAGAAACAGAGTTCCATAGTTCAATCTTATACTGGAATTTTTATAAGTCTCTGCAACGCTATTCTGTACTTTTCCTTTTCCTTCCTGTTCCTTTAACTTTTCCTCTAAAAGTATTGCCTTTTTATTTTATTTTATTTTTTTTACTTTTCCTGTAAAAATATCTGTTCACTTACGAATTGAGTCTACTTTTCTTCGTCAACTTTATTTTCCATCACATTTTTCCATTCTGCTCGTTGCGTATACTTTTTTCTTCGTTAACTTTATCTTCCATCACATTTTTCCATTCTGCTTGTTGCTTTTCTGTTCATTTTTCCATTTGTTCTTTCATTTTCATTTCCATCATTTCATTTTCAAGTTTATTTACATTTAATGCCTCTTGCTATTTTTGTTTTTCTACAGTTCAATTTTCTTTCAAATTCAATCCGTTCGTTCTCTAACTTCTCCAGCAATTCGGCATACATGTTTTACATATTGCTCTTGAACATTTCCATGCTCTATTTTCTTCTCCAACACTGTCTTCAAATTTTGTGATTCTGGTCCGCTAACCACTCGGTTATATGTTGAGAGGACATAGTAATCATCGTACCTATCAGTCAATTTTATTGGTGTTGTCCGTTTTACTGTCTGATTCGTGGTGTCTTGATGTTTTCCTCTGGTGTTGTTAAGATTTCAGGCTCTTTTGGAGCTTGTATGGTTTCTATATTTTCTGGGTCTTCAATATTCTCTTGTACGTTATTTTGTATATTGATTAAGGCCTTTGTTATTTTTACTTCGTTTTTTACCTTCTTTTGTTACCAAGAGACCAGTTTTGTTCGATTTTTACTATGGCTATTAAGCACAGTTCAACTTTTCCTCTTGTTCCTTCCTTAACCGGTTGCATTCTGTCCTCTTCTTTGCGTAACTCCGGGTCAAGTAGAATAAAAACTCGGTATTCATTACGTGAATGATTGATTAAGTTTATGTCGAGTTGCTTGTATGTAATGGAGGGTGGTTGGGGAATAGGGCCTGGGGCGGGTCCTCGTGCGTAGTCACCTCCTCGTGGTGAGACCTGGTAATTGATATCGTTTTACAAACATTAAAGTTTTACAAACTTTAATATTTGTAAATCGATGTCAAGCTAAGAACTACGCAACCTACAGTTCAGTTTTGGCCGTATAAACTTGTTTCCTTTCTTTAATTTCACGATCTAAACTGAACTGTAGGTACAATTAGTTGATAAGTAAACTATTGGGCCCCCACCGATGGACCGACGAGGGATCTCGCAGGGACATCGTGGGATGCGTGCGCCTTAGCTCTAAGTTGCGTGCGTTTAGTTTTAGTTAATTATAAGATAGTTAATATTTGTAAATTCACTGTGAGTGCATTCTGTACAAAGACAAGTTTATTTAACTCGAGACGAAATTAGGGGACACCTCCTCCCTTCTCTTTTTTCGACCGTTGTTACTTTGGTTACTGTCATTGCACTAGAGTAGAGATACATTTGTTACTGTCATTGAACTAGAAATAGAGTTACTTTGGTTACTGTCATTGCACTAGAGTAGAGTTACATTTGTTACTGTCATTGCACTAGAGTACAATTACTTTTGTTACTGTCATTGCGCTAGAGTAAAGTTTCCAACTTTCGTTGCCAGTGTGTCAAGTTGAGGAACTGCAACCCCGTCCGAAAAGGGCGAGGTAGGTTCTTGTAGTCTAGCGTACCCTAGAATTCAGCTCCAGTGGTTTCTTCGGAAACCCTAATTGTGCCAGTTGGGGGTTGCGTTTAGACTACTTGCCGCTAAGTGCTCGAACCTCGACTTGACACCCTGACACACTGCGATGTCAGTGTATCAATTCGGGAAACTGCAGCCTCGTCCGAAAGGACGAGGTAGGTTCTTGTAGTCGAACGTCCTTTGTAATTCGGCTCCAGTGGTTCTTCGGAACCCCACTGTGTCGTTTGGGGGTAGCGCTAGACTACTTGCCTCTAAGTGCTCGAACCTTGATTTGGTACACTGACAAACCGCGATGTCACGGTGTCAAGTCGGGGAACTGCAGCTTCATGTCTGTAGAGGCAAAGTTCGGTTCTTGTAGTCTACGCAGCTCTTCGTAAATACTGCTCCAGCCTGGGTTCCGAATGAACCCCACTGTGCCGATGGGGGGTACGCTGGGATACATGCCTCTAAGTGCTCGAACCCCGACTTTGGGAACACTGACAGCGAAAGTTGGAAACTTTACTCTAGTGCAATGACAGTAACAAAAGTAATTCTACTTTAGTGCAATAACACTAACGAATCGCGGTTTCATTTCGCGTTATATCCCTTGCAGAACACGATACTGAAGCGTGTTAATAGTTTCGTTCTCCTAATTTCGTTCAAAGTTCGATAAACGTGTCTCTGATACAGAATGCTCTGTTAGGGCTGCGAATTATTGTACAATTGTTGTGAAACTATCATGTTAGACGAGTGTGTGGTTAGTATGAAGGGCTGCGAGAAATTGCGACATATTGTATGATTTGCATTTGTGTGTAATGTATGAGTGTATGTAATGTATGAAATGTATGATTGTACGCAATGTATGTAACGTATGATCGTATGTAATGTACGATTGTGTGTAATGTATGTAATGTATGACGGTATGATTGTATGATTTTTAACGCGATCGTTTTCCGGGAGACAGAGTTCCATAGTTCAATCTCATACATGCGCTTTAGAATTAAGATTTAGACTTAAGTTTTGAAATTGGACTATTTAACGTCTGTCTCCTTTGTTCGTAAACCCGGGCCAAGTAGAATAAAATCTCTGCATTCCCTAAGAATGCCGAGTTGTTTGCATGTAATGGAGGGTGGTTGGGATTAGGGCCCGGGCGGGTCTCGTGCGTGGTCACCTCCTCGTGGTGAGACCTGGTAATTGATATCTTTTTACAAACATTAGAGTTTTACAAACTTTAATGCTTGTAAAACGATATCAAGCTAAGAACTACGCAACCTACAGTTCAGTTTAGATCGTGAAAATTTCTTTCCTTTCTCCATTTCACGATCTAAACTGAACTGTGGGAATAATTAGTTGATAAGTAAACTATTGGGCCGTCACCGATGGACGACGAGGGATATCACAGAGATATCGTGGGATGCGTGCGTCTTAATTTTAATTTGTTCGTTTAGTTTTAGTTAATCATAAGATAGTTAGTATTTGTAAATTCACTGTGAACGCATTCTGTATAAAGACACGTTTATTTAGCTTGAGACGAAATTAGGGACACCTCCTCTCCTCTCTTTTTTCTTCGTTGTTACTATTGTTACTGTCATTGCACAAGAGTAGAGATACCAACTTTCGCTGTCAGTGTGTCAAATCGGGGAACTGCAGCCTCGTCCAAATGGACGAGGTGAGGTTCGTGTAGTCTAGTCCTTTGTAATCCGACTCAGCGGTTCTCCGGAACCCCACTGTGTCGTTGGGGATAACACTAGACTACTTGCCTCTAAGTGCTCGAACCTTGATTTGGCACACTGACAACGAAAGCTGGAATCTCTACTCTATTGCATCGGTTTCATTTCGCGTTACATCCCTTGCAAAGCACGATATTCAAGCGTGTCGATAGTTTTGTATTCCTTAATTCGTTGAAAGTTCGATAAACGTGTCTTTGACACAGAATGCGCTGTTAGGGCTGCGAATTATTGTACAATTATTGTGTAACTTTCATGTTAGACAAGTGTGTGGTTAGTATGAAAGGCAGCGAGTGATTGCGACAAGTCGTGTGATTTGCATTCGTATGTATTGTATGATTGTATGTATTGCGTTATTGTATGATTGTATGTATTGTATGATTGAATGATTGTCTCGACAATTAGTTCATAAGTAAACTATTAAGCCCCCAGCGGGCCAACGAGGGATTTCGCACGGACATCGTGGGATGCGTGCGTCTTAATTTTAAGTTGCGTGCGTTATGTATTGTATGAATGTATGATTGTGTCATTGTATGATTCTATGTAATGTATGATTGTTAACGCGATCGTTTTCCGGGAGACAGAGTTCCATAGTTCAATCTCATACATGCGCTTTAGAGTTAAGATTTAGACTTAAGTTTTGAGACTGAACTATTGAACGTTTGTCTCCTTTGTTCGTAACCCCGGGCCAAGTAGAATAAAATCTCTGCATTCCTTAAGAATGCCGAGTTGTTTACATGTAATGGAGGGTGGTTGGGATTAGGGCCCGGGTGGGTCTCGTGCGTAGTCACCTCCTCGTGGTGAGACCTGGTAATTGATATCGTTTTACAAACATTAAAGTTAACGTTATCAAGCTACATTGTAAAACCATAAACGATAAACTTTAATGTTTGTAAAACGATATCAAGCTAAGAACTACGCAACCTGCATTTCAGTTTAGATCGTGAAAATTTCTTTCCATTCTTTATTTTCACGATTTAAACTGAACTGTAGGTACAATTAGTTGATAAGTACATTATTTGACCCCTAGCGCTGCACTGTTGGACGACGAGGGATATCGCAGGGACTTCAGGGATGCGTGCGTCTTAGCTTTAAGTTTGCGTGCGTTTGGTTTAATTATTCATAAAATAGTTGATATCTGTATATTTTCTATGAGCGCATTCTATAGAATGACACGCTTTAGATTTTAATGAATATTTCAAAATATTTGATTTGGCAAAATGCCACAGACCTATCCCATATCTCCATTTGGTTAAGTATCTGGTCCATTCTAAATATATTTCGTCCCTAGATATATGTTATGTAAAGTGTTTCTTAACGATAAATGGAAGTGTAACGATAAGAAAATATAATACAAAAATTGCACGAATTAAATAGAAATACATTTGACAAGAGGAGCATGCGAATAAATACAAAATATTCTTCGGAAAGATATTCATAGTACGCGACAAACATTCTTTTGTCCATCACTGCCACAATAAGCTAATTAGAATAGACAGTTAAGAACAGGATCACTAAAAATATACTGCAACAAATATTGTGAGTGGATTAAATATACTTACACTTTTAATTACTAAATTAAACACTGCACGTATACTGCAACAAATATTGTCAGTGGAATAAATAACACTTGCACATTTAATATTAAATTACTTTATAGTTCCCTTTATAGTGTGGATGAAAGGTTGACTCAGTCATTTGAACAAACGAAATCGTTCGAATTAATCGTGCGATCGTTCAAAAATTTTAAACAGATAAATTTCCAGGTAAAAACAGATTAGATCACTTAGAAACGTCCTCAAGAAAAAACGAAGTACATGGAAATATATCGCCAGCGAATGACTTAGACACCGACGACAAATATCGTCTCGGTTCCTCTCCCTTGTCGATCGTATTTTCTCTCCCGATTTATGGCGCGTGCACAAAAATTTACTGTTAAGGGTAGGATCTCATTTCCTTACGAATCCGCGACACACCAGCTTGACTGAGGTAAACCGAAAAAGGATGATTTATGATCCAACGCGGTTCTTCCACCAAGGAAAATTCTCCCGACGATATCGATCGTCGCGTGATCACGCGATTCAAAACTTCGCCGTTTCGCGAAGTGGGAGTCGGGTACGTTGAAAATTGCTCCCCTAGATGAAAATGTTCAAGAATGTTCGCGGCGACAAGAAATCAAGAATCTCTGATGTTTCTCAGGAATGTGAAAGGAAGTTCGCTTGAGTCGTTTGCTCGAAGTTATCTTTCTTATGATTGTAATTGGTACGAACAAGAAACTTCAGAGGAAGGATCGTTGGTGTTTTTTAGTGTGAAATGTGCGAATTCTAGTTCAAATATGAAAAGCATTATTATACTTCACGCTTGAGTACCAGAAAATCGTAGCATACATAATTTCTTTGTTAAAAATACTAAAATACTATACATAAGTTCGTAGTATAAATTTCCATTATAATACTGCTAATTGTAATTAATTTAAATTGAAAATCTGGGAATGACTAAATAAATAATTTGGTATTCTTGCAACCAAGAGAGATCAATGTTGTTAATAATTATTGATTAACGTGGATATTTAATAAGAATTTAAATCTCAAGTTACTCGACATTATGGATTATACACAAATCAGATACAAAAATTCGAATTCAACGATTTTCTATGAAAAAGAAAAAGAGAAAAATTCACTGTCACGTACAAATCATCAATCATCCTCAAATTAATACTTGAACAAATGGCTCACAATTTTATGCCTCCATATTCTTAATCCAGAAAATACCCAAACAACCCCCTCATTTACACATTAGCGCTACTCTTTCTATTCCTAACGAAAATACCACTTCACACAAACTGATTTACAAGCAGACTGTCTAAAATATTAATATTTAATAACATTTATAAATTTCGAAAGAGCTACTCTTTTTATTCCTTTTTAAAATCCCTAATGAAAATACCACTTTACACAAAATAATTTACAAGCAGACTGTCTAAAATATTAATATTTAACAACATTTATGAATTAAATATAAAAGAGCTATTCTTTCTATTCTTTTTTAGAATCCCCAACAAAAATACCATTTCCCACAAAATGATTTATAAGCAGACTGTTCGAAGTATTAATATTTAACAACATTTATAAATTTAGAAAGAGCTACTCTTTTTATTCCTTTTTAAAATCCCTAATGAAAATACCACTTTACACAAAATAATTTACAAGCAGACTGTCTAAAATATTAATATTTAATAACATTTATGAATTAAATATAAAAGAGCTATTCTTTCTATTCTTTTTTAAAATCCCCAACAAAAATACCATTTCCCACAAAATGATTTATAAGCAGACTGTTCGAAGTATTAATATTTAACAACATTTATAAATTTAGAAAGAGCTACTCTTTTTATTCCTTTTTAAAATCCCTAATGAAAATACCACTTTACACAAAATAATTTACAAGCAGACTGTCTAAAATATTAATATTTAACAACATTTATGAATTAAATATAAAAGAGCTATTCTTTCTATTCTTTTTTAAAATCCCCAACAAAAATACCATTTCCCACAAAATGATTTATAAGCAGACTGTTCGAAGTATTAATATTTAACAACATTTATAAATTTAGAAAGAGCTACTCTTTTTATTCCTTTTTAAAATCCCTAATGAAAATACCACTTTACACAAACTGATTTACAAGCAGACTGTCTAAAATATTAATATTTAATAACATTTATGAATTAAATATAAAAGAGCTACTCTTTCTATTCCTTTTTAAAAACCCCAATAAAAATACCACTTCACACAAAATGATTTACAAGCAGACTGTTCGAAGTATTAATATTTAACAACATTTATAAATTTAGAAAGAGCTACTCTTTTTATTCCTTTTTAAAATCCCTAATGAAAATACCACTTTACACAAAATAATTTACAAGCAGACTGTCTAAAATATTAATATTTAATAACATTTATGAATTAAATATAAAAGAGCTACTCTTTCTATTCCTTTTTAAAAACCCCAATAAAAATACCACTTCACACAAAATGATTTACAAGCAGACTGTTCGACGTATTAATATTTAACAACATTTATAAATTAAATATAAAATAACTCGAATAATTAAATATAATTGAATTCGAGTGTATGGGAAAGGATAACGTATCATCACAGATGAATCCCCAATCACTCTCAAATTGAGAGACAAACAATCGCAGTTTCTCCCCCAGCTGCCCCAACCCCCGGAAGTCAACCGCATAGGGAACAAATACCCAAACAACCCCCATATAATCGCTCCAAGTCCCATCCATTCCCTGCTCCGCCATCTACTCTCTCTCTACGACCATTAAACCCTATCTTCCTACAGCGAGCGACGACTCGTCTCAAAACTCAAAAAAAGAGGGAGAGAAAATCCCGCGTAAACCAGGAAACGGTAGTTACGTTGAAAACGACGGCGCGTATCGTACAGAGAGAAAAAGTACACGAGAGGAAGATGGATAGGGGACCAGGAAAAAGAGAAAAAAAAGAAAGAAAGAAGAAAAGTTATTAAAGGTCTCGACAAGGTTGAAACGTCACTACATACACACACACACACACACACACACATCGTGGGATCAACGTTGCGTTTTCAGTATCGCATGAATGCATTATTCGCCTGAAACACGCCCCTACCGCACCGGTGAGTAACCATAGACACACGCGTGCACGTAGCCTCGACAGATTTCGTTCGATCACGCGACCGACGAGAAAAAAGGTTTTTCCAACCTCTCCTCCACTCGCGGCTGTCACTTTACGCGCCGCCGACGTTTGATGCTTTTACGTATACGCGTGTATGTGCACGTACGTTACGTACGTCTTCTGTCTTTCGTTTCTTCAATGCCATTTCTCCCTTTTCGTGCCTTTCAAAGCTTTTTGCCCCGATGAAAAAGACGAAATGACGACTAGAGGAAATCGTGTCGCGTCGGTTTCCTTTTTCCCTCTTTCCCCTCTTAAACGGAGGGAAACGCGTACGCGTCGAGAGGATCGCGAGCGTAACTCGCCTGCGCCGAATGGCGAATGGCTATACGTTCGTTAACAACGAACTGCGTGGAGTATACATTTTTTTTCTTTTTCGTTGATCCAATCGCGAGAAAGACCGAGCCTATCAGGTTTTCTCTCTCTCTCTCTCTCTCTCTCTCTTCCTCTTCCTCCGCGTTTCTTCCTACGAGACTCGAGAAAGGATGACTGGAGTTTGGATGGTAGTCGTTTCTTTTGCAATTTTGGAAAGTTTGGCGAGATTGAGAAATTGAGTTTGGAAGATGGCGGAGAATTTGGTGAGTTTTTGTTGAATGTGAAACGGTCGACTTGGAAAATCGCTCGTAAATATGTCAATGAATTTGGGCAAAACGTTAACAAGTGGTTTAACCATCTTGTACGTACGTAGAGACGTGTATTTAAAATTAAATTGATTTATGTTACGTATATTTATCTAAAATTAAATTAACTTATGTTGTACATATATTTATCTAAGATTAAATTAATTTATGTTACACATATTTATCTAAAATTAAATCGTTTCATTTAAGTTTTAAGCTTGAAATTTGGAAGAGATCTTCACCTTTGTCGCATCTTTTTCTTTTTATTTTTTTTTTTTTATTTTTTTACCACCCAAAGGACGAAAAGCACAAGAAAAATCGATACTTAAACTTCTAATCTTCGGAATTTCGCTGTTTCCGTGGTTCATACGACAGCCATATCTATACTAATTGAGATGCATTGTGGTTTTTTTAGTTTAAAATAACCAGAATCACATCGAATCAATTTTCAAAAACATGCTTTACCTATGGCTATATAATTTCCACAACTTTCATTAATTTCGTTAATTGAAAAAATTCTGAATACTCTCTAAGTATGAATAAGTCTGTATGCGAAAACTGCATGCCAAAATGTATCACGGTTTCCTTAGAAAAAAATCCCCAACAAGTCGATTTTTACCAAATTACCACAGTCTCCCTCTTAACTCTAACTAAATCTTTATACCCTCACATTTATACCGCAAAGTCGTTGTAAACGCAGCAAACGAATAATTAATAAAACGAAAATGACGGGAGAACAAATTAATGATTGAAATAGCCCTCGGGAAACGGACGACGCCGCTGCAAACCCTCCTTCGACGCAACATTTTCAATTAACCGTGTGATTGTTGGATCGTTCGTAGCGAGCGACACGAACGTTCGCCGGGAAAGAGAAGAGGAGAGAAGAGGAGAGAGGACGTGACCGATTTCGAGCCATTATCCGCGTGCGACGAACCGCGAGACCCTTTTCTCGTTACTCGCGAGCGTGGGCGGCGTATCGACGCGCCAGCCAACTTTCTTCGGTATTCAACAGGTGAGAGCACGCAGAGACGTTCGGATAAGCGATTTAGACGTATCGCGGCCGACGGACAAAAGGCGGTACAGGAGTTTCACGCCGATCGATCGACCTGCAACACCGTCTCCATCGTCGTCTTCGTCGTCTTCGTCCGGCACTTGTTAAAGTGCCAACGAATTCAATATCGTAATTTTCTGGCAAAGTAGATTTTCCAGCGATTAAACACGACCCTGTCACGCCCCCTTTGCAAAATCCTCTCGATATTCGCCGCAATAACGCCGAGGAACGCACCGAGACATGTAATTTCGTGGACACAGCAGAGATATAGCTTCGCGAGGTGACTGAAAAATAGCGACTTTTGGTGAAATTTGGCTACTGCGTGTTTTTTCGTCTTTTTTTCTTTCTCTTTTTTTTTTTTTTATTACCCGGGGAAACTATTAACCCAGATCGCCAAATGTGAATTTTTGACGCAATTCAGTTTGTCGCAAAGAAAATTCCGAAAATTCGCATAATCCAACAATTCTGTGAAATTTCAAGGAATCGAAGAGTAGTCAATATGATAGATTGTTTTTTTGATGCTTGCTGGTAAATCTTCATTCTTATATAAAGAAAAAGATCGAAAGAGAATATTTATAATAGTAGCGATAAAAAATTATTGTTATTTAATAGTAAAATTGTATTTAATATAACTATTTTTTGTTATATATGTATTATAACTATATTTATTGTTACTGGTACAATAAATATTGTAAGTAATTTATTAATTTATTTTATATATTTATTTGCTTGTAAGTAATTGTAAGCAATTTACTAGTAACAATGAAAAATAGTTGTATTTTCATTTCATCTCGCAGATCCTCACAGAAATATTCAAACACTTGGAATAACTTTTTGTAGATACACGTTATGGAAATATATATTTCTTGAGAATATTCAATACTAATTTAACTTTCGTCGAATGAAATTAGAAAATTAATATAGAAATTAGCTTGGAATTAGCTTCCAGGGAAATAGTTTATAATTTTTATACTTGTACATTCTCAGATCAACTTCGTATAATGCAACGTGATCACGACAGGTATACCTCACTGTGCCAGTGTCAATGAAATTTCAAAGTGATTTTACGTAACAAATATCCACAGCAGTCTCTCCGTGATAAATATTCGAGCACTTTTCGTGAGCCACTTCAAGGTGTTTCAGAGGACTCGACAAACATTTGCATTCCAAGAAATATAAATTTCCAAGAAACACGGAGCGTTTGTTTTGGAGCCACTGTCGACGACTAACGATAGAAACCAAGGCCAGAATTTCTATTGGAACATATACACCTCGGTAAAATTTTCCAACGAAATATAACAGAATGATGAAATATCTACATAAAGAAGTTTTCGTCCTGAAACTTTTATCAGCTTTTACAATATATCATACGTTTACGAATTAAAATAAAGATGATACATAAATTACTTTGTTACGTGTACAATAATTATAAATATTTTGTGTAAGAATTTTCTTCCATACTTATACACACACACATATAGATTATATTTATTATATGTACGTAATATATATTTACATATATATTACATTTGCGTAATTAAAATTAAATTTTAATTTTAAACAACGTAGAAAAGAAAATACACAGATTGTACATTCGTTGTATATCTAATAATTATAAATATTCTATGTAGGATTTTCTTTCGTACTTTACGTACCAAGAAAAGTGTTCATGCATATTCTGTAATAGCATAAAGGGGATGATATATTGCCTCCTCAATTTGAGCAACAGACTTGCTTCATTTTTCCATAAAACTATTCCACAACTTAATCTCCAATAAAAAGAAATGTACTGTCAACTTCTAGTCGAACTTTTAAAAAATCTTTTATCCGAGAAAAAAGAAAGAAATTGGAAAAAGCCTCTAAAAGATTTAAGAAAATTTTTGCTGACCTTCGACGTCAATTTCGCCACCCTCCACCTGTGTGGTGTCTCCATCCTGTCTTCGACGTCGACGAGACACGAAAAACTTGCACCAACAACGTGAAAAACAGCTTGCTTTCACCGAGAAGATAACCGATAACCGATCGAAATTTTCGCGACGCGATGCTCACGGTATGGTTGAACGCGATTAACTGAAAGGAAATAGGCGAATGCCCGAAAGCTATGGTCCCAGGCTGGCGTTTCTTGTCTAAATGCAAACGCAATAAGCCTCCGGTAAGGGCGCGAGTCACGTAACGTCGCGTAAACAAGCTGTAACGACGACGACGGCTCATTATAAAATCCAATAACGCAAGTTAAGGCATCGTTACGCGACGGAGAGCAAACGAAACCCGGCCCTCGAGCCCGTTACATTGACCAGAGTGATCGCGACTGAACCTTGGCTAACATAAGAGATCTTAGGACGGGTACAATACTGTAGTTGTGTAACAAAAATGGTACAGCTACGAGCTATAAATTATAAATCATACACGATAAATATTTATTATTATATTTATATATAAATATAATATTTTAACGAGATAAATGTATAAATACAATAGATGCAATATAATTAAATACAATAAATATGAGATGTAATTTGTACAATGTATATGCTTTGTGCAATGAAGACTCTGTTAGTATGTTAATATGTGTCTTATATTTTTTACAGTACATATGTACAACAAAATTAAATTAATATGTTAATATATTGTATTATTGTATTGCATATGTACAACAAAAACCTGGACCTAAACCTAACCTAAATCTACGTACTTTATACAATGAAGACTCCGTTAGTATATTCATATATTGTGTTATTATGGTTTACAAAACATAGGCACAATAAAATTAAATTAAGATATTAATATGTTATATTACTACGTACAACCAAAACTTAAACCTAAACTTAACCCAAACCTAACCTATACCTACGTACTTTATATATTGAACACTCCTTTAGTATATTCATCTATTGTATTATTATATTACAGTACATAGGTACAAAAATTAAATTAATATATTAATATATTGTATTATTGTATTGTACATGTACAATCAAAACCGAAACCCAAACCTAACCTAAATCTGCGTACTTTACACAATGAAGACTCCATTAGTATATTAATATATTATGTTATTATGTTTCACAGAACACAGGTACAATAAAATTAAATTAATATATTAATATATTATACTATTACGTACAACCAAAGCCTAACCCTGACCCAAACCTACGTATCTTATAGATTGAGGACTCCTTTAATATATTAATCTATTGTATTATTATATTATAGTACATAGGTATAAAAATTAAATTAATATATTAATTATTGTATTTAATATATATTGTATTATTGTATTGCATATGTACAACTAAAACCTAAACCTAACCTAAACTTAAACCTAACCTAAACCCGCCTACTTTATACAATGAGGACATCGTTAGTATATTAATATATTGTATTATTATGTTTTACAGTACATATGTAAAACAAAATTAAATTAATATATTAATATATTGTAGTATTATATTGCATACGTATATTAAATTAAAAATTTAATGAAATTAAAATTAAATGAAATATAATACATACAAACTAAGTATTTCAACAATTACCATTACAAACTAAATCACACCATATTTCGTTACAAAAATATTTTTATCCTCCCCAAACATTCCTTACTCTTACTCCACATTCGAAAGAGAAAGATCCATCTCTCACCCATTTGCATCCATCTATTATACATATTACAGTACGCACATATTCGCGAGAGAATCCAAAACTTGCATTTTCTAATCATCGTACGTTCGGCTATCTTGAAATTCGTCCGGATTCGACATGCATCTACGTTCTCATTTCCTTTCCTCCATCGTGTATCCTTCGGACGAGTATTTATAACGGCGTTATCGATCGACAGACAGGTTCACACGGGACACTAATTGAATAGCCGTGCCTTATCAGATGCCACGAGTGCGCTCGTCGTCAGAGCAGATCGAGCCGTTCGTTTTTCTTTTTTTTTTTTTTTCGTCGTCGCCTCTTCCCAATTTACCGACCAACGACTCCCCGTGCATCGTGACAGACGACAAGAGCTGAAGAGCGGAACGGAGTGTCGCATCGACCACTTTAACGAGCTCCTCCAGTTTCCTCTTTTCAAGCGAAACCTCCCCCCCTCTCTCTCTCTCTTTTTCTTCTATTTTACCTCCGTTTCGACCTGTAACTCGCTGTTATTTAATCCACCGTTTCCCCTGTTCCCTCGCGATTGCATTTCGTATTGCTTCACGTGTCAAGTGGATTTTGTAATGTATGAAGGTCAGAGAGATGCAGAGAGAAATTCGACTAATACGTACTGGCAGTGTTTGGCCGAGTTTCTTCTTCCCATTGGAATTTTTCGAGTTGTTTGACACTTAACTTAATTCTAAGTTCTCGCCAAGTGTATACAACGAAATATTATTCATGTTGAAAATTACATATCCTGCGTGTTTCAGTTTTGCTGCACGGTACTTTCGTGGATAACAAGTTGTCGCGAGCGTGACTGAAGGAACGTTAGCCTAACCGTTGACTCCGTTTGGGCTAACAAAATCTTCTAAATTTTATTTATTATATTATTATATTTATTTATTTATTATAATATTATTATATTATTATTATATTTATTTATTTATTATATTATTATATTACTATTATATTTATTTATTTATTATATTATTATTATATTTCTTATTTATTATTTTATTATATTTCTCTCTGCATTTTTCTGTTCAAATTGCCCACAATGTTCGTGAATTCTACGTCACTCTACAATAAAGTATTATCCTTCTCTGTCGAAATCTCTGTGAGAAAGAGAGAGAGAGACAAATATTCACTAATCCGCGAATTCCTTCGCACGCTTGCAAAGCGAGACTCTTTGAAAGCGAACCAAAGCCTTTATCCGTCGAGCGAAAGGTTTCCACAGACTGACAACTGTAATCGTTCTCGCTGATAAAGTGGTCGCGGAATTTAGATAAGGTTCAGCCAACGCTTAAAAATGGTCCCGGTTTGCAAAATTGTCCCTTTGCCGGGACGTCTCTCGAGGGTCGCGTAAATTGCGCTCAACAATTTCGCCCCTTCGTTGCTCGAAATCACCATCACTTCCGGCGAATTTTCTCAAGTCTCTCAAGCCAAATTTTATCTCTTATCTCGATTTTCGAGTTCTTTCAATTGTCGTCCGTTCTTTCTTCTTCTTTATGTCCGTCTTACGTTTCTCCTTTAACGTGAATTTGATTGTACCGCCGATTTTACATCACACTGTCTCTCTGTGACACTACATGTCTCTCGCAAACGCACTTCACAAAATTGAGATGCAGCATAGTCCAGAAAAGTTCCAAATGTCCTCACGAAACTTCGCTGGCGTTCTGCAAATGGATTGCAGAACACATGGAGCGAGGGTAATGAACGACGGATATAAGATAGCCAGGGCCGCGAACACCTAGCAATCTCCGTTTCCTACGTCCTCCATTTCCACCCGTCTCTTCTCGCATAATGAGTCCTCTCTCTCCCTACTGACGGCAGAAACCAGCCACTACAAAAGGAGAATTTATTTCCATCGATTCTCGCGAGGCTTCGTCTTCGTCTTCGTCCTCCGTCATAGCGCTGGAAGGGACGTAGCTGGCTTAATGAGAAGCCAGACTCAGAAGGTTTAAACGTTCGAACAACGGTAAGGGAGGATTTCCTCGTCGTGGAAAAATCGTAGCTACTTTCGCAGAGAGAGAGAGAGAGAGAGAGAGAGACAGAGTCGAATGATGGATCTTCGTTCGAATGGCGAAACCTCTTGAATAGTGGTGGAACGCTTCACTTCGTGGTGAAGGGAGTTAATCGTAGCTCGTGGAACGTGGAGAGGAGGTGGAACGAGGAGTTGGATAAGCCTCGTGAGACGCGGAATTTGTGTTTCGGCGGTTTCGTAGGGGAAATTGATAATTTGTCGAGC
This sequence comes from Tetragonisca angustula, assembly GCA_036937485.2. NCBI lineage: Eukaryota > Metazoa > Arthropoda > Insecta > Hymenoptera > Apidae > Tetragonisca > Tetragonisca angustula. Next base: position 814,155 of record JAWNGG020000021.1, read on the forward strand.
GCGAGTTGAGAGCTTCGGTTCACACCCTGAACGTGCTTAATCAGCACAACTTTACTTGTCCCCTGTGATTCTTAATTTTTGGATAGATTCAACTTTGGAAGGAACGTAGAATCTTCGATTTTGACGCTGTTTCGCGTTTGAACGAAATACGTATGTTGTAATATATAATAAAATTGGTAGTACAATAATAAAATGTGTATGTTGTATTATAATATATAATATGTAATAAAAATTTATATGTTGTAATACGATACAATGGTTTAACAATCAAGAAAGATTGGCAATTCGCGTGTCCGATAGATTTTTAATATAATGAAACGATATAAAGTTGGTAAAGAGGCGGCTAGCAAGGAAAACGAGTTAATCTGGTTTCAAGTGGAATACCCTCAGCCACTAGTCAGACGCTGGAAACTCGGCCGAAGTTGGACAGTGAAACTCGTCACGGGACAAGCAGGAGCAAGGATTTTGCATTTGACTTTTATAAACTGTTCCATAATCTGCACAACTTTCTCACCTGCGTTTACGAATATTCGCGGACGTCTAGTCCTTTTCCATCAATTTATAATTCTGCGTCAGATAACGTAAGCTTCAAACTTGATCAAAATTTATAATGAAATAACAACTAATAAAATGAAGTAATAACTACTGTACTAATTATAAAATACCCATAACGGAATAATAATTCCAACAAGTAATAAATTGTTATCTCGTAATAATTTCAAGAAAAAAATTCTCTGTATGCAGAGAAGAAGAGAAAGTAACGATGAAAACGATTGGAATAATAAAATTATTCCATAACGGTGACAATTAGAAATAATAATGAAATTATCCCGAGATGATTCCAAGAAATAAGACACAGAGAATGACAAGTGACAAATAATCCCCAGCAGGGATTAATAATATAGTTATATTATAATTATATAACTATGATGAAGAAACAAAATTATTCCGCGTAAGGACAATGAGAAAAGACAATAAAATTACCTCGCAATAATAATAAATAATTCCAATGACAAACAGTAACAATAATTAAAAAACAAGATTATATTTCGTGTAACAAATATAAATCCAATAATTAAAAGAAAGCAACAAAATTATCTCGTATATATAACAATTCCAAATAATAATCACACGATGATTCCAATAATTAGTTACTGACAAAATTGTCTCGCGCGTGATAATTCCATAAAATACGAAACAAAAGGATCACCGTGATAATTTGAAATAACAGCAAAGAAAATGAGAGAGTCGGGAGTGCCGACAGCACGCAGCAAGCGGCAACGATCTGAGAGATCGATCGACGGCTTCCGTTTCCTCGAGAAATCCGCCAGCGTCGAGGGTAACCCAGGCTGGCAAGTTGAATAGCTCGCTGCCGGAGGGGTAAGACAAGGACGGCCAAGAGAGTTATGCATTATGATTCGCAGCACCCCTCCCCACACCCCTTTTCACCCTCCGTCGCCAACCTAATAACATCACTTGTTGCACGGGGGCCACCAGGAGGAACTCGCCCCGTGACCCAGCTCTCTCTCTCTCCAACCTCGAGCTTCAGCGCGAAACTATCGCCCGACACACCGGCGGCGGGGCGAGAGTTAACCACCGAGTTTTCTCCCCACACCCCCTCCCCCTGCGGAAACGGAGGGAAAGTCTGAGGGATGGCGAGCCAGCCGTCTTATGAATTTCATTTATCTCGCGGGGCATCTCGCACGCGAACGACGTCGCCGCCCCGTTTCCAGATGTCTGCGAATTACGGCTGTTTATGGCTGAAACGCGGCCACTTGAATTCGAGAGTGAAGACGCTTGATTTCGAGAGCGTGGGAGAGCGTTTTTGTGGTTACTGAGATTTCAAGGGGGCGAAAAACGATTTTTAATCGTTCGAACGATTCCTGTTGCGTTGAAAGGTAATCTCGCGCGTTTTTGAAGGAATTTCATGCAAATTCACATTCTATGTTAATATTAATTTTATAGTTTTATAGTGTATTTGTATTAATTTTACATAATTTTATAATTTCATTTTGCATTTATATTAGTTTTGTATAACTTCACAGTTTTACACTGTATTTGTATTAATTTTGAATCATTTTAGAGTTTTAGATTGTATTTGTATTAATTTTACATAATTTCATAATTTCATTTTGCATTTAAATTTTGTATAACTTCACAGTTTTACACTGTATTTGTATTAATTTTGAATCATTTTATAGTTTTATATTGTATTTGTATTAATTTTACGTAATTTTATAATTTCATTTTGTATTTATATTAGTTTTGCATAACTTCACAGTTTTACACTGTATTTGTATTAATTTTGAATCATTTTAGAGTTTTAGATTGTATTTGTATTAATTTTACATAATTTCATAATTTCATTTTGCATTTAAATTAGTTTTGTATAACTTCACAGTTTTACACTGTATTTGTATTAATTTTGAATTTTATAGTTTTATATTGTATTTGTATTAATTTTACGTAATTTTATAATTTCATTTTGTATTTGTATTAGTTTTGCATAACTTTACAGTTTTACACTGTATTTGTATTAATTTTGAATCATTTTATAGTTTTATATCGTATTTGTATTAATTTTACACAATTTTATAGTTTTATATTATATTTATATTAATTTTGTGTAATTTTACATCGTATTTATATGAAATTTATATCTTATATAATATTCACAGTTTATATTAACAATCTCGTGTTAATAATAATCCATTTTCAGGCATTCAGAATTTCTTTAACACCGTAAATATTTATCACACAATATTGATATGTTATAATTAGACTGCAGATTTTCGTGCATTTATGGAAAACTTTAAAGTGGAAAATTGCATAGAAGTGTAATTAGAACAAAGTTCATCTTTTCATAATATTTTCAATTAACATATAATTCTAACAAACATCTTCTCTATCCAAGTCATATCCTCACAAAATTCTTCGTCCAAAAATAAAAATAAAAATAAAATTCATCTTCTCTCACAAAATTCTTCGTCCAACTATAAATAAAAACAAAATTCATCACTCAACATCCTCAATTAATATATAACTTCAACAAACATCTTTTCTATCCAGCTTCAAGTCGTATTTTCACAATATTCTTCGTTCAAATATAGTATAATATAATAAATATAATAATATACTATGAAAATAATATAATATAATATAATAATATACTATTAAAATAATATAATATAATATAAAAACAGAATTCATCTTTCCTCGTTAGAACAGACAACCGATCCACAGATTTGATCCTTTGATCGTCGAACAGACGTTTTCCCCTGAACAAAATCACTAGACGTTTTCGCGCTCGTCTGCTTTACTCTTCGAGAACCGAGAGTCATTCGTTTCGAGTTCGAAAACGAAAACGAGCGATCTACTAGAACGAGGCGCTCGTTACGACGATCCTCGCCTGATTTGTTGTCTCATCGCGCGATCCGTGGCTGTGCAAAGCCACGGTACACCGGCGGCGTCAGCTATTATCGCGAGAGCCCTCCTCGGTTTGATTGCACGCGCCACCAGCTCGTTACATATCTCATAAATCTTTCATCAAGGCGATCGGGCCGCGACGCGTCTGAGAGCGTTCTTCCGTTAACGAGCGAGCGTGTCAGCTTGATATTTCGGCGAGCGGGACCCGTGGCTCGCCGTGATCTACGACGAGGAATTGCTAACGACGGTCAGAATCGCCGGCAAACGATGAATCGACGTTCGTACGCTGGCGATGTTTCGTTCGAACTCTCTCTTTTTCCCCGATAAAAGCGGTGCATTTTCAATTTGCAAATCTTGCTGACTGTCGTTGCGTTTTGGACGAAAGTTAAAAGGATTTATCTTTCAATCCTAGATCGCTGGATTTATCACTGAATGTTACACTGACATGAAATGTCGATATTTTAAAACAGAGACGGCTAACTGGCGGCCTTTGTCCCTACGCTGGCGCTACCCCCTCCACTGCAGTGAGGAGATGCAGTAGAGGGGATAGCAGTAGGGGCAAGGGCCGCCAGTTAGCCTGTTCTAAACAAATCTTTAATCTTTTTCTTCTTCTTCTTCTGAAGGTTGTGCATAAACGAACGAATGTCCCGCGTGATTCGATAAATATTTCCAACGATCAAAAGCTTCGTGTACAAAAAAAACTTCTTGGACAACACTTTCTCTTCGAATAATAAATTCTCGGATACGATTTATTAATTGAAAAACTGTCTGACTAGAGTAAAAGATATTCGCAATCTTCCCTAAATGCGTACGGAACAATCGTGAACTTTCGATTTAACAGAGCAACAATTGCGAATTTTCAATTTAACAGAACAGGCTAACTGTGAATTTTCAGTTTAATCTTCCAACCTAGAAATTACACGAGGACATTTAAACAGCCTAACGTTATCAACGCGATTGCGTTGCGTCTGCGGCGGTAGAACGAAATTTAATAAACGGTATCGGCTTGTCCAATTCATACTTTAGGCAGCAGCGTACGTAACCATACGCGGCGAACCTAGGTGGGCCGTCGTCGCCGCGAATTGGCGAAAATGAAAGCGTCGGCGATGCAAAAGCGTTGCACGGTTGGATTGGCGACCGGCACTTTTAATTTCGCGATTGCAACGCGGCCATTATCAGTCGCGGCGACAGCGGGGTGAGAAGGAGGGAGGGAGGGAGGGAGGGCGGGGGAAAGTGTGGAGGGAACTTGATTATTCCCACTCGGTCAGACATTCGTTTCCTGGTATCTGGTAATCGGCAACAACGCTCGTTCGCTGAAGAGCCGGCGAATTTTCAATTTTACGGCCGGCGAAAAACGCCGCGCGTTGATTCTGCGAACTGGCTGTCAGAGAAAAGGAGATTTCCTTTTTTTTTCTTCTTTTTTCTTTTCCCTGATAAACGACTTTTAATGAAATCTGCTAGTTCTGGAATTCTTTCTTGTGTGACAAGTCTTGCCCGAGTATGAGTTCGTAATGATTTCTCTTGAGAAAAATATACTGTTCGTGGAACCATTCAGTCTTTGTCTGAAATGTTTGATTTACGTCGTGCCACGTAAGTTTCGACGATGTCTCAGTTTTCATTTTTACGTGATTTCTCCTCAATTATAGTACTGATGATATTCTATTGTACGTAACTGTGATTACGTACAGTTAAAATTATTACACAGAATCTGCATGCTTGTTTTGTGAAGCAACATTTAATATTTCATGTTGATCACTTAAGTATACTAAAATTTATTATTCATTTATTATTATGAAATTTATTATATTACATTTTAATATTATATTAAATATAAATATATTATTTGGATATATAGAAATTATATTAATTAAATTTAAATATTATATTTTATTATAATCAATCTACATATATCCATAGTTAGTTCTGTATATCATTGATTCTATGCAAATAATCTAATTCTATATAACCTAATTAATTCTGTATAAATAATCTCATTCTATGCAATTAATTTTATATAAATAACTATATTCTATATATTCTATATTAATCGCGGTATATTAAAATTTGTTGTGCGTTCGTTATCATAAAATTTATAAAACTTTATTGCAAAATTTACAATATATTATACTTTGTTATAATCAAATTTTATAATCAATCTACACACATCTATAATTAATTCTGTATATCATTGATCCCGTGCAAATAATCTAATTCGTTCCAATTAATTCAATAATTTCGTTCTACAAAATATACATTGACTCGATGTATCAGTAACTATTATATATTCCACATATTTTCGTGCGTTTAACAGTAGTGGAATAACAATATTTCATATCGATCGCATATCGGAGTCCTTTCACGCGACGTATAATTCCATCAGGTTGCACTTGCACGTCTAGACAACAGGCAACATTGGATTTTAATAAAAATTCACAGTGGCTGGTGATCGTTGAAACACGACGCGCGACTCGCTTGCAATTTTATTAACTTCCCCCTCCCGTTGCATTAAGTTACCCTCCTTCTGTATACTGTCTCGTCGACGCACATATCGATTAGAGAGGCCGATATCGACGACTCGACTTTCCATTCCATCGTTCACGACCTTTGTCAACGATGTAATTCGAATATAACTTTATACATGCATACATACATATAATGGCGGCATAAAAGCGCTCGGGCTATCGAGCTTCGGTCGCGTCGAATCTCGATGATACTTGAGAATCGAGCTTATTTCGCGTTTGTCTGCGTTACGATCGACACTGGCTCGTTGCGCACGAACGATGGAATATGTACGTACGTGCGTGTGTGCGTTCGCATTCATCGAATTACCACGCAAATGTAAATGAGATTCACTCGTTGCATTATAATGTAAGGATAACACGAGAGACGTATGGAATGAAAGGTGTATGGAAATGAGTTGGTCTAATTGGCCGAGAAACGGAGGAGTAATTGTGGAAAGACGCAAGTATTCGTGGACTTGTGCGTTTTCGTATTCTGCGCTTCAGAGTGAATTTTATACGTTTGTTGTAATGTGTTTCGTAACTTGTGGCGACAGATAGGACATATATTTATATGACTCTTTCTCATTATTTTTAGGCGTGCAATCAGCTCCACAAGTTACGAAACACCCTGTATATACGCAATTTATGATCGAAATGTACATTGAATTTCGCTCGTTTGTTGTTCGTTTTAGAATTATTCGAATCTCGATTATTATCGTAATCTTAGTCATTCAATGTGAACTTCTTTATGCTGATTATTCTTGAATCAGATTTTCCGACTCTCTAACTTCTTGCAGTTTTAACAATTGCTTTTGCGAAGAATGATAATTTCAAAAAAAAAAAAAAAAAAACTTTCGTGATAATCTCGAGCATCGTTGAAGAAAAATACACTAATCTTCTCGAGTGTATTTTCAACGTCAGAAAAACTCTTTCTCGGTATATAACTCGTTTCCTTGCAAAGAAATATGATCCATCAGTTTTTTAATCGCCCAAGTTGACACACCTAATTGAAAAATATTCTCCCAGTTAATGCTGGTGTCATTCGACTGGTCGCCAAGTGAAATTGAAAATTTGCCACCGGTCGCAATTTAACAGCGCGTGTCGCGGTGAAACGTGAGGGAACTTCTTAAGGCTAATTCCTCCCACGAGTTGCTGAATTATCCTGACGGATTTCCAACCTGAGAAATGGCCCTCGTTTCCTTACGCGCCGCTACCAATGGCCATTCGTCTCCCGGCTGTCACGCTGGTTCGCGAATTGCGGTTGCTTTTATTAGAACTCGTCCGTGGCAACACACCCCCGTTCCGAGAGGAATTCTAATGGGAACTAAAGCGACTTAGGCTAAAGCTTCTACGTCAAGGTATTTAACTCGAGGTCCTCGCGATTTTTCACGATAAAGTTATGCCGTTCTTTTGAAACGAATTAAAAATGTAGGAACATCCGATAGAACGCAAGGAGAAGTTGCTGACGACAGAGAAAATAGGCAGGCAAGTATTAACAATGAAAGTTCATGTCGTTTAATATTTCAATTTCAATTGCCATTTAATCGTATAACACAAATTTGTGAATTTGACACTTTTGTTGCTTCGTCGAAATAATTTTCTATTTCTCTTTTTCGTATTTAATTGTATTGGTGTCTAGTGAGGTTTATTGATATTTATATTAATTTTTATGTTATAATTATATCATACTATACTTAATATTTATATTATAATTGTATCATACTTAATGTCTAGTGAAATTTATTGATATTTATATTAATAAATCTCAAACGTGTGTCACCTCGTTGCTTGTTTAGTTTATATTACTTACAAGTGTAAGTATTATCATTAATACTTGATTCAATGAGCTTTAACATCAATTAATATACATTAATTAAATAAATGTTGTTTATATTAAATATTAATGATGCTTGTATGGAGCACGTATCACGTGTAATAATTATCTCTGTAGTAGAAACAATACGTAAAATATTGATCATTCTTTCTACTCTCATACATTTTTCTACTACACTGAATTTTCGATTCGATTTTTCCCGACGAACTGATCTTTATCACGATCGCGATATTTCGTTCTCCAAATTCGTTAACGCCACGCTGGTTGCACGTAGAAAGGCAAATAAGATGATTAGATCCCATTAAAATTTCGTTCTCGTTCGTTAAAAGAAGTCAGACTTCGGCTGATTTTTATAATCGAACGCATTTATCCAGATGTTTAAATATTTCAGTAAAACATGGCTTGAGAAATATCATTACGAAAAAGTAAGATAATAAAACTGCCACGAGTGTCTGAAACTGAATTTTGTTCCTGTGTGTGGAGAGACTTCCAGCTGATGAAAGGAAAATAGTCAAGATAGAGGAAAACAAAGCGCACCAGGCGAATTTGAACAACGTGAAGTATGTTAACACCGACCAGGCGAATTTTGTGTATTTTACTCACAGTAGCAGAGTGCTTTCACTTGTTTCGCTATAATGTATTCTGATACAAGCGTAAACACAACACGTATGTGGAAAAATAAAAATAAATTATTCAGAAGCTGAAATTATATATAGCAGTTGCAATTATATATAGATTCACATTAATTTAATTACCTCGGTTTGGCATATTTGCAAATACTGTATTCACTTTAATACAGCATAATGAAAATATTTAACGCGTTAAAAGTATTTAACGCAGTATAATAAAAATACGTTGAAAAATAAAAAAAAAAATATTTAACAGCTATTATATTAGCGTTATATTAATTGTATAATATATAACACATGTTGCAATTATATATAAATTCACATTAATCTAATTACAATCGTCAATTTGACATATTTGCAAATACTGTATTCACTTTAATACAGCATAATGAAAATATTTAACGCGTTAAAAGTATTTAACACAGTATAATAAAAATATGTTGAAAAATAAAAATAAAAAATATTTAACAGCTATTATATTAGCGTTATATTAATTGTATAATATATAACACATGTTGCAATTATATATAAATTCACATAATCTAATTACAATCGTCAATTTGACATATTTGCAAATACTGTATTCACTTTAATACAGCATAATGAAAATATTTAACGCGTTAAAAGTATTTAACGCAGTATAATAAAAATACGTTGAAAAATAAAAAAAAAAATATTTAACAGCTATTATATTAGCGTTATATTAATTGTATAATATATAACACATGTTGCAATTATATATAAATTCACATAATCTAATTACAATCGTCAATTTGACATATCTGCAAATACTGTATTCACTTTAACGCAGTGTAATAAAATATTTAAAAAAGTCAAGGTACATCCACTATTGTTAACGAATAAATTTCAATCCAATTGCAATCCCATAATTCCTTACATTTCCAATGTTGAATCAAAATCCATCAACCATTCTTTTAGTACACTCAATTTCAAAAATTACCCTCGTCACTAGACAGCAGATTTTTATCCATTTATTTACATGTTTGGAAATGCAATTGCACGTGGCACACTGAATGTTAGAGGAAGCACTACGCTTTGCGCAATATTTTGCACATTTTGCGTCGCGTGACGTGCCGTTTCGCGTCTATTTTTAAATTCTCGAATTCAACGTCGCGTCACTTTCAAATTTTCGAATTTAAACTCTTCGTTATCGATTTCTCCGCCTCGCGTTTCAAGCCGATCCAAGATTGTCGTAAATGTAAAAACATTTATACATCTGTCGGCGCTGGCTCGACCAATAGATCAAAGAAATTTACTCCCCTTTGTACGCTGAAGCACGACCCCGTCCTTTCATTCTTTTTATCCCGTTTTATTTCGTTATCGATGCAAAAGGACGCATAAACAACAGTCGATGGTGGCTTTCCGTGCCCTCCGCTCCTACCACTCGAAATGCGTTCCCACTTAGCGACAGGAACACGAGGACGGATCGTTAATTTTCACTTTGGCAACGGGTCACGGTATTCATTCGTTCCTTTCTCCCTTTTTCTTTTAATTATTATTATGATTTTCGAAACGTTCGATAACATCAGCTGTTTGTACACGTCGGCTGATCGGACAGCAATTTATATCGAAACGAAGCTTCGTCTCGAATGCCGAATCTCTTTTTAATTCCTATTAAATACCTTTCGATGCTTCGACGTGATACTTTCATTCCGCTATCGAACCGCCTTTCTTTCTTTCTTCTTTCTTCTTACGCGCTTTTCTTCCACTCGTGTACGTTTCACGATGTACGTACAGTGGGGTGTAAAATTGGGTCAATAACAAAAATTTTTTAAGAAAAATACTTTTTATTGTTAAATGAAGTATAAAAACTTGACTATCTGATTCTTTATAGTTTTAGGAAACTGAAGCTATTTTTTGACTCTTTAGACTGGCCTGCACGAAGCCCCGACCTAAACCCCATCGAAAATTCATGAGGTATATTGAAAAAAACATTCTAGACGCGTATAAATCTCCTTTTAGCTCAGTACTGGAACTACATGCCTGTGTTATAGAACAGTGGAATCAAATACCACCTGATTTCTGCTCAAGACTGTTTGAAAGTGTGCCTTATCTAAGCAAATGGCTCATGGACGAAATATTAATGTATGATGAAGCTTGTAAATCTGACTACAAAAAGATTCTGGTGCAAAATTGATTCTATGGTTTTTAATTTTTTCAGCCAGGAAGAAACCTAATCTTAAGAGTTAAAAAATAGCTTCAGTTTCCTAAAACTATAAAGAATCAGATGGTCAAGTTTATTTTCATGTTTTTATACTTTATTTAACAATAAAAAAATATTTCTCTTAAAAATTTTTGTTATTTATTCAATTTTACACCCCACTGTATGTATTTGGAACGAATATCTTTCATTGGTATTGATAAAGATTGATGTTTGCAACTGATTGCGAGATGACACGAAAGGAGAGATTTCGAACGGATTATGCCATTTTTTCGTGGATCTTTTTTTCTCTTTTCGAAAACGTGGAAAATTGACGAGCGAATTTTTCTGAAGAAGCGAAACACACCGAGTTTCAGTAAATATCGTGGAAATGCAGTGAAAATTTTCACAATTTGAAATAATAAATACGAATAAAAGACTACACAAATTTCAGATACTCGAAATAGAAGAAGATCTTGGATGTTTCATTGATTTTCATAAATTTGCCAATTGAGATTACACATATCAAATTACGTGCAAGTTTTTTTTTTGCACGTGTCAATTAAAATTGAATCATTCCTAAAAATATTCACTTCAAACATTTCTTATACACCTGTTCGAAGGAATTATTTTATAGACATTATTTGAATTATTTTATAGACATTAATGAATTTATTTGTTAAAATTGGAAAACTGAAACATTAAAAATGTTTGGCAGAGAATATTTATAAAAATATTCACAATGTTTCTTACATCTGTTCAAATAAATAATATATCTTGCAAATAATTTGAATAATTATAAATAATTTATTTGAATTACTTTATGGACTTTAATGAATTCATTAGTTATTAATAAGGTTTAGTCATTAGTAAATCAAAGGAGAATCAAAATATTTAAAACGTTTGAAAGAACATATAAATATATCATTTAAATATTTTAATTTATTGTAATTTATTGAAATTAAAATATTGACGACATTCGTTTTAAACTGTGAGTGACTTGTTTAAAAGAACGTGCAAATAAATCATTTCTCACAGATATTTTACTTAACTAGTTTATCAAAATTGGAGCACGCACATTTCTGGTTGCATGAGAAATGTAGTAACGTCCAACTTGTCAACTCTTCTAACTCAATAACCCACACACCTGTATTTGTTTCAAGTATCTCGAAATCCCAGATAAATCATTAACGATCACTTGCCAAAAAGAATGAAAATGAAAACGGTCTCGCCATTAAGCTAAACGTAACTCAACGCGATTTACCAACGTTCGCGTACACTCGTGAGCCACGTTTCTGCAACGTAGAAATCCCCTAACAACCACTCGTAAACTACCTTGGGAAGAAGAAAGTGGAAAACCTTCTGATGCACACGATTACCCATCGAGCTCTGCTCGCGGAGAGACACGAAACCACGATCCTAGCTGGCCTTGAAGGGAAGGATCTTCGTTATCGTCGTGCAGTTACCTAATTGTCGGAAACAAGCTACACTTCCCTTTCCTCCGCGAAAAGAAGAAGATCTTTTATAGTCTGAAAGTGGTGAAATTTCTTTTAAAATAAAAACATTTTTACCGTGAATTAATTATCATGACAAAATAGATAAATTATATCGAATCGTTTGTCACGTGTCCATTTGGAATATTAGTTGTCACTGTGTAGATTAGAATGCTCGGTAAATTACGAGTCGTGAATGTGTATTAAAATATAAAATACAAAATATAAAGTATAAAGTATAAAATATAAAATATAAAGTATTAAGTATAAAGTATAAATTATAAAGTATAAAATATAAAGTATAAAATATGAAATATAAAATATAAAGTATAAAGTATAAAATATAAAATATAAAATTTAGAACCCTGGGCCTTTTAACACGCAAGATCTAACTTTATTTACGAAGGCTCTAACGCACAAAATGTAATTATTGGTTGTTTATAAAATCTAACGCGCAAGATCTAACTTTAATTATTTATGAAACTTCTAAAATATAATTATTGGCCCAAATTTCCAATTCTAAAATGGAGTTATTGGTTCAAGTTTCTAACTCTAAAACAGAATTGTATAATCATTAATTGAAAAAAAAAAATTTGCTGCACGTAGGATATTTAAATTAGGATGCTCGATGAATCGTTGACAAATCCACGACTCGTGGAATTTCGCAATTATTAACCATAAACACTTTGTAGAATTTCGTTCGAGAGAAGGAAACTCTATGATGTCCAGTATACTTGAAACCATCTCTTCCCTTCACATAAAGCCAACGAAATATTGTACAATTACGGTGCCTTATTGTATAATGAAATAAAAAAAAAATCATCCCCCACAGCTATAGTATAAATTTAGTTTATCCAGACTTAATAATCATGTAGCAATAAGTGCAGATAATCAATCTTGAACTTAAAACTGTGCGTGCTTCAGGGATGAAGCCTTTAGTATAAAATAAAATTAATTCTTAGTCTGTAAATCTTTCGTTATGTTTGTTGTTGATCACTGTATACTAATAAACGTTCTGTTAAAAAAAAAAAAAAAAAAAGTTGGCTCTAAGAGCAATTTAAGAAGAAATTCTTCCGATGCACGATCACCCATCTAGCTCCACACTGTGGTCTTCGAAAACCACACCACTGCCTAATTTCTCCTTCGAAACCCCTCTTGGTAGAAGCTATCAAAAAAAAAAAAAAAAAAACAGCTCAACCCATTCCTTATTCTCGCCGCGCTTAACCCTTTCGATCGATCGGAGTCGGAGTCCCGAAAGAATCAGAACCTCTGGAAATAAGATAAAACGAAAGGAGATGCGAGAGGATGGGAGGGGAGGGGGTTGTCGCGAGGTGAGAGAGACGAAGAAGAAACACGAGGCGAACCGACGGGGCCGGATCCTCGAAGGACCCGGGGACACGAGGCGGGGGTGCAAGAAAGAGGACGTGCTGTCGTTCTGAAAGGATAGATTGTTAAGCTACGGCTGAATGGGAACGTCTCCTTTTTACCTCTCGTTCGGCTCTCTTTTCTTTCGCTCGTCTCGCAGTCGACTTTTCGATTTTCTACGTCGTCGCGAAGAAAGGATATTGTTCAGCTCCGGCAGGGAAGCTTCCTTGCAAGCCCAAGGAGGAGGAGGAGGAAGAAGAGAGCGAAGAAGAAGAGGAAGATGAAGGAGGTCGTGGAAGGGTGAGAGACAAGGCTACCAAGGCGCTGCGAGGATTTTTCATCAGCGTTTGCTCAGCCAAAGTGCTGATTAGCGGGAACCGCGCCGATGAAATTGTTTCCTGCTTCGAGGCACCGCTCCGCCTCCGCGAATGGGATCGAGTGAAACGTCAACCGGATCCTTCCGTTGGTTTGAATGGAACGCTCTTATTGAACTGGCGCGATCTCCCTCTCGTTCTCTGTTTGGAGACACGTGGTGATAAGACAGGAAGAAAGGGGAGTTTTTGGTGGAGTTGAAAATGGAAGGAATTTCTCTTTTGGATAGTGATTGTTGTTGTTGGATTATGCTAATTTTCCGGATATCGGTTCTGGAGTCGATGTGACGTTTTTTTTTTTTTTTTTTTTTTTTTGACAAAGACTGTGTTAATTCATCGAAAATTGATTTTAGGTCGATGCTGTATTTCGAACTTTAACTTTCAATATATCAAGTGGTAATTCTTTGAAGGTCAGTTCGGGGGTCGATGTGATATTTCGTTCGAGCCAAGTTGAATCTCGGAGACTGCGTTCAATTCATCGAAGATCGAGGTTCCAAGTCAATGTTTGTAGTTTGAACTGTTCGATTTCAATTTTTAATATATCGTGGTGATTTTTTGAAGGTCAGTTCGGGGGTCGATGCGACATTTCGTTCGAGCCAAATTTGAAGGTTTGAATGTTTGAGACCGTGTTAATCGATCGAAGATCGATTTTAGATCGATACTGTTTTGAATTGTTCGATTTTAATATATTATATTATATTATATAATTTTAATATATTAATTTTATATTATATTATATAACTTTAATATATTATATTAAAATTTAATACTATATTATGTTATTATGGTATTTTGGCAATTATTAATTAATATACAATATTTAAGACTATATTATATTAATTAAAATATTAATTAAATAATTAATATAGTTTTGGAGCAATCTTTGAATTTTCGTGACCACCATTAATTTATCGAAGATCAATTCGACATGTTGTATTTTATTTATGATTACTCTTTGGTTCGTTGTCTGATGTTCAACAATACTATCGAAGATCAATTTGCGATTCACGCTGAAAATTATTGTCTACTTGTGCAATAAACTTTCAACACTGTGTTAATTCGTCGTAGATTGCTGTTGAGTTAGACGTATTATATTTCATCTGCCATCCTGACTTTTTTTATTTTTATTCTGGTTTCAAAGGTATTTTTCGTCATTTTTTTTCATTCTGGTTTCAAAGGTATTTTTGCAATTTTACGAAGCGCGAAATGATATTACATTACCGTTTCATTTCGTTCTTTTACCACTTCCCATCGCAATACACATTATTCCATCCTGTTTAATGTTGTGACTACGAGAAGAATTTATTTTAACAATCTGTTTCATTTCTCTCGTCCCGTCATCAGTTCTTCCTTTCATCCGGGTTTTGCTCCTAATTTTACGTAATTCTCAGGTAATTTACGTCGTTGGATCCTACCCTTTTGGCCATCGTGATTGCGAAAGAGCGTTTGACATTCTTCTCGTCGTTGTTTCATCTTCAACTAGAATTTAATAGCCCCAACGAAATTTCTAAGAAATACCGTGTTAAACACAACGTGTCTCGTCTGTTCAATTCTCTCGAGCGAATCTCACGTTAATGAATTCAATTTTTTAACACTACAGTTGTGAAGGAGAATCTTTGTTCAATACTTCCTCTATTTCTAGATAAAATCCACAATTTCATAATGGCTGTAGGTATAATGCGTAAATATATCTGCATCACGATGCGGTAAAGTACTTTCTGTAAAGTACGTTTTCGATTCAATGGCGCGCAGAGATTGGTTCGTTGCAAGATCAATTTCTTTGCACGTCCCCCTTTTCCTTTCTTTTCGTCGTGGAGAACAAGTGGAGGAGTCACCTTGAAAGTAGGGTAATTTATCATCGTCTCCTATCGCGATCAATCGAGGAAGTTCCGGCGAGATTGAGGGTACAAGACATTCCACTATCACGGCACGCTAAATACGTTCTAACATCGACCGCGACGAAAAACTATCAAACTGGCGAAACAAATTTTCATAGGAAAAACGATTAATATTAATATTCATGTTTCTCGTGGATACGATTCGAGAAATGGAACTCAGCCCAGAAATTGCTTTATCAACTGTATTTTATTCATTTTCCATTGGCGGCCTAATTATCAATCATTCACCATTCACAGAGAGCCTCGTCGGAGCACTCTTGACAAATTATTAATTATTTATCCACGCGCGAAGCTCGACTGGAAAGAGAGCGAGCAATCTGCGCACTTGCGAACCTTCTAATTTTCACATCGATAATTATATCCTCAATTTAATTATCGACCATCGAACGAAACCTCGTTGTACCATACAATACTCCCAAACTATACAGATTCGAATTATCAATCACTCTCCGAAAGAATCAAATTAATCAAAAACCTTCGACCTGCAGAAATAAAAATACAAGAATAAAGAAAAAGAAAAAAAGAAAAGAAAAAAAAACACTCAAAATCCTCTTCCTTTCCAGCCCAATAATTTCAAGCCCAGGGATTTCACCCTGATCCAAGATTTGCCATCGTCGAATGGCCGGCAAGTGTAAAGCGACGGGCGGCTAGCAAACGAACAAAAAAGAAAAAAAAAAAAGGAAAAAAACGACGAGAGTCTAAGAAATAGGGCACGAGCGGGAGACGAACGAATCGTCCGAGTAGTCGGTTTAATTTCCGGTTAGATAAATTTTCCAACGCCGGGTAGAAGCCGACGCGGGTCTCCTCGGGTGAAGGGGGTGAATGGCAAACCCTCCTCCCCCCCCCCTCCTCCTCACCGGCAGCAATGGAATCTTTTATGCGGTCGAAATGCAATCAGCTTGTATTGCACGCTGAAATATCGCCAGCAGGTACAGCCGGATCGTGTTTGCGTATCCACGACTCACGGATTCTATTTTCCAGCGAAATTATTAGCGAGAGGAAAGAGGGGTGGCAGGGGGCGCGAGAGTCGAGCGTGTGGTCGATGGTTTCGGTATGGCGAGTGAAAGAATCGAAAGTGGGAGAGGGCGAAACTCGATGGTTCTTGATTAATGCGTTTCGAGCCGCGTTGAAACGGTTTTTTTTCTTTTTTTTCTTTTTTTTTTTCGGAGAAAGATTTTCATTTTGTCGATTCGAGAGTCGTTCGCTTTTTCCTTCGAGTTTTGGGTTTTCCCCACGTGTCGCGTGCTTCCCCTACGAATTTTATGCGAATCGTGTTCGACAACGCGTGACAAATACGTTAAAGTGAATTAAAAATTAAGTTCTGCCATTTTCGAAAAGACGTGCTTTGATTTCTTTGGTTTATTCGAAACGCACGTACAACTGTGAAGACTGAGCTCGAAATTGAGGATGATTTTGTTGAACTTGGGAACGATCTTCGACGAAATAATTTATTAACGAATGCACAATATCGACTTTCGATTCTTTTTAAATGACGTGACTCAAGTATTCATACCGTGACGTTCGCATTCGCCGAAGGGGATTATCATTTCTTTTGAAACGTTAATGTCAACCATTCCGAAATTGGAATCTAAAGGGAGAAATTGAACAGCACTGTACACTGTGTAATATTAATTACTATAAATGAAAAATAACGCAAATTAGTATAAACTGTTCGATATAATAACCATTGCAATTATAATTGAACTGAAAATCTGGAATAATTAATATTATATAATAATATATTAATAATAGTAAAATAAAATAATTATAATTATAATTATAATAAAAATAATAATAGTAATAAAATAAAATAATAATATGTTAATAATAATAAAATAAAATAATTATAATTATAATAAAAATAATAATAGTAATAAAATAAAATAATAATATGTTAATAATAATAAAATAAAATAATTATAATTATAATAAAAATAATAATAGTAATAAAATAAAATAATAATATATTAATAATAATAAGATAAAATAATAATATATTATATATATAATTGTATATAATATAATAACGTGATAACGAATAAATTCTTCTCTAGAAATTTCCTCGGTCATCCAGCTGTCACAAAAATCAGCAGAATGAACGAGAACGAGGATTTCAATCGATATTACGCGCGAGAGACGTATTATAAAGGAATAAAATGGAAAAGGAATGCGGAGTGGCGCGAATAAATCGAATAGCGGGCATTGTTTCGTAATTAGTTTGCTAAGAACGTGTTTGCGGGAGAATACATTTTTCCTCGGGGTGGGCGGGCATCCGTAAATTCCCCCCGGGGATGAAGGAATGAGAGAGAGAGAGAGAGAGAGAGAGAGAAAATATACGAAATCCACGTGGAAGGAATTTATGAACGCGCGTTGTAACAAAAATTAATCGTCCACGGTCCGCGCGAAAGCGCGCCCGCCAACAATAAACAATGTCAACCGGCGGCGAACGTGTAAAAGTGCTTTCGCGCGGATTTCACAAAACGCGGCTGGATATAGTGATCGTAAATTAGCAGCATAACCGCGGCACAATGGAGAAACGCGTCGCGACAGGCACAAATCACGTTCGTGATTTCTTAGATTTTGTGGGCACACCCTTTCGAGGATTAATGCATCAATTATCGCGTGCTCACTGGGGAAGATTGTTCGACTTTACTTTCGGAACGTCATCCAGAAAATATTTCAGAATATTACGTGAAATTTTAATTTTAAATCAATCATGGGATATTAATTTAAATTTTAATTAATATTATGTAATAATTATTTTAAATTAATTTATATTAATGTATGTTCCTCAAATGTTAGATATCATTGTTGATAAAAAGTGTCTATTAGAATATTAATATACTTGATACTTCGATATCGTTCATGCTTTGAATAACAATAGTAAAAATGAGTAACAATATTTTTTGAATATTTTCTTATAGATGTTGCACGAAGTATTAATCTAACAGATATTTTGAATACGTTCAAACTTACTCGATTGAATTTTGGAATAATTTCAGATATAAATGGATTTAAAACGAAATTTAATATTTATTATTCTAATATGTGGTTGGAAATATTTCACATAGATACTAGAATATACGCGTATATTTCAATTAGCAAAGTATAAATACTATCTAGTAATAGTTACTAATTTTTATAATAACATACACGTCTACTTTTCATTCTGTGTTTTTATTTTATTCTATTATTTTTACAACAGTTGTATTTAAAAAACGAGTTTGACGCTGTTGAGACAATTTGAAAGTAAAGAAGAGGAATTGCATATCAAAGGGATTTCTTTAAGGAAGTTAAAGTTGAAGACTCGGAAAGAGAGGATTTACTCCATATAATAAAAGATTCCCTTTCCCAGCGATAGCATAAATCTAGTCTCTCAGTCGTGCTCTGTAAATTCTAGAATAGCCACCAATAAAACGTCATAAATCCTGTTAACCTTTAACATCGTGAAATTTATATTCGCGTATAATATTTCGGCTCTACAACCCCTATTATTCATACGCATATATATGTAGTATGCTTCTCACATCTGCAACAAATCAAGCTTCTTGCATATAATAAACCTTTTACTCAGTAAAATAAATCTCAGTATACGATACTCAGTATGTGATAAGTCGTTTTAAAAATCGTAATCTCAAATCATAATCTCCTTTTTCAAACAGAAACTCACCCCCCCCCCCAAAATAGAAAAAAACGTATCCCTTTTGCTCTCTTGATTAAAACAACTAATTAATTTCTTATTCACCTAAACTCAACCCCAAGAACAATATCCTTCGTCCAAAACTATAATTTAAAATCTCGTAATTAATTTCTGTTCTCATGCAAAATCATACCTCTGGAAAGAAAGAACCAAATTTTAATTAATTTCATTTTCTATCTTAAACTCATCCCTATGAAACAATTTTGCATTCCATCTAAAACTGTAATTTCTAATATCTAAACAATTATAATTAATTTCTGCTCTCATTCAAATTCATACCTCAAAGAAATTCCAAAACCAAATTTTAATTAATTTCATCCTCCACCTTAAACTCACCCTTATGAAACAACTTTGTATTCCATCTAAAACTGTAATTTTTAATATCTAAACAATTATAATTAATTTCTGCTCTCATTCAAATTCATACCTCAAAGAAATTCAAAACCAAATTTTAATTAATTTCATCCTCCACCTTAAACTCACCCTTATGAAACAACTTTGTATTCCATCTAAAACTGTAATTTCTAATATCTAAACAATTATAATTAATTTCTGCTCTCATTCAAATTCATACCTCAAAGAAATTCCAAAACCAAATTTTAATTAATTTCATCCTCCACCTTAAACTCACCCTTATGAAACAACTTTGTATTCCATCTAAAACTGTAATTTTTAATATCTAAACAATTATAATTAATTTCTGCTCTCATTCAAATTCATACCTCAAAGAAATTCCAAAACCAAATTTTAATTAATTTCATCCTCCACCTTAAACTCACCCTTATGAAACAACTTTGTATTCCATCTAAAACTGTAATTTCTAATATCTAAACAATTATAATTAATTTCTGCTCTCATTCAAATTCATACCCCAAAGAAATTCCAAAAACAAATTTTAATTAATTTCATCTTCCACCTTAAACTCCTATGAAACAACTTCCTTTTATTCCACCTGAAACTGTAATTTCTGATACCAAAAAAAATTATAATTAATTTTTATCCTCGTCTAAATTTATCCGCTAGAGAAATCCTAAATTCCAGAGTCAAATTCTAATTAATTTCATCTGAAATTCAAAAAGAATACAACGACTGATACAAAATCAACAACAGTACAACAATCCCATCTAAACACTGAATAAATCAATCATCTAAATCGATTACTAACTAAAAAACATCGCGCCAATTCTCAAGCTTCTCAACGATCAAATCTCAAGAATCTGTTCTGAGTTCCCAGCATATTTCAGGATCGTCGAAGCCCTCCCTCACGGGTCGTGCGATTAACCAGCAGATTCAATTATCTCGACAGGATGTCCGCACGTAATCGAGGTCCAGCGTCTTATTAACGAGCCTTACGAACGCCCACACCCCTCCCACTCACCCCTTCACGCAGCTCGACCTCGTGGTATTTTCCTTTTTACGAACGTAGTCAACGTGCATCGTAAGAACCATAATTGCACGCGAATCGGTAAGATAAGAGCAACGTGTTCCCAACGTGTACCCTCCGACGTCACAATTAGCGTAAGCTCGTTCCGGTGTTTAAACAGAAAGTTTCGAGGGGGGCGAGAGTGGGGGGTGGGGATGGAGTGCAGATTCCAAGCGGATATCCGGCGGTTCGCCGGGGTTCGCGTTGATTTCCACCGAGTTTGCGGCTCGTTCGCTATTTATCTCCCATCCCCGCCAACTCCGCCACTGTTCCGCGATCCTGCAGACTGATTGTCCCATTAACTACGGAAGCGACGATAATGAACACCTCTGCTAATAGCGTCTGTTTCCTTTCTTTGAAGTCGAAGATCTCACTCTGCTCGTCGCGATGGTGAATATCTTGGGTCTCTGTCTCGTTTTTTTCTGTTTCTTCTTTCTTTTTTTCTTCTTCTTTCTGGAGGGCGGAGAATAATTGCGACTCGTTCGACGACCGGGTATTTTTATTATTTTATTGCGTTTCTGTACGATCGTTGGATCGTTGTGATTGTATCTTTTGTACTATGATAATTTTAACGTATTTATCTTTTTCTTTCTTGTTTCAGATATAATTTGAATTATTGCGATTATTAACATTCAAATAATTCAAATAATAATAATAATGATATAATTTAAATTATTGTAATTATTAGACTGTGGACTTTCACGCGTTTGCAAGACGTTTCGAAAGTTTTTTGAAAAAAGAAAATTGCAGAGAGTGCACGTGACGCGAGAAAATGTCTAAACTACAATGTATCATTGATCTAAATCTATATTATAATACATAATGATTATTGTACGTAATAATTAAAGTATCGAGCGTAATTTAGATTGCCTCGACACTGCGAGCGTCACGAAACCTTGAGGTACAAAAGTATATGTATTTAAAACCAATGAAGCCTCTCTAAGAGTATGTTTGGAAATTTTTGAAGATGATACTTGAAAGCGTCAGCACGTGCAGATAATACTTGAAAAAAGAAAGAAGGAAGAAAAGTTTTTTAAAGACAATGTCGAAATGTGAAAGAATCGAGGATGCTCCCTCGATTGCTAAGTTGCAATTTCATATTTGAAGAAGGGTAGTTTCGGAGTTTGATTTTCTAATTCAAAGTTAGATACGCGCCGAATAGAAAGTTTCGTAAGAACTCGTTAGCTCGTGGTAACCTGGGGATTGCGGCAACACGGTCGCTATAATGTAACTCGTGCAATCGCGGTTAATAATTGACCCCTTGCTGTTCGTGGCGCGAAACTGTTTCGCAATCCCATCCTCGGGTACAGTACTTCTTGTAAAACGTGGTAAAAAAAGAAAAAATCGCACCTATCTGTAAACTCGTTCGATGAATTTCACATTCTGTAGCATTTATAAAAATTACAAAAGGAAAGAAGAAAAACGATCCTGATAATTCAAAATACGTAGAAATTGAAAAAGATGAATAATAATTGAAAATACTAAATACTAAACAATTGAAAATGTGAAATACCAAATACTAAATAATTAAAAATAACAGAAATAAGAAAGACGAATAATAATTCAAAATACAGAAGAATAATCTGCATTCATCCTAAATAACCCTAAAATTTATTTCTGGAAATAATTCAAAATACGCAGGAGCAATGAGAAAAAAAAATAAGTAACAATTCAAAATACACGGAAATAAAAAAGATAATGGTAATAATTATCAGTTGATAGTTAAAATTAATTAATAGTACCAAAGATGAAATAAAAGATAATAATTCAAAAATTCGTAGAAATAAAACAGACAAGTTCTGTAGGGTTACAGAATTTTAACATTTTTATTAAAATTTTAAATTAATAACTTATATATGAGACAGTATATATTACATTAATTCTTTCATTCTAGATTTCATTTAAAAACCAATTGATTATGCTACCTTTGTACAGTCTCAAATTATTCTCTAATGTATTTTGTTAATGTTAATGTTTGATAATATAATGTTTTTGATTGCACAGGTGAACATATTAATTTTGCTTAATTCCTTATATACATATATTTATTAATATTTATTTATTCAATTTAATTTAACATAATTTATTTAATATACATTAAATTATTAATGTATTATACATATATTTGTTACAACACTATTAGAAATAAAAGAAAGATGAATAATGGTACGAGGAGAGGTGGCGAAGGCCGCCAAATAATTCTCACTCGTCGCGAGCAATCCCGAAATTTATCGTTTGCACGCGAGTTCGCTAATACCCGGCGGTTAACGATATTCACCGAGTCGTCGACCGAAACTTCTTTAATAATTGTCCCCGCGACAAAACCGGGGAACGGCGCGCACTTAAACGCGCTATTACACCCGCCGGGGCTTCGATAACAAACGGGGTTCCGAAGGAGTGGCACGCGACTCAAAGGATCAACACGCGATAATTACCCGAACAAAGGGCACAATACTCGCCCATTTCCCTCCCCCAAGCCGCTCCTTTCGTTCTCACCCACCCCTCCCAGGTGCTCGGCGGAGAACTATACACTTTCTCAAAACAAACGTTCGTCTGGCCGTTCGTCGCATCGGGGCGCGAACAACGCGCGATTCCTCTGTAATTAAGGGCCGCATAATGGAGGTCGTTTTAATTGCGGAATCTTGGCGGAGGTTTGCGAACCTTTCGCCATTCGAACAATGAACCAGTGCCTTTCCGTGCTCGTCCCCGCGTGAAAATGCCCAGCCCGCGTCTGTACCACGGTATTAATTGTTTCCACGCGTTATTTCCATTGTGACGATGGAAGGGGTGGAAGAGGACATCGAGATCTCGAGAGGGAAGACGTTCCTCCGCGTCCGAGGGGAAGAATGCTTCTCTCGAGAGGTGTGGCACTATTTGAATGGTAAATTTCCGAGAGAACTTTGATTTCGCCGTTACGATTTCGTGCAGCAAATAATCCGGGCGTACTTTTTTCAATCCCTGGCAGGGTTGGCAGCTGGTTCGCGGACCATAACAATACATTCGTCACTTTCTTTTTTTCTTTTCGAACTGGTCGGTATGATATCGCTGGATAGAAATTATTGAAAAGTAATAAATTTATTATCTGTTTTTGCCCGGGTTACATTTAAATATACTTGAAACTGAGGAAATGTTGCAATTTGCGTGCGCGTGGCACGTCATTGCAGTGCAAGAGGTTGAAGCTCGAAGCTTGTACTTTCGAAATAAATGGTAAACATTCGTATTGTTCTAAGACGTTTTTACGGTAAGAGGATGGAAAAGTGAAGACACAGTCTTTTCTCGAAAAAAATATGGAATGACCACCGAAATACAGGGTGGATACTGAATGATATAAAACAAAAGCAACTTTTGTAACAAACACGTATTTTTCTAATTTTTTATTATTCTATCTGGAAATATAATTAATGGATTTTTCTCGGTATTATGTATAAATTTTTTTTCTTTTATGAATTTTTCAAACCCTTCAGTTTCCCAGTGATCACCCTATAGATTGTAACATTTAAAAACACTGAACATTTTTCTCGTGACTAGATCGAAGCCTCCCCAGACCTGCCTTGACTTTTTCTCTCCATTTTATCAAAACATTTGAACATTATAGGCTTAAAATTTAAAAGATCGTAGCATTTCCTGACTAATTTATGAAAAAGGAAAAAATGCTACAGCAAGATTTTAGAATGGTTGCAAAGAGAAGACTTCGATCTTCAAGTCTACGACGGACCTAATCATGAAAAACAATTTCCAATATTTTTCAATGCTACGACAATTTATTGTTTATTCAAAATTCATACGAAATCATTCAAAGTTCAGAGAAACTGGGAACCTATTGATTCGCGAATGTTCAATCGTCGAGGCTACTTTCACCAATGGTGTAAGCTCGCACAGATTCTGAAGATGAACGAGTGTTTCTTCGGCTTGTCGGGCAAACTTTCTGAATTATTCCGGCTGTTGGGGTTTTCTACCTCAACTTAGAGACATTTTTATTGGGCGAGGAATTGCGATTTATGGAAATGGAGTTTTTAGTTTTAGCAGCTCATTTACATGCGCTTTCGTTGCTTTCTTTGGATGGCTGCTCTATGAGAGTAGCTGCTGACGAATTCATATCGTTTAGCATTGTTATAATATATTTTACAGATATCGTGCACACCTGATCCTCGAAACTTATATAAATCTATAAAAACATATAGAATTATAAAGAAAATTATACAAAACATGTAAACACGAAAATGTATAAAAATAATATTTGTAAATTACAGAAATATAAGTACAAACGTGCAAAAAGTATACGTTCTCCAATTTCCTAATTTAATTTAAATTAAAAATTTGATTTAACTTAGTGTTACGAAAACGACGAATTTAATTTAGCAAAAATACCTTTTGTCTAATTTATTTATTATTAGTACTTTTATTATTTATTATTTTTTTGCATTTTTTTTTTTATTACTTTCAAGTGAAACGTCAATAAATTTTCTCGAATGTCTGTCTACAAACACAAAACACAATATATGTATATTCAAAAAAAAAAAAAAAAACTGGAATCTCGATTTTTGTCACGCTATAAAAAAGAGTCCATTGCCTTCGAATCTTTCGAAGCTGAGCGAGCAAGGTCGCAACGAAGGTAGAGTGGGCCGCTTCTCATTTCCCTCGGAAACCCGTCCGCGTTTCGTGCCACGGATCGCATCGAAATCGGTAATCGCGTAACTCCGTGGTTGCCGACGACGGCGAACAAAGGATATCTCCTCGGTATCCTAATCATTGATTCTCACGGTTTCACGACGGTGGAAAATCGTTTGCGATGAATCGCATCTAAACACAACAATAGGCTATATGACCAACAATGGGAGGCGGCATTGTTCCCTCCGTCATCATCCATCCCCTCGCGCGACTCCGCGATTCCATCATCAGAACTCTGGAAACCGAAACACAAAGGGCATTTCCAATCACCGATACCTCCTGCCTATCCACGTCTTTCGCCCCCTCCCTCCATCATCGATGCGATAATCTATCCTTCTTCTCTCTCTTTCTCTCTGTGTCTTTTTTCCTCCCCTGCGTTCTCAGCTAATGCGAAACGCACAGCCTCGCACAATAGTTGGATAATCTCGACGGGCGACTCGCGGGGGTGAAAGTCGAGGCGGGTCGATGACATCGAGGTATCGAAGTATCCGAGTATGATGGTCGATCGTTTGCTCATTGTTCGTCCTCGCGATGATTGCTGATCGCGGTTGTTTCGGGGATGATGTATGGGGGAATTTTGGACGAGTCAAGGAAGGTTATTGGGGGGAGTCGAGTCTTTCGTTTTGGATATCTTTGGAGGGTGGTGAGAGATTGATTCGCCACCCACTTCTATTTGTGGGTAATGTTCGTAGGTGTTTGGAATTATTGGCTTGGCGGAATTTTAAAGATTGTTAGCTTTCGACTCATGGTGCGATGGAACATTTCAGATAAATTCTGGAAGATTTGTGGCAGATCGGTGCTTCTGGAAGATTATTATAAATTCTGAGAGATTATTATTTAAAATTAGAAGGTGGTTTTTCAAGTACTTTGTTTGGGCATTCCTAATGATCCTATTTTTCGAAGATCGGCAAAAAGATTATCAATACATTTAATCATACATTAATTATGCGTTTAATTATAATACATTTCACAAGTATAAAATCAGAGAAGTTTTGAAAAATATCAAAATAATATTAAACTATTTTATTATTAATATTAATATTAAATTTATCTTGTTAAATTTTTAAATATTAAAATGATATTAAAATTTTGAAAAAAGATTAGAAAAAATCATTCTCTCGAGGTGAGAAAAACTCAATCTTGAAACTCCTCTAGCAAACTTCCAGATACAAACTTGAAATCCCTCCCCCGTGCAAAAGTGACACGTTGTTAGAAAATCCTAATTTCGTCGTTTCGTAATATATCGCGCGAGGTCCCAACAGAGGGTTATCAGGTTTGCTGGCATCTGCATAAAGCTGGCCCGATTATTTCCAAGAGAACGAGGGAAAAAATTCCAGTCGGTTTATCCGGCTAATAAATAAACGTTATCGTCGCGACGCAGAACGATTAAGCAGAAACGTCGTGCGACACACGGCCATTTATACAAGGTGACCCATACAACTAGAGTGGCGCAGCTACGAAAAAGTTCAAGATAGAAAATAAAATCGCGCACACACGGCGAATGTTGAATCGTTTTCGAGGGGGACGTTACGTGATGTACGAGCTCTTTAGCGTAGACTGATGCGGATTTTTTCTCATTCCAGAGAATGAATCGAGTCTCGCTCGAGACGTTATTAAAACGTTCCCTGTTCTTCCTTTCTTTCGTATATAATATTAATATTATTATCAATATTGCATAAAATTAATATTAATTCATGCACCTTTGCGATTGCAAAATTTTTCGATGCGACAAATTAAAATCACGCCAAATGTTCGAAAACTACTCTGGTATTGCAGTATTATATCTTAATAACGATACATTTTATTTTACTACTGTAAATAAAATATTTTGGTATATTTTAATTGTATAACCGTCCAGTCACAGAGATGCAAGAAGAACGACGGGTTTAAACGGATTAGGACAGCATGTTCCAGTTTTCGTGTTGCAGCTGAGGGAAGAGCGATTCCACGTGTAAAAATAAGCCAAAAGGAGAAAAAAGGAAAGAGAAAAGAAAAATGTTTTTTTCATAATACGACGCTTCGTTTCAGGAAAATTAAATTGCAGTGTTCGTCAACCGGACGTGTACCAGGTCAGTTTCTAACGCATGTTCGAAATTCATTTTCTCGAACGAAAATTGAACAATTTTATTCTTCGATTTCTTTCTTTTTTTTCACTTCGTATCTTTACTTTGCAAAACATTCTCGTATCGGTCACCTCTTCTTGTTGCTCCCGACAAAAATTATTTTAACAGAATTATCTTTGATACTTAGATCAAAACGACATAAGTGATTTAAATGCGATTTAAAAGAAATACACGCAGAGGATCATGACTCTGACCGCAACAAAAGTTAAGCAAGGAAAAAAATCTGGAAAATCGAGAAATATCGATTCGAAGCCAATCGTCATCGAAAATATTATTGTATTATATGTTATATATTAATTTCATATAATATACATTATATATAAATTTTATATATTATATATTAATGAAATAAATTTTATACACTATACTACTATATATTATATATTAAATTTCTATATACATATTAAATTATATCGTAGGTTAAAACTGTATTAACTCTTAGATAAAATCTGAAGAAATATTTATCAATATCATTTTGTTTTTATCGATGATAGGCATAAGTACGTAAGAATAATAGCTCTCTGTAACATCCATATATTCTCAAAAATGTAAATTTGAATTTCTGACGAAAATTTTACACTCATTTTTTTTAATTATCTCTTTTAAATCAGCCAGCTATTTTTTCGCGAACAATGATTATGAACATCTAACAGATATGAATTTCCCATCGTACGGGACGGGCGATGCATGAGCGTGAACGATCGTTCACGATCGACCAACGACTCTTTTATTGTGCCTCGAGTTTGTATAATGAGGATGTCGTCTTTTCGTTTATTTTCGCGCTGTCACGCGGGAGTTTCTCACAGGTAAATAGAGGGATTGAAACGCGATTGGATTAGACCGGATCGATAAATCATCCCTGTCACTGATAGATCGCTTTTAAATTTAATATCTGAGGAACGACGGTGGAGCATGCTCGAGATAATTTTTCGGTGACAGTATCGAGGGCTCGTTTGGACGTTAAGAAGCAACTCGATGGATAACCACTATGTCAAATGAGGCGCTATTGATTTTTAAACTCAATAACGGATGATCCATTTGAACTTGCTTGTTCTCATCACTTTAAAAGACAGACTTAGCTCATGTCTGGATATATTTATTATATCCACGTTCCTTTACTACGAACTGAATAAAAATTAAAAAAAAAGAAAGAAACGAAAGAATTTGTGTGTCTACGACAGAGACAAGTTTTTTAATTTTTATACACGAAGAACATCTATTCAAGGTCAATATAAAATTTTATTCAATTTCTATGTAGAAATAAATATTCTATTTCGGATTCCATTAGAATGTAATTTGATGTTTCTTTCAAATCGAAATCGTAAATCGTAATCGCCAGCGTGACTCGATAAAATAAGGTGATATCACGTTCCTATAAGAATTTTAATATATTATACCCACGTTACATTTTTTGCAAGTATCAAATTATCTTTTGTAGATTCACAATAAGATCATGATTACGAAATTATAAAATATACCAGTTTCTATGTAATTACAAAAATGGCGTTTCCTCACAAAAATCTCAGTGTCGTCTCATTTTCACAACAATGAAATTATTCTTTATATTAATGATGACAATAAGATCGATATTACTCAATTATTTACAGGATGTATTACACTATAAAAACATTTTTCACAGAAATCTTAATATCGCCTTCCAAATCACATTTTTAGAAGAATCAAATTATTTTTCACAGCTGCACTATATTGAAACGACAACAGACTCTCGATAAAATCGCGAGATAATAACATTTCTCTAGAAAATTACACTTCTAACAATATCTCTCGACAAAAATCACAGTATCGTCTCCGAATCTCATTTTCGCAATAATCAAATTCTCACTGACCGACGATATTAAAATCGCAAACGTCGTCAGGAAAATCTCCAATTCACGGAATTTCCAGAGAGAAACGAAATGACGAAACATCATCGTCCAAGTTTCTACAACAGTTCTACCGTAGCTTCGACACACCTTCAAAATCGTAAAAATCTCAGTCATCGTGGCAACCTGAACTGCTTCAGCATCCCCGGGAACGATTCGTTATCGCGGGATAGTTGATAACGAAGCACATCCGCGTCCTCGAAAACGAAATTCTTCGCGGTCGCGTTGGAACCTCCTCCTTCACCTCCCTTCCCCCTCGCTATAAATTTCAGTCATAGCCCATGGTGACTTCCTTGTATCATCGAGCTTCCGTTCAGGACCGCGCTGCTAACTAACGTAGCAGGATTCAAATTCATTTCGAAAATTTCAACGAACGGCCGACGCATAAATTTTCGCGACACTTTCCGGCGCGGCTTTGACCAACGTGCGCGGGCGCGCGCTCTCGGGCTTTCGAGGCGGAGGCAGCGGAGGTCGCTTCCGTTTCCGCGGAGGAACGAGTTTTTTTCTCCCTTCGATAAATCGCCCGACGGAGAAACATTTTCGGCCGTTGCGCGCGCGATTATACGCGTTAGCGACGAGCACGCCGGACGTGATGCTGAGAGAGAGTTTTTTTCTTTTTTTCTTTTTTTTTGTTCTGTTTAACACTCGTTGTTTCACGTACATACATGTAGCGCCACCCAGTTTTCTACCTGCGAAAAAATAAGCGGAAAAAACGTGGAATGAAATTTTTTTGTCATTCGAACGAGGCTTCGTTTCTTTTTTTTTTTTCGATAGAATATTATTTTATTAATATGTAATATATAATAATATAATGTATAATGTATATTTTATATTATACATTATATATATATATATAAAATTAATATATAATAGTAGAATGTATAAGATGTATTTTATTAATATATAATATTTTATATCAATAAATATCGTAGGTATTATGTTGTGACATGTTACACATTATAGTATAACATGTTAGAGTAAGTAAAATTACATATTTAAGTAAAACAAAATAGGCAAATAAACAAATAATAAATTTATTGCTTCTCGGTAATTTCTGTCCAGTGATATCGTGCCGACGAGTTCGAATAGGAAGCGACGAACTATTGCATACGGTTCGGTCGCTCGTTATGGTCCGCAATCAGTTGCCAGCGCAAGTGATTAAGGATACCTACAAGCAATGTCGTTTTCTGACACTGTAGAAAATTTTATTTCATTTAAACGTTAATACAGCTTTAATCTGTAATATGATTTAACAATAAACACACTAAATGTCAATGTATTTAACTAGAATATAGGTTCTGTTAGGCATAACGTAGGTTATGTTGTGACTTGTTACATATTATAGCATAACATGTTACAGTAAGTAAAATTACATATTTAAGTAAAACAAAATAGGCAAATAAACAAATAATAAATTTATCACTTCTCGATAATTTCTGTCCAGTGATATCGTGCCGACGAGTTCGAATAGGAAGCGACGAATTATTGCATACGGTTCGGTCGCTCGTTATGGTCCGCAATCAGTTGCCAGCGCAAGTGATTAAGGATACCTACAAGTAATGTCGTTTTCTGACACTGTAGAAAATTTTATTTCATTTAAACGTTAGTACAACTTTAATCTGTAATATGATTTAACAATAAACACACTAAATGTCAATGTATTTAACTAGAATATAGGTTATGTTAGGCATAACGTAGGTTATGTTGTGACATGTTACATATTATAGCATAACATGTACAGTAAGTAAAATTACATATTTAAGTAAAACAAAATAGGCAAATAAACAAATAATAAATTTATCGCTTCTCGGTAATTTCTGTCCAGTGATATCGTGCCGACGAGTTCGAATAGGAAGCGACGAATTATTGCATACGGTTCGGTCGCTCGTTATGGTCCGCAATCAGTTGCTAGCGCAAGTGATTAAGGATACCTACAAGTAATGTCGTTTTCTGACACTGTAGAAAATTTTATTTCATTTAAACGTTAATACAACTTTAATCTGTAATATGATTTAACAATAAACACACTAAATGTCAATGTATTTAACTAGAATATAGGTTATGTTAGGCATAACGTAGGTTATGTTGTGACATGTTACATATTATAGCATAACATGTACAGTAAGTAAAATTACATATTTAAGTAAAACAAAATAGGCAAATAAACAAATAATAAATTTATCGCTTCTCGGTAATTTCTGTCCAGTGATATCGTGCCGACGAGTTCGAATAGGAAGCGACGAATTATTGCATACGGTTCGGTCGCTCGTTATGGTCCGCAATCAGTTGCTAGCGCAAGTGATTAAGGATACCTACAAGTAATGTCGTTTTCTGACACTGTAGAAAATTTTATTTCATTTAAACGTTAATACAACTTTAATCTGTAATATGATTTAACAATAAACACACTAAATGTCAATGTATTTAACTAGAATATAGGTTATGTTAGGCATAACGTAGGTTATGTTGTGACATGTTACATATTATAGCATAACATGTACAGTAAGTAAAATTACATATTTAAGTAAAACAAAATAGGCAAATAAACAAATAATAAATTTATCGCTTCTCGGTAATTTCTGTCCAGTGATATCGTGCCGACGAGTTCGAATAGGAAGCGACGAATTATTGCATACGGTTCGGTCGCTCGTTATGGTCCGCAATCAGTTGCTAGCGCAAGTGATTAAGGATACCTACAAGTAATGTCGTTTTCTGACACTGTAGAAAATTTTATTTCATTTAAACGTTAATACAACTTTAATCTGTAATATGATTTAACAATAAACACACTAAATGTCAATGTATTTAACTAGAATATAGGTTATGTTAGGCATAACGTAGGTTATGTTGTGACATGTTACATATTATAGCATAACATGTTACAGTAAGTAAAATTACATATTTAAGTAAAACAAAATAGGCAAATAAACAAATAATAAATTTATTGCTTCTCGATAATTTCTGTCTAGTGATATCGTGCCGACAAGTTCGAATAGGAAGCGACGAATTATTGCATACGGTTCGGTTTTCTGACACTGTAGAAAATTTTATTTCATTTAAACGTTAATACAACTTTAATCTGTAATATGATTTAACAATAAACACACTAAATGTCAATGTATTTAACTAGAATATAGGTTATGTTAGGCATAACGTAGGTTATGTTGTGACACGTTACATATTATAGCATAACATGTTACAGTAAGTAAAATTACATATTTAAGTAAAACAAAATAGGCAAATAAACAAATAATAAATTTATTGCTTCTCGATAATTTCTGTCTAGTGATATCGTGCCGACGAGTTCGAATAGGAAGCGACGAATTTTATTGCATACGGTTCGGTCGCTCGTTATGGTCCGCGAACCGAGTTGCCAGCCCGCAAGGGGTTAACGACGGCCAGACGGAAAGCGGCGCGCGTATCCTACTGTGCTCCTCGCGAACGAAAACAGCAAAGAAAGAGGAAAACGAAAACGTATATAAAATATCGTGTGATTCGTCTCGCCGCTGATAAAACGGGTTACTACCGCGGACATAAATTTCAGTAGCGGCGAACACGATGAAATATACCCGATCTCGTTTGGCCGCCATCTTCCACCGTTTCCGTTTGTTTCGTTATTTCCCCTTTCTTCTTCTTTTTCTTTTCTTTTCTCCCCTCTTCCTCCCCTCGTGGTTCGTTCTTGCGCGACCGATCGTACGCGCGCTCGAAATCAGCTCGAAACTGATGGTAATGGAAACATGAATTTTAGATGGGCCACGGCGACCATGGTTAATGGTCATCCGATGATCCGACGCGCCGCTCGCAATTGAATGCGCTATTCTTCCACGCGATCGTAGCAGAATACGAACGAGAATTTAATGGTTATAAATTTTCTATCGCAAGGCGAGAGGGAGCCCGAGAGAATGGAGTCCGTTCGCGACTATTTTATCGTGTTTCCGATTGACCAGGCTCTCTCGTTCAGTCTGGTTTATTTCGCTGGAGGTTTACTTCGCCGAATAAGAAACGGATTCTCCTTTCTTTTCTTCTTCCTCTGTCAAGGACGTTAATGGGCAATACGATGCTTCGTTTCGAATACATTGTGTTTTATTTTTTTTTTTTTCTTCTTCGGACAATTTATATTGTAAGCGCATGCAGCACAGTCTGCATTGTCAAGTAAATTTTGGCAATAAACGTAGTCGATTTCTGAAACGTTCACGTTAATTGTGAATTATGCTTTTCTCGTCCGTCTCTTGGTGTTGATTTGACACATTTTTTTTTTTATAAAATGTCGTATTACGATTATTTTTAATATATAATATGTGATATATCTTTTCGACAGTTTCCAACGTGTAACATGTCGCGTGTGTTCTTTTTTTTTCAACATTTTTTTCAACATTTTTGTGCATTCTACGTGCAATTGAACATAGAAATTTATTTTTATTAATTACATTTTATTATATTACTATACTGTTTCATTATATTTCTACTCATTGACAATAAAGGAATTTTCAATCGTGTCAATTTGACACCAAGGGGCAAGTTAAGTTTGAAAATTGAACGAATGAGGGTTGAGGCGATGCGATGATTCGTGTCAAGTATTTCGGTCAACTTGTATTATAATTTATTATTATATTGCAAATTTTTTACTCAATGAATGTGTAAATTTTAGTGATAAAAATTTTATTTATAGAAAAAAAAAACACCAGAGATCTTTCTTTTTAAGAAAGAAAAACTTTTATGAAAATTTCGTCTACCACTGACGATAGCTATATTTCACCTGTACTGATAACTACTCGCTGAAGGGAAAATTTCAGTTCAGTTCAATTCTAAATGTACGTAATCGTAAATCTAAAGTAAGATAGAGACGGGTTGTAACGTATCCATCTTCTTTCCAAAGAAGGCTTCAGGGATCATACTTCATTTTTCAGGAGCCTCGATCCCTTTTGACAGGGACGCTGGATTTATGGACGATGCTCATGAAAGTTTATCCTTTTATCGTAATGTAATCCCCGTTTCCGTTCTAGCATCCTGAACAGCAGAATTTTTACAGAAACGTGCGATGGTCTTCAATGTTTCATGAGATTAGCATAATTTTTATGAAACGCTGACGATTCCTTTTGTTGAAGGAGGATCTTCATTTTTGCCAAATTTCTACATCGTGTATCGTTTAAACTTAAAAATTATTAAGTAGTACATTCGAACCAATCCGGAAAAATGTATTTGAACTCCAAGAAGCTTTCTTCGTATGAGAATTCGGCTAAAGTTAGACATACGAAACCTTCCTTTCGATCTAGTAGTTCGAAAATAAACTCAGATCAATCCTCAAAAAAATAGACAGATCTAGAACGCCGTCTTTACATAAAACTTCGACTAAAATAAACGACCTCTTTCTTAATTCCTTAATAGTGCAAAAATAAATCGGCATCAACCCCGAAACCTTCTCCCAACCCAACAGCCCGAAAATAAATCGAGATCAACATTCAAACTTCATACTGTGTTTCCACGTCCTTGGGGAACCGAAAATTCACGACAACTTAAAAGGGATCTACGTTTCTTCCCATAGTGAACTAATGGATAATCAAGTGTCGTTATTTATTGGTAAAAATTGAGTCTAAAAGTTCGTATTGACGTGAAACATAATACACAAATTAGAAACATAATACAAATTAAAAATCGAACGAAACTTATAAAATTGAAACATAATACAAATTAAAACAAAACGTATAAAACGAAACTTATGAAATTAAAACATAATACAAATTAAAATGAAACTTATGAAATTGAAACATGATACAAATTAGGCGAACGAAACTTCGTTTTTTCCTAATTTCGTCGATCGAGCAACCCCGCGTCGCGAGAAGAGAGAAAACTCCAAAGAAATCTACTAAAATTTCTCCCAATAACTAATAAAAACTAATAAGAATGAATAATCAAGTTTCATTATTTAC
The DNA here is from genome assembly GCA_036937485.2 of Tetragonisca angustula. Lineage (NCBI taxonomy): Eukaryota > Metazoa > Arthropoda > Insecta > Hymenoptera > Apidae > Tetragonisca > Tetragonisca angustula. Next base: position 849,557 of record JAWNGG020000021.1, read on the forward strand.
TAGTAAGAATTGAGTCTGAAAAATTCTCATTGGCGCAAAACACAATACAAATTAAAAATCGAGCGAAACTTGTGAAATTAAAACATAATACAAATTAAAAATTGAACCATAAAATAAACAAATAGATAAATTGGAACATAAAATAAACAAATGGATAAATTGGAACATAAAATAAATAAATAAATAAATAGAAACGTAAAACACTTTAACATAATACAAACTCCGTTTTTCCCTAATTTCGAGCCATCGTCGATCGAGCAACCCCGCGTCGCGCGTCCACGTCCTTCGAAAACAGCGTTTCATCGAGGCGAGACCGAAAACCCACGAGAACTTAAAAGAAATCTACTAAAATTTCTTCCAATAGTAAACTAATAACTATGAATAATCAAGTTTCTTTAGCTATTAGTAAAATTTGAGTCTGAAAAATTCTCATTGGCGTGAAACACAATACAAATTAAAAATCGGACGAAACTTGTGAAATTAATACAAATTAAAAATTGAAACATAAAATAAGTAAGTAGATAAATTGGAACATAAAATAAATAAACTGAAACACTTATAAAATTGAAGCATAATACTTCGTTTTCCCCTAATTTCGAGCCACCTTCGATCGAGTAGCGCCACGTCGCGCGTCCACGTCCTCCGAAAACAGCGTTTCATCGAGGCGAGACCGAAAACCCACGAGAACTCAAAAGAAATCTACTAAAATTTCTTCCAATAGTAAACTAATAAGAATGAATAATCAAGTTTCTTTAGTTACTAGTAAAAGTTGAGTCTGAAAAATTCTCATTGGCGTGAAACACAATACAAATTAAAAATCGGACGAAACTTGTGAAATTAAAACATAATACAAATTAAAAATTGAAACATAAAATAAGTAACCAGATAAATTGGAACATAAAGTAAATAAATTGAAACGTAAAACACTTATAAAATTGAAGCATAATTCTTCGTTTTCTCCTAATTTCGAGCCACCTTCGATCGAGTAGCGCCACGTCGCGCGTCCACGTCCTTCGAAAACAGCGTTTCATCGAGGCGAGACCGAAAACCCACGAGAACTCAAAAGAAATCTACTAAAATTTCTTCCAATAGTAAACTAATAAGAATGAATAATCAAGTTTCTTTAGTTACTAGTAAAAGTTGAGTCTGAAAAATTCTCATTGGCGTGAAACACAATACAAATTAAAAATCGGACGAAACTTGTGAAATTAATACAAATTAAAAATTGAAACATAAAATAAGTAAGTAGATAAATTGGAACATAAAATAAATAAACTGAAACACTTATAAAATTGAAGCATAATACTTCGTTTTCCCCTAATTTCGAGCCACCTTCGATCGAGTAGCGCCACGTCGCGCGTCCACGTCCTCCGAAAACAGCGTTTCATCGAGGCGAGACCGAAAACCCACGAGAACTCAAAAGAAATCTACTAAAATTTCTTCCAATAGTAAACTAATAAGAATGAATAATCAAGTTTCTTTAGTTACTAGTAAAAGTTGAGTCTGAAAAATTCTCATTGGCGTGAAACACAATACAAATTAAAAATCGGACGAAACTTGTGAAATTAATACAAATTAAAAATTGAAACATAAAATAAGTAAGTAGATAAATTGGAACATAAAATAAATAAACTGAAACACTTATAAAATTGAAGCATAATACTTCGTTTTCCCCTAATTTCGAGCCACCTTCGATCGAGCAGCGCCACGTCGCGCGTCCACGTCCTTCGAAAAGATCGTTTCACCGAGGCGAGACCGAAAACGCACGAGAACTCAAAAGAAATCTACTAAAATTTCTTCCAATAGTAAACTAATAACTATGAATAATCAAGTTTCTTTAGTTACTAGTAAAAGTTGAGTCTGAAAAATTCTCATTGGCGTGAAACACAATACAAATTAAAAATCGGACGAAACTTGTGAAATTAATACAAATTAAAAATTGAAACATAAAATAAATAAGTAGATAAATTGGAACATAAAATAAATAAACTGAAACACTTATAAAATTGAAGCATAATACTTCGTTTTCCCCTAATTTCGAGCCACCTTCGATCGAGCAGCGCCACGTCGCGCGTCCACGTCCTCCGAAAACAGCGTTTCATCGAGGCGAGACCGAAAACCCACGAGAACTCAAAAGAAATCTACTAAAATTTCTTCCAATAGTAAACTAATAAGAATGAATAATCAAGTTTCATTATTTACTAGTAAGAATTGAGTCTGAAAAATTCTCATTGGCGCAAAACACAATACAAATTAAAAATCGAGCGAAACTTGTGAAATTAAAACATAATACAAATTAAAAATTGAACCATAAAATAAACAAATAGATAAATTGGAACATAAAATAAATAAACTGAAACACTTATAAAATTGAAGCATAATACTTCGTTTTCCCCTAATTTCGAGCCACCTTCGATCGAGCAGCGTCCACGTCCTCCGAAAAGATCGTTTCACCGAGGCGAGACCGAAAACCATCGCACGATACGAAACCATCCATTACCACGGAACACTCCGTGACAGAGTGGCCCTCAGCGAGTCCAACGTCCGCTCGGTAGCCGAGCCTTATCCGCGTCGGCGGACCGCGCTCGCCCGCGCTCGCGTCCGCCTGTCATTAATGTATCGTAACCGGTGGCATAGCTGGCGAGCAAACAGCGGCTCGGTCCACGGTAAACACGGCCAGGTAGTGCAGCCACTACACCACCGAGGGGTAGCAGATGCAGACCGCGGGGATCGATGGGAACGCGTGCTGCACGCTTGCACGCTCGCACGCTCGCGCACGCTTGCCAGCCACGCTACGTGTGCGTTTGCGGCGTGACGCCGCGTCGCTGTGTGTCGCTACGTAATGAATAGGACATAAATCCAAGCGTGCTGCCGGTGTTCGACCGGATCCAAAGCTCCTATCTCTCCGCCAGTCTCTATATACACCCCGTCCATTCGAATGTATCGCACCCTCCCCGCGAGCGTACGTGTGCAACTCGCTACACAGCCATGTGTGCGTGTGTGTGTACGACGCGTGATATCCGCCGTGCGAAACGGAAAACCCGCGGTTCTTCGCCCTTCCACCGGTATTGCCAGTTCGCGCGCTTCGACAGTCGTGGGTGAGAGGGGAGGGACTCGTCCCTCTGTTTGAATTTGAATCGATTCGAGGAAGGAACATCGATCTGTTCGAGAACAAAATCACGTTGCGTGGCTCTGGGAAACTATCGCGAAGGAGACTATGGCGCCGGGACACACGTTGCAGGATTTGACGAACGTGTCGTCTTTCTTTATTCCTCTGTGTTAGTTTACATTTAGTGGATTCTTTTTTAATGAAACGAAATAATATTTGTACAATATATGTTCGTATTTAATACTTCATGCTACGTATCTTTTCAAATGTCGTGAAAGTAGGAAATAAATATTATGAAATAATATTTGTACAATAATATTGTTTATAAAAATAAGAATATTTCCTTTTCATAATTGAATAATTTTTTGTTATGAAAAATCATCATGAAAACAGATTTTTTATTTATCTACTATTATAAAATTTATTCCTATTATATTTTTTTGTCATTTTATAAATTTTTGATTAAATTTATTTATTTTATTGATTTTAAATAGTATTTTTATATCAATTTATATTAATGTTAATTTTTCTTTAAAAAAATTATTTGCATGTTCAACTTCTTTTAATAATATTTTATTAATTTATATATATATAGTTAATATTAAACAATTTTTTTTATTTATAATTATATATTCAATTATTTTATATTTTATTATAGAATTATTATATATATATAATTTTAGAAAATTATATATTATTTTTAATTATAATATTTTAAATTATTTATTTAAATTATGAGTTTTAATTTATTCAATATTACCATTAATATTAAGATTTATATTAAAATGAAATTTTTTATATGAAATAATAAAATTTAATAAATTTATTTTATATTTATATTTATTATATTTATTATCAAGATTATTATTAATATGAAAATATTTAATTGTTTTTAAAAAGTATATATATATATATATAAACAATTTATTTAGTAGTTCATGCCGCGTATTTTTTCAAATGTCGTGAAAGTAGGAAATAAATAATATGAAATAATATATGTTCGTATTTAGTAGTTCATGCTGCGTATTTTTTCAAATGTCGTGAAAGTAGGAAATAAATATTATAAAATAATACGTGTTCATATTTAGTAGTTCATACTACATATATACCAATACAAATACTGTATACATAACAAATTAATTCTCTTACCGAGTATTTTATCAGCGACACATTTTATTCAACTAATGTCGTTTGTAACACTTGATTCGATACGCGACTCGATGAAGAGAATCCAGAACGAAAATGCTAAATGCTCTCGTTTCGTCGAAAAACCGTTTTTGGCACAGTTGGCGAGTACACACCGGTTGGAGGAGAAGACAAAAGTACGAAGCTGCTTTCACGTTGGGGAAATGGGTCAAGGTTTAGGTACACAAACTACTGGAATACGAAGCACCGAGCACTGCAGGTGGCAGCCATCTGAATATTAGCCTTAAGGAGAACGAATCTGTCGATGGCCTGGATTATCTCGCCAGGTTTGTCTTTCGATAACCGAACGAACGAAACCAACTGAGGTTCCAATTCTTTCATACCACACTATTCAATACCAAACGTCTATAAAATATTACGAAGATAGGGATTTAGAGTTCTTCTCTATTTTTTTTTTCTTTTTAGAAGAAAAAAGGAGAGACTGGAGGAAGAAAGAAAAAGGCAATGCACGTTGATTCTATGCTAATGAGATTCCAAATTCAAATCCGTTTTTCCCTTGGCCAAATCTGCATTTCTTTGCCTTTGCGTGGTATCCTCCGAAAAAGTTTTCGAACAACCACGACTCTCACGGTCACTTTGCATTCAAACTATACATCCAGGTTACAGGCATTGCGTTTGTCAATGTAGGAATTTTGAAAGAAATTTGTTTACGTTCGATTACTATTTCAAGTGTTCTTTATAATATAAATATAACATAATTATAATTATTCATATTATATAATAATTATTATAATTATGATATAAATATTCTTCATAGGTAGCCTGATGAATCATAGGATCAATTCCAAGCATACGAAATTCTTCTTTAACCAAAAAATCAACCCTCGAAGATATCGTTTCAGGTTACTTTTAAATATAAGTCAGAATCATATTTAAAAAAAATTTTTTCTTGTTAAATTTTTCTGTTAAGTTTTTTAAATAAATTTGTTAATTTTTTTGACAAATTCCTTTTTTATTAAAGTATAAACTTTGCTTTTAAAAACAACTTGATCCACATTCGAAATCAGCTTCATAATCCAACGTTCTACAATCACCTACATCCAAACTAACAAAAAACCAACTGAGATACTTGTTAAAGTCTCTACTTCAATACACAATCAAATATTCGAAGGAACAATTAGCAAAGTGAACAATTCACTTCGAAGAAGTGTCAAAGGGTTGCATATAAAATATAAAGTTTAGAGTTAAAATCAAAGGTGTAAGTTTGAAAAACAACTTGATGCGGAAACACGTTCAATTTTGATCCAAAGTTCCGCAATCCGAACAACCATCGCAGCCTGATTCGAGATTCTTCTCGGGTCAAGAAATCAATCCTTCCGCCCTCCCTAGCGCGAGGGGTTGCAATTCCAAGTAACCTGCGGACAAGCCGCAATGCCGTTGCCAAAGTTCGCAATGGCCCTCGACGATCGCCCGTTACAAAGCAACCGGTTGTTTCAAGCGAGCGTTGTCGAACCTCTGTTTGTCCAGGCCTGCCAGCCGCAGTATCGTCGCGCGTTTGATGGCGCGGCCATTCTCGCTGAATTACGAGAGGGAGCGAGTGCGTGCACCTAGCCAGCGCGCGAGTGTATTCCGCTCGAACGATTTCTCGTTGCAGTCGGAGTGTAGTATGTTCGAGTTGGATTCGTGTATAGTATGTACAATCGTTTCTCTCTCTCTCTCTCTCTCTCTCTGCACGTGTATCGTGCAACGGCAGAACACACACACACACACACACACAGAACATCACGTACACCCTCAGTCCAACGATCGAGCGCTACTTTCGCTCGTCGACGCGGCAAATGAATGCACCGTCACCGGCACCGCGAGTATTTAACCGGATGTCCGGCGTACACCGCCGCACGCGCGCTCATCGACGTTTATGACGACAGCTTCTCCCTCGATATTACGCCAAGTGGAATATCGAACGCGTGATGTGCCGACCGATGCCCCGATTTTATTGCAGCGGTTTCGATTCCGTGATTTTTCGACCAAGGCTCTGTCTTTCGTTTTACCTTGGAACTGAATTGTTAAAATGAACGACGTACTGGTTACGGGGGTATTCGAATGTTTGTACGTTTCGTTTTTGAATAAGTGTATAAAGTACTTTGACGTTGACTATTATGATTGTGTTGATGAATTATGTCGTGAATTTGAGCGAAAGTTTGTTCTCGTTTGACGGGATTTGATGGTCGAGTTATGGGACTCTTGGTTAAAAATGTTTACAGGAATTATTTTGGAATATTTTACGTGTGTTGTATGAAATACTTGACATTCATTTAGACTTGATTATTATGATTGTGTTGATGAATTATGTCGAATTTGAGCGAAAGTTTGTTCTCGTTTGACGGGATTTGATGGTCGAATTATGGGACTCTTGGTTAGAAATATTTACAGGAATTATTTTGGAATATTTTACGTGTGTTGTATGAAATACTTGACATTCATTTAGACTTGATTATTATGATTGTGTTGATGAATTATGTCGTGAATTTGAGCGAAAGATCGTTCTCGTTTGACGGGATTGGATGGTCGAATTATGGGAGTTTTGGTTAAGAATATTTATGGGAATTATTTTGGAATATTTTACGTGTGTTGTATGACATACTTTGACGTTCATTGAGATTTGATTATTATGATTGTGTTGATAAATTACGTCGTGAATTTGGACAAAAGTTTGCTCCTGTTTGACGAGGCTGGATGGTCGAATTAAAATGTCTCGTTTTGTTGGTCACTAAAATATTCAAATACTTGTAATTTGCAATTTGCATAAAATACTATGACGTATCTTTGAGACTAGATTGTTACGATTATGTTGATGAATTATATCATGAATTTGGACAAAAGTTTGTTATCGTTTGATGATCGAATTATTAAAATAAATAATGGTGGAAACTTGGTATTCGAATATTTGTGGGAATCATTTTTGAATACATGTATAAAATATTTTGACATTGATTGAAACTTGACCGGTATTATTATGTTGATCAAATTTGATATACATTTCTGTATATTTTAATAATATATACAGAAATTGCAAGATATCGCGAGATGAAATGATCTGAAAAATATCTCGACAATTTTAATGCAAGAATGAAAAGAAAATTTCGATTAAGCATCAATTTTCATGCGCATTATATGCTACTCATACTGTATACTAATTGACTGAGTGACATGTATCAATCGTAATCAATCAATGAAATATGTGTTTGCAAGCATCTCTTCGGGTTTTCAATTTTAACAACGCACGAACAATGCAAATTTACAATAAAAAATAATATTCATTTCTCTGTGCCTCTTAATTTACAGAATCGATGAGTACGAATTTTAAACTTCTACAAAGAGACGTCAAATCTCAGTCAAAATACGTCGAATCGTAATCAAACCCAAATTTTCAACACTCGATCGATTCTATCATCATTCGCAGAAAAATTCAACTCAAATGTGCACGTCACGTAAATCCTGGCACCTGGCATGACGATCTCGTTACAACGCTGTTACAACAGCGTGAATTTTGAAGGAAGGTTCCATCACAGAATTGCGCGGAAATTCTGACGATTTCGTTAGTGGAGCCGATCGTGTGTCACACAGAGTTAGATATCGGATCACTCCCGACGGTGGAGAAATCAATAGCGCTGTATTCCCACCCGAAAGAAGAAAAAAAAAGGATTTTCGGGAAACCGCATTACCAGCCCAATCCCCCTTTCTGTCAAGCAGAAAGGAGTGCCCGCTGCCAGCAAGTTTATTAAGATCTGGGAACATTTCCCTCTCGTAAATTTCGCGGCAATGGCCCACGGTCAAGCGTTCGACGTTCGAACGCTCGAAGAAAGTTTCCGCTTCCCATCTGGACGTCCCTCTATATATATATTCCCCCCTCCCTCCCGTTGTGTTACCACCGAACTTTGAACGATCTATCGTTCATATCTTCCGTCTTTAGCGTGTAAGGAAGCATTTCGATTATTTTCTAATTTTCGTTGCTATTTCACTTTTATTATTTATTAATATATTTTTAGTTTACTTTGGTTTTAGTATATTTTTAGTAGTTTCAGTTTATTTTATTTCAGCTTTAGTATATTTCTAGCATTTTTACTTTAGTTTTAGTATATTTTTAGTATTTTTAATTTACTTTAGTTTTAGTTTAGTTTTAATATTTTTAGTTTACTTCAGTTTTAGTATATTTTTAGTATTTTTAGTTTATTTTAGTTTTAGTATATTTCTAGTATTTTTAGTTTATTTTAGTTTCAGTACTTTTAGTTTCTTTTAGTTTTAGTATTTTTAGTTGATTTAGTTTTAGTATATTTTTAGTATTTTTACTTTATTTCAGTTCTAGTATATTTTTAATATTTTTAGTTTATTTTAGTTTTAGTATTTTTAGTATTTTTAATTTATTTTATTTTTAGTATATTTTTAGCATTAGTCTATTTTTAATGTATTTTTAGCATTATTGGTTTAGTTTTAACACGTTCCTAGTATTTTTAGGTTAGTGTTTTTAGTATAGTTTTAGTATTTTCAGTATATTTTTAGTATTAGTTTATTTTCAGCATATTGTAGTTTTAGTTTATTAGTATATGTTCTTTTTAATCCGAATTTATTATTTATTATTTATCATTATTCTTATACTATTTATTTCTGTCACTGATACTCTCTTCTTCTCGTTTGTCTTGTCGTATTCGCGTCAAAGAGGATATCTGATTCCACAATTTATTCGCCAGAATAGAATTAATCTAAATATCAATATTCGACGAAAATACACGGTCCTTGTCAGATACCGTAAAACAAATAAAATGAATTTACACGCGCGCGATATATCGATAAAAATTCCTACAAGCGTGAAACATGTCCCCGAGCACCAATATAAATATGAGAAAATTGACACGATTAACGAAACCAACACCTGAAATTAATCCCACGCGGACTAATCACTACGAAACAAACGATAATTACTCCAAATCGCTCGAGACAAATATTTGCCGGAGCTTCAATGAACTCGCGACTCTTATTGATAATCCGTGCGACAAACATTCGTAGACCCTTCCCTATTGATATAATTTCGCCGGGGTCGCGAAACGCGGCGACGCGGAGACGCGAAAGGCGAAAAAGCAAATAGCGACATCTGCATCGCCGGCACATTATACCTGTATTTCCCGTGGGACGGCAATGAGACTCTCGTCGAAAAGTTCGTAGAGATGGCGAAAGGCTTGCACGCTTACGAGGGTTTAAGACCTCGATAGCAGATGAGAGAGGAAGGAAAGGGAGAGGAAAACTCGATGCCGACGCCCTTTTAAAAAAAAAAAAAAGAAAAAAACCAGAACGACGTCAGGACAATGGACCCGTCCGGGGAGGAGAAGTTTAATGCCTCGTGTAGTAATCGCGAGGCGTGCAACGATTTTCCACCGCTTCCAGGACGAAGGAGTTTTGTAAAAGCGACGAAGAACGAGACGGTGTGGCGAAATTCATTTCGAGTGAATTGTTCGTCGCCGGTACGCTTATCCGATTGTTATCGTTTTCAGAGAGAAGTTTGATCATCATACTTTTATTCGTAATATCGTTGACAGTTTGCAGCAACGAGAATGAATTTTCTTACAATTTAAACGTAGCAAATTTTTTAAATTCATTTCGACTTTTTACTGCTATTTACTATTTATCGTGACTTTTGTGTTAGAGGTTTAATAGTTGAATTAATCTTGGAAATAAATGATCCGAATATGCATACCACATCCGAGAGGTTGAAATTTTTACCGACTGAGCGATCTCACGCGAAATTTGAGACTCGAGAAAACAGATTCTTTCTCCCCCCTTTCTCTCTTCGTTCTCTCGAAAAGTTCCCTCGAAAATTAGTATGAAAATGATAGTGACAGGCTCGAGTTCGAACACAGAAAGAGAATAATCGTACGTCACGATAATAACGTTTGCAAGCGCGTAAAGAGAATTCCGCAAGATCAAACATTGAACCTTTCAACCCCTTGCGGGCTGGCAACTGGTTGCGCGGACCATAACGAGTGACCGAACCGTGTCACAATACATTCGTCGGTTTCTTCTTCTTTTCGAACTCGTCGGTATACACTGGACTGAAATTATTAAGAAGTAATAAACTAGTCGTTTGTTTTGCCTGGGTTTTACACTTACTGAGAAAATACTGCGACATTAGGATAAAAAATTCTCGACGTGCATTCCAGTGCGAGAAGATCAGACTCAAACTCGAACGGCGAAACTCGTGAGAATGAATTCTTCGCGCGTTCAACGTTGAATGGGTCACGAAGAAGGCTGCGAACGAAGCTTTGGGAAGCAAAAGGGTTAGATTTTCATTCAATTGGTTCTCCTTGGTGGCGATCTGGGCACGAAGGGGTGGACAGTGGTTCAAAGTGGTCTTTTGATCGAGCACGCTGTCGAACATTAGGAGCAACACGATCGTGACAGAGGCTCCTTTTTTAATGCGTCACCGAGCAGACGGCCAGGGCCGTACGATGAATAATTTACGGGCTGAAAAGCTTTTCGGGGCAAACATCCGTGCCCCGGCGACGATTTAAAATTCCGATTGACCCTCGTCCGGCTCTACGGCCGGGGGAGGGAGGGAGGAAACGCCCGCGGGACCGTTTCACCTAGCCGGTTGGATGACCATTTCCGGTCGCTCCAGTTGATCACTGGCCGTTCGCGTCCCAATAGAATTTTAATTCTCCCAAGGAGCCATTGATCCTGAATACCGTCTCACGCTCTCGCCTCGTACCGAATCGTGAAAGCACTTTCAACAAAGCTTCTCGATTTCTGCTTGGCACGACACTTTTCTTCTTGCAGAAGACATAAAATTTTTTTTTTTTTATTAAAAAAGATCGTTCGCCAACGATGGACGTTTCACTTGTCCGTACGCTTGACACGACTGTTTCTTTTTTTCAAGTAGATATAAATTTGTTTACTATTTTATGTGATACTGACTCTCGTGTACACTCTCGATGCAATTGTGATATTTAAACTCTGTCAGTGTAATTAATGTTGCAATGTTGAACTTTCTCGACGTAGTTATAATATTATGTAATATAATAGTATAAATTATATATTTATTATATATAATATAATATAGTACAATGTTTGACTTTGTCAATGTAATTGTAATGTGCAATGAAAATCGTACGGATAGACGTTGGATTTTTTTTGTTAACGTTATCACTTAGGTCATGTAAAATATCATGTTTCATCAAGAGCAAATTGTTCTTTCTGAATCTGAATTTAAGATGTATAAGATTAATACGTAATAAAATTAACCAAGATGTTAGGCGTTTCCTTCAAATTTAATAAACATTGCCGTCTAGACAATAATTATTGTAACATAACCTAAATATACTGGATAACCTATATTCTAATTAAATGTATTGGCATTGTTAAACTATATTACAGACTAAATATCTGTATTGAATTAAATAAAATTTTGTGCAGTATCAAAAAAACGACATTACTTACGGGCACCCTTAATATATCATAATTCTAGCATAAAATGGATGAGTCAATAATAAATAATATACACGATATATAATAATACATAAGATATAACGAAATGAATTCAAATTATACAAGATATAACCAAATGAATTAATTTAATGAATTAAATTATACAAGGTGTAACAAAATTTCCAATTGTATAATATATAATAATCTGTCGTAGATCACATTTACATTTGTAGACGTTATTATCCTTATTTCCATAACTATCGCCATACTCAAACAATCCCCACCATTGCAACTTCGTCGAATGTCAAAAAAATTCGCGATCGAACGAGTTGTTAAAAATTACTTAACGCGACAAAGGAAAAATCACGGAATGGTTGTGGCAACCGGATCCGATTAACTCCTAAACCGCGCGTATTTACCTGCAACACGATTCAACCCCTTGTTCAACCCTAAACGAAACGATTGGAGAGGGACAGAGAGGCAGAGGCGAAAGCCACGAGGCTCGCACTCGAACGCGCATTAATCGACAACGCGATTACAGATATCCATTGTCGTCGCTGCTCAGATATTCAGATACACCACGGGGGCCTAATCCATACAACTGCAGCCCAATAACGATAAATAGCCGTTTCACGAGGGCGTGAGCGGATAACCATCTAAATACCCGGCATGTCCCCGGGCCAGCTAGGATCTCCCAACGCGGCGGCGGCGACGATTAGCCTTCCCCAACAGGCGCGCCACGTGTAACGCGATATAAACACCTTATGATTGCCGTTCTGGGGGGGGAGGGAGATTTCGTAACCCTAGCCAACCATAAAGCCGTCCCATTTATAGAGGGGTCGACAACGCAACCGCGATTTACCGGGATCATTCTCGTTTCGATTGAATGAAACAGTCACGGACGAGGAGTGTCACGGTTGTACGAGGGTGGAGGGTGAGGCAATAATCGAGAGGTTTGGTTTGTTTGAGGAAGATTTTACACCGTTTGTCGTTTGTGAGTTTAAAAGTTGCGATATTATACAAGTTGGGCTTTAGGCTTGGCGGTTTCATTGATTTTCACTGCGATCGATTATCTGTTTTGTTGTTTATGGAAAAAAAGTTGGAGGTTAGAAATTTGGAATGTTTTTCTTTTTCTTTTTCTTTTGGTGGTAGTTTTGATTTAGAGAAGTGGATTTTACGTCGTGGAAAATTTAGAAATATTTCAGCGTGTTTTAGAAAATTAGTTAACCATCTTTAGAAAATTAGTTAACCATCTTCGAAATATTTTTATGGATAACAGCAACGCTTGATTATGATAGTTTGTGATTAATTTCGTTTCAATTAATTAATAATCCTCTACAAATAGTGAGAACACTTTGTTATATAGCGAATTATCATAATTGTATAATATAATTAAAATTGTATAACATTATAAATGAATGTTACAAATGAACTTTCGTTTAATATTTTTAAATCGATCGCAGCAACGAAACTATGAAGCCAATTTGTGTCAAATCATAATTGAAATTTGAAAATAGAAAGCTAATTGGCAATTCGTGGCACTTCTCTTTCAGAATGGCCGAATTTGACGAATTTGACGACGAGTGGAAATAAATTGTCTTGGTTTGTTGCCTCCGGGAGACCCGTACTATGGCTTTTTACGCAATTACAACCCCTTGACGACTTCCCCCCGCCGGTTTGTTTTTTTCGCCGATTTAATTACGCGAACGAAACAATCTTGCTGCACGGCGGCGTGAAAATTCAAGTTTTCGGAGAGCAACGAGATATTTTTCATTCCCTGCTGTTCTAATTATTATATCGCGCAATAACGATCATTCTTCTCCACAATGTACAATTCCTGACTACTCATTTCTCTCTATCGGAGATTGTTAAACGTTTAAGTAGAATTTTAACTAATAGGAATTCTGGAACTGGAAAATTCTAGAAATATATAATTAAAATTTTAGAAACGTGGCCAAAATTCTTTTTAAAGACAGTACTTGAACGGTTCAAGTGGGACAATCATTTGAAGAATAATTTTCTAAGAAAGAACGACTATGTTATATTTCATTAATAATTCACTTAAAACATCTTTGATTAAAAGTACCATTCATTTCGAAAATGAATGAGCTTCAATTAAAGCAAGAAATTTCTAAGAACAGCATTATCTTAATAGTATACGGTATATCCAATAACTCAAAATTAGCTTCCTCTGTTGAAAGTAAAAATCTTTTTACTCTACCGAATGAACAATCAAAATTAATTACTCTCTTTTCCAGAAAAGTAAATTTACAACGAAAAGTAAATTTATAACGAACAAATGACCTTTCTTTCTTCACCGTGTGAAAGATATATCGATCAAATAATTTCCACAACGGACGAGTAATACAGAAAACTATCGAAACGAAATTGCAATAACAACGTGGGTGATTGTTTCACAGGCGCGTGTTAAAAATTTCACCCATCGTCAGGCAACAAGAAGCACGGAAACTTTGTCTCTGCTTCAATCGTATCGAGGACACGGCAGAAAGCGGCGTCAGTGATGAGAAACATAAACAGAAGGAAATAATTAACATCGTCGCTGGGAAGTTTCGTACAAAGAGCCGGACGAGACAAACATAAATGGCCGCTCGAAAGACAACGAACGCCACTCTCAAGAAACAGCGGCGAAACGAAAAAGGAGACGAAGGCACCGGCGACGGAAAGTTTCGAAGCTCGGTACTTTTCGTGAAATAACGAGAGCGGCGTGTCTATTGTCTCTCGATCGGAACTGTGTCGCATCTTTACAGATTCTCTTTAACAACAAAGTTCAGACTGAAATTTTGATGATGAAATTGTAAAAATCACACGGACACGCGGCGCGGTGAACTTTCGGGGATTTCGTTGACATTTTCGGAGAAAACTGTCGCTATTTTAGTTTCTTAATTTTTCCAATGTAAATGTACAAAATATATAATAAATATATATTATATATTTTATATATATATTACAATAAATATAATAAATATATAAAAATAAGACAAAACGTAGGTGAACTTTGCAAATTTCTTTTTATGTAACCCTGTACGATTTCGTCAGCTTCTAATTACCAATTTTTCCTTTTTTTTCTTTTTTCTTTTCAAGCGGAAATTAATTGTATGTTAGTTTTAAAACCAACTAACTAATTCATTTGTTGATCTGTATCTCTGTGAACGACATTTTTGTGTACTATTATATAGTTAGATTATATTATTTTCTACAGTAAATACACGTTACGTTGCATATTCACTGTTTTCGTCAGTTGTGATTCAATTTCGAAGAACATCGAGGAATCTGAATTTGAGAAAACGTCTCCGTACTGTGATAATATATACCATGAAAAATATTGCCTTTAAACATCCCCTTTAAACCCACGAGAGAGTTCTTAAAATATTCAAAATTTTCCACCCGCCTCTCGTAAGAAAGAAACAGAAAAAAAGAGAAAAAGAAGGAAATAAAAAAGAATACACCTCCGCAAGCACCGGAGAGAGAGAGAGAGAGAGAGAGAGGATCAATCAAAGGGAAGCGCAGGTATATTTCACCGTTTAAAGTGGGGTTCTCGAATCGAGCTGTAAATTCGTATCACTCTCCCTTTTCATAAAACCACCCTCACGCACGCGCGCCCTCAATCACAACGCGTCAGCGATTCTTGCACACCCTCGACACCATTCGTGGAACCTTCGAAAAAATGAAACAACAAAAAAAGAGAGAAAAGGTATTACACAGAAATGTATGAATACGATGAAAGAAAAATCATCGTAGCTGCTTCCCTGGTGGAGAAAGTTGCGAGTGCAAGTTCCCGAAGGGTCCTCGTATCCTAAACATGTTCGATTCTTACGCTGAAATGCCATGCACGTCGAGGATCTTTTTGTCCCAAATTGCAACATTTCCTCAGTTTCAAGTATATTTATATGCATTTGTGTATTTGGTAATTAAACGAATGGTAAGTTTGTTACTTGTTGATAATTTCTATGCAGTGATATCGTACCGACGAGCACAAAAAGAGAGCGACGAATTGTTGCATACGGTCACTCGTTACGGTCCGCAATCAGTTGCCAACGCGGGTGGTTAATATGTTTATATGAGGGTATAAAGCAATATCTTTCTACGTGCTTGGACACGGCTCTCTCTTCAACGCTTATGTCCTCCATTCTAAAAGTATCATTTATTTAATATCGAAAGATATTTTTCATTTATCGTTCGTTCAATAAAAAGGCAATAGCAAATAATGAGTTTATTACTTCTTAGTTATTTCTATCCAGTGTGCCGACGAGGTCGACAAGAAAACGACGAATTATTGTACATATACGGTTCGGTCACTCGTTATGGTCCGCGAACCAGTTGCCAGTTGCAAGGGGTTGAAACATACCATAGTGGCGACGATCCGCCATGGGAGTCGAGAGTTTTTCCGTGTACAATATTCGAACAGAGTGTAAAAATTACGTCGAGATAGCAATAATAATTGCAATAAAGTTGCAAGAACCAAGAACAAGAATTCCTTGTCGTTTGTATAATTAATTTAATTTGGAAAATTCATATATTTGATATTCATAGCGTGGTCGATTAGAAATATTTTCAATCGCCACGATTCCTTCTAGCAAACGTCCTTTTGAAACTCAAAGGAGGGCTCTTCCATTTCCACTCAAGCTCCTTTCATCATATTCATAAATTACGTTCGTAAAAATGATTTTCGCCACGAACCTCTCCAATAATCCTCTCTCGCGTTACTGAAGAACGAAATTACTTTCTCACGACTGGCTCTGAACGGTGTTAATGGGACATTTCACGCACCTGTTGGAGAAATATCTTGTCCTACTCTGAACGAAATGCAAAAAGATTTCGCCCATTCGCGCGAATCTTCTCAATGCGCAGCGAGAACGAGACGAGCGCAAATTATTCGCGAGGCTCTCCCCCCGTTTAAACTGTTTCGACGTTCGAATTTCACCTCGAACGAACCGAAAGAAAAAGAAAAGAAAGAGAGAGAAACTATAGCGTAGCCGAGCGGAATACGAAGAGGTGCGTTACACGGAACGGGTGTTCCACCGGAAACGCCCCGTTGGAAAAGTTTGATGGATTCCTTCGCTACTTTCCCTTTGGACGATATTTCAGCAGTTATAGGATGCCGGTGGCATTTACATGTCAAAGAAGAGCCAGGGTATGAAAGATGCTCGCCATCGAAGAACGTATTCTCTTAGCGAAGCGGGGTCGTTTTCTGTGTTCCACGCGTTTCACGAAGAATCAACATTTCCCTCCCCCCATGGCCACGTTTCCTCTCAAACGATATTCCTCTGCTCTCGCGCACGAAGGATGAAACAAGGTGAAACGTCGGCCTGATTATTGCAATCTTCGTATTTTGCTGGCTTCTTTTTGGGCGCGCGATTTTGAAGAGCGCGCGATTAATAATTTCACGCGAGAGAGAATTTCGTGCTGTTGAGAGACGATATATATGTATGTATGTGTTGGTTGATCTTCAAGTTACGTTCTGACAGTTTCAAAGATGAGAAATACGAGACAAGAAATTTCTACTCTATTCTATTCTATTTTTCGTCAATTCCTGCAAAAATAAATCCCTTATTTTTTTATAATATTTTATATCATGTTATTATAAATATGTTATGTAAATTCATAAATATTATATTTCTTTTCAACTTTTCTTTTTTAAACTGATTCACGTCTGAACTTAAATTTAATTTAATAATTAATAAAATTTGCTTTTTTTGTATTAAAAAAAAGAACAGGTGGGAAGAAACTTTTGGCTCACCTCATATATATTTCATAGGTACACAAGTATACGTATATTGTAATTTTATATTACTGTGTAAATTAATGGTTGATTTTTAATCTTTAGAGCTACAAGTTACTCTCTGGAGCTAGTGGTTCTGGTTCTTTCAAGAATAACACTTCTGTGATAATTATTACTTTATCATTACTATTGACTTTGTTTATATGCCTTTGTTAGATAATATATTATTGTTCTTTAGAAATTTCTAGTCACATAAACATCCTCAAAAATTGTACGAACATCGACAATCTAATAATCCTAAAAATTTGAGAATCTATGCAAAATCCAATCTCACAAACAGTCATGATCCTCAATTCTGTTCGTCATCGGGGATCATGACTATTTGCGATATTGGACTTTGCATAGATTCTCAAATTCCACGAAAATTATCAATGTAACAATGTGCAGTTCGTTATTAAGAACTATAATTATATATAACAATACTATAATTATATAGTACTATATATGCTATAATAATACTATAATTATATGATACTACAATACTATAATAATACTATAATTATATGATACTATAATACTATAATAATACTATAATTACATATAACAATTTCAATCACATATTTTACAATTTTATAATTTTTTATTATATAGTTGTCAGTCAAAGTTTGCACAAACTTGCAGAAAATCGCATCTCTATGTTCAAACTCTCTGTTCAAAAAAGAAAAAAAAAAAGGGAAAGAAAAAGTTGGTTTCTTTGCCTCTCCCGTAGAACAAAAAACGCTGTTCCAAGCGCAACGTGTCACTTGTACGCGCGACGTATAATTCATCCCCGGAATCTCAGACGTAAAAGTAAAACGCAGAAGCGGAAAGAAAATTTCTCCCCCTCCCCCCGGTCTTTGTCCCTCTATCTTTATCTCCCGTGTAACTGTAATCCTAATTAATGGGAACAGAGAACTTGCGAAACTAAAAGTATTGTATTTAATCCATCACGAAAAGATTACCGGGGGATTTCGTTGCAGCTGGAGACTGTTGTATTTATTACGATATTTATTATAGTTGAAACGTTCTCTGCCTATCGCTTCGTGGAACATAAGGGGGATGGTTGTGGGAGGGGAGAGCTTTGCAACGAGATGAAAGATTAAGTGTCTGAAACGAGGGTGGATTAAAATTGAATATATGAATGGCAGAGAAATTGTTAATCGCGAGTATATATATATATATAAACCCCCTGCCCCTCCCCCTCCCCCTTTTGGTTACGCGCGTCCGTCAAGATAATCTTCTTCCTCGTCCAATTTAAAACAACTTCTGCTAATGATATCAGCGTGGAAATGTTATTTTCATGAGCGCGCGGAAGCTCTTTGTATCGGCGCGTTTCATACGAGTCGCTGATACAATTTACGTCGGCGCGGTATAACGAGCGCGAAACATATTGGGAATAACGATATCAAACTGAACGAACGATTATTTCACTATAAACGCGGATCTTTGCCCGAGAGGATCCAATGGATTCAAATTTCAGGATCAAACGATTCGCGAAAGATGACGAACGACGTGTAGAAAAATTGCGCGTGAAATTAATTAATGTACAAATGTTTCGACAAGCAGAGGGCAACTTTGCTGGGAAAGAAAAATTAAATTACTTTGAGTTTAGTATCAAATCCAATTGTATTTCACGCGAATATTCGTTTCCGTTCATTATCATCCGGTGGTATTATTCGCAGCCATTGCAGCGTATAATAATCCCACCGTATCAATAAATCGCGTATAATTACAATTCGCCTACTCTTCTTCTAGCGTTACACGACAACTAGGATGTAATACCAACGCGATCGGTTCTTTCGATTTAAAAGAAACATAGCGATATGTACGAAATTTGCCAATTCTGTCAACAATTACATTCCTTTTTTCATTCTCTCTCTTTTAGTCTCGATCTTCTATAGTAATCTTCGTAGTCTCGTTTATCGATTGATCGACGAGAATCCAAACAAGTGGATTCCCACAAAGGATCGAGTGGAGGGGTGAGACAAGTTCAGGAAATGTTTTTAAAATGATAATACACAAGGGTGTGCCATCGTATCGGGGATTACCGCGAACCAGGTCCAGCACAAAAGGCATTTTCATGTAAATCCTTCGCAGACGGATAATAATTCTGCGTATTACGAGACCGTGGTGTAAATCTGAAATCTCTGGCGAGGAATTTGGATATTCCGATGAGCAAAAAGTTCAGAAACGTCTCTTCAAGTGAAAAAAAAAAGACGGATTCTCGAAAACAGCGATTATTTTCTTTCTCCCCAGAGAACAAAAAAAAAAAACAAAAAAAAAATTCGACGACACAAAATCGCTGAATGAAGTGAGAAATCTCGACGTCCATAGACAATTTCAAAGACTCGAGAATCGCTTTGAAGAAGAGAGGAGCTAAACGGTGCATTTTGTTAATACCATCAAAGTCAAAAAGATTAACTTTCGAACAACAAGGAGATAAAGGAAAAAAAGAAAAAAGTTCGACGAAACGCGGTGAAACGTCAAAGAAACGTTTCATCCCTTTCGCGCGAGCCATTTTTTATCACGCTGTATCTCGCGAGCCACTTCCGCGTAAAGCAGAATGGAGATTAAGCTCTCGAAACGATGGGAAAGAAACCACCGACTTACATTTCGTTCAACGAACGACCATAGATAAAACAAGACACGGCGATAAGTGAATTTCCTGACAGAAAAAAGAAAAAAAAACGTTACGCAACGTTTCGATCGGCGTGAAAAATAGTTTCAGTGGAAGAAGAAGCCCTTCCCGTTTTTCGACGGATTGGTCTCGCTCGGCTGCCGATCGGTTTTTCCCCGACGCGCCGATTCGAGGACAGCTCCTCGAATTAGTCCGCTCGCGGCTATCTGTCCCTTCATAGGCGCGGATCGATCCGCGCCGGAAAGCCGGCGGCGCTTTTGTCTCGGCCTGAAAGGGCCTTTCATCGGGGCAAATACCTCTCCACGCTCGTCCTGCGCCCGATTCCACGGCAAACACCCAGCCGCCGAACCAACCGTTTCGCCGCTTTTACATCCGCTGCCGATTCTAAATTCCGCCGCACCGCTTCGTTTCCCTCGCCATCCAGAGGAACGCTCCTTTCATTCTTCGTCTTTCCTCGTTTCGCCGCGATCCATCGACGAGCGTGATTTCGTTTCGTTGATGAATTACGAGCTGCGCGATCATTGGCGATCGTTCAGGTTTGTCGAGGTGGTGGATGGTTGTTGATGTTTGCAAATGTTTTTGGGAATAATTTTGTTACAATTACAATATATGTTTTATAATATACCGAGAATCTATGGGGCATGTTGGAAAAAAAAAATTCTAGACGCATATAGGTCTTCTCAGTAATTGAACTACATGCTCGTGTTATTGAACAGTGAAATCAAATGCCACCTGATTTATGCTGAAAGCCAGTTTGAAAGTATGCCAAGACGTATTGGAGCTATTATCTGAGCAAATGGCTTTATGGACGAAATATTAAGGTATGATGAAGCTTGTAAATCTGACTATGAAAAACTTCTGGTGCAAAATTGATTTCTATGTTTTTAAATCTTTTCAGCCGGGAAGAAACCTAATCTCGAAAGTTAAAAAATAGCCTCCTAAAACTACAAAGAGTCAGATGGTCAAGTTTATTTTCATATTTTTATACTTTATTTAACAATAAAAAATATTTTTCTTAAAAATTTTTGTTATTGACTCAATTTTGCACCCCACTGTATATCGTCTGGAACTATGAGACGTTGTCCAACTACGAAACATCTTGCAAACATTTTGGAAAAACATACTTGAATGTTTTTCAGCGGAAACATTTTGTATAAATAAAGCAACAAGTCAAGGTGAAAGAAGAAAGGCCGAAATATTCAAACGTGCAGAAAATGTTCAAAGTGTTGGAAAATAAGACAAATAATCGCGGAGCCGATATATTGGCTCTTGGTTCCACTGAAAAGGGTTAAAATCGAACGAAGATTGCAATATGCAATAGAGTTTATGTGACATCCCTGGTCAGAAATTTTGGGACGAGTATTTATATTTTATAGTTTCGATATGAAAAGAATTACACGATATTTTATACAAAGAAATTTGTAAAATTAATTCACGTGGAATTTAAGAACTTTATGATTTACGAGAAATATCGAATATTTAAAAAGATACGATTATTTTGTGAAAGACCAAAAAAGTGTTATAAAGTTTTTTTAATAGCAGAGTGAGGAATAGCAAATCAAATTAATAAATTTTTAAATGATGATTCAGTGCTATTTCTATTTTTTTTTTTTTTTTAAATAATTCGCGTGCTTTTTCTTTCAGTGATTTCGCTCGAAAATTTACATTTTGTCAATTTTGATATTTATGCGGCATAATTCGATCTGTCACGGTCATTGGAATAATCTGTCAATCGATCAGCAGCTAATCTATCAAAGACGTCAAACTCGATCTATATGTAATATACTCCTCCAGTATAATCTGAACGAATAATTGACAAATGATCCCAAAGAAATATTGCAGATATAGACCCACATTCGTGAAGAAACTATACTCGTATACATTTATCAATCTATCAAAGACCCGGTCCCAAATAATCTGTCAGATTAAAAAAAAAATATTCTTCTTCTAAAATCTGAAACGGCGAATGATTTCTTTGAACTTGCAAATTTATTTCAAGGAAATATTCCTAAATAATGAAATTAAAACTATTCCTAAATAATAAAATTAAAACTATTTCTAAATAATAAAGTTAGAAATATTCCTAAATAATAAAGTTAGAAATATTTCTAAATAGCAAAATTAGAAATATTCTTAAATTAAATATATTTCTAAATAATAAAGTTAGAAATATTCTTAAACAATAAAATTGGAAATATTCCTAAATAATAAAGTTAGAAATATTCCTAAACAATAAAATTAGAAATGTTCCTAAGCAATAAAATTAGAAATATTCCTAAATAATAAAATTAAAACTATTCCTAAATAATAAAGTTAGAAATATCCCTGAATAACAAAATTAGAAATATTCCTAAATAACAAAATAAGAAATATTTCTAAATAGTAAAATTACAAATATTCCTAAACAATAAAATTCTCTACAAACTGTGCTAGTACCGATCTAAAAAAAAAAAGAAAGAAAAGAAAGCAGAAAAGAAGGAAAATGAATTTTCTATTACTTTGTTGCTGTACGAATTAACAGGGTGAACCGCAGTTTCTACGTCGGCGTCAAAGGGATCTAATTCACGCGGTAAATTTTTCTCCGCGCGATATCGCGATATCGCCGGACGTTTTGCCGCTAATTACGCGCGCCGGAAATACGCGTGGCCGCAGCTGGATGGCTCGCGTAGATCAAAGCTTGTCCTAACAATGACGAGCGGGCTCGACCTCTGTCTCGTTGCCCTTTAACCGGCCTTTCGACCTCGTCCTGCTGGCCGCGAGAGAAACGCCAGAGGAAGGGAGAGGGAGAGAGAAAGAGGAGGGTTGCACCTCGTTATCGGGTCCCACGTGACCCGGCGATGTGACCTGTCACTGCGATTGCCGCGCAAAAATTCCACCGTTCGGCGAGAATTAATATTTCTCTCCCTTCTTTCGTGTGACGTTCACGATTTTGCAGAAAGAGATTGAACATTCGCTGAGAAGTTGACAAAAGTATTGTTTCAATCGTCGTTTGTGTCTTGACGAACGAATTTCAAATTGTCGAAAATTCGTCAAGAAATTTGATATCATTGAATCAAGAGCATCTAATTGAATTCAGAATACATAATGTCAATGCATATATTCATATTATATTTATTTAAATATTCATAGTATGTTTGTATTGTATGTCCCTATCCTTATATATCCCTATTATATTTATATTATATTTATTCGTAATTCGTATATTTATATTTTCAATATCGATCGTGTTGAATCATACACTGATTAAGAGTTTAATACCAAATGGAGAGTATAATTTAGAAAATTAAGGATACGATGATTTTTTAATATGCAACGTGTCCTGGACTCGTGGTTAATCGACTGGGGGCTGATTCTATGAATCAAAATGTGTCGAAAAGAAAAAATAAAACTTGCCCAACCCTCGGTTTCGAGAAGACCGAGTTTGAAAATTTATCAATTATATTACTTGGACTGTATTATATTATATTTTGAAATGTAATTAACTTCGTTTCAAATCGCAAATTCATCAACCTGTATATACATATATATATATATATATATATATATATATATATATATATATGTAGGAATCCCGGCTTAAGACCCCAATTTGTATGAATTTTGACAAAATATATAATTGTTTATTTACATAAAGAAAATTCGTTTAACAATGATTATAAAGTGACGTTTTACACTATTTTCTTCATTGCTAAACTCGCTAGACTCGCAACTCTCGACTCACTCTCTTCTCTCTCTCTCACACAACTCTCAACTCATTGTCTTCTCTCTGACTGCTCGAAACTCACTCTGTTTTCTCTGACTTCTCGAAACTTGCTGCCTTCTTCCTCATCTGCACAAAATTCGTCATTCATACACACATACACACAAACGCATCCATACCCTTAATATCTTAAATACTATGCCTGGAGGGCTAGCCATAAACATTCCCAGGTCCCAGGCCTAACTTTCTCTAACAGTAAGTCACTTGGGACATCTGGTTGCAATTGTTGGGCACTGTTGGAGAAAGTTCTGGGCCCTTTCCCAGAATTTGCCCATCCCACACACACATACATATATATATATATATATATATATATATATATACTCATCGTATATACGTATATAATTATTACTATTTATCTATTAGATATATATTATATATATCTTATATATTATATAAATATTAGATTTATCTATAGATGTATATCTATTTATTTTTAAGTTAATCCAAGTTAATTATTTTTTGCCCAACCCAATGACTGCATCATCGACACTCCAACCCCCATGTCAAACCTCCTCCCTATCAACCCTCCATCCCTCCCCCGTCCCTCCAACGTCCTAAAAACACACAAAATACTCAATCTGTTCCTAAAATTAATTCCTCCGATAGCCTCGGCCCATAAGGGTTGAGTCGTTTCGTCCGCGTTTGGACGCAGTTCCGCGCCAGCCAGGTCACTGTACACGTAACCCATTTGCACGCGTGTGTAATTTCACCTGAGTGTATGTGCGTGCGCGCGTGTGTACGTGTGTACACGTACCACAGAGGAGGTGGACGTGAAAGGGACCAGTGTATCTGGCTGTATGGATGTCCAGTGGGTAAATACACGCTAGGTCGAGCACGAAGGCAGCAGAAACTGCTCGTGTCATTACTCTGTCGCGAGTCTCTCCGGTGAACCGGCGGGCTCGTGAACGAACGGATCGTGAACGGCATTCCGCCTCGTTATCGAAAGGGCGTGGTATCGTGATCGATTTTAACGCTATCCGGTCAATGACAGAGCGATACGTGTGTGTTTTCGATAACGAAGTTTCGACGACGCGGCTTGTTATTAGACCCGCTGCCCCATAAAATCTGTTTGATCTGATCTTGTCGATTATTTGTTTGCCCTTCTTCGCTGTATAATAACGCGACTATTGTTGTTCATAATGGCCACCACCGTGCTAACGAACCGCGCTCCTTCGTTTCGACGATTATAATACACCGCCATATCGCGATTGGTAAATATGTTCGGGGGTCGGAGGGGGGGGGGGAGGGGGGGGACGATTTGAAAGCGAGTCGAACCGCGTCACGAGTATCGAGGAAAATACCAGATACACAGGTGGAGCCGAAAGAACATCGAACAACAACGTGGAAAATATCGAATGTAACGAAATCGAGAAGTTTGGAGATGTCGAGGTTCTCTCGTGGTTCAGTCCGAGAAATCAAAGAATATTCTTGACACTCGTTCTGAATTTCTGTAGTCCAGTTCACAATGTTCACTGACTTTAGAAACTATCGTCGAATCATAACATTTTCGAAAGAACGTCTCAAACATCGAATTCGAATTTCGACTAGCAACGAGCTTTCGTTCGGCGTCGAACGAAACTAAAAATTCAAATAGAAAAAGAAAAAATCACATCAGTCGATCTATCTGAAATATAAAAGTTCGAATTTACATTCGAGTCTCGAATTGCACGTGTCTTAATGCGAAACTCGAAGAATCACGAGAGAGCGAATAATGGAGCGTGCAGAACGAGTAAACAGTTTTTAAGTTGTTCGTACTTTGCGAGAGCTCCCTCTCTCTCTCTCTCTCTCTCTCTCTGTTTGAAACGCTTGTTGAAACACTACTAATTCAAGCGTTATTACAAAAGTAAATGAACAATCCCGCCTGGCGAAGGTATGTACGTGCAACGTTGCGAGGAGTCTGACCGTTACCGCGTTTTTACTACTGCGGTTCCTCTTTCGTTGCAGCGTTAAATATTACGCGTGCAAGCACACTTTCCGCGAAGATTTCGTATTAACTTAAAACACGTTACCACTACTAAAGGATACATTCCCCTAGGAAAATGTGTTGTATTTTCAGGGAATATACAGGGTGTCCAAAAAGGTTGGAACCAGACCTAGACTACGCGTTACTGAGGTCAAACAGATGAAAAAAGTTCGAAAATGCTTTGTTGAAAAGATATAAGCGTTCAAAGATTTATGGACAAGATTCGTCTTACTTATTATTATTATTATTTATTTATTACTATCGCGGCAGATCAATCAGTTGGTCACCTGACCTAACTCCTCTCGACTTCTATTTACGGGGCGATACGAAAGAGTTGGTTTAGAAATAGAAGATCAACTTTGGAAATACATTTAAAATGCGTTTACTATTATTTCAATAATAACAGTAAATTATTTCAGTAATATCGTCAACACGTAGTCTAAATTTGGTCCCAACCTTTCTGGACACCCTGTATATCCCATACAATCAAGCTACACGACTAAACTATCAACGAGCAATTTATGCCGCGTTCACACTTCTGTTGACGAACGAGTTCGCGAGCAACAACAGTGTAGATACATTGGCGAACTAAAGATTACAGCGACATCGCTTGCAACGACGAACAATCCATCAAAGAATCTGTTTGCGAACACGAAGCTCTGCACGATCGTGCCAATGTTTAGAAATCAATATTAACTTTGACAAAATATAATTTTTTCAGCAATTGTAAAGGCGAAAAAATATGCTTGTCGATGGTAGCCTCAGAAATTTAAAAACGAGATGATACTGATTATCAAACGGCGAAATAAATGTTTTCATGGGTGAACGAAGTAAATGGAATCAGTATTGTTATTATAGTCGTCATTGTGTCAGTATATCAGACACGGGGGTGTATAATAATTGAAAATAAATTATCACACCGATTAGATTTTTTAAGAACTGGAAATATTAATCGAATAGCGACGTTTTTCACCGTTGTCGTAGTAAACGAATGAATATCATTAAACACACGATGCACGAAAGCGATCCATCAAGGGAAAACAAAATTTAAAGTGTGTCTGTACACGTGCGTTTTATTATATAAAATTCGCAATCCTTTTCCAACGTTATTAATTCGTTAAACGATCGAGAAAACAAATAAATAAACGAACGGATGACGGAATAAAAATTCGTAAATACAAAAATAATTTCACTCCCGATGCACTGGCTGTTATAGCATCAAGTGATTATGGTTAAAATACGCAGTGGAATAAACGAATCGACGGTGAAATAAAAGTGGCCAAACGTTCCGAAGTAATTCTCAGATTTTGAAACACGCAACGAAAGATGAATAGCACAAATGGCACCTGCACCATTACGTTATTAAACGATCAAAATTGAAATGTATGTCACACGAGGATTAAACAACAAATTGGCCGAATGAAGTTGGAGATCGTTCTTTTTCCATGCCTAACTTTGCAAACGTACGTGGAAATAACGAACAGAATTGATGAATATCGAACTAATTCCACTCCTGATGCACCATTATTTTACTAAACGATATAAACATCGAAATAATTCCTTCTCGTGTATAACCGAGGGTAAAAATATACCGAGGTACAAATTGTCAAACGACAAAGCCATTACTTTACTACGCACTGGCACGATTAATCAATACCATTTGCATAATTAAAATACACATTACACGGGAATTAAACAAATTTTGCAAAGATATTTTCTCTGCCCTAACGATAACTTGAAAACAAAGCACAAGTAATGGGAAGATCATTTCCTAGACAAATGAACAAACAAATTGAAACCAAAGTGATAAAACGATCGTCTCTCTGCTACGCAATCATAGACGCAAATTAATGTCGTTTACATAATCAACACGCGAAATTATGTAATGCGAAAATCGCGTGACACATCGAGCCAGCGGCGTGTTTAAAGCTACGAACATTTAATTGATGAATCGCCGATTGGTAATAACTTAAAAGCATCCGACCGAACGTCACGCCAACGTTGTGCCCGAGGATCGGCCAACGAATTAGCCTTAAACACGCGACTAATTTTAGACGGGCCATTAAATACATTTGTTACCGGTTGACTCGGTTACCGAAACGAATTTTCGAAATCGAGTGCTCGTAGCTCGCGAATAGCTTGGATCGTCGATCGCAGAATTTTCGTTAGCCTCTCCCGGTGACGAGCATTTCGATAATTAATAACTACCCAGCGACGATTAATCATTTCGACGACGATTCGCATTCATTTAAGGCGTTATTATATCGTACGTGAAATACGACGGATAACTCACGTTAGAGTTGTTTGATCTTTCAGGCCTGGCCTCCAGGTTGACCTCCAGGTTGACCTGCCAGAGGAAAGAAGGGAAAATATCTCGTTAGCGAGCCGAATTTATACTTTTGCAGTATTTGTGTGCGACTTACTTACAATTGTTGTTTGATGTTTTTCGCGTATTATATATTGTATTTTTTAATATACATTTAAATATATTTTAATGTGCTTTTAATGTATTTTATATAATGTATGTAATATAATGTTTGTATAATGTATTTTGTATAATATATATAATAAAATTTATAATGTTTATACTTGTATTTTATATAATGTATATGTAATGTGTTTTAATGTACTTTTTACTTTTCAATTAATTTTTCAGTATTTTATATATGTATATTGGATGTGTGTATTATTAAAAAATATATTATATTATATTATATTGTTAAACATATAAATATTATATTATATATTATATCAAAAATATATTATATTATATTAAAAAATTAGAAGAACGAATATCTTTGAAAATAACAGTAACAGTGTTAATATTAACATTACAAATTACCTAAATTATCTAATGATAATCTGATATTCCGGAAATGTAAAAAATAAAGTCTCTACATGCGCCAAGTTACAGACTATTTTTACGTGACAAAATTCGAACGATGAAAGTCTCCCTATTTAACAAGTTTCTCTACTTACCAATAATATTTCTCTTACTTCTCCCCCATAAATCCTAAAAATACTATAAAATTACAACAAAACATAAAACTACACTATACTATAAAATTATAGAAAGACACAGAACTATAAAATTATAAAAACGAAGTCTCTACAATTTACAATTCATCGACCGGACAAATTTTCCTACAAAAAAGGAAAGAAGACCACGGAAGCCCGAGATTCCCGAAATAAGCCAATTTCCCCTGTTCGCCTTGTTTCTCTTCGTGAAACTTTAAAACTATAAGAACTATAAAATTTTTCTATAAGAAAAGAAAAACCACAAATAACAGGCAGATTCTAAATTCAGAAAACTCCAAAAATCCTCTTTGATTCTAAAAATTACTTTGAGACCATCCAAATATAGTAACAGTAAAGGAAAAAACATTATCTGAATTCCAAAAATTCTCCTAGATCTTACATTGAGAGAATAATATGAAACAAATGTCTATAAAAACAAAGTCAACAGCTCGACAAATTTTCCTATAAGAAAAGAAAAACCACTAAAGTCTTGAATCTCTAAAATAACAGGCAGATTCTAAATTCAGAAAACTCCAAAAATCCTCTTTGATTCTAAAAATTACTTTGAGACCATCCAAATATAGTAACAGTAAAGGAAAAAACATTATCTGAATCCCAAAAATTCTCATAGATCCTACATTGAGAGAATAATATGAAACAAATGTCTATAAAAACAAAGTCATCAGCAGATTTTTCTATAAAACAAATTTTCCTATAAAAAAAAGAAAAACCACAAAAGTCTTGAATCTCTAAAGTAACAGACGAATCTTCTCCAATCGTCTTCGAGAAACTCTAGAATTTCTGCGACGAGTTTCTCAACTCGACGGAATTTTTCAACGAGAAGCGAGAAAGTCCCAAACGAAATATCCAGAACCGACGAGTTTGTCACGAGTTTCGCGCTTTCGATCGTGAGATCGCGAGAAGCTGTTCGATCCGTGTCCGGACACAATTAATTCCGCGGCGCATACCATTAAACGCGACACGGCTGGGATTATTATTCTAATTAATGTACGGGCGCGGCCGATACGCGCGTATTAGCGCGCGACTGTTGCTCTATTAAATGCGCCGCCATGGCCGGGGCCGAATTTAAATTTCAAATCGGCCGGGCTGCCGCGATCAGCTCCCGTGCCGGGAGAGGGATCCTCTGGCTCCCCTTTTTTTTCACCTATGGCCGACGATCGATACACATCGTTCGGCCTTCTTTTATTCCCTTCCTCTTTTTTTTTTTTTTTTTTTGCACTCGCCAATTTTCGTTTATTAAAAATGGGCAAACCGTGCCTCGGTGGAAGCTGCACCGTGATACCGTTTCGCGAAATTGTCCCGTTGTTTGGAGTTCGATTTTCGGTTACAGAACCGCCAACTCGGCATTGTCGAGTCGATGCCAATTGAAATGATTTCTCTTTCTCTTTCTTTTTTTGTCTGCTAGCGTGCGTGAATTGCCTCGTGCCAGTGTGAATTTGCAGACAGTTAATAATACGTAATGCGTGACTTTCGTAGTGCGAGGAAATTTGGAATTTTTCGATCGATAAAAGTGAGTTTAGGCGTCATGGAATGTTACAATTGACTGGGGAATGTTTAAAATTTTTATGAACGCATTGAAAGTAGTGTAGAAACTAAGAAATTTGCTTCTAATGTTGTAACAATAAATGAGTACTCTATTTTTTAATATTTCTTTTTATATTGTGCGTGTCTGTGTTTCTGTATCCTGAAAATTTCCTATAAAACGCGCAAAAATCCGCAATTTAGTTACGATATCTGTAAATTTCGACGAGACACTCGATCGATAAAAGAGAAGTCTCATCACAAGAGGAAATATTTATAGTAGATAAAGCTTATTGAAATAGATTGTAAATTAAAATATCTAGAAAATCACTAATGATTCTTTATCTCTAAATCTGAAATACAAATCGAACAGATCGTGGTGAGAAATAATCCCAAATAATTCTAAAATCAATTCCCCGTTTTAAAAATTACCAGATTTCTATCTTCGAATTTCAAACAATAAGTCAAAACCAAAATGACAAAATCGTCATAGTCTCCTAAGATGGATTCCAAGAGTTGCAAGAACTTTCGCCTCGAAGTTCGAAATGCGAAACAGAGCACCAAAATCAACCCTCTCCGTGCAAAAATCCCAACGATACCCCTGGAAACATTTCTACACAAACGTTACGTTACACAATTATCCGTTTAGCAACAGGAATAAGCTTCTTACGCCGACTATCCCACCGTAATCTCATCTTTGAACGTTATCCCTCCCACTCCCACTCCTCCAACCCATTGACAGACATCGACGACGGGTGGGGGAAAAAATTTCAATGGAATTTCCCTCGCAGATCGAAGGCAACTTAAAACCGAGGAGGGCGATCAGAATCGAGAAACCAGGGACGCTTCTCCTCTCGGAATACGGGGAGAGATCCGACTCGTCCAACGTTCGAATTTCCACGCCATTCGTCCGACAGGAAGTTCCGCCGGTCCCACGGAGGCTACACACACCTCTGCCACGCTATCCGCGTAGAACGTAGAACGAAATCGTAAGCCGCTTAAAGACTTAACGGACCCGACGAAAATTCTACCGCAGCTCTCGCGAAATCCTCTACCCTGTTTCACGCTGCACCCCCTCCCGCCCCGCCGCCCCTACCCCCTTTCGTCCCACGATACGAGTTCACGAGCAAATAGAAAAAGAAAGGACGAACATAGCGACCTGTTATAGCGAGATAGACGGAAGAGGAATTTTTGTTGCCCGTGGGTAAATAGATTGTTTGACAACGGCCGAATATTGCGACGGAAGGGTTGAAATTTCGAAGTCTATGTGAATATTTAATCTCGGTGGATATTTTATAATTTTTTTGACTTTTCGGGTATTTCAGAAGTTTTTATTCTTCTGGACTTCTGGTTCTTTCAATCTCTACTTTCAGAGTTTTCAATTTAGAAATCTTTGAGTTTTTTGATTTTACTAAGTCTCTGTGAATATTTAATCTCGGCGGAGATTTTATAATTTTTTTGACTTTTCGTATATTTCAGAAGTTTTTATTCTTCTGGACTTCTGATTCTTTCAATCTCTACCTTCAGAGTTTTCAATTTAGAAATCTTTGAGTTTTTTGATTTTACTAAGTCTCTGTGAATATTTAATCTCGGCGGAGATTTTATAATTTTTTTGACTTTTCGGGTATTTCAGAAGTTTTTATTCTTCTGGACTTCTGGTTCTTTCAATCTCTACTTTCAGAGTTTTCAATTTAGAAATCTTTGAGTTTTTCGATTCTACGACCAAGTCTCTCTGAATATTTAATCTCGGTGGATATTTTATAATTTTTTTGAGTTTTCGGGTATTTCAAAACTTTTTATTCATCTGGACTTCTGATTCTTTCAATCTCTACCTTCAGAGTTTTCAATTTAGAAATCTTTGAGTTTTTTGATTTTACTAAGTCTCTGTGAATATTTAATCTCGGTGGATATTTTATAATTTTTTTGAGTTTTCGAGTATTTCAGAAGTTTTTATTCTTCTGGACTTCTGGTCCTTTCAATCTCTACTTTCAAAGTTTTCAATTTAGAAATTTTTGAATTTTTCGAGTCTACGATTTTGGAACTTTTGGACTTTTCGACCTCTCAACTTTCGGATTCTTCAATTTAGAAATCTTTGAGTTTCTCGATTCTACGACCAAGTCTCTGTAAATATTTAATCTCGGTGGATATTTTATAAATTTTTGAATTTTCGGGATTCTTGGGTGTCAAGGATATGTCAGAACTTTTTATTCATCTGGACTTCTGATTCTTTCAATCTCTACTTTCAGAGTTTTCAATTTAAAAATTTTTGAGTTTTTGAAATCTACGACTTTGGAACTTTTGGATGTTTAAACTTTGTTTCGAACCTTCCAATTTCGAAATTTTTACGCTCACGAACTTTAAAAACCTCAAATTTCCACGCTCGAGCATTCGAATCTGTAAAATGTCGAGTCTCTTTTCAAGCTTCTCGGTTCTACGAGTTTCCAACCTCCTCGATTTCGAGAGTTTCGAGTCGTTCGATTCGCTTTGAACTTCTCAGACATTTCAAACTTTCGAATTCCTAAACTTTTCGATTCCCCGAAAATATTTAAAAGCCACTCGAGTTTATAGATCTTTGAATTCCTTATAAATAGACGAAATCGCCAAAGAAACTCGAAAAGGAAGCGGAATACTTGAAAAATCGTTATTCGCGAGAAAACTGAATTGAAAGGAAATCTGAGAATCCTTACGAACCTAATGCTACGTATCAACGAGAATATCCCGAAAGGAAGACCCTAGGGCTATAGGGGTGGATAAGTACCATAAATAACAGGAAGAGCAACCGCCAACCGACTTTGCCAGTGTTTATCTCGTAGAAGTACCTGTTGCGACGTAGACTCTGTGGATTCCTCAAGAAATACTCGTAAAATCCAATCTCGCGCTATGAATATTAATTTAAAATAAAACAGTGCGAAAGTCGAAACTGAACAACGTGGAAATTATTTTATAATTTTTATCCACAATGGTTAACAGACAAAGCACTAATTTTAATTTTGATTTCAATTTTATTAATTTTAAACTTTTTATTAATTTAATTCTTTTAATTTTATTTTAATTAATTTTAATTTTAGTAAAATCATTTTTTGTTTTTTTAATTCTTGCGAGATTGTCGCTTGAAGAAAAACTACAAATCTTGACAATTTCAAGATGAAGTTTCTTCAAGGAGAGAGCTGATTGTCATTTTGATTGTCCAAATATCTCGAACAATTATAAATATTATAATTATCGTTGAGCGAAAATTAAATTCCGTGAGAATCTTAATGATTCTAAAAATTATCTAAATTCCAAAAATTCTCCTAGATCCTAAATTCAGGAAATTCCAAAAATTCTCTCTGATTCTAAAAGTCATCTTGAGACCATCTGAATATAGTAACAGTAAAGAAAAAAAATTATCTAAATTCCAAAAATTCTCCTAGATCCTAAATTCAGGAAATTCCAAAAATTTCCTCTGATTCTAAAAGTCATCTTGAGTCCATCTGAATATAGTAACAGTAAAGAAAAAAAATTATCTAAATTCCAAAAATTCTCCTAAATTCAGGAAATTCCAAAAATTTCCTCTGATTCTAAAAGTCATCTTGAGTCCATCTAAATATAGTAAGAGTAAAGAAAAAAAAATTACCTAAATTCTAAAAATTTTCCCTGATTCTAAATGTCACTTTGAGTCTATCTGAATACAGTAACAGTAAAGAAAACGAAAATTACCTAAATTCCAAAAATTCTTCTAGATCCTAAATTCAGGAAATTCCAAAAATTCTCTCTGATTTTAAAAATCATCTTGAATATAGTAAATATAACACATATTTAGTAATATAACATATAAATGACAGAAAAAATTTAATAGTAACATTAAAAAACAAACATAAAAAATACAACGACACCAAAGAATTGGACTTTTAATCTCAAACATTCTCCCTCGACTTGGTCCAAAGAAAGAACACGATTCGAAGGATCATCATCTCGAGATGACTGAAACTGAAATATTTCCCCAAAGAATTATTCAATCGTACGAAAAGACTAAAGTATCTTGGATCGGTATTACAGTACACGCGAAGAATATCGTAATAATTGCAAGAGAAATAAGATGATTCGTTCGAAAGAGGAGAGTGTTTCGTGACCTAGTGATGGAGAGACCAAAGATGAAGGCACGAGTGAAAGACGAGTGACAGACGGGACGTTCTCCTCACGAAAGCTCGATGCAAATAACTAGGAATCACTGAAACTGGAGATTCTCGAACGTCATTTATACGTTTTATCATACGAGAACGCGGCCGTTTGACGCGCCCCGCGGATAAAGCGAACTTTCATTCGTCCCTACGGAATCTAATATCGAAACGGTGTCGAGTGTTAAGGCGATTCTTCCACGTTTCCACGGGGGACACGTGTTTGATTCTTGGGATATTCGAAGCTGCACATTACAGCGACTCGCGAAGGTACGAGGAAGAAATTTTACGAATGCCTGTTGTGCGTCATTCCACCGCAAGAGGTTATAATCGCATAAAAAAAAAAAGAAAGTTTCGCTGCAAAAACGAGCGCTGAAATGCAAAGCTCTAGAAGATGACATTGTAATTATTAAATCCGTTTCGTACAGAGAGCAGAAAGAACAAAAGTTGTCAAATGAGGGAGGACAGAATCCCTCGAAGAGAAATTAAAAAAGAAAAAGAAATACCTTTTTCCTTCTGGAAAGAAAAAGAAAGAAAAGAAAAAAAACCTGTATCTGTCAACACCCTCGAAATTACTTAAACGCAATTCCTATCCACTAATTTCCGTCCCGAATGAAAATGAACATGAGTGTATAAAATTTAAGCAGCCGAAAATCCCCGGCCTCGAAGTACGACAAATACGAAGACAAGAGAAAGAGAGAAAGAGAGAGAGAGAGAGGAGAAATAATAAAAGGAAATTACAGCTTTAAGTACTGCGGGACGAAAGCAGTCGTCCCGCTTAACGACACTGGCGTCGAGTTCACCAGAAGAAAAATCCAACGCTGGACACCGAGGGCAACGTAATAACCACAAATTGCCGAGTACAATCGCGCTGTCCCCTCTTCCTTTGAAAATTCACCCCGTTTTGCAGAGAAACAGGGAAAGGTAAAATCGTTATCTAACTCCGCGTGGGCACCTCGGGGGTTTTTCGAAAAAAAGGAGAAAAAAAAGAAAAAAGAGAGAGAGAGAGTAGCTTTCGCAGCTGGTAAACTCGGGAGAGAAAGAAGTATCTAATTAAGTGGCGTGTTTCAAACGCGGCAATTTGCGTGAGGAGGCGAACGAACAGCGAACGAACGAATGTTACCGAGGAGACAACTCGAAACTCGATAAGAGAGAGAGAGAATCTCCGTTGTTTCTTCTTTCGAATGCAGATCCCCTTGGAATCTTTTCTATCCCCTCGGTTTGTTTTACATTACTTCTTTCCTTTCTCTCGCCGTCTTTTCCTCCACCGGTTTTTTTTTCTTTTTTTTTGTAGTTTGTTGTAGCTGCGACCAATGTCTCGAGCACGACGCCGGCACAGTGGAAAAATAAATAAATTGGAGTTTTCAGCCGAGTTAATTGAACTCGGTCGCGATATTCGGCGGCGAATATTGCTGGGAATGGAATCGTCCTTCGAGGTTCGAAGTTGCGGAAATATCATTCAAACATTTGAATTTCGCACTTGTTACTTTGTGTCAAATGTCACGAGCTTTCTTCCCTCTGTTCTTGAAACACTCGTATGATTTTTGCAATTTGTCAATAAATAGTATGAAATATTTAATTTGTATTACGTTTGCCATCAAACAATTCGTCAATAGTATGAAATTTACTGAAAGTAAGTTTCAATTATATTTTGCAATTTACATTCAAATATTATTAAAGACCGTATCATTTTATTTTTCAAACACACTATATATATTTATAATTCTTAGGTTTACAATTACACAGCTATATATTACAATTCCATATTATAATTCGTACACACTACAATTCATCTGGCAAAATTTGATTACAAGTCTGTCACCAGTATTTATTACAACGTACAAGCGTTGGAAATTTTATTTTAGACTGGAAATGAACGAAACATTGGAAGCTATTGCAGTTGGAATGAAACGGACAAACGAGGTATTGAACGAGGAGAAATTACACAGGGAATAAAAAGGTTCCAATCGAAGCGAAATAAAATTCGATTAATTTAGTAATCTCGATGAACTTCACGTATCACGTTCATTCATAATTCCTTGATTTTCGCGAACCGAGTTCCATTACTTGGCTCATCAATTTCCGCAAAATGTCACGTGTAAATACATCTTTCTAGTAGCAAGGAGCAATCGTGCACTAATCAAATCGCTAACCCAAACCTCAGTAATAAATACAAATAAATGATAAATTCTCCGTTGGAGGGACATTCGCCGTAAAACGTAAGAGAAGTAAACTGTAAAGAAACCGCGTTTCAACGACTTCCACCCTTCGACAAGGCTGTTTCTCCGTCCGCGCGGCGAAAATATGAGACAAATTCCAGCGGAAGTTACGACGGTATTCCACGACGAAAGGGATACTCCACCCTCTCTGCCACCCGTCAGGAGGCAGCAGAAGTCGTATACTCAGAATCCCAACAAAATATTCCCAGATACAACCGTGTGTATATCCGTGGCCGTGTTTCAATTCGAACTATCCGACGCAGCTTCTTCGTCCTTCCCTCCCATCCACCCAGCGAAACTTTTTCTCCCTGACTTCGCCTCTCTCCATTCTCCTATTCTCTGTTTCTTTCTCCGTCTTGCCTCTCTCTCTCTCTCTCTCTCTCTCTCTCTGTCTCTGTCTCATCGCTGCACTCGATGGCGATGGCGAGTCCAGAAGTTTGAAATTCAAATACGCCGAAAGTTTTACGCCAAGAATAACGTTGTCCCGCTTGTATCGTTGGACCCACCGTGAACTTCCGAGCCGGCGAAAATTCTTGGTATTCCTCCGCGACGTGGCCTCTTCCCCTTTCTCGCCAGTCGGGAGAACGTCGACTGAATTTTCCGGCAATAATCACGAGAATCGAGGGACGCGACGGGGGCCTTTTTCTCGGGCGTATATATATTGAGTTTAGCCGGCGAACGACGTGAGTTTAGCTCGAGTGTATGCGATAGGTTCGCTGGAATCTTCGATATGAGAAAGTCGGGAGACAGAGAGAGAGAGAGAGAGAGAGAGAGAGAGAGGGAGTGCTCGTTGTAACAGGTGTATCTCGGTGGATGCAGTTCGAAGGTTAGTTGATACGTTACGTTTTTCATGTAAAGTGCGGTTTACTGGTAGATCGTGAAACGTGAGACTTTGTCTCGTAGATGAAACAATTGTCGTTTGCTCTTTCAGCATCTTACGATTATTTTAGTGGATTATTATTGTCTGAGTAGTTGTTATAATAGTCGTGTCGTTATATTGTAAAATATAATAGTCGTGTCGTTATATTGTAAAATATAAAATACGTAAAATGTAATATAAAAATATATAAAGTATATGTGAAATATAATATAAAAATATATAAAATGTACATAAAATATAATATAAAAATATATAAAATATATATAAAATATAATATAAAAAAATATAAAATATATATAAAATATAATATAAAAATACATAAAATATATATAAAATATAATATAAAAATATATAAAATATATTATAAGAATATGTAAAATATAATATAAAAATATATAAATATTAAATAAAACATAAAAATATATATAAATATATTGTATATCGTGTACGATGTATTGTATTAACAATTATTGTGTAACTACGTATAAATACAAAATATTTTAATTGCAATTTTAATATATTTAATATATTATGACAGTATATAATATATTTTAATTATAATATATGATATAATATGTAACAAATATAAAAATAAATAATATAATATATATATTATATATATATCATAATATCATATAATATATTATAATTGTAATTTTAATATCTTTAATACATTACAATATTATTATAAAACGTTACTTTCAACTTCAACTATCGAGTTACTTTCTCGGACGTATCGTCTCTCGTATAACGTATAATTCGAAGGCCTTGTTGCGACGTGTTTTCCCAATGATCCACAACCCGGAAACGGGACCAGCAGACGGTCGTTCGCTAATGCACGCGCGCCGGAAACCGCGCCACGTGGAAGCGAGCACACATTTCTCGAGAATCCACGTTTATTGCCGCAGCTTTATGATACCTTTTACGATACGCGGCGAGCGCACATCCGACCATCGTTCACACGCTGCGCGTTACCAACCGCGTCGAAGGTTCCACTCGTCGTTTCGCCTCTGCCCAAATAAATCACCAGTTGCGTAGTTCGATTGGCGTAGGCTAACGCAGATTTCCCATGAACCGACATCGCGGAAAGATCATCGCGAGGCTGAAACGAGGCGCCGCACTCGAGACAACACACGCGCGGCGCAAAAGGATTGGGCACGTGAAACTTTGAAATATTTCAACGGCGGCGGGAGGGAGGAGCGAGGGGGGAGGGAGGAGGTTGGAAGCGCAAGTACTAAACAAGATCCGGCGAGATTCTCGTCGCATCAAAAAGTCCCGGGCTCACTTTAAAAAATGCATTTTCTGTGTACATCTGCCGTGACTTCCCTCCGCGATTCACCGAAAGCCCTTTTTCCCTCCCCCCCCGTCCCCTTCTGGCCTGTAGTTGAATTCGTTATATGGCATAATGTAACTCCATGAAATGCCTTGTACTCGCGTGACGTTTTATTTAAAAAAAAAAAAAGAGAGAAAGAAGGGGAGCAATTTTGTTTCCACGGGTTGTTCGATAAAAATTACCTAAGGAAAGTCTGGAAATTCCATACGAGAGACATGTGAGAAATTTAGAACGTAATTGTCTCTCAACGTACAGTTTCTGATCGTTCAATATCTTCTTTGAATCTCTCGTTAAGTTGAATCCACGCGGTACGATCACTCGAAGGGTTGATTTTTCATGAATTTTTAAGTTAAGTATCGCTCTTCGTACGTTTCATTGTGACTGATTCAATTTTACTATATTTTATGATATTTCGTAGAATCGTTCTATTCAACCCTTCGTCTTGTGACATCGTAGTTTCAATTTGAAATTTATTACAATGAGATACGGTACAGTACAGAACGTAAAATTTAAACAAAAAAAATAAACACGAACGTAAAGAAAATGTAAAATAGCCGAAAATTGCGAAAGTGTAAAAACAAAATGCAAAATAAACTAAGACTGTAGAAGTATAATTGTACACCCGTGGAATATTAAATCGAAATTTTAATCTCTTCAAACTCTTTAAACTGAAGATTAATAAATTTAACGTTCGATTTCAACATTTACCATGAGAGAATTTGGGTGTGAATAACCTTGTGCAAATAATTGTTACCTACATAAATTTATAAAATTTTGGATATCTCATTAACGAAAATGCGACGAGAAAAAGTAATTAAAGATCAGAAACTCGATCGATAATAAATTCGAGACCAATGAAAAAATTTACAGAGAGTATTTATTGGACGTATGAAACAAGAGCAATCTTAGCATCCTCTCGTTACGCTTAACTAACATCTCCACAAAATTCCGATAATAACGACAATAATAAATATCCCGCTATCTGAACGAGCGTCGAGAAGTTGCGCGTTCAACCCCCGTATTTTCCAGGACACCCATAAGCGACCGAGAAACGGTAATATTTCATACGGCAGCATTCGAGCGTATCGAAATAAAGTCGACGAGAAAGAGAGAGAGAGAGAGAGAGGAACTCGTTCTTACTAAATATTAGTTGAATATTAGACCTCGAGACGTTGCACGAAAATGTGAGAATCACTCTACCGATATTAAATCCCATTCGTTCCACGCAGAAATCAAGGAAAACTGTCATCATCGATTTTTCAATATCTAAGGACTCTATATTTCTTCTGGTCGTTAAACTAAATCATTCACGTGGGGATTCGACTCGTTCAAATCATTTTGACACTACAGTACAAAGTGTAGCAATGTATTTTAAGATTAATATGGGACAGATTAGTATAAGATTAATATCAATATTAAATATAAAAGTGTCTGCTAAAGAAGAAAATCGAAAATATAAGATTAGTGTCAATAAAAATATCCACTAAAGAATATAAGAATAATAAGAATATAAGATTAATATCAATATTAAAAGTGTTCACTAAAAGAAGTAGATTATAAAAGACAATAGGAATATAATAAGAATATAAGATTAATATTAATATTAAAAGTGTCCGCTAAAAGAAGAAGATTATAAAAAAGTAATAAGAATATGTAAGAATATAAGATTAATATCAATATGAAAACTGTTCACTGAAAGGAGAAGATTATAAAAGACAATAAGAATGTAATACGAATATAAGATTAATATCAATATTAAAAGTATTCACTAAAAGGAGAAGATTATAAAAGACAATAAGAATATAAGATTAATATCAATATTAAAAGTGTTCACTGAAAGGAGAAGATTATAAAAGACAATAAGAATGTAATACGAATATAAGATTAATATCAATATTAAAGGTGTTCACTAAAAGGAGAAGATTATAAAAGGCAATAAGAATATAAGATTAATATCAATATTAAAAGTGTTCACCGAAAGGAGAAGATTATAAAAGGCAATAAGAATATAAGATTAATATCAATATCAAAAGTGTTCACTGAAAGGAGAAGATTATAAAAGACAATAAGAATATAAGATTAATATCAATAATAAAAGTGGTCACTAAAAGAAGAAGATTATAAAAAAAATAATAAGAATATGTAAGAATGTAATAAGAACATATGATTAATATCAATATTAAAAGTGTTCACTGAAAGGAGAAGATTATAAAAGACAATAAGAATATAAGATTAATATCAATATTAAAAGTGGTCACTAAAAGAAGAAGATTATAAAAAAAATAATAAGAATATGTAAGAATGTAATAAGAACATATGATTAATATCAATATTAAAAGTGTTCACTGAAAGGAGAAGATTATAAAAGACAATAAGAATATAAGATTAATACCAATATTAATATTAAAAGAAGAAGAAGATTATAAAAAAGTAATAAAAATACAATGAGAACATAACAAAGAATATAATAAAAATACAAGATTAACATCGATACCAGGATAAATTAATATATCCAATTCTAACATGACAAACATATCCGAGCAAAATCAAACCGCGTTATACCCCATCAAACTTGTTAACCAGCGCAAAACTTCCACTGATAATAATTACATATCACCTGTAGCTGGGATTTGACATTTAATTACGTCATTATACAGGGCAACGAGACGTTCGATTTGTTTTTGCTTCTCCCCAGGGTGGGTTGGGCAGCAAATTATCGCGATTGTCGCAGGGGCGGCGAAAAAAAGAAGGACGTCGGCGAATCTGGGTCGAGCGTGGCCGGTTGAAAATTACGGGTATTATAAACAGTTGACGACAATTAGGACGTCCGGCGGGTATCGCGGCGCCGTGTGCGAAATCTGTTATCCGCCAGCCGATAACAACAAGCAGCCAGCCGGCGAGCCAAATTTATCGTCAATAATTGTCAGCACGCACTCATCTGTTTGCGCAAATGGCCGCTCCGATTCCCCCACCGTTTACTTAATAATTTGTAATTAGCGAGCGCGCGATCGCGGTTAATCGACTCGAGTAGAACGAAGAACATCGTTCTTCCAAGACGAAAGAGCGAACCACGTGTCAAATCTACGACAGTGTAGAATTATGGCAGGTTTTACGAGAATTTACGCACGTCCGTCAAAGAAAGAAGCATAAGTTGAAGTTAGATCGAGAACGATATAACGATTTTATCTATTGTATCGTATCGTAAGTCGAAAAGAAGCACGATCTGTGCAATCAGTAAAGTCAAATAGATGGAACTTACTCTAGGATCATAGTAACTTTAATGCGTTGATATTAAGATTTTTTTCATACCCATTCTTTCGAAGCAAATGCAAATTTTTCGAGAGCCTGTGCAACTTCGACTAATGAATAAATCGGTGCTTGTGAAATAATTGTCAAGTCCATATTCAACAAATGCATGCAGTATTTCTGCGACTAATTAAATAATATTTGAGCTGAATTGAATTAAGAAGAATTCGAAATTATCAAATATATCTACCCTCTTGAATATTATTTGTCCAATAATCGTCAAAATCCCACTCTGACGTTCTCGACGTTCGTCAACTACCAGACAACAATTTTTTACAACGTCCAAAATTTTATCCCACACATATTTTTCCCAATTTTAGAATTTTTATCTGGATATTTCTTTTATCTCGCTTTCTGTCTCTCTCATTGCTGAAATTTCTACTTCTGTCTGTTAAAATTTCCCAACGACTTTTAACGTCTTTTTTCGTCATCTTCAATTCCGATTAATTTGATAAATTTCATTGCTCGACAACCTTGTCGATCTGACGTTAATCACTCTGTTGCAATTCTTCCCAGACATCACAGTTTCCCCCTGAATGTCCCGTTTTCCAGACACGAACGTCCGCTTCCGCATCACTGGAAATTTTACACGAATTTCCACGTGGATGACTCGACGCGAAACATTTTATTGTTTCCTCGCGAGTCCCTCTTCGGCGCGCCTCGTTCCACGCATACACACACACACACACACACACAGACGCCATTTTTAGTCCATTTTCACGTTCTATCGCGAAATTAAATTAACTTCATAGACGTTGTAAAACAGGTGACAAGCACAAAATTATACATATGTATATATTTTATATAATTCTATTATTAAATTGGACACCGATATAAGATTATTTCGTTTTATAAACTTATGTTTATCAATTTCTCATTGGGCAACACGACGATCGGGCAAATTTCGTAAAGATTCCTTTGTTCTTCGAACATTGTCGACTATAGTAAGTGGAAAATTACCGTTCGCCACTGGCAGACACTCGAAATATCAAAATATAGAGCCTAGATCACTTTCTACTAAAATAAAATCCGTAACTGTTTCATTATTATTTAAAAAATTTTTCAAAAGTCTCGTTATTATTTAAAAAAATTTCCTTCTTTCGACAGACATTTTTAAGACATAATGAAGAAATCATGTTCGAATTTAACATTAATAAAATTAGATTTTATGTTTTATTCAAAAAAAAAAAAAAAAAGAAAGAAATATGAAGAAATGAACCGCGAAGAATGAACCAAGTGTAAAAATCGCAATCGAACGATTTTAATTCGCGGCGTAGCAACGTAGAGGCAAAAAGATCGAGGCTCCGACTTCTTTTTCTTGAGGAGTTGCTCGTCTTTGAACGAGACACTCAAGTTTCGATCTCTGAACTTGCTTATCGGGGAAGTTTCGATACTTTTCCCGCGTGAAAGACGAGAGAAACCGTCGCGATCCCCGCAGATAATTGGAAGAAAAACGAACAACCAGAGGAATTCGATCGCACGGTTAATGAACGTATAAATACACAGTCCCTCTAGTTCCCTCCATTTTGTTTTCCTTCGTTTCCCTTTTCTTCTCTTCCGCGAGCAAGCGCATTTCTATTTTCTTCCTGTTCGCGTGAACTTTT
The DNA here is from genome assembly GCA_036937485.2 of Tetragonisca angustula. Taxonomy (NCBI): domain Eukaryota; kingdom Metazoa; phylum Arthropoda; class Insecta; order Hymenoptera; family Apidae; genus Tetragonisca; species Tetragonisca angustula. The sequence goes on from JAWNGG020000021.1 coordinate 893,490, forward strand.
AACGACGCAACTTTACGTAGCTCGGTTTCCTTGTTAACGATTTGTAATCGATCGAGGATGAAACTTCTGCAGCTTCCGGTGCTTTCCGGAATCTCGTGCTATTTTTTGAACACAGTCGCCGAGTAGCAGAGGAAGTTGGGAAGAAACGTGCTTCATACTATTTCGAACTTGATTTTTCTTTGATCAACTAGGCTGTGATTAAATACGAATGAGAAGATTTTTAGTGGATTATTATTATTAAATATATTATATTATTATTATTATTAATATTAATAACTTTTATTACTACTAATATTAATATTAAATATATTATATTATTAAATAATAATAGATTACATTCAAGTATAATATTGATCTAAAAGAAATTTTACAATATTAAACAATTGCATTTTAAATCGCACTTGCAAAGGAGCTTCATTTAGAGAATATTTGTTCTACTTCATTTTCATTTAATCACTCTATTTATTTTTATCTATACTGTTTCTCGTTAATTTCAATTCATTCCGCTTTGTCTCGAAAGAATTAAAACGATAGATGTTCGAAAGTGAAAAATATTTAAAGAAACATTTGTTCCACGTCATTTTCATTTATCCATTTCACTTATTTTTATCTACACTGTTTTTTAAAATTTCAATTTACTCCATCTTGTCTCAAAAGATATTTGGAAAATTAACTCGAATTGAATTCTAAGAAGTGCCGCGCGTGAATGAAAATTTACAGACCTTTACTAATTTTTCTTGCGATATTCGCAGCTGGAACAAACTGTATATTAAACTGCAATTGTAATGGGAAGATGTGCGTTACATAATATCATAAGAAAATTCTCCGTGGGCTGTTTCAGATTTAGTTGTCCTTTTAACTTCCTAATTCCTTACTCGAAGTCACTTAGAGGAAAATCGTAACTTCTCGTCGGGAAAGTTATCCAATTTTAAAAGCAATCTTAATAAATGACTTTGCTAAACTTACTAACTCGCATGTGATGTTTCTTTACGTCGAATGATCCCGAGAGTTTCCGGTGCGACAGCTTAATGGAGCAAGGACGCCATTGTTTTTGAAGATGGCGCGATAAAGATTGAAAGAATCGTTGGACTTAACCGTGGAGAGTTGTTTGAACAGCTCAATTTATCACTGTTATTCCAATGCAAACTGAATTACTGTACTTTGGCAAGTATGAAAATGATTTTTTCTGTATTGTCTACATATTATATAAGTGTATTATAATATTACAATAATTTATCTATCCATAATCATGGATGTACTAAAATTATATATATATATATAATATTAAAATTGTAAAATATACAAAATACAAAAATTATATAATTATTGTATGAAAATTTGTATTATACGTATAGTATTTTTTACAATGTTTTGACACTATATAATATTAAAATTGTAAAATATAAAAATACAAAAATTATATAATTATTGTATGAAAATTTGTATTATACGTATAGTATTTTTTACAATGTTTTGACACTATATAATATTAAAATTGTAAAATATAAAAATACAAAAATTGTATAATTATTGTATGAAAATTTGTATTGTACGTATAGTATTTTTTACAATGTTTTGACACATTGCGATATTTCTTTGGAACTTTAATTTCTGTCTGACTTCAAGAACAAGTGACATAATAATAATGATCTGAATAATCTATTGAATCTAGATGAATCTAATCTAATTGAATCTAAAAAGAAATCTAAATAATCGTCGTTGCGATGCGAATACAAATTACTAAATTAATACGAATAACAAAATTCGCAGTGACAACTTGGAAATTATTTTTATTTACCCATCGTCAATTTGACAAACTGCTTTGTCATCTAATTATAAAACTTCAAAAGTGAGGAATTAAAAGTTTTCATTAACACTGCATTAAACTACCGTGTTGCTCTAGGTTAAATTATTGTGTTTCAAATTTTTTAATTCTATTATTACGAAAAATAAGCTCGAGTCTCCCAAAATTTCTACGCTACGACTGCTACTTACAGACACTATTTCATTACGTTACCAAGAACCTGACGTCGATGATAAGCGTATTGTTTCACGGGAAAAACGTTTATCTGTTCGAGTCAGCTGAATCGATTCGTTCCGTCACATCCGCTCGTTTCTAAAAGAATGCCTCTCTATTCCCCGTTACGTCGTTGGAAACTGCTCGCAAAGAAAGCACAAAGACTCTCTCTCTCTCTCTCTCTTTCTCTCTCAGGACAACTACTGAAATAAAACTAGCGTTGCAACCACGGTTATTATTAGAGCTCGTGGGTACGATCAATCCCAGTACGCGCGAAGTCGGACGCGAAAATGGGACGTGAATCGCGCGATACAACGAGCGGAACGTTCATAATCCGCACGCAGGATCCTATTTAAACGCGGGATCGCGGACCTCTGCAATTGATTGATTCAAAAATGTTATGGCCTGTGCGGGTGACAGGCCGATAATGAGTCTGTCAGCGAACGACAGACTCGAGTTGCTCGCGACTCCATATCGGCGAATTATTTTTTTCTTTTTTTTTCTTTCTTTGACCCGGTAAACAATACCCTCAACATCATATCGTCTTCATTCACTCTCGATGGGGAAAACAGATACCGAGGGAACTCGTTCTTCGTCGGGTCTTTGGGGGTCGATTTTTCTGAAACGAAAAGTGTGCCGAGGAAAATGTCAATATTGAAAATTTCCCTCGTTCGATCCTCGGGAATACTTCGATCGCTTCGAAATAATGAATACCATATGATGTGTTGTAGTATTGAGTAATAAGAATCATACGATATTTAATTGTTAATTATATATAATATATTTAAGTATACCTAGTCGATAATAATATTTAAGTATACCTAATCGACATTAACATTAAAGTATACTTAATCGATATTTAAGAATACTTAGTCGATATTAATGTTTAAGTATACTTAATCGATATTAATATTCAAGTATACGATATTTAAGTATATTTAATCGATATTAATATTTAAGTATACTTAATCGATATCAATATTTAAGTATACTTAATCGATATTAATATTTAAGTACACTTAATCGATATTAATATTTAAGTATACTCATACGACATTTAATTGTTAATTATATTTAATCGTTAATTATTTCGACGAAAATGTGTCAGAAATTAGGTACGCTTTTTTGTTTTATGTAAGGTTAGTATTTTCTTGCGTGTTTCTCCGCTATATCACGATGGACAACGTTCGTTTCTTATACTCTAGACAAGGATACTAAAAGATCTATACGATTCACAAAACATGTACGCAAATATTTATATTATCTTTAAAGATTCAAGGTTACAATTTGAAAGGTTGTCACGTCCACGTGAATGTTGGGGCCGCTGATGTGGCGACTAGCATCGACATCTTCCCGAAAACAAGAAAGACAAAATGGAGGATCTCGTTGGCGCGCGTCTCTTGCTATAATGTAACTATCGAAGAGCAGTATTCCTTTACTCGTTGTATTAAACATAGACTCATTTCTATCATCCACGCATGATTCAACCTCAAACATGAAACATTTCTATCTGGCCAAAGATAAAACTAGCAAGAAGGAACGAACAACAATCTCCCAAACGACTCTGCCAAAGAAAAAAGAAAAAAAAAAGAAAAAAAGAAGAAGAAGAAGAAAAATATCCTCTCTATCGATCTCTTCTCCCAAAAATGTCAAAAAAAAAAAAAAACGCAGAAAGAATGAGAAGCAAAGCGGAGAGAAAAGAGTCATAGCCATTCTGACAAAGAAAAAGAAAAATAGACTCGCTCTCTGTGCGTTTGAAAAAAAAAAAAAAAAAAGAAAAATTCTTTTTCTTTCAACGACAAGAGAAGCCAACGTGCCTCAATATACTAAAAACCCGCCGCTGTTTTTTCATCCTTTGCCGGTGGAAAACTCTATTTAGAGGAGTCGCGTGCGAATGCGAATGTTACGCGCGCATTCACGGGACACGTGTGTCCCCCCCCCCCATGCTCGTCTCTCGCGTATTTCGAAGCGGAGCATTTGACTGATGAAAACATTTTTGCGCGCACCGTCGTCATGCGAAATCCAACCCCACTCCCTCCCCTCTGTCTACATCTATAGCCTCTCATTCTCGTGAATGCACGCGAAAACGACGAAGGGAAATCGACGAGCGGCGTTTTAATCACATTATCTTGAAAACATTTTAGCAGGCATTTAATAACCCTAGGAATGGGGGGGACCGAGGCGAGCGAATTTTTCCACCGCGCTACGGGGAATTACAAAATTTTATCGGGTAACTCGATGTACCTTGGCAACACGAGGCTCGTATCACGACGGCGATGCGTTTATTTTCAAACTGGTTTTTATCGGTTTTCAAATCGGGTGAAATATCAGAGGTACAGCTTCGTTTCCAAAGGACGCCAAGGATAATTGGAATTACATCTGCGACTTGAAGTTCATTGCGATAATTCTTAAACGAGGGGCTGGACGTCGCGCGGGAACGAAGTTACGAATGAAGTTGGTAATCAAATTTGTCGCTGTGACTTTAATAAATTATAATCATTATTAAACTGCCGTTCGTTGGGGCATTTTTGTGCGGATCCTTCGCTCTCCACCAAACGAGAACATCGAGGAATTTAACGTGATTACGAAGGTCCTTTATTCTTCGGCGTTCCCATCGAAATTGATTTCGTCAGAAATGCAATATTACAAGATTAGGAAAATTCTTTGTGACAACACGTATATTTTTCTTCGATTATTACCTGCCTTTAAATTATCCCACGAAACAGTACATTTAAGAATTCGATTATTCAACATTATTTACATTTCGATTTTCGATATCTCTCGGTACATATTTGAGATGGTCACAAAGATTCTGTTGAATGCAATTATAAAAGTCCTTCGTTACTTAAAATATCAAATTGTAATTACCATGGTTTTATAGCTCGAAACTCGAAAAATTCCAAAAATTGAATATGTACTTTATTACTGAAAGTAGTGTCCTCAATGTTATAAATCTTTGTAAAAGATAACTTTTAATGTGAAACCTTTTGTAAACACTGAACTTGGAAATTTTTCGCCAAACGCTATACCACGTGACGATACGAGATTTTCCAGCATACACAACGTCAGAATTTGTTGTAAGTTTCAAATAAAGAGAAAACCAAATTATCGCCAAGACATGAAAAATAAAATACCCAAAACGTCCAAATGATTTCCCGAATGTTCAACATATAGATATAGAATATTCAAACAAATTCCCAACTGTACCCAAAGTACCCAAAATAGATTGTCTAAGTTTCCTAAATTAATTTCCCGAGTAAATAATTAATATCCAAAAGAAAGCACCTAGTTGGAGTATCGTGGCCCATAAAATTCGTCTCTCCTGTCTCTTTGCGTGAAACTGTATAGAAAATCACACTTAACCTCTTGCCGCGCACGTCGACAACTTTTTGTTCCAAAATTGTAACATTTTCTCAGTTCCAAGTATATTTAAGTGAAACAAATTGTAGCAGCCTATAGTTCCTCAAGTACGAATCTCGAACAAGCCGCAAGTTGCTGTGCGTCTAGCGTCGAAGTCTAGGCATCTTCGATGCTAAGCAATTAGAGTGCGGAACACCGCTAGGATGGGTGACCGTCCAGCCTAGCGAGTAGTTATGACAACAAGCGTCTGGAGTGTAAGGGGTCGCTGCCATCAAACGCGCACAACCTTTCCTCATCTTTTACCCATCATTACTTTCGCCCATTCCTTACATTCTTCCATACATCCTCGCACCAATTGTATATAATTGTACATAATTGTAAATATCGTAGATACCATAGCCTCTAGCCTCTTTTAAGCCCTTCAAGATAATAAATTTATTGCTTCTCAGTAATTTCCATCCAGCGATATCACACCGACAAGTTCAAAAGAAGGAGAAAGCGACGGAATTATTGTATACGGCTACGGTCACTCGTCAAGGTCCGCAATCAGTTGCCAGCGCGAGTGGTCAGAAGGATAAAGCGAAAAGGAAAATAAAATCGGGCAAAATTAGCGAGAGAGAGAAAGGGGGAGAGAGAGAGAGAGAGAGAGGAGAGAATAGGGGAAGTAGGCTGTTGAATTACCAAGGATTATCTTCAGAGAGAAGAGACATTCCCAGAATGCAACGTCGATGCGCAGGACCTAGCAATAAACTGCGAAGCCGCCCGCTGGAAACGATTCGATTTTGCGCTCGTGCGAGCGTGCTTTTGCCACCGCTATAGGGACACGTCACCGTAACATGCGTCAATTATGTCTGCAAGATATTCTCCTCGTTTCACGATGGAAACACGCCGGCGTGGCGCGGCGTACGTCCTCGTCGAGCTTCTCTGATCTTTCAACGGTATCACCCGCTAAACGAAAACAAACATTTGCTCGACGATTTAATCGTTGGTCTTGGCTCTTTATCTAAAATTCCACGAAAACAGGTGAATCCCGGGTTTAATTTCTTCCCGCCGAGCGAGAACCTCGGCGAGTATTAAAATTCGCGAGTTTCAAGTTGCGACAGATTCAGTGAAGATTCTTTCTTTTTGAGATTCAGGCGAAATTTAGAGACAATTATTTTTGAGAAGAATTGGTATTTACATATTTGGCGAATTTGTCAAATTGAATTGTTCTCAGTGCAAGCACGTTACTTGATAATTTTAGCAAATTGCATTGTAATCGTAAAAATCTAGAATTTTTCAGCGAGAGATTCAGGAGAAATTATTTTTGATAAGAATTGGCATTTAATTGCAGAATAATTTAGCGAACTGTCATGGTAAATTAAATTATTCTTGGTTATTTCATAAACTTTGATCACAATTATAGTTAGAAAATTTAGAAAGTGACAATATAAAATTCATAATCTCGTAATACATGTGTGACGAAAAAATTGAAAACTAAAAATTAAACGTTGGCAATGACTGAAAAATTCTTCCCTTCTTCAATTGTCATATTTAATAACCAAACAGAAGCTTCGTTCCATCGAATTCAAATCGTTCGGTGGAAATTTAAAATAAATAATTCGCGTTCAAATATACAACGAAATTTATATCGACTATTAAACAGCACAAATATTTATTTAAAGGGAAACTTTCAGAATTTCATTCTAACGGTGGAAAGCTAAAAATCGTTTAACAAAGTTTTATACGCGCGTTTGTTTTTTCAAATGCATTGGTTAACATCGTTGTAACACGATGAAATTTTTTTAGTCCAAAGGAAAAATGATCGGGTACTTTTGTCGCGAGAATCGCCATGATTATTTCAAATGATACGCGGTGATCGTTTTGTGAAACACGACCTTTGCAATTTAAAAACGAATACGAATCTCGGCCGAAACTCTAGACGAAAAAGACAGAGAATCCGCGCGGAACGGTCTGTTTGATTTAAAAAAACCTCGTTAATGGTACGTCGTTATCTGTTGATTAACATACGATATTATTTCCAACGAACTTCTGCCGTTTTAAATAAAATCCTCGAACAAAATCCTCCTGAATTAACGCGAGAGTTTCCTTTCGTTTTTTCTCTTTATTTCACGTTCCAATCGAATTATCATGCCTCGGCGATTCGAGATTTCTACTTTTAAACCAAAGTAGTTAAATATTTACGACGAAAAAATAAATTATAAGAGAGAAGTCGAAAATGATTGAAGAGCAACTGACAATCTCTTTTTCTATAAATATTTCTCTCGTTTTCTTTTCTTTCTTGGTTCTTTTTTTTTTTTTTGTTTCAAAGGATTTTGTATTTCAACGAATCGAAATATGAAAATATTTATCTCGAAGAAGTAAAAAATTTGGAAGAAAAATTTTCAAACAACTCTTTTCGCTAGTATTTTTCTATTATCTCTTATTTTCAGAAGAATCTTGGAGTATTAAATTATTGAACGGAGATCCGAAATATTAAAAGTACAAAATATTAAATAATTAAATATTAAATATTGAAAGTATAAAATATTAAATGTTAAATATTGAAAGTATAAAATATTAAATATTAAATACTGAAAGTATAAAATATTAAATATTAAATATTGAAGGTATTAAATATGAAATATTAAATATTAAAAGTATAAAATGTTAAATATTAAATGTTGAAAGTATAAAATATTAAATATTAAATACCGAAAGTATAAAATATCAAATATTAAATTCTGAAAGTATAAAATATGAAATATTAAATATTGAAAGCATAAAACATGAAATATTAAATACTGAAAGTATAAAATGTTAAATGTTAAATACTGAAAGTATAAAATATTAAATATTAAATATTGAAAATATAAAATGTTAAATATTAAATATTGAAAGTATAAAATATCAAATATTAAAAGTATAAAATATTAAAATAAAATCCTTAACAATTCGATATTATCTTACTATTTTTCAATATAAGATCTTCAACAGAGCAAAATCTTCAAATACTTATCCAAACATGATAATGTGAAAATATAACGAAAAATTGGGAAATATCGTTTCCGTGTCCTTTTCCGTCGACATTATTTTTATCTTCTCCGTCGTTCTCTCTTTTTCAAGAAACGCAAAAAAAGAAAAAGATTCACGTCGCTATTTCGCGTTTTAGCGTCTCGGTAAAAGGCAGTTTCCGCACACCAACACTCATTAGCATTTCCCGTAAAACCGGTTGAATCATCTCCTTTGATAGCATATTATCTCGGTGTTTCGAAAGAAACGAAAATTTCCTTTCTCTCCTCGTTTCTATGCAGGAAAAATGTATAGTGATAATCATGCGTACACTCTATCTCGAGAAGGTTGTTGTAACATCATTCGCATACTGAATGCTCCATTTCAAACATATCTCCACTCTGTTCGATATCTTAAAAAAAAACATTTTACACGCCGTATTATAAATAACGTGATATATCACGTTATTAAACGCAGAATTTATACATCACGTTACACTATAAACCGTGACGTTCCTCGCGGGAATTTTTGTGGAACGTGAGATAGAAGAATTTGAATTATCGTAGAGATCATTCGTTGCGGAAAACAAATTAAATTCCAAACAGATACAATACGAAGGAATGACAATTTCGAAAAACGAAATCAATGCAAGGAGATGTATTAGGTGTACCTATAAGTGATATCGTTTTTTGATACTGTGCAAAATTTTCTTTCATTTAAAAGTTTCAATGGAGATTTAATCTGCAATATAATTCAACAATAAGCACCCTAAATGTCAATATGTTTCAGAATATTAAAATACAGGTTACATTAAATTATATATTATAATTAATTACACATTAAAATAATTATAATAATTATATATTAGAATATAGGTTATGTTAAATGTCAATATATTTACGAATATTGAATATTAAATATAAATAAATGAATATTAATGTTAAATATACATAAATGTCAATATATTTAAGAATATTAAAATATAGATTACATTAAATTATATATTATAATTAATTATATATTAAAATAATTATAATAATTATATATTAGAATATAGGTTATGTTAAATGTCTAATACATTTAAGAATATTAAATAGTAAATATAAATAAATGAATATTAATGTTAAATATACATAAATGTGAATATATTTAAGAATATTAAAATATGGACTACATTAAATTATATATTAAAATAATTATAATAAATTATATATTAGAATATAGGTTATGTTACAATAAGTTAAATTATTACCACCAGATGGCAATGTTTATTAAATCTGAAGAAAACGAAATTACTTACTATAGGTATCCCTAATAATACAATGAAATTCCGATCACACGGAACTAAGTTAGAGTTTAGTTAATAATTTTTCATTCGGCTCGTGCTAAAAAAAAATGATACGATCGGTGGATTTAATCGAAATTAACTTCAAACGAATGAGATTTTATCGTAAGAAATAAAATTACCAACAATCACGCACGCACAGAGAGAGAGAGAGAAAAGTATCGCGTAAATTTTAAACTCCCTTCCATTCGCCGCTGTATTTCTAACGTCGAAGTTATATGAAACACCCTGTATAATACACGCTTCGCTGGAACTAGGTCGAACGCACGGACGTGTACGTTTCAAAAGGGTGGTTTCGGATTGAATGGAAATTGACTGATTGAAATTATTAATTCGAAAGAATTCTTTTAATAACCCGGTAGCTGAATCGTATACACAAAACAGAATTATTTCAGATTACTAATTGTAACCGAACGTCTTTTACGTTCCACGAAAATCGAAAACCTGTAAGTAATTAAATTTAATGAGGAATTAAAATCCTACCGAAGCAAATACTTTCAAAAACTTTCAAACGACATTTTGATTTACTGACGATCGCAGAATTTTGGCGATAAAACTCTTATTAACTCGAGGAATTGAGAAGCTGGTAGATCGTAATTTGAACTGGCAATAAGTTTCATTTATTATAGTTTTTAATAACTTTCAGTTTTATTTTTAACTTACTTAATTCTCAACAGCTTTTGGTTTTGTTATAACTTTAGTTTCAGAGTAGGTCTTTTTTTATAAAGATCTTCGCCGTTAGTATTATATTGAATTTGCCATCTTTTGCAGATGTTATCAGAACTGAATGGAATCTGATCTAAATTGTTTCTCGCACCGTCTCAATTAAGAAATTATAATCAATTCTCTGAGATAACAATTTTATCAAAGGAAACAAGTTTCGAAGTTGAGATATAAACTTGAATTGTTCAGGTTGCTCGTTTCTCACGTCACTTTCAAGAACATTGTCTTTCAAAGACACTTCATGTTTATGAGTAAATATAATCGAACGTAAATTAAAAGTTTAAAATTTCATAAAAATCCACAGTGTCTAATGAAAGAAAAATCTTTCGCGAGATTTACACGAAACTTCAGATCTTTTTGAAAAAGCAGTTTTAAATGTTACTAAAAACTACCCTCGAGCGTATTCTCTAAATTTCTGCCTCTTCAAATTTCCCACAAACACGTAAAAATTCGCAGCCCACTTGCAAATAGAATTTTAATATTATAGAATATTGCAGAACAATATAGAATAGTATAGAATATTAATTATTTAGATTTTACATACAGAGAGAAATTTCATTTCGCAGAGAAACATCTGGCGATTGCTGTTTTCGAAAACTGAAAATCGAGTTCTACGTAACGAGGGGACGAACGTAAGTCGACACGAGGAATAAATCCGTGTAACGTCCATTTTCCATTTCCAAAAAGGGTTATCGTCACAGTACAGAACACAAGTTAATTGAATTCCTCGTGGATCGTAGCATCTCAGACATTACTGTTGACTATTCAGAGACTGATACGAGCGAATTAATCCAGTCGATTGGGACACGTCTGAGATAGGCGGCTGTTCGATGAAGATGTACAGAGTGCTCGCAATATCGCATACGAAATAATTCGAATTAAGACTGTTCCCGAGGGAATTTATCCGATCAAAAATTTGATCGGTTCGTTTCGTCGCAAACGGAGGAAACGATACTGAAATATCACACAACACTGATCATGCTTCGATTCGTTTCGCGTGTTTATAAGAAACTTGGACAATTGCACAGCGTGATCTATCCAGTGCTTTTCGCAACACGCGATACGTAAATACAATTCTCTAGGCTCCGTCTCTTTAACCCCTCGCGCCGGCAACTGGTTCGCGGACCATAACGAGTGACCGAGCCGTGTACAATAATTCGCCGCTTTCTTCTTCCTTCGGAACTCGTCGGCACGATATCACTGCATAGAAATTATTAACAAGTGATAAACTTGTCATTTCTTTTGCCTATTTTGTATTACTTGAATATACTTAAAACTGAGAAAATGTTGCAATTTCGAGCAAAAAATTGGCACTCTAGCGCAAGATGTTAATTGCCCTAGAAACTTTGTAATTAATATACCGTCGAAAGAAATGATTAAAGTGTGCGTATTAGAAAAAAATAAATTTCTTGAAGTAGTAAACGTGAGAAACTATAAGAAAAAAGAGAGTAAATTCGTTGCTAGAAAAAGTTTCCCTATTTTTATCCGACGATACTGCTAGAGTGAAAATCGTGAAAACTCTGTACACGGAATGAAAATTCTCCGACCATTTAGAAACATTTCCAATTAGCAGAGGCGTCGGAGGAATGAAAGTTTCGGAAGGAACGAGCCGTCGGATGGGAATCGGGACCGATTGCAGGGATACCGGCCGATTCCCATGGGAATACACGTGGAGCAGCGGCCGCGAACGCCGCATTATGCACACGGAGATTATTCGTTTTCGAGGGATATACGCGTGAGATTCGCGCAACTGACGTACACGTATATCGCGGCGAGCCTCGAAATTAACGGACAGCGAGCGTAATTATTTCAATGGTCGCGCCGGTGGTCGAGCCAACGGTTCGACCTACATACCAGCACACCGGCACCGAACCACCCTCCCAAACGCGTTAAATTAGCGATCGGCCTACTTAACAGCCTCTACGACCGTCCAATTGCCGTTCCACGAGCCCTGTTACACCGCGATACCGATACCGTTACCATTAATTCGAAACTCATTTTCATTCTACCGCGCGTGGAATGCATTTCCAAGAAGACGAGTGACACACTGTGTGTTAACGTGTGTGTAATGATCTTGAACTTGAATCGTTAGTTATTAGCGAAGAGGTGAAGATAAGATCGTTTTGAGACAAAGTGAAGTTTCAAGGTGAAGATTCAAATTTGCTTGCCAAGGTAACCCCGTTTGGATTTTGTTTCGAGGATTAAAACAAAAACAAAAAAAAGAAAAAAAAGTGAGTGCCTTTAGAGGAAAATTTTCTAATCAGTTTATTAGCTCTGCAATGTTTCCTTGTAATTCATTTATGGATTATCTATTCTAATTTTTGTTACTAAAATGTTAAAATTACAAATTAAAATTGATAATATTACTAAAATATTAAAATTAAGAATTAAAATTGATAATATTACTAAAATATTAAAATTAAAATTTATGACATTACTAAAATATTAAAATTTATAATATTACTAAAATATTAAAGTTAAAAATTAAAATTTATAATATTACTAAAAATATTGAAATTAAAAACTGAAATTTACAATATTACTGAAATTTAATATTACTAAAGTATTAAAATTAAAAATTGAAATCTACAATATTACTAAAATGTTAAAATTAATAATTGAGAAGTATCAAAGAAGAAAGTAAGAAAGAAAAAGGCAAGAAAGGAAAATAAAAAGTATCAAAGAAATACTCTTTCAAACTCCGGACGTGTTCCAACGTTTTTCACAAACATCTTCGCAAAAGAATCGTTCAGAACTTTGAAAGACTATTAATTTCTCGATCCATGTTTATTTTTTTCATGTTTCAACGAGTACTATCTACCCTGGAAGTTACGAACCCTTTTTTCTATTCACCCTACATACATTTCGTTTCCCATATTGAATGTTTCGATAGAGTACGTGCGTAAAAATTTTTGTAATTGATTTTGACGAATTCAGACGTTTCGAGGACCGCGGTCTTACTGACAATTTGTATCCTCCTCGTATCCACTCTGCGCAAAGGCAATCCAAAGGTAATATCATCGAGATATGCCACGGAATTGCAGGCAAAATGACAAAATGTATTTCCCGGCCGGAAAGTGACTCTTAGCCCCGGCCTTAATTAAAAGTCCGTGAAATATCCGACGTAACGGCGTAATAAAGGTCCCGCGGTGGTTCACACCTGCGAACCAATTTAAATAACCGGTATTCCAGCCCCGAACTCGAGGAGGAAATCAAGAATCTATTCGCGTCAACTGGCGTCCGTTGAACTCGGCTGCAATGAGAAACACGCGTTCAACTCTTTCAGTTCAGGCGTGATTCACGTAACTTGAAATACTACTTTTTAAATTATTCGTCTAATGAAAAATTGTTCGATGCAAATGTTGCGTAGGGAGGTTTCAAGGAAGGCAAAATACGGCGTGTCAATTTTTTATGTGTGTCGAGGGGTTTCAGAATCTCCAAGGACATCTTTATTTTTTTTAATTGGACTATATATATATACATACACACATACACAAACTATACTTTTTTATTTAGAATTTAACATTTTTTCGATTTATGATGAAAAAATATATATATATAATATTTATCATAAATTGAAAAAATACTAAATGCCAAGTAGAAAAAAAAATATATATATATTTTATATTTAATATTTTTTCGATTTATGATGAATACACACACACACACACATACATACACACACACACACACACACTATACTTTTTTACTTGGAATTTAATATTTTTTCGATTTATGATGAATATATATATATATATATATATATATATATATATATCGAAAAAATATTATATCATAAAATATCATATATATATATTCATTATAAATAGAAAAAATATTAAATTCCAAGTAAAAAAAGTATCAAGCACCACATTGTAAACCTAAAGAGATATTTACGTTAAGAAGTTATTTAAATTTGAGACAATTTAAAAACATTCGAATGTAGAGTTGTTTATGGACGAAGCAACATTTACTAATCATGGTAATGTCAATTTACGGAATTGTACATCAGGAAACACCGGCAAGAATAGTTGAAAATAAAATCCCCTCTTGGAGAAGTTTCCTTTGAATTATATACAGTATCTTGGTATGGTAATTGATCAACAATTTATTGAGGAAGAATTGTCTCAGAAACGATGCTCGATAAAAAAATACTTTGTATTTTAAACCTTCGTATTTTTACAAATCCCTAAGTATCCCTGTTACTCCAATATTCTACGAATTTTCGAATTTTGATACGATACAGTAAAAGTCAACGATGGTTTCAATTTTTCTAAATTTAGATGCAACGAAATATCGAACACATTTCGAGCAACAAACCAGGTTTACATATATCCTGTGAGTGGATTTTTCTATTATTCCAGAATTTTTTTTGAAAGAGTAAGGAGTGAGAATATGATCTGCAGAGGGCGCCGAGACGTGAATGTCATCTGCAAAGAGGTTGATCTCAAGTCGTATCTTTCGATTTCTTATTCCGAACAATGTACGAACAGTGTCGAGAAAGAAAGCAACGCGAATAGGAGCGAAGAATCGGCAAATGTTTCTCTGTACAACGGAGAGAAAGAGAGTCACCCAGCGCGTGGATGATAATGGCACGTTGTATCGATGCCAAGTGTCATTTATACCTTGAGGGGAAACGAGCCGCGCAGATTACTGGCCGTCCGTTTGAGAACGTCTCCTATCAATGGATTTCGGGTACGAGTGCCTGACCTGCCATATTCAGGTCTCCATTGCCTTTGAGTGTGGACAACCGAATGCCTCTAGCACACTTAGCCCACAATGTGGCTTTGCTGTTCTATGAAGATGATCCTGCTCTTCGAGCATCGAAATGCTTCGATCCCTATTACCAATACTATCTATCCTACTAGGCATTTCGTGACGCAATGCGTTTAGCTTGCGAATCTCATCTTGCAAATCGATTTAGAGATCTGTGCGTCTGGCGAATTGGACATTCGTCCGTTTGAAATCTCGTGGAAAATGGATAAAGAATACTTTGGCAAATTTCGAAATTTTGTAGGGAGAGTAGAAAATGTTTCAGTTATCGTTGCAATTGTAAGAAGAATTACACTCTTTACTACAAAAGGATAGCACGCTTTGAAAATTATTAAATTTCTTTCTATCCAATGGAAATAATTACGAAAAGAATTGAGAGAAATATTGGAAGAAATCTTTCGTCAGAATTTTAGATTTCTAGGTTGGTAGTTTCAGAATTTCTACTATCCCAAGTCAGAGTCTCCGATATTTCGATATTACAAACTTTTTAATAACTAACGAATAAAATAAATTGATACAGTCCAATATATAATGTAACAAACCCAACACCCCGTTGTAATAAACGACGAGAACCTTTCGAGAATTTTCTAAACCAACATCAAATCGACCGCCCAAAAGGATCGAAAGCTACGAGATGACAATTACACAAAGATCACTTCTCGCGCAACATCGAAAGCCACACGGCTCGAAACCCACATTTCTCACCCCTCATTAACCTATATCGCCCAGCATCTTGCACGATCTTGCATTTCCTTTTCCACCATCTCGATCACCCTCAATGCGAGAACCTACTTTCAACTGGTCTGAAATCCAAACAAGAATGGAACCTCTTTCTTCTCTTTTTCTTTTTTTTTTTTTTTTTTCGAAAGCCATTGCCGTTGTCAGCAGAAGGTGTTACTTCACCCCCGCGGGATCAGAGGGAGACACGCATTCAGCCGACGGGAGAAAAGAGAGGGAGAGAAAAACCGAAAGAAAAGGAGGAATTTCGCGGTTTAATAAAAGCTGACCTATATGGGAGTCATTAGAGGGAAACGGGCGGCGCATCTGCGTGGAAACATTTTTATGAATTGAAAAATACGCGATATCGCGTATTGAGAAATGGGTGGTGTCCTCGTCGAAGCTTCTCTCTCCTTTTTTCCTTTTTCTTTTCTTCTTTTTCTTTTTTCACGCCGTGTTTTTACTTTCCTTTTCGCCACCTTCTCGTTGGTTACATTCCCAGACACAGCGACGTCCGCGCCACGTTACACCAGCAGTGCTCGCTTTAAATGCCTTTTCACTCGGATTTACTCAATTTTCCGCGCTTCTTCTAATAAAACGCAAAGAAAGAAGAGAAAGAGGGACACGCTCGTGCACTCGAGCGTCCGTGGCTGGTGTACTCGCGACCGAAATTAACGGTACACCGTGACGCTTTGAAATAGAGCCGAGGTATTACAAAGAGCGTTCCTCTAACCATATTCATCTCTTCGTTTATTTGAGATAATACGAGCTTCCGTGAATGTTACTTGCGAGCGTGGCAGATCCGGACGATAGTTTTACACCAGCGCGCGCGATTGTGATTTACCGTAACGTGATAATACCTCGTAGTGAATTTTTACATTCAAGTCATCCTTTCGTTGAGTGTTTCAACTTTTTTAATTACTCTGACGCGGAAGTAATTTAGATAATTTGAGGGGACGAGTGCTTGAAAAGGTTTACGACAATATAAACACGAACCTTTGTTTAAAATTGCTCGACTCTCTAAAAAAAAAATGCGACACTGCGAGTCCGCAAAATTACTACAAAAAATTACAAATTCGTCTATTTTGAGGCGGTTAAAATGCAAAGTCTCTAAAATCTCTGAACGAAAAGTCGCACAAACCGGTGATTTTTTTTTTTTGAGAAGAGGAAAGCTTGAGCGTCCCGGCAAAGGAACAAAATTCTCAGACTCGCGAGAAATTTAAACGGGCGGAACGTACAGAAATGCACGAAACGTGCGGAGCTGGCTACGTTGTGGCATTCAGCCGCGGCGGAAGAAACTTCTAGCTTAGCCACTTGCGGACCATAACGAGCGACCGAACCGTACACAACAATTCGTCGCGCTCGTTTTGAACTCGTCGGTACGATATCACTGGACAGAAATTATTGAGTGGCAATAAATTTATTATCTGCTTTGCCCGTTAAACTCCCCCTCGTTACGCTTAAATATACTTAAAACTGAGAAAATATTGCAATCTTGCGACGAAAAATTCTCGACGTAGAGGCGGCAGCGCAAGAGGTTATAATATAAAAGAAAAAAACAAAAAATATGCGGAATCGCACAGAGATCCAGACATCACGTGTGTCACGGGATCGCATTTACGCGGGCGGTAGTATCGAAAAACCGAGAGGTACGTAGGGTAGCGAGCGAGCAGGCAAAGGACACGGTGTTCCAGCGCGGACATTCGGGAGAGGCATTTCCTGTGCGCCATCGACGAGCTTCCGCGCGCGCGAGACAATGGTCCGGCGAAACAAAGGGTGAAAAAAACGAAAAGCAGCGGCCAACGGCGTCGAGGAAAAAAGCAAAAAACAAAAGAGAGAGGGAGAGAGAGAGAGAGAAATAACGCCGTGCTGCGTCGTCGTCGTCGTCGTCGTCGTCGTCGTTGTCGTGCAATCGGATGCAAATCAAACAAGAACGCAGAGACGAGAGTGAAATAGCATGAGAGAGAGAGAGAGAGAGAGAGAAGGGAGAAGAAGAGAGATAAATAGTATCGAAATAACGAAACAGAGAAAGAGAGAGGGCGAGCGTGTCGTCTAGCTCGAACGAGTGGCCCTCGTTTCGGGCGGAGAACGCCGCGAAAAACTGGCGTTATTATTAAAAAAGTTGGACTTGTTATCTCGCCGGTATTCGTCCATTAATTGCGCGGCGTTTCTCTCGCGGGGGTTTATCCTGCCAGGGAGGCAACTGCACGAGAGAATGGGACCTGGCCAAACCACCTCCCCGAATCCTCTCGCCCATGTGCAAACGTATTAATAATTTCGCGAGGCTGCAATATCGCCGCGCGATGGTCCCGCAAGAACCCCGAGAGCCATCAGTATCACCTCCGTTTCGAAGGAGCCGGAGTGACGAACGTCCCCAGACGATGACGTATGTACGTCATACAAATGTATATATACCTCTGAGACTCGATTTCAGAATATTATGGCTCCGTTAAATTGACCACATTTATTTCGAGATATTAATATCGATACCGTGCGTGGATCCGATTTTTTCAATGTCTTCTTGTCTATGGATTTTTCGACGAAGGTCTGCTTTTAACGCCGAAAATTAATTTCCACGCAAGTAACGAAGCTTGTGCAAGCTTCAACTGTTGAATTAAAATTCACATGAGGATTATACTTGGGGGAGAGCGGCTAGATTAGCGGAGAGAGGTTGCTGGTAGATTGTCGAAGCTTTAATATTGACTATAGTAATGGGCTTTTAATCTTTTATATAACATACATAACGTGGCGTTTCCACGGAGTATTAATCGATTGTTTACTAAAACGCTAATAAAAATGTTTATAAATTTATTTGTGAAATAAATATTTATATGTTCATGTACTTGCGTGTATAAAATATTTATATATTTACTTTTTTCTCATTAAAACCGTTAACTGTTAAAATATCACATGTATTTATATATGACTGTATTTTATAACTGCAATTTATGTATCTATATGTGACAAATATTATATTACATGTACTTATATATTATACGTTTAATGTATTTATATATTTACAACGACTGTATAAGACAGCTCAAACTCTATAAAGGACAACGTAAGATATTTCAAAGTCCACAGCCATAAATGTATCGCGAGGTTTCTATTTCCTAAAAAAAGGGAAAGCACGCTCTTTCAATTTTTAAAGCATCCCGATAGAGGCCGATATCCGGAGCCAGCCACGCTAAGGAACACTCTCGAGTGAAGAAACAGGAAAGCGAAGAGAAGAAAAAGACGAAGAGGCGGAAGGGAAACACGGAGGATAGTTGGCATTGGTTAAATAAATTCCACTTTAGATAACTTTCGGCGCGGTGGGTGTAGCCGAGGCTGTTGGACCTCGACATCGTGGAAAATTAAATTTTTAACGAGCTCGTCGCCGGCGAACGGAGGTGTACGGAGTAAATATCTGCACATCGGTAATTAAATTCGATTCGGACGTACTCCCCGTTGGGGAGAATCGGCCTTCATACTAGATGAGGCGGGATTAAATCCTGTAGGTAATCGTCGCGCACAGTGGCTCGCGAAATTACTCGGGCACTTGTGCAAGAATTGTGCGTGTTATATAAAATTAGGAAAATAGTTCTTATACGACGCGCGTTTTCGAAATCGCGGTGCAACCGATTCGTTGAAAAATAAGTGGAAGAGAATTTTTTCCGTACGACGAGTTCGAAAATTTACCAATTCTAGATCAGAATTACTAAATACTTAAATTTTGACCAATTTCAGACGTGACAGGGAAATTATAAACTTTTTTTTCTTTTTGACTTGGTTTTTTTCATGCCGACTCTGTGTTACGTACATAAAATTTTAGAAATGTTTAAAACTATAATGAGACCGCTCACAGTTAACGACTTGCTATGTATTATCGTAAGTTATAAAACATTATTCAATCAAAGTACATAGAAGTTACAAGATATTCGAACCTCTCAGAAACAACAGTTCCACTATTCGCCAATTCGTTGACCACGTTTGAAATAAATTTTATAAATTTCTCTCTCTCGAGTCTATAAGCATTCAAATCGAGGAAACCAGCCAGCACCTAGTCCGAAGCGATATTCAGAAGTGGAGGAGCAACGACCTTCGTATTTTTCGCTGACATCCGTTCAGTGTTATTGACTGTAAAACCGCGAAGCATATAAACGATAACGAAGAAACTTGCTACTGGCCGAATGAAATCCGGAAGAGCGAATTTGCAAACGTACGCGAATTGTCTCTGAACCACGCTCGAGTCAGCACGATTCTATTTCGTTCCCCATAAGATTCTGGAAAATTCGCGGGGAGGATGGTGGACGATCGCCGAAACTTTTCGAACTCGGCGGTTTCGAAACGATTCCTTGGAACTTCATGGAATCGAAGAGTTCTAGAAAACTCTTGTCGAATGTCAAACGTCAAATTTTCCAGAAGACAGAAAAAACTTGGCGTTCTCTTATACTCGCGAATGTTGTAAGTCCTAATCGTATTTGTTTCTACATTTTACGATTTTTTTAACAGGATGATTTTCACCCTCAAGTGCGAGATATTTCAAGAGTGCAATGACATTTAGCACTTGCAGTGTTTTCTAATTGTAATTTTGTCCGTGTTCGTAAACCAGAAAACGAAGCAATTAAAAATATGTTCGTTATAGTTCGCAAATAAGAATTTGGTTTGCAAGTTGAAACGTTCTAAATTTTATGTCTTTAGAATTCTTTTACATTTCCAATAACTTTCCATTGTCTTGAGCTATGAACATTTAAATTTGAAAGAGTTCAAAAGATTAATGGGGGAATAAGAATAACGCGCATTAACTCTTTAAAATGATTATTCCAAACCATTTGGATCACGATCCAAAATCAGACTCCATCCTTCAAAAATTTAAAATCACAAATAATCCTTTGAACTCGATGTGTTTTCAATGTTGGCGTGTCCACGTGTATTTATTTTATTTTAAATTAATGTGCAACTCCGCGTAAAATTCAATGCTCTTCATCTATTTATTTTTACTATCACTATGTAATTTTTTAAAGCGCGACGATTTTAAAACAATTTACAGCAGTGTAACGTACGAGTTCAAAGAGGGTTAACCACTTGCGCTGGCAACTGATTGCGGACCATAACGAGTGACCAAAACCGTATACAATAATTCGTCGCTTTCTCTTTGAACTCGTCGGTACGATATCACCGGAAAGAAATTAATCAGAAGTAATTTGACAAATTTATTATTTGTTTTGCCTGGATTGTACTTAAATATAGTTAAAATTGAGAAAATATTACAATTTTGGGAGAAAAAATTCTCGACGTGCGTGGCACGTCATTCCAGGTTAACCACTTGCGCTGGCAACCGATTGCGGACCATAACGAGCGACCAAAACCGTATACAATAATTCGTCGCTTTCTCTTTGAACTCGTCGGTACAATATCACTGGATAGAAATTATTGACATTATATTATCATATTAAAAACAGTTTATAGTAGAAGTTTTGCCTGGGTTATACTTAAATATACTTGAAACGGAGAAAACATTGCAACTTTGGGACAAAAAAAAAAAAAAAGAAAAAGGTTCTCGACGCGCGTGGCACGTCACCCCGAGCGCAAGAGGTTAAATAGAGAAAAACTTTCCTCCAAATAACCAAACCTCGTCTCGTCGAACACGAACCTAACCTCATCTCGACTAAACCTAATACAGGGAAACCTACTACGTCACCGTAGGTTTCTTGGATTTGTAGTTGCGCGATCTTCGCAGTCTGCCGTACGACCTTCCACTCACTTAAGCCAGAGCTAACGAGCAAAGACGGGGGGATGTAACCCTTCGATTTTTCCGCTTCTACGGGCGACAGTGCCAGGATAATTGTGATTACGGTCTGGCTCGAACGATGGAAGAGAAGCCGGAGAAAATGGTAAAGAACGAAACGAAAAGAAAAAGAGAGACAAAGAGAGGGAGAGAAAAAAGAAGACAGCCAGTGGTAGCCGGTGGATACTCGTTTTTTCGGTCGTTACGAAATCGGTAATAGAAGCTGCGCCGGAATGCAAATGAAACCGTAACACGGCGGAAATGTAAATCCAACGTGGCGAGCTCGAGGAGGGGTGGAAGGGAGGTGGGAGGGAGAGATCTCGTTACTTATAAGCACTTGTTACCCGCTGGTTACCACTTAATGGAATTAATGGCCGACGTTGGCGCATGCACGGCCCCTGTTACACCGTGAACGTGTTCCGGGCGTGTGTTCCGGTTGTCCGTTCGAATATGTAGGACATTGCCAAAGTCAAATGGGGCTGGAAGAAGTTCTGTTCTTATGCGAGTTTCTTGCTCCAATTTGAAGATTCGGTGTAATTGAACTGTTAGCTTGGCGACACGCGAATTTCTCGTGTCTTCGGCATAAACTTTCCATGTTTCAGGCCGATTGTTACCGTTTGCTCCAAAAATGAAGGGCAGTTGTGTAAGTAAACTGTGTTGCAATAGTTTTTAATTTGATAGTTCACACTGCACGGTGTTACGTCGATACACTGTATTTTATAAATGTCATGCGAGGTTTTTCTTTAACCTCTTGCGCTCGAATGACGTGCCACGCACGTCGAGAACCTTTTTGTCCCAAAGTTGCAACAGTTTCTCCGTTTTAAGTATATCTAAGTATAACCCAGGCAAAACTTCTACTATAAACTATTTTTAATATAATAATATATTTCTCAATAATTTCTGTCCAATGATATCGTGCCGACAAGTTCGAAAAGGAAGCGACGAATTATTGTATGCGGTTCGGTCACTCGTTACGGTCCGCAATCGGTTGCCAGCGCAAGTGGTTAATTTCAAGTTCACAATCCGTATCGAATATCAAAGTTTTGTTAAAAATGGGAAACATCTGCAGCTTTTCATTCGCAAATTACAACTATATCTACATCATTCTGAGACCTCCTCAATGCCAGAACCGATAATTCGTACAAATCTTCCCAAGTAAAATAGCAACTGAAGACATATAGAAATGGGAGGATAGATATCTCGAGAAGACAACGTGAAATTAAAATTCGACAGTCTAGAACAACATTACCTAGAACACATACAAGAGTATAATATATCACATCGTACCAAAATACCTAAGTACTCTCAAATTTCTTTCCATCGTGATACTTTGTAATTCCAGCCTCGCCAAAAGAGCAAATATCGACGAACGAACCATTCCACGAGTCAATTAGATCGAGATTTTGCAAGATCCGGGGAGGGCGCAAACATCGGCGAGCATCGGCATGAAAACTTGAAAAGTATTTCACTGGGAGGGCCAGACCGCGGCGAGGGGGTAGTAATGAAGTACCACCGAATCCCACGGGAGTCAACAAAGTTTCATTAAAGCGGAAGTAGCTCAAGCTGCCGCGGCTTCCCTCATAAATGAGTATCCCTCATGCACGTAACTTAAATCGATTTTCGCCGAGTTACGCCGCGGCCACATCCGCAAAACTTCAATTCCCTTCGTCGCCAATTATTCCAACGCCGACGTGGGACACTTTTGTTTAACTCTATCGGATGCACACCGCCGAACACACGTATCAGAATCACTCGCTGCACGTCGTTTCACCTTCCCCTGTGCCTCGAGGACACTCCCGCTCTCCTCCTTTCGCAAATTCCACCAATTATCATGCATAAGTAATTTCACGGAGCAAAGCGTGCACGTGTCTCGGAGAATCGAGCAAGTTTGTTTGCAAAAATTGTTTTGTTCGAGACGTGAGGATCATATAAAATCAATGCTCTTTGAGGAGTGATTGTAAAAATTAATTACGTGGGATAACAACTCTCGGGAGAGTAAGCGTGGATATACAATAGTAAGGAGCAAAATTGAATCAATAACAAAAATTTTTAAGAAAGATATTTTTTATTGTTAAATAAAGTGTAAAGTTATAATTTTGCTCCATACTGTCATATCAATAATCCTTTCAAGTAAACGACACTTTCGAAGATAATTTAAATATAAAGATAAATTACTATTTTACTGGAGAATAGAATGAGGGATTCCTGTTCTTCGAGGTAAATATAATTACACTTTCCGAGAATGATTATAAAAATGATTTGCGATAAAATAAAAGATTGCTATCTCGCAGCATCTCTGAAAAATGAATCTTCTTAACTAGAATCTTTGAAAATTAACACCTTCCACAGGCAGGCGCAAGAATTAATTACTCAAACAACAAGATCATCCCTCAAAAGCACAACCTTCTAGCAACGATACTAAAAATTAATTATAGCCTTCCCCTGAAATGTAAACCCGAATAATAACTTTCTTAATCTCCCTGCTGCCAATCGCAAAATTCACAACGAAACTCGCGCGGCCTAATGAAAAAAAACTACGCACCATAAAAGGGTTGGGAACTACCACCGAACAGGTAACTTCCACCGATAATTCATTCGGTCAATTTACTTTAAAAAAGAGAAAATTATTCTCAGTTACCTTAAAATTGATACTAGTTGTGTTGCAAAGTATCATCAGGGATACCCATAAGCAATATCGTTTCCTTCAAATTTAATAAATATTGCCATCTAGTGACAATAACTTGTTTATAACATAACCTATATTCTTGTTAAATATATTGACATTTAGTTATTGTTAAATTACATTATAGATTAAAACTGCATTCTTAAATTTTATTCTTAAAACTGTATTATAGATTAAAACTGTATTCTTAATACTGTACTCTATTTAATAAATATTACCACCTAGTGACAATAATTTATCTTATTTATAACATAACCTATATTCTTGTTAAATATATTGACATTTAGTTATTGTTAAATTACATTATAGATTAAAACTGCATTCTTAAATTTTATTCTTAAAACTGTATTATAGATTAAAACTGTATTCTTAATACTGTACTCTATTTAATAAATATTACCACCTAGTGACAATAATTTATCTTATTTATAACATAACCTATATTCTTGTTAAATATATTGACATTTAGTGTGCTTATTGTTAAATTACATTGTAGAATAAAACTGTATTCTTAATACTGTACTCTATTAAATATTGCCATCTAGTGACAATTTAACTTGTTTATAACCTATATTTTTGTTAAATATATTGACATTTAATGCGCTTATTGTTAAATTATATTATAGATTAAAACTGTATTCTTAAATTTATTCTCAAAACTGTATTATAGATTAAAACTGTATTCTTAATACTGTACTCTATTAAATATTGCCATCTAGTGACAATAACTTGTTTATAACATAACCTATATTCTTGTTAAATATATTGACATTTAGTGTGCTTATTGTTACATTATAGATTAAAACTGTATTCTTAAATTTATCCTCAAAACTGTATTATAGATTAAAATTGTATTCTTAATACTGTACTCTATTAAATATTGCCATCCAGTGACAATAATTTAACTTATTCATAACATAACCTATATTCTTCTTAAATATACTGACATTTAGTGAGCTTATTGTTAAATTACGTCATAGATTAAAACTGTATTATTAATACTGTACTCTATGTAATAAATATTGCCATCTAGTGACAATAACTTGTTTATAACATAACCTATATTCCTGTTAAATATATTGACATTTAGTTATTGTTAAGTTACATTATAGATTAAAACTGTATTTTTAAATTTATTCCCAAAACTGTATACTTAATACTGTACTCTTAAATAAAATAAAATTTTGTACAGTATCAAGGAACAACGAATAGAATAATCTTTTCTGGATATATTGAGAAAAAGAACTAATAATTTTCTATAGCAATATTCAATGTCCAATATCCAAAAAAAAGGGGGGGTAGTCGCGGAGAGGGTTGGCCACGGGTAACGTGTTACCGGCTCGAACGAGCCGAAACGACGCGAAAGAGGAGGGCCAGGAAGCGGATACCAGAGCGGGTGCATCGTGATCGAAGAACATCCTGCGTGACTGGGCGAGAGGATTTAACGAGGGAAACCCCCCCCCCCCCCCGTTTATATCGTGCGCCTCCGCGTTAGTCGGCTACCGTACAATCCAATTTTTCCCCCCCGACGAGTTCCTGCTCGTCTGGCCGTCCGTAATGCGCGGCAACCACCCACCCCTTTCATCCACCCTCTTGCCACCTTGGTCCCACCGGCGAAGGCAATTACCTATGCAAAAAAGCGAAGAAGAAAGAGTGGAAAGAAAAAGTGAGGAGAAGGTAACGAGCACCAGCGGACGCATCGACGATGGTGGAACGCACGTCGGTACGACGCTCGCCCCCTCCTCCCCTCTGTCGAGCAGCGAGTTTAAGCTCGTTGTCTTGGTAGGAGAGGTTGTCAAGGTGGAGGTGGAGAATATGGGAGGGAGGCCTGTTCGCGATAAGCTTTCACGTTAATGCCGGTAATCCGGGACTTCTTGGAGGGCATTCGCCGAGTTTTAAAAGGATTTCGTTCGGAAATGAATTATTCCGGCCGCCGCCCTCTGTCGTGCTTGGATTTCACCTCTTTTTTTCGCCTGGAGCAGAATTTTTCTTTTGCTATTTTTTTTTTCTTTTTTTTTTTTTTTTTGGTGGGATAGGAGACGAGAGCGGAGATCTCTGAGTTCTTTTACCAGGAGGATGGGATCTAGTGTCTCGCACGAATTTTAGAAAAAAGTTTGGCCGGAAACGGATTGCTCGAGGAATTAACGGAATTTCCGTCTCCCCCGGCCGCGTTGGATTCTGCTTCATCTCGTTCCCGAGGAGGACGATGGATCGATTCAGGACCGTGAAAAAAGCGTCTCTGGGAAATCGCGAGCTAGGTAAACTCGCGAGCAGTGATTTCACGTTCGTTTGTAGAGTTTCATTTTCGTGATGATCGGGTTTTAGAATTTGTCGAGTGTATTTCTGTTTGACTGGACAAAAGTGAGTAATTTCCCGCGAAAATGAATCTCGATGTTATAAAATTTCACAACACGCCCGAGGAAATTACGTTTGAAAATTGTGCCAAATCTTAATTGCGTGTATATATTTAAATTCCATTTCCTTGGGAACGAGGCCTTCAAGCGGAAAGATCTCTACTTGCTTTCTATGGGCACTTACTTTATTGTTGCATGTAGAATCACCCTCCGGCCGGTTGTACCACGATTTCAGGGACACCCTGCGCAAACAAAGCACAAAATTTATGTAGATACGTATAAAACAAACGTGCTTTCCAAAGATAAATATATAAAGATAACATTAAAGTGTATCAAATCTGGATATTCCCTGAAAATATGACTTCCAAACGCTAAAATATTTATGCATTGTCGAGATGTAATATAAATAATGTTTATTTAATGAAAACAATGATAATGAAACAACAGATAATTAAACGAGACAGGTTACTTTAAAACAACTCAAATAAACTTTTTTAACAACACAATTGACACTTTTCAACAGCCGTCTTTCAACGACTCTGGTCTTTTTAAAAAAAAGAGCGCCCCATGCCTACGTTGGACTTCTCGCGTCACATTCATACTTTATCATATTTCCATGATCGACGAACAGGCCATCCGTTATTTATATTTAAACCTAACGAGAGTTACAACTACAGACTAATTATAATAACCGACACTACAACTAATGTATTTATGTATAATAAAAAAAATAAAAAAGGAGAATGCTCTTTCGAAAATAATATTCGATCCGCGCCGGAACTCCAGGTTTAAACACGAGGAAAGCAGCAACAGCCTCGCGGGGGGAATCATTAATGCTCGTCGATGTCGACAGAAACGAGGTTTAAAGAGCCTCTTAATATTCCCCTCGGCTGGCGAAACGCGAAACACAATAAACAGAGACGCACTGATTTTCACCCGAACCCAACGCCGTTCGTCGAGGGAGGGGGCAGGACTGACTTTAATTAATTGCGGTCAGTCAGCGGAAACGACGTCGCCGTCCTATCAGCGGTAAATTGCTCGACGTTTTGACCCTTCGCCTTCGGCCGATGCCTCGGAGTAATTGAAATTTAAGACGCGAAACGAGCGCATCGACGAAGACGGCGACGACTGGGACCTCGAGGGGAGGGTTTGGCCTCGCTTCGCCCCCGATTCGATCCAATTAACTACCGCCCGGAGGAATCGAACCACCGCCACCGCCCTCACGAAGTTCACGAACGAAGGAATTCGATTCTGATTCCCGTGTTTCTTTCTCTCGCGTTTCAATCCTCGGGCCTCTTTTCTACCAGGTGACGTGCAAACAAGGACGGTGGTGGGCGACGTGAACCAGTTTTTCGGGGACACGCTGCAATCCTGTGGTCGATCGAGCGTCACGCGTCGAGTAAGAGATCTTGATTAGGTGGCGAACGATCGACGGAATTTTTTTTTTTTTTTTTGTACGAGGTGAAGATTAATACGATCGGAGTATAAAATTCCCAGTCGTCGGAGACGTTGAAGTCGAAAACGTAGAGAGATACTTTATAATGCTATAGATTTGCACGTTTCGCGAGAAATCGTTACGAGAATCTTTAAAAATACTGTGTTTCGCGTCTGTAAAAATGAAAATTATCAATTGGTCGTTTCAGTGTTAACACGTGTACGTTTAAATCAGTAATTCGTTTCGAAGTTTCACCGATTGATTTGAATACCTTTGCGAACCGAATCTCCATATGTGACAGATGCAGAGTTGTCAGATTATCAGACGAACAAAACGTTATTAAACATTTCTGTGGACTTTTCTATGGCGTCGTTTTATTATCTTACATTTAGGACATTTTAGGAATATTTTTAACATTCAGTATGTATCGTGTATACGTATTTATTTTATGATTTACGATTTATATTATAATAATAGAATAATACAATATATTAGTATGTTAACAGAATTTTTATTGTACAAAGTATGTTTCGTATTTGTTGTGTTTAAATGTATTATGTAAATACAATAATTTATATTATATTATATTATAACTTATATATTTATATATTACATATATAATTATATTATATTATAATTTATATATTGCACATTGTGTACATAATTTCTACTTTTATACTCTTTATTGTATACAATTTCGAATTCATACCAACTGCACAATTATAATTCTTCTATAAGATTTTTGAACGAAAACGTATGTGTACGTGATACAACTTGTCACGAGCTTTCACTATACATATAACATACGATTCGATAAGTTATAGGAAAATGTCAAAAAAGATAAAGATTCTCGTTTCACTCGTAAATTTATAAAATCGGCCACTATATGACGTATATACCTATCAGACGTACATAAATTTTAAGGAAGAACAGAGAATTTTAATTTTTATTCTTACGAAAGGTTTCCCTTTAAAATAGTATGTTAAAAATTTTAAAATCCCACATTTTTGAAACTAACTAGAAAAGAATTCTGATTTTAGTAAAAGATTATAAAACTTCGAAGACCTTCGAGAAGTTCGACACGTCTGTCTAGGCACGTTCCTCCATTACTCTCTCTACTTAAATTGACTCTGATTCGTATCACGTCTGATATATCACGATCCTATATCACTGTCTCAATTCAACTCGAGTTTACAAACCTTTCGTTTGCGTGTGAGCTTCCAATTAGGATAAGGTTTCATCTTAATAACTTTCACGTTATATTAATGTTATAAATGTACATGTAAAATCTGTATAAACGTTGTATCAGTGTCTTTTCTGGAAACTGTATTAAGTATTTTTGGAACTTGATACGTTTCAAAACTTTGCGTGTTAATCTTCGAAAATAATTATTCGACTAATTAAACACTTCTGTTTTATTAAAAATTAATTTAAATTTTTAATTGATCATTAATTGGAAAATCATAAATTAATTATTAGATGCTCAAGAAGTTTCAACTACGTCTCCAAGAATGTAATACCACGACTGAAACGTCTTGACGGTGTGTTAAATATTAATTACGTCGAACGAATAAATGTGTCTACCGTGAACTTTCGCGTAAACGCTGCGAAAATTATTTTCGCGAAATTTATGCAACGGCATGGACGCCAGAGACTCACTGGCAGCAGACTGGCATTAAAATCGCTGTACTTACACATCCTGCGTCTACATCTATAGGCAGAACTGACGCCGCTAGCTGTGAAGGTACTTAAACAAATTGGCTTAAACCGAGTACTTGTTAGGAAGTAATCTTGTTGATGGAACAAAGTACACTCTTGCGGATAGTAGATGAAGTTCTATCGTTCTCTCTGGCTCTCTCTCTCTCTCTCTCCTCTCTCTTTCTCTGCGGTCGAGATTTTGTCGTAAGATAAACTTTGGATACCTTTTGTAGCTAATTTCGATCAAACATCCTCGCTGCTTCTTAAATACAACCCGTTATTAATGAGATTACTTAATCACTGTTGACGCCCATCTTGAATCTTTGTGAAGCAGCTATGAAGAAATGTTAGATAAGTTAGAATGAAATGCTCGTTTCGGTGGATATGACGTACCATAACTTGACAACATCGCGATAACAATTTCTTCAGACGTCATAATGCCGAGTTAGTTCAGTGAGAGGAGAGACAGCGACGAAAAATTGAATTCGCTGATATAATTTATTGATATTGCTATGAGAACAAACAAATATTACGCTCAGACTCGTACTAGAATTAAATTAAAGTATGAAACTTGTAACTAACAAAGAACACGAGAAATTTGTACGAAATATAAAAATTTGTATGAAATACGTTCATCAAATTGTTAAATTTCTGTGAAAAATTGCGAGTTGATATACGAATAATTATTAATATAATAAAATACGAAGAATTTATTAATATAATAAAAGACTAATGTTTAACACACTCGCGCCAGAATTAAGAATAAAAATATGTAATGCAAAAATAAAAAATATGAAATACGAAATATAACATAAATCAAAAAAATATGAAACTTGCACGCAATAAAGAAATTTGTATGAAATACGTTATCAAATTGTTAAATCTCGGTGAAAAATTACGAGTTGGCATTTAATGGCAACAAGTACTACTCAAAATTGTAATGTTCTAATGGTATGATTTTTTTTTAATATCGATCAAATATGCGACGTTTTATTCAACGAATCACTTAATGATCTTTTCCTCATCAATCGGTGGCATGATATTTTATTTAATAAATCATTCAGCGAGTTAATTCCGCTTGAGTAGTACAAGTGGTGAAATATTTTTCTCTCTAACGAGACCCTGTGATAGTTTCAAACTAGTCAAACGAAACTGCATTAAAAATCCAATTCGAACCGCGACCCCCTCTCCCCCGGGATACAAAGGAAGAAGCTCGGAACATCTTCCAAGGAGGAAGTTTAACCCTTCGCCTTTTCAATTTCATTTCCATTTAAAGACCTATCAGAATCTCTTGAAATCCTTTGGAAAATTATTCCAACGCGTCGAATCGTAGCCTAGCCTTACCAAGAGGGCAGAAAGCGGTTTATAATCTCGATCCTCTGGAGATTCTCGTCTCCCTCTCTCTCTCTCTCTCTCTCTCTCTCTCTCTTTCACACACACATACACACATACACCTGGCCTTTATCTGCTCCCTATTCTCCCAAGACTTAATATCCGATTTCGCCTCCGACGGGATACAAACTACGCTAATGCAAATCTGTGTCGAGGAACGCTTGAAAAGTACCGTGAGCGGAACCGCGGCAGATTGCAGCGGATTAAAAGGTAAAAAGAGGTGAAAGAAGGTCGAAACCAGCCACCAGGAAATGGATAGGAAACGGGGCTGTATAAGAATACCACTGGCTGGCTGGATACCACTCCGCTCGATGTTCATTAATGTTTAGTAGATCTCCTTTATCGGTATCCGATTCGAAAAATCCGCCATTAGGATTACACGACCGCGATGTTCCCTGTTTAGAGCTCCGGTCTTATGAGCACGTATATGAAAGTATGAGAGCAATGAGTGTTGCACAGGCTACGGTTGGTAATACTGGAATATTGTATAATTGATGTTATGGAATGTTGACAGTGAAACGAAGTCTTTTTTAAGATTACTATATTTTATAGAAAGATTACTATTTTAACCTAGCTAGTAGTTGATATTCCTAGAAATTGCGGAAATGAAGTCTTTTTATGGAAAGGTTGCTGTATCTTGTGGAAAAATTATATCTTCCATTATATTATATAGATTATATTTATTATACTTAGATTATAGATCTTTCGTTACGATCTTGTTTTATTATATAAATGAAGCCTTTTAGAAAGATTATTATTATTATTATTTTGACCTAGCAATAAATATTGCTAGAAATTGGAAATGAAGTCTTTTTGTGGAAAGATTGCTATGTTTTGTAGAAAAATTGTATCTTTCATTAGATTAGATTATATAGATTATATTCATTATATTTAGATTATATATCTTTTGTTAAAATTTTATTTTATTATATAAATGAAGCCTTTTCATAGAAAGATTATTATTATTATTATTTTAACCTAGCAATTAATATTCCTAGAAATTGCAGAAATAAAGTCTTTTTATGGAAAGGTTGCTGTATCTTGTGGAAAAATTATATCTTCCATTATATTAGATTATATAGATTATATTTATTATACTTAGATTATAGATCTTTTGTTACGATCTTGTTTTATTATATAAATGAAGCCTTTTAGAAAGATTATTATTATTATTATTATTTTGACCTAGCAATAAATATTGCTAGAAATTGGAAATGAAGTCTTTTTGTGGAAAGATTGCTATGTTTTGTAGAAAAATTGTATCTTTCATTAGATTAGATTATATAGATTATATTCATTATATTTAGATTATATATCTTTTGTTAAAATTTTATTTTATTATATAAATGAAGCCTTTTCATAGAAAGATTATTATTATTATTATTTTAACCTAGCAATTAATATTCCTAGAAATTGCGGAAATAAAGTCTTTTTATGGAAAGGTTGCTGTATCTTGTGGAAAAATTATATCTTCCATTATATTAGATTATATAGATTATATTTATTATACTTAGATTATAGATCTTTTGTTACGATCTTGTTTTATTATATAAATGAAGCCTTTTAGAAAGATTATTATTATTATTATTTTGACCTAGCAATCAATATTGCTAGAAATTGGAAATGAAGTCTTTTTGTGGAAAGATTGCTATGTTTTGTAGAAAAATTGTATCTTTCATTAGATTAGATTATATAGATTATATTCATTATATTTAGATTATATATCTTTTGTTAAAATTTTATTTTATTATATAAATGAAGCCTTTTCATTGAAAGATTATTATTATTATTATTTTAACCTAGCAATTAATATTCCTAGAAATTGCGGAAATAAAGTCTTTTTATGGAAAGATTGCTATATTTTGTAAAAAAATTATATCTTTTATTAAAATCTCATTTTATTATATTACATTATATAGATTATATTTATTATACATAGATTATAGATCTTTTATCAAGATCTTATTTTATTATATAAATGAAGCCTTTTCATAGAAAGATTATTATTATCATCATTAACCTAGCAGTTAATATTCCCAGAAATATAAAAGTACATAATTATCCGACCACTAACAATTAATACCCAAGATCTGGCTACCATTTTCCTACAAAAAGAGGAAATGGGCATGAACGTTCTCTAATACTGGTTTGACGTTTGTCAAATTTGATAGACGAGACAATATTCTAGTCAAATGTCTTAAAACTCCTTCGAATCATATCTCTGAAGATATCGCGTCGTACAGATTATTCGTATTCGCAAAGGAAATATCGGTTCAAAATTCAAACACGCCGCAAATCCTGAACACGAGCGCAAAGCAAGCAAATTTCTTAGAATTTTCCACTCCACTCCAAAGTGAAATTCCGCGAGGCAGGATCTCTTACGGACTAATGAGAAAAAAATGTTTCTATAAATTTTATTCGCGTATTCCTCGGAGGAACTCGAGGGAGGGACGAGTTTCCGTCGCGATACGCGAACAAACGCTGATTACAATAGCCCGTTAGCTTATGAGACCCTCGCGTGCAATGGAAAAGTACGAAGAAACCTTAAGGAACACCCGCTCGAACACACGAAGTTCTTCGACGAAGTTTAACGGCACTTCCGTTTTCGAGCGGAACTTGGCGCGTCTATGTGTATTTTGCCAACAAGTTTAGTTCCGCCGGAGCGCAGCCGTGGCCGAAGGGCGTGCAGCGTTTCACGATCAGATTATCGCGATTGTTATTGAGGGATGAAACGGGTCGGGGATGAGAGAGTATGAGTTACCGCGGTGTGATTGATACTGTTACCACTCTCGTTGAAAGCGGATATGTTGGACTGATGCGGAACGTAATTTTGTTTCCTCGTTCCGAGTGCCGCGTCTTTTTATCTGCTACATTTCTTTTTTTTTCGTGAATTTTACAAAATCTTGTGCCGAGACTTCCGCGTCTTTTTAGCTGCTATCTTTTCTTTTTTTTCGTGAATTTTACAAAATCTTGTGCCCTCGACATCGATTTTTCGTTCGATCGAGTCGAACGCTGAAATTTTGTTCGATCGTTTAATGATTCGTTTAATAATTTAAAATCGCTTTAACGAGGAATTTTGTTCAATTATTTTGAAGCGTTTCACATTGCAGCGTGATACGCTGCGTCATATTTTTACACATTTGAAGTAATGGGTAATGTTGAAATATTAAAATTCTTAAACTTTCGCGCAATTTCACGTACGTTCAACTCTCGAACAGCATCTGAAGTTTGAATGAAGAAATTCATGTCAGATTGTTAGAATCTTGGATATTCGACTTTCCTCTTTTATCTTACATTTACGTTTACGTTTTGTACGACACACTTCGCGCCGGTTAAACATATTAATAATTAAAAATCTTAAATTAATGTATCAAATCAATGAGTATTTTTTTCAGTTACGAAAACGTTTCTAAAACGTAGTTATAAATCAAAATATAAGAATATTATATTTTTATATAATACAATACAATATATATGAAAAGTGTAACGATATTATAATATTCTTATATTTTTATATAAATATAAAATATGATATTCGAAATATAAGAACATTATATCTTTATATAATACAATAAAATATATATGAAAAAATGTAACAGTATTATAATATTCTTATATTTTTATATAAATATAAAATATAATATTCAAAATATAAGAATATTATATCTTTATATAATACAATATAATATATATGAAAAATTTAACAATATTATGACATTCTAATATTTTTATATAAATATAAAATATAATGTTCAAAATACGAGAATATTATATTTTCATATAATATTCAAAATATAAGAATATTATATCTTCATATAATACAATATATATGAAAAATGTAACAATATTGTAGTATTCTTATATTTTTCTTCTATTCTATATATTATATTCTATAGAATATACTATACGTATATGTTATATATATAATACATAGTATATTATATTCTATAGATATTCTATCTATTCTTATATAAATATAAAATATAATATTCAAAATACAAAAATATTATATTTTCATATAATATTCAAAATATAAGAATATTATATATTTGTACAATACAATATATAACAATATCATGACATTCTTATATTTTTACATAAATATAAAATATAATATTCAAAATACAAGAATATTATATTTTTATATAATACAGTACAACATATACGAGTACTTTTCAGTTTACGAAAATGTTTCTAAAGCGCAGTAACAAATCAAAAAGCAACGAAAATTTCGCTGCAACGAAACGTTCGAGATATACAATTAATACCAGCCGAAAAGAATTCTCAGGCGAACCGATCTGGAAAATAATATCAATGAAAGAGCTATCTGTCTAACGAAA
Organism: Tetragonisca angustula; assembly: GCA_036937485.2. Classification (NCBI taxonomy): domain Eukaryota; kingdom Metazoa; phylum Arthropoda; class Insecta; order Hymenoptera; family Apidae; genus Tetragonisca; species Tetragonisca angustula. Next base: position 929,088 of record JAWNGG020000021.1, read on the forward strand.
CTATCTATCTCCGCGAGTAAATTCCAATAACGCGATCATAAAGGTTCAACGGACAAGAGAGAATTCGCTGAGAGATTACGAGGGAAGTTAAGAGCCGGCTTTCTTTAGCCTATTCTCCTAGACAGAAGTAAAAATCGAAGATCAAACCGAGGTAAAGAGGCCGACCTTTTGTTCCTAATCAAGGAATTACATCGACTGGGAATAGCCGTTCAGGGCCAATGTCGTCCGATTTAATTCCGCCTTGTCCATGTTCCACGCAACCATCTTCGCGGTACCATCTTCGTGGGTAGGACGAAGAACGGGACGCGAATTACACAAACTTGCGCTAGTTAATCCAGGAGAGCACACTGTAGAATCAGATTAAATCTTAGAATTCCTACCGTTCCTTTACAAGGGGATTTTGATTGGAATCGTCAGGCTAACCGTGAATCAATCGAATCGCTGACAATAATTGAAATTGTTACACCGACTTTGTTAAAAAGAATTACGCGTCTACTCTGACAATCCTGTGTTTCGTTTCTTCTTTCGAAAATAATTTTGATTGAGACGAAACGAGTGGAGAAGCAAAGGAAGTTGTAAAAATTCAAACATCTCTAAGAATATTGAAAAATTTATTCAGTCAGATTTTGAAGAATAGAGTCTCTTCTTTACAGAAGATCACTCGAAACTTGCTGTACGATTTTCTTTTTCACAATTTTATTGAATGTTGGACACCAGAGTTAAAATTCCCAGAAATCCGAACGTTTCGTTATCTAGCTCTAATGTTCAAAGTTCGGTAAAATGGAGAAGAGAAATCGTACGGAAAATTTCGAGGGATCGTCGCGAGGAGATTTCTATCTTCGAAGCCATGGTGGAACTCTTGTCAGAGAGAGATAATTTTTACAGAAGAAAGGTATCCTCATCCGGTACGTGATGTGAAATCACCTTTAATGATAAAACAAGGTCAGAACTGTCAAAGTGGACGATTTATCCTTTAAAATGAGATCAACTAATCCTCACACAATTTCTTCTTGCGAAGCTATATTAGTTACAATTATCGACAATTCTAATTTGCATAAAAGTTTACATAAAATTTTGAACGAAAACAAAATTTCCAGATTTGTCGAACACGTCTGAAAATTCCCAGACCTCGTTCCAAATGCAATCATAACGGGAACATGGGAAATAGTTTATCCAGCGAATCGAAATGCCTGAACAAACTCTAATTCGACATGTGGACTGTTTGCCAGGTCCAGAGCGATTTCCGAGCAATTTTTTCGGCGACAAAGCGCGCTCGTTAATTATTCACGGCGACGCAGCGGGGCAGAAGGATTGCGCGCGGTTAAAAATTTCGGGCGGCGATGAGACGACACGGTCGCGAAAGAAAACCGCGAAAACCGAGTCATTAGGGGGAACAATGCCTATCGCGGATTTCTTCCTCTTCTCTCCAATTCCTTTTTTCACTTTTTCTTTCTTTCTTCTTTTCTTTTCCACGACTCTATTGTCCAGATATGGCAAACACTTTCAACACACAGCTCGCGATGCGAGCTTTTAGCCATTCGTAAGAGTAACTCGTTCGGCCATTTACGAAAAACACAACCCTTTCGCTTTGCGAATGATTGTTGTTCTGAAATGCAGAACTTTTGACCAGTCCCAGGAAGACAAGAAGAATCTTTCGGTCTCAGCTCTTTGATCGGGTCAAAATAGACATATTAAAATAAATGTTATACATAAAAATTAGTATAAATATTGAAATAAAATTAAAATAAAATTATACAAAAATTAATGTAAATATTAAAATAAAATTAAAACAAAATGATATGAAAATAAAAGTGTCATAATGTGTATAAAAATAAATATTATATAAAAATTAATATAAATATTAAAATAAAATTGAAATAAAATGATATGAAAATAAAAATATTATAATATGTATGAAAATAGATATTATGTAAAAATATTAACATAAATATTAAGATAAAATTATATTAAATATAAAAATAAAAATAAATATTATATAAAAATTAATATAAATATTAAAATAAAAAAATATTATATACAAATAAAAATAAATATAAAAATATTATATTACATAAATAAAATATTACACACAAAAATATTTCACTTACACAACGTAAAATATCATACATAAAAATAAAATAAAATGTATATATTATGTAAGAAAATTTCGTTCAAGCGAAGATCATTCCATCTTGTAGTTCTGTTTTAAGCGTCCTAAGTCGTTCGCACTAACTTCTGCATCGAAATTTGTACCTCTACGACGAGAGAGATCATTTTGGTGGAAAAGTGAAACATCAAGGATAATTTGGAGAAAGAACCTCGCCTAGATTCCTCCGGTATCGCGGGACGGTTTGACCGATTCGTCCGTTCGTTCGTTCGCAAACTCGATTGACCGAAACGTGATTTCAGTCTGTGGTAATTGCATTACGACCCATTCGCCGGAAGTACCACCCCCCTACCCCGCCACCCCATCGGTCGACTACCTTTCCCTGGCTAGCCTCTCGTTTCTAAAACGATTTTCTACTTTCCTTCTTTCCCCTTCTTCTTTATTCTTTCTCGTCCACGATCGGTATATATATATATATACGTACACCTTGAGCTTCGACTCGAATTCACGCGAGTTTCACGCTAAATGCGAATTTCGCATTTAAACATTTAAACGTTTCGATAAATCCAAAGAAATTCTTTTCGCCACGATGCCCACCTTGAAAATCGAAGACCGATCTCCCGAAACTTGACTTTCATCGAAGACGTTCGTTATCTCGGGGCAAATAAAAGTTGAAGTTGCCACCCCGCAGCGATCTCTCGATTGAATTTCGTTGCTTCGGAGCAGATCATAAAAATTCGAGAAAAATTGCTAACGCCTCGATAGAGGTTCAATCGAGTGAACGAGGAGAAGTTGGATAGTGACGATCTCTACCGTCGCATTCGTGAATGTATACATATTAAAATTCTCAGCTGGTCCAACAATAACGACAATAGTAACGGAACGCCAGTCTCTCAGGCAGCGGGAGAAATTCAAAAATTCTCAACAAACGAAACCAAAGCGTGTCTGATCTCTCCGGGGCGGTATCAAAGAGCAAGCGCGCGAGAGTAAAACGTGCACGGGGCGCGTGTACGTTCGAGATGACTCTCTCTCTCTCTCTCTCTCTCTCTCTCTCTCTCTTTCGGTGTCCCGTGTATGTATTATGCAATGAAGCTGGAGTGGCGCTCTCATACTCGCGCGCTCCACGCGAAGAGGGCGAAAAGGCGACGGGGGATGGGCTGGAAGAGGGTGAAGGAGGAACCAGGGAACAGGGACGTGTTTGAACAGACACGCGACACTCGTGTTTGCCCTCCCCTCACCCTTTTCTCTCTCTCTCTCCCTCTCTCTCTATCCTTTCGGAAGCCAGTGTGCTGCTGTCTTCGCTTCCGTCAACCTGTCGCTAGCGATGGGACCAAGTGTGCAACTAATTGTCTAACTATGATCGACATATAGACAATATTCGAGCGCAAGTGTTCAAGAAAACAGCACAACGTGTCGAGCGTTTTGTTGCGAGTATTTATCAACAATTGCGTGAAATCAAGTGACACGAATGCCCGTACTCGAATAAAAGTGAAAACCAAATTGTCGATATATTAACTTAGCGGATGTATCAATTTAAATTCATTAATTTGGAAATTTTGTTCGTGTGTATTTAGGAAGTGCGCGTACATTCTCGATGACGAAATGTGCGAGAGAACAAACGAATAATTCACGTGTTGTGATGTTAATTTGTTTAACTTGTTGTTATATTTAAATTTTACACGTTGCACGCGCGACGTTGATGACAGACGCACGATCGAGTAATTTGTTATAAATTGTGAATTACGAAGACGAGGTGCTCTTTTGTATTCTGCATTTTGCCCAATTGTATTTCAACGTATCGACTGCAAACGAGAATTAATGGAAAATCATATGATAAATCAAGAATTATTAAATTAAGTTCCGTTCGATCGTACGACTCATTTAAAAAAAAAATAAAGGCGCAATAATGTATAATAATACACAAAACAAATATATAACATATAATTGTATATTATATAATATGTAATAGAATATATTATAATGTAATATGATATAACAACAGTATAATTATGATAAATAATTGCGATAGTCGTACGACAGCGTTCTGCAACCGCGACGAGGTTATAATGGTTATAATGGCGCGTTCCAGCGAACTTTCGAGAATTTCTCACCGCCACTTTCAACAGATTCAATCCGCCCAAATGTCAAAGTTCAGTAAGCACAATCGACGCGTACAATCTGAGAAACTGTGCACGAGCACGCGCGATTCGCATCATCGAACCTTTCTCACGGTCGCTACTTTTTCAAAGAAATTTTTTACTCTTTTCAGAAATTTAAGAAATTCGATTCACTCGGATCGTCGACCAACACAATCCGAGACACAACGACTTTCTTGACGAGAAGAAGTTCGATTCACTCGGATCGTGAATCAAGCACGTGCAATCGAACCTTTTGTACGTTTATTTATACGTTTCACTCGATCCCATCACTACCTGTCGCACGCACGCGCTTCCAACGCTTCCGATTCTCTCTCTCTCTCTCCTTCTCCCTCTGTCTCTCTTTTTGTCATCCTTCTTCTTTGTATCATTTTACAATGGGAAACGCCGGTGCCGTTCCACCGCGTCGTCTGACCCCTCGTCCTGCGCCGAGGATTGAAGTGCCATTCATTTTCGAGTCGCGCGAGATCCCGCGCGCCGAAAGAGCGCGCCCAAACTCCCCTCCCCTTCATCCCCGACGTTCTTTCTCGCCATTTTTCTGCAGCCCCGACGCTGTCTTTCGTCTCGACCGAGTAATTCTTGCCTCGTCACCCGACAGGCGAGAAACTGGGAAACGCGATAGTAAGAAGCGAATTGGAAGAAAAAGAAACGAATAAAAGGAGAGAAAGAGAGAGGGGTTCGCGACGATTCGAGCTCGATCGACGTGTTTCCGAATGGGGCTCTCGCGTGCGAGAAATGAGACGAGAAAAGAGAGAGAGTTGATTCCTCTCGCGATGGAATGACACGCACGTTGAGAATTTTTTGTTCCAAATTCCTCAGTTTCAAATATATTTAAATGTAAAACCCGGGCAAAACGAATGACTATACGATGGCCATACGATGTCGTACCGACGAGTTCAAAAAGAAGAAGAAACCGACGAATGTATTGTACACGATACGGTCACTCGTTATGGTCCGCGCAAACGGTTAACACCGGTTGAAAAATTTGATTGAAAATTCTGTCTGATTTAAAGTCACCTCGTTCGTTTAATTTAACTCTGGTCGAAAAGAATGAAAATATACAATTCCCCCCCTCCTTGTTATCTTATTAAAATTACGTTAGAAGTGCATCGTTTTCTGCACCAAATTGACAATTACCACTTAATTCTCTTTGTATCATCGTGATTGGTCGTTTGATACATAAAAGTGATGTTTAATGTTTCAACTAACTTATTTGGCTTTAACTTAAATATTGAGAGGCTCCCCGAGTGAAATTGACGTTTGTCAAGTGGTAACAAAGGTATGATATAAATGAGAGCGTCAACGTGGATTTGACGTGTTCTTAGATAGAGATTTTATAGAAGGGAGAAGTATGATACGGAGAGAGAAAGAGTTGCTTGTGATTATAGATCGCAGAGAGATAAAACTCGAAATATCTTCTATCGAGAATTTATAATACGAAAGGTTGCTCCAATTCGTGTTTGATCGACATGCTTTTACAAAAACTAGACGCGAGACGAAGAGAGAGATTCATGTTCAATATTACAAAATTAATAAATATATAATATTCCAAAACTACCAAAAATATATGATATTCTAAATATCATGAATTCAGAAATTTGTTATTAAACTTTGTAATGCAAATAATATAACAAATAAAATGAAACTCGTGTTTGAAGGAAGAAATAAAATATCTTTAGGTTAGAACAGTAAAGGGCAAGAAAAAATTACACACTTGGAAACTTTTGCCATATATTTAATCGAATTAAAGAAAAGTCACTCGCAAAAATTTTATTATTGATGTTCTAATCTACACCACCGCCATCGAAAGTTAACAACATAACAACAACTTTTGCTGTTACATATTGCATCTGCCATAAAACAGACGAGGCGTGTTTGGAGACTCGTATAAACAGCTTATTAATTATTTTACGACGTGGACGTAACAAATTAACGACAAACACTAAACACCCGTAAACACGTTTTACGGCGTGTAATTATCTGCAAGCGCAACGTAAGGTTCCTGCTAGTGCTGGAAGAAGAATTATCTTCTCTGCAACGTCTACAAAACAGACAGACAGACAGACGGACGGACGAACAGACAGACAGAGTTAAACTCGAGACGAGAGACTTTTGTTTAGTCAGAATTACAATTTCTAACGCGAGAATTTCTGTGAATCTGAGCCTGTGGATACGAAAGAATTATCGTTACGGATTTGTAACACACTCGTAGGAAATTTTAAAAATATTGCAACGAAATAGTATGGTGTTTCATTAGGCTAGGGACTTTTGTGCAATGTCATGTTTTTTTTTTTTTTAAAGAGAATGAGAAAATTGGATCTGGTTACAGAGTTCTCTCACCCGTTAGATATTTTTTTATATTTCTGAACATCTAACCTAAAATGAGCGAAAGTCTTGAAAACACAAATTTACATATACAAAAATTAACGCAATCGAATTGACAATATAACCCTCTTCTAGAGATCTTCTATTAAATTTCAACTTGAGAGTTGAATCTAACAACTAAGATAAATTCAAATTCCAAAAACCTTCGTCTACGATCAAAATGACGGCGATACACCGCTGTAACTTCCAATCCACCGAGTAATCGTTCGCCAACATCTCGTTCGAAAGAACTTTGTCCTCGATCGAAACTGATCGAGTCCGCGCGAAGGAGAAAATCATTTTTAAAGGGACGGCGTCGTAAATTGTGTCACCGGGTGTCCTAAGGGCCGGCCTCTTAGACGTATTTCACGGTTGAAACACGAAGGGGGTCGGCACGAGGAGAACCAGCTGAACGAAAAGTTGCGGAAACTTCCTGCTACTCCCCTTCCGACAGGGGTGGATTTTATCCCGAGAAAACGCGGACACGCTTCGTATTTCTCAGATATGTGAATATGTGTGTGTGTGGAATTTAACTCCTCGCGCTGGGAACTGATTGCGGACCATAACGAGTGACCGAACCGTATACAATGATTCGTCGCTTTCTCTTTCTTTTGAACTCGTCGATGTAATATCATTGAACAGAAATTATTAACAAACTTGTCATTTGTTTTGCCTGGGTTACAGTTAAATATACTGAAAACTGAGGAAATGTTGCAATTTTGAAACAAAAAATTCTCAATGTGCGTGGCACGTCGTTCCAACGCTAAAGGTTAACCACTTGCGCTGGCAACCGATTGCGGACCATAACGAGTGACCGAACCCGTATACAATAATTCGTCGCTTTCTTTTTGAACTCGTCGGTATGATATCGCCGGAAAGAAATTAATCAGAAGCAATTTAACAAATTTATTATTTGTTTTGCCTGGATTATGCTTAAATATACTTAAAATTGAGAAAATATTACAATTTTGGGAGAAAAAATTCCAGGTTAACCACTTGCGCTGGCAACTGATTGCGGACCATAACGAGTGACCGAACCGTATGATTCCTCGCTTTCTCTTTCTTTTGAACTCGTCGATGTAATATCATTGGACAGAAATTGTTAAGAGGTAACAAACTTGTCATTTATTTCGCCTGGGTTACATTTAAATATACTTGAAACTGAGAAAATGTCGCAATTTTGAAACAAAAGATTCTGAATAGTCGTGGCACGTCATTCCAGCGCAAGAGGTTAAGTCGCTTTTCAAACATTTCGTACGCGTTCTTTCGACAAGCAGGGATCAAGAAGTTCTCGCAAGTTGAAGACAAGACTGCACGATTATTGGAATTAATTATTACGAATCGAGACAGCAGTCGGGGATGTTTTCAGGATGATCTCAGTTTAGAAGGGTGTAAAAGGGTCCTTCCAGGAGCAGGAGATGATTTTGCATTCGAACCAGCCACGATCTCGTAAAATATTAGAACTAGTTTCCGAACAAGTTCCCCGCTACGGTGTGAAATATTTCCATCGGAATTCAGGAGAGAAGTAAAAATATTATTTCTCTTCCGAGTTCGCCGAAGCTGAAAAACTTTCGCAGCGCTCGGCTACGAAAGTTTTCGTCGCGCAGCGTGAAATATGATTTCCACGGAAATCGATGTAGAATTATGCGTTGTAGATAAATGTGAAATTAATCGCCAATGTGGCAACGTTTGTTCCTCGAGTTTCTACATTGTAGCACAAAATATGTTTAAATTCGAAAAGAATTACATATCAAATTTAGACGTTGTTTCACGTTTCGTGAAGAAAATATTCCAAGTTGTTCTCAGATTCGTAGTGCAAAATATTTCTAAATCTCTCTGAAACAAAATCTGAAACTCTCGAACTCTCAGAATGTTCCAAAATGCGAACAGAGACGAAAATTCTGCAAGACGAAAAATCCTTGATCTTTGAATTCGATTCCCCGTACCAGAGGGGAGCTCATCCACGCTGGAAAATACAGACATCGCCGTGAAAAAGTTTCGCGTGGAACGGCTTTGCAACTCGTTAAACCAGAAAATTATACACGGTCCACGTAGATTTGTTGCGTTCGGATTTAAAGGCCGGGGCGCATGAAACCAACACGACGACGACGACGACGACGCGTCTGAACGTCTCTCTTATAACCAAGAGGGAACGTCTTATATAAAAGCTCTCGTAAAGCAACGGACGGAACGGTAACTCGTGGCAACGTTAGCGAAACATGGCCGCGACGCCGGTGTACCAACAATAAGAAAGTGGAAGGAAAGTGTCGCCGGAAGGACGAGAAATTACGGGGGCGGCGTAAAAATGCACCGCTGGACGATTTCACGCTTCGAATAGAGACGCCAAATCCCGCTGCAGCGCGTACACTGCCCTCCAAAAGTATCCTGACGCTCTGCCTCTCATTTTCCCCGACAAGGGCGAAGACGCGTTTCGAATGTTTTTCTATTCGTTTGACTTTCGTTTCAGGAATCAACGGGACTACAGATTTTCGTTTTCATTCGTAAAAACGTGCGAGTGATGCGAAAGTTTCACGGCGCGCGAATTCTCGTTTTGTCGTCGGTTTTTTGCACGTATACGATCGATATTGTTACGGAGGAATTTTTTTAAATTGTTAATCTGATGATGAAAAATTATTTAGATTCTTAGTAAAAGTTTGTACTTGAAATTAGTAATTGTCAAATTTTGATTGCTAACGATATTATTAATAATAATAATATGATTGCTAACGATATTATACATGATAATAATATTATATATGTTAATAATAATATAATAATTATATATATTAATAATATTATGGTTATTCTAGTGCGGTAATGATATTATTGTTATTATAAAAATTTCATGTTTTTTTAAGTAATGAAGTAAGAATCTAGACAAAAATTGTAATAAAATGAAGTGTGTGAAATGTAAAATATACTTAACATTTAAATCTATAAAATGCAAAATCTCTTATATATTTTGTCACATTTAAATTTCTATCATCATTGAGGCACGTAAAGCTTCTTACGCGTAGCTCTTTATTTGCTGTTCCTTTACTTAAAATAAAATAAACTCGTTTCCAATCGATCGACACCCAAAGTTTAATAAATGATTGAAACTTGCGGCCCGTCTGATCAACCTAACGCTGGTAAATACGCTGCTGTTTCTAATTTGTTCGTCGTTAATCTCAACTCATTCATTCCGAACCGATGAATTCAAATGAAAGAGTAAAAGAGTAAAATGTTACGGATCATCGCGTGTATCCTCCTCAAATATTAATTTCAACTCGAATGGCAAAACGGAATTCGTCCGATTCATTCCGGACCGAATTCAAATGAAAGAGTAAAACGTTACGGATGATGGCGTGTATCCGCCAGTAACGTAGCCCAAATCAAAGAACCTCCCCCCCCCCTCCCCCCCCGTGTCGTCGAAAGCAAGTATATTTTTCAACCAATTTTCACCTCTTCGTCGAACAAGTAACAATTAATTAGCGAAGCTCAAACGTTAATGTTATCGATTTTACGATCGTATCGGATTACAATGTAATTTCACTGTTTATGCTGGCGTTAATACACGTGAACACACTTCGGCATCAGAAATTACAGCGATTGTTATTGTTATTATTATTCCCGGGTGATTTCAATATTATTGACGAATCCGCGGGCGTAATTTTCGCGGATAAATTTATGCCTTCGTACTGGGTTTGTAGTACAAACGGGGGAAGGATAAAATTTGCTTTCCGATTAAATGTTCGCTCATCAACAGTTCGTTGTTCGTTGCATGTTACTCCCTACATTGTCGAGTTTGACGGGAAATTACTTTTCTAAGAAATTACACCCTGGTGGCTTTAAAGAGCAAACTCAGGCTTCTGTCCTAGCTTCTCATTGGTTCCTCGTTGGTATTAAATTTCGTTAGTATTAAGGTTTTTTAACGTCGAGTATCGAGTGTATTCCGAAGAGTGGAAGGAAGTATCGCCCTTTGCAGCATGAAATTTTCTAATTTTCATCATTTAATAATCGTCAGACGCGAAATTTCAATCATGAGATTTTTGAGAAAACGATCCGACAATTTCCGAGAAAACACAGGCAGTGAGAAATTTAAATTTATCAATTTTCAAAAGTATCCATTCTCCGACATTGCTTGATATGAGATTTGTCAGTCATTTGCTAGAAAAAGATTACCAACCGTTTCTCGAAAGATAAAATGAAAGAAACAATTCGTGAGCGAAAGTCCCCATTACTCAATTACCCCAGCGACCTAATTCCTCGCTAAAACCACCCTAATTATACATCCTATACCCAAGCTCGACACTTATTTCACTTTCCAAACCAACTCGCAAACATCTCTCAAACATCCGCTCGAACTGAAACCACCTAGTTCTCCAACTATTCGTACACTGCCGAAAACCACTTTGCCAAACACAGAAGCTGTGCAGAATCTTTCTTGAAACGAAAGAGAGGAACAAAAACAAATAAATAATGAACGAGCAAACGGGCAAAATTAGCGGAATAAATGGAAATGAAGAACGAGGAAATTTCGAGGGAATAACTTTGGAAAACGATATTTGACGACTTGAAATGTGAAACGTGGTATATAAGATGATTACAATAAAGAAATATATCTGGAGAGTTTAAAATTGTTGAAATTTTCTCGTACTCTTTGTACTGTTGCACATTTCAGAATATGCAAATAGATTAATCAATTAGAACGAAAATTATGAATTTGGTCATCAAAAAATATTTAAATTTACTTTAAATGGTTGAATTAATTTCTACAATTTATTTAATAACAGTTTGTAACGGTAAATTTTCAGAAATTTAATATATATATATACAATAATAGTTATACTCTCCACTGTATTAAAACCTGCGATCTAAGGTGCCCCGACGTAAATCCCAAGAAAAGAGAAATATACCATCTTCCTTCCACATCCCCTAAATTCATCCCTTTCAACCGAGCCGAAAGCCAAAAACCGAAAACCCCACTGTTTCTCTCGCAACAAACGGCCCCGAAGTCCCGTGAAACAATTACACGGGGTTGCAGGGTGGAATCAAGCAACGTCGGCGGTCGTAAAAATCCTCGACGTGTTCCGGGGGGCGAGACTGAGGGTGCGCGAACCTTTCGTACGTAACGGGCGAGAGGAGCAGCCACTGGCAGAACGAAACGAACTGCTTCGCCGTGGAAACATTTTTAAACCGTGTCGCTCGTTTCTCTCTTTAAATCGCTCCGATGCCGCCGCGATACGTTACGGAGATCCATGGCTACGGCCCACCTGAAACGCTCGGCTTTTCCCCCTCCCCCAGAGCGTACCCCCTTCAGTCGTGGTCACCCTTATCCCTTCCGGATAATCGCGCCGCGATCTTCGCCCATCCGTCTTCCTCCTTCCGGCTTTTTCTCTCGAAAAGAGGAAAATCGCCCTCGGAGTCCATGGAAACGGATGGGATAACGTTTTTGCACAGTCTTTCCAGATAATTCCGGACAATTAGGTCGATTGATACGCCATTAATACGGCTCGTTGATTGGACGATCTCGAGATCCTTGGGGATTGTTTCGGCTTGAAAGAGTTTTGTGTTGTTACTGTGGTAGTGGTTGACCATAGATCGTGATACATTGTGGAGTGAAAGTACATGTTTGTATGTTTGCGTGGCGAGTATGTACATGTGTAATTGGTATGGCCTGAGTGTTTGGTATGTTTCATGGTGGAAGAGAGGACGAATAGGAATTGAACAATTGAGAGTAGCATCGTGAAGAAAAACAAGTGTGATCGCGAGGATGTCCGAGGTGAAGCGAGAGTGAATTAACGAGAGACAGATACTTTATACGTTTCGTAGTTTATATATTCGTATTTTCTATTCGATCCATCAACAGTTGCACAGGGCACACTCTCGAAATCGTGGGATTTCTTCGTGTAAAAATGAAGCACAGAAAGGCAATTTTTCTACGTGAACGCTTCGCTCGCGAGAAAGTCGAGTTTGAAAATTTCGAAAATGAGTGAAAAACGTAGAATGACATTCTTTTTTTCGTAAAATATGCTTCGTTTTCGAGGAAATCGAGTTTGAAAATTGATCAAGTATACCTGAATTTGGCTGGCTCTAGACGCGGCAGAAAAGAATAATCAACAGAAAGTTATTCTACGCGTAAAATTAAATGAAGAACGTAGAATAAGAATTTTTTTCATTTTCGAGGAAATCAAAGAAAATCACCGTTGACAGAATTTTATAGAAAGCGAAAGACAATGCCAAAGTACAAGTATATATTTCTCCGAGAAACAAAACTTTTCTTTCGAGACCAATCTTTTATAATAAAATCTCGTAGAAGTGGAATTCTAAACTTAATGTTCCTCGTCGTCGAAAATAACCCGATAAACATACTTAAAAACGGGCGCCGTCTCGGCTCGAAACCCCTCGCCGATGCTATCAGACGATTACCACACCCTTCGCTCGATCGAACGCTGCTCGATAATTAAATTAGTCCCGCCTTTAATCACGTTACGCCATTTTTCCCTGATACAAGTCGGCGAGGAGGGCAACAGGATAGATAATAGGATACTCCGAAGAAGAAGTAGCCGATTCACCCTCGTCGAAAATTGTCTATCTTTAAAGAGAAGATCGATCCCGATTTCTATTAAATCTGGCGTTTCGTTGCTTTTAACCGGTCGGACTCGGTTCCTTCTCGATCATTGTGCCCCACCCCTCACCCGCCAGTTAATCGGATTTTGCCATTTCCTATTTACTTAGTCGCGCGCGTCTTGGATAGAAGGGCGAGTAATGCCACTCGAGGTATTTGCTTGTACTGCAAACTCGATCATGGAAATTGCTAAAAAAGAGAATCCGTCCACGGTTGTTTTTTTCGTCAATATTTTGGAGAAGCGATCGATCGGTTATTACGTAAAACGTTGATTCTTTAGAAATGATACAATATAATATTGCACAATGTGTTATACGATATTGTAGAAAATAATGCAATACCTGCGTTTGTCGAATTGTTCGTAAATATATGACAGATTTACTTTACTTGTACGTTTGTAATATAAATCACGATCATATTTGCAAATTGTCGTCAGGTTCATTCCTTCTTTTATCAATTGCAATCATTTCAGACAAAAACGATTAAATGAATAATAAATCCTCCGCAACGATTTTTCTACAATTTTCAATCTCTAGAATCACTTAAATTACATCTTATAAATTTTATTCCTTGTTATATTATATTATACTTTTGTCTCACTTTCAACCTATAATATTTTCCTTCTAATCTATTAATAATCTATAATTTACAACCTTTTATCCTATAAAATAACAAATAATGAAAAATATATACATATTCTACCAACACTTTCATTATATTATATTATATTGTACTTTCATATATTGAATTATATTATATTATACTTTTGTCTTACTTCTCTCTGAATCTAATCTCTCAGCCTATAATATTTTCCATCTAATCTATAATCTGCAACCTTTTATCTTATAAAATAATAAATAATATATATATTCTCCTAGTACTTCCCTTATATTATATTATATTATATCTTTGTTTTATTGTATCACACTTGTTTTACTTCTCTTTGAATCTGATCTTTCAGTCTATTTTCTATCTAATTTATTAATAATCAATAATGCACAATCTTTTATCTTATAAAATAATCAATAATAAATATATATATATATATATTCTTCCAGAACTTCCATTACATTATATTATATCTTCATTATATTGTATTATATTATATTATACTTCTGTCTCTCTTCTCTTTGAATCTGATCTTTCAGCCTGTAACATTTTCTACCTACTTAGTAATGATGTATAATCTACAACCTTTTACCTTATAAAATAATAAATAATATATATATTCTCCTAGTACTTCCCTTATATTATATTATATTATATCTTTGTTTTATTGTATCACACTTGTTTTACTTCTCTTTGAATCTGATCTTTCAGTCTATTTTCTATCTAATCTATCAATAATCTATAATCCACAACATTGCATCCCATGAAGTAACAAATAAAAAGAAATAAATATTATTCCAACTCTTCCAAATGCTTCCTAACTCTTCCAGCGCTGCCAAATAAAACAAAATAAAAATTGAAGAAAAAAAAAAACTTCCAACTCGTTACTGGATGGACAAGTGCGCCGGACATTTTCATTTCGACCCCAGCGTTGCACGTTCCTCGCATTACACCGATCCCCGCGAGTCAAAAGCCGGCCGCTCGATTAATCCATTGAAAATTCGCGAGCGGCAGAGAGGGGACCGATCGGCGCGTGTCGCGTTTCAATGCCAGCCCCCCGTTGTGGCGTGAATGCGACGCGACAGACGCCGAAGTAGCGAGAGTCACGCACTCTTCAGACGGGATACACGCGGATTTTTAATCAGCCGCGGTAATGAGACCGATCCGCGTCACGGATACCGGCCGATTTTGATCAGGCTCCAGTCTAATGAACGTCGAGTCCTGATCGTGCTAATTGAAGAGCGCAAATTCCACCCCCGCGACTTCATCGGGATAATTAACTCGCCAATGTGAAGCTGTTGTCCTTCCACTAGAAATATGATCCTGCCGCGTCGCGACAACGTTTCACTCGCGTGGATTTTTTTCAATGCGGCTGGAAAGTTTCGAAGAGATAACTGGCCTGATGATCAACTTGAGGGGGTGGATCTGTTTTCGTCGAGCAACTTTCAGTTTGTCTGTCGGTACGTGTTAAATGAACACACGAGGAGCGTTTCTTTGTTAAGGAGTATTTTCTGACTCGAAAAACCTCGCGATGATAGCATTAATTCATCTCTCCGAGGCAAATTCTAGAGCTAGAATTGAACGTGAATTTCTCTCCAAAATTCGTTTCCAATTTTTTTTTTTTTTTTTTTGCAGAGAAAGAACGTTTTTGTTTTTTCAGAAGATTCAAAGTGTTTTTAATTGAATTTCAATTTTAATTTACAACGATCGACAGATATCTAGCTGTCGTGTAAAATATTGGAGTCACAGTTTAAGAATGTAAAATTGAAATCTTGTACATTTGAAAATTCTGTATTCCCGAAGAAAACAGAATTTTAGTAGAAAATTATTTCACGTGCTAAACACTTGGCTGTTACAACTTTTCATTTGACAAATTCATAAAAATACCCAGTCTATGAATGAGAGATATCGCAGTATTGCCATGTTAAGATATCATTTTAACACTCGAACGTATTACAAGTCTCTTGTTGAGAATAACAAGGAATATTAATAATTTTGATAAGCTCCTTTACTCTCGCATTATTTCCAATTCGTCTTAATCAATGGCCCCTCTCCACTCTTAATTTGAACCGGTACCGATATAAATCTGTTAATTATTTCCCCATTAAGCTGCTCGTTCGCGTCGAGCATCCTTTTCCAGCTGTTTAATAACTCGATTACCATTTAATTAATGCGTGCTCGAACGATCGTAAAGTATCATCTTACGCTAAAAAGAGACGTTATAACATCGTTCATAAACTGATCTCTTTCTCGACGATCTACACACATCAGCTTAACCCTACTGCGTTCTTTCCAGCCACTTATGTTTTCCTAAAATTAAAAAATACCTCAAATTTAAAGAAAAAGATCTTTTTGGTATATACGTAACTTTACAATTGAGTTTCACGCAACATTGCGAATTTTATTTCCTAAAACGAGAGTAAGCTCAAAGTACAAAAATTTGAGAATTTACTCTGTCATTCTATTCTTGTCCTAAAATTCCTTTTGCTTCCAATTCGTAATTAAATCGAGTTCATTAACCAAAATGACCAGTAACATCCAATTAATTAATAATCAAGTTACCGATGACACATCAAAATTATTAACAATTTACGACGTAATCCAAAAATTCAAGCTCTGTCTCTGATTCTCCACAATTTCCAATATTACACATCCGAATCTGATAAAACAACATTTCTATCTCCCAAATCAGTTTGCCAGGAAAGGAAAACTTCCAGAAAGCCAAACTTCTGCTTCCTTGCGAATTATGTTACACGTTCTAATAAACAAAAAAACAAATTCCTATAATGGACAAAAAGATGAAATTTCTTTTATACAATGCTTCTATATCTCGAATCGAAGGAATACTTCCAGAAAGACAAATTCCTACTTCTACTCTCTCGCGAATCTTGTTGCACTTACTCCAATTTCCTTAATAAACGGAAAGAAAAGTTTCCATCAAATACCAAGAATCGGCCTCCTGAAATACAGAAATTCAAAAATTTGCTAAAAGCGGAAACTGTGAGCCCAAGTTCTACCTCCACACAAATTCGATGTACACACCACCGTCACGTATCTATAATAAAGCAATGACAATTACAAACAATTACAAACGCTGATAACTGACAACCCTTATCAATCGACACTCGAGACAACGTTGCAAGGAGCGAAACGAGAAAAGAGAGAAAACGCCAAACGACCCTTCGCCCGTTCGATCCCCGAGTGTTTGTTAATACGCGAACGAGGGGGCAGAGGCTGGGTGAACGCCAGGTTGACGTATATGTAACCTGTTTGATTATACGACCGGTTTGCGTTGTAATTAGCGCGGCCTGTTTGACCAGCCCGGGCCAGATAGTCGTGCTACGTGCCTGTAACTCATGTGACCCGGTTGCACCCGGCCACTGAATTACATAATACACACGCGACGCGCGTACGCGAACGCTGCAAATGACATTCCCGTGACGTATGCATGTAGCTGCAAAATGAACGGGCGAGGAACGGCGCCTCTCTTGTCGCCAGACCTCTTCGTCCTCTACAGAGTGCGCCGGGCACGCCGGTGAAACGCAGGTTTTAACGCGAGGTTTTAATGCCAGCGGTGCAAGACGCGGCCCGAAGAATTACGCCGCGCATAATAACGACGCAACGGGACTTCGTACAACCTCGTGGATGAAGGGGGTGGGTGAAGGGGGGAGAGAAGAGAAGAGGAAATGTTTAATTTCCTAATATTTTCTTATTCCTCGCCGGCCGCGAGAGGAGGAGCCCATAAAGATCCCTCGTACATCACTCGAGAAATTGTCTCTAATTTCAATAAAAAGAAGATACCCTCCTGGCACTCTGTCGTAATGCCGCTGCTACGCGCTCTCGAGCGAGTGCTAATTTAAGGGTGGGGAGGGGGAGGGGGCACAACAGTTTGGCGAGCCTAAAAATTACGAATATTTTGGAGGGCGAGTAAAACAAAAGTACATATTTGACTGACACGAGCCTTCGAGTGGTTTATTTTAACATTATTATGAACTATAAAGAGCGACATTAGAAGAGAAAGAAAAGAGGGCTGTTATTTAACTTTTTAACGGCGTCCTTTTACGTAACTATTTTTTTACATTGCCTATCCAGGTGTGCACGATTCCAGCGAAACAGGATTGGTTGCAACAGAAAGGCAAGGAAAGTTCGAAAGTAAACAATATTCTCCAACATTTTCATTTTTGTAAAAATTATGAGAATGCAGCAGCTTTCTTTTCTGTTTGTTTTCGATGTATCGAATTTATGCCAAAAATTTCTACGGCTTTTTTGTTTAGACTTTTCGAAATTGTTGAAAATTAAAAAATGTTCGATCGTCAATCCCTAGCGAATGTTACACTAAAGATACGTAA
Organism: Tetragonisca angustula; assembly: GCA_036937485.2. NCBI lineage: Eukaryota > Metazoa > Arthropoda > Insecta > Hymenoptera > Apidae > Tetragonisca > Tetragonisca angustula. The sequence continues at coordinate 947,283 of JAWNGG020000021.1, forward strand.
TCAAGTTTCATAGTAATCGGTTGGTTAGATACCGAGATAACCTGCACACCGTTTCTAAAAACCTTGTTTCGAGAAAAACGAATTTAAAGTTCCCACTTACCAACAACGTCAACCATCTTCCAATCCCCTGCGACGACCAAATAATCCATTGCAAAAAAAGTAGCAAAAAATGAATGGAACAATACATGGAAAACAACTAAAAGCACCCTACTACACAAAAGTATCCAAGACTTTCACCAGCAAACACCAAAATTTAACAACAGGAAAGAAGGAATAATTACAATACATCTAAGAACAGGTCATACCAAGCTGACACACGAAAACAAAATCAAAAAAACTACACCACCCACCTGCACTCATTGCAATAACCATCCATTAACAATAACACACATACTGCACGAATGCCACACCACAGAAACCCAAAAACAGAAATACGGAATCAACGCAAACATAAACCTGACTTCTCAAAGTGACATACAAAGAGTATTAAAATATCTAAAAAACGTAAACTACTACACACATATCTAACGGTGCCGTCGTCGCTAATGACCTCGCTGTCGACGCGACATTAAAGAAAAATAGAAGAGGAAGAAGAAGAATTTAAAGTTTCAGAACGTCATTTCTCATATGTTATCCTTTGCCTACTTCTTTTACTTGCATATCGCGGCTCACAGTTCTTACAATTCGCAACTAAATTGAATCCAAATCCACTGATATTCGATTCACCAAAAGTAACATTTGAATCACACGATTTACACTTTGTAATACTGCTTCAAGTTGTAAACGGTGATACAATTCAATTACTCTGTATCCGCGGATTTATTATTACAGCCCAAAGTAAGTCGTTGCAAAGGCTAAGACCCTTTGTATCTTATTACCAAGACTTCAACCTACTATTTAAAACGGAACAAAGAAAATCGATTGATTTGAAAATTTCAAACTTAACACCTTTCCAAGCTTGCCCCCCCCCCCTCTTCTGAAATACCCAGAAAACCCAAAGACAAAAAATAATGAATATGAACAACGACCGTAAATTAGCATGAACGCATCGATCGTTGCCCTCGCGTGCAGGGCAAGTCGTCTGGGAAAAATGTTGCCGCGACAAGAAACGCACGGCGAGGAGAAAAGATTCTCTCTCTCCCTCGGTATGTAAATCCACGGGAATTAAATTTCCCACCCTCGATTAGGTGGGAGTTCAGTGGCAATTTAAGATCGCGGCCTTTCGCGCGAGCGTGCACCGTATCGACGATTACCCGGTTAAATGGCCCCGAAAAGTATCAAGTCGATTGTAGCCGCGACAAAGTGAATTACCGGCGCGGCGTAATCCTCCCGGAATTCCGTGAAACTTTTACGGAATTCCTTTCCACCGGCGATCGGAACGATCGTGGAGGGAACGCGAGGTGACATTAACGAACTGTTACGCCCTCTATGCCGAGTCACTTGAAATGGGGAGAGGAGGGGAGGGGGGGGGGATGAATGGCTCCTCGAACCGGAAGTGGAAGGTTCGAGAGCTCAGAGAGGAAATGACTCGGGCGCGAAGAGCACGTGACAGACGATAAAGTGAATATTATATTGTTTGCACTCTCGCGGAATCTTGGAAAATTCCTGCGGGGGGAATATTAATGAACAGAGAGAGTGTGAACGTGACGAGACGGAAATTTTTCTTTTTTTCTTTTTTTTTCTTTTCGTTTCTTTTGTCTTCTTCTTCTGTATGAATTTTTGCACGAACATTAGATTACGCGGAATTTTATTAGTTAAGAATTTTAATATATTTTATTTGGCACTCGAGAATTAAGTAAGAATTTTGAAAATCGATTCTTTGAAGATACGTATGATGTATGAGATCCGTCAGGATTAAGAAGTTTCATTTTCTACATTCAGTTCTAAAAAATAAGTCCTTACAGTCTATCTCTGAGATAATAAATCCCTACAACGACGAACATAAATTAACAAATAACAAATTGATTAACAAGCAATAAATTTCCCATCCGCGAAAACAACTGGTAAATTATTTCGTGATATTTCAAGGAATTTGATTAGAATAGTTATTCGAGTTTTACGTGCTTCCTTTAAATAAGAGTTCAAGAGAATTGAATCACGCGTCTATAAAATTCTCGCCTTTGTCGAAAACTAATTTCCAGAAATTTCATTTTCCACGTTCAGTTAACGAGTATAAATTAATAAGTAACAAATCGATTAACAAGCAATAAATTCCCCAACTAGTTTCTTGTTTTACTCGGCGAACGAAAAAGAAAGAGACGTCTTCGGAAAATGACGGAAGATATCTCGATTTACAAGGGAAACGAGAGACAAAGAAATCGGTTCGACGAACGACTGGCCGCTCATTTTCGACTAGGGAACGAAACTTTCGAAAAGGTGGAGGACCGGCCGTCGAGCAATCCGCGTTTAATCGAATCACACGTAAAAGCTTGGCCAGCTTGGGCTTTTTGAAAATAAATTTCCAGCTGAAATATTTGCACGCTGTCACCCGGCCGTCATATTCATGAGAGGAGCGCGACGATGGAATGGGAAATGGATGACAAGAATTAGATTCCACGTAGGAGATGCGACCGGCTTTTCTAGACGATGCCTGCACGCCGTGTCAAAGCCGGCTTCATCTCCGCGGTACCGCTCCTCTATGTATTTTTCTTTTCTCCCTTCTTTTTTCTTTTTTCTCTTTTTTTTTTTTTTTTTTTTATTTTCACCTTCTCGGTCCTCCTTTTTGTTTTCTCCTTCTGAAACGCGGTGTGCTTCTTCGCACATCGAAATAGCACACCGGGGTTATTTTCCCTCGCCTATACAGAGACTTTATTTCTCGATACTTGTCGATAGAAATAAACGGGACAAAGAGAGTCGGGGAATAATACGAGTCGAAGAGACCCCGAGCAATTCTGTTTCCAGAGCTTCAGCTTTTGCTCGTTGTTACGGTCACATTTTTAGGATTTTTGTTTTCAAGTGTTTCCTTTTGTTTCTTTTCTGTTTTTTTTTCTTTTTTTTTTTTTACGTCGAACTTGTGCTCTTGGGACTCTCACTGGCGGTATTAATCCCAGGATTGTGCAGAAAGGAGCGAGAAAGGACAGTCGTCCAAATAAATTGAATTTCTAATTCTCGTTAGAACTGAGGAAATACGGCGAACTACTTCTCCCTCTAGTTCTTTAGGAAAATTAGGCTATCATCGCAGGAGTTACTTGTTTAAAAGTGTCAAATTGTCGTTGTTACAAGATTTCAATCGCTCGTCAAAAGCTTTTACTTTCGAGTCCTCTGTCCTCGGCTGACAATCGTCGATTACGACGACGAAGATCGATGTGATCGTGATTTAAAAAAAAAAAAAAGAGGCGGCTGACGAGAGAGAGAAACACGAGGAGGAAAACGGACGTTGCAAGCACGAGCGTGCAAGGGAAAAACGACGAGACACGGAAAGCTCGCGTTAATTTCCGCGGCAACGCTTTAAGTACGAGAGCAATTAACGCGATCCTGTAACAGCGGTATCAAAAGGCCGGCATTCCGGGTTTATTTCGCGCCGCCTTTAAACTCCAGGCTCGTTGGCCTAACACCAACGCCATTTTCGAACCCCGAACGAAACTTCGCAGCAACACAAAAATAAAACGCCGAACCTACAGACTCGTGAATGGAACTCACGCTAGCTTCGGTTGAAATTTGAATCTGAATTTTTGAACTAAATTCTTCAGGTTTGAATTTCAGCAATTGATACGCTGGTTTTATAAATACTGGTTTTATAGATTAATAAATATTCATCCGTGGCTTGCGCTGGCAACTGATTGCGGACCATAACGAGCGACCAAACCGTACACAATGATTCGTCGCTTTCTCTTCCTTCTGAACTCGCCGATACAATATCATTGGATAGAAATTATTAATAGGTAACAAACTTATAGTTTGTCTTGCCTGGGTTACATTTAGATGTACTAGAAACTGAGAAAATGTTGCAATTCTTGAGACAAAAAAAGTTCTCGACGCGCGTGGCACGTCCCGCCAGCGCAAGAGGTTGACAAATTGTAATTATTTTTCTCGCGCGACGACGTTTTTCTATTCTACCTCGTCGTTGCGCAAGGAAATTGCCATTTCTTCGGTACTCACTCACAGCTAAGAGGTTGAAACTCGGCCCGAGGTTCAATGCGAACACGGTGCGTCGGATACGATGAATTCAGGTGGGTTAGGCATATCGGAAGTGGCACGATGGGGAGCGAAAAGAACGTTCGGTGATTGTTCCTTCGAACAAACAGCCGGGGGAGAGAAATTCGATGGGCGTGACCAGTCGTAAATTCTTACACTCTAGATTACCCGATGCCGCGGCAGCGAACGCCGCGTTTTAACGGCTCGTAAATTTTTTTTACAAGCCTTTCTTTATATATTATATATATATATATATACATTTTATTTTGCCTTTTTCTGGCTGACCGCCTCGTTAATTTCGCTAATAAACGCTGGAACCATCACGAGACTTGCACGCGAAGAGGAATAAAATGCTAAGTAGCGAGGAATTCTTTACTTGGATGTCGACTCTAATATATTATAGATTAATTGACCAAGGACTGACGTCGTTGTGTCGATATTTTATTTGCAAAAAAATTTCCTCCATATTTTCTTGAAACTAATATATAGGGTGGTCACTGAAAGACTGAATGACACAAGAGATAACTTTTACAAACACGTTTTTTAAAATTTTTTATCATTCTATTTTGAAATATAATTAATGGATTTTTTCAGTATTAGGTGTGAAAAACGACATCCCTCAAATAACCACCACTTTATGACCTTTTACTTTTTACTTTTTACAAGTTTGGACCTTCAGTTTTTCAGTGGCCACCCTATATTATACAGGGTTGATTCACGTAACCTGCTAACATCTGGAGTAACTTTTAAATTATGCGTCTAGCGAAGAATTGCTTAATACAAACGTCGTACGGTTTCAAGGGATACAAAATATGGCGTAACAATTTTTTGTAGGTTTCGAAATGTTCCAAGCCACATCTTTATTTCTTTTAATCGGACCATATATTTCTTTCATTCCAAGTCCAGAGAATGTTAAATTGTTGTGTGCAATTTACGTGAATCATCCTACGTACGTAAATTCTGCCTGTTAATTATTTTTCTGACATGTGCACTGTGTTGTAGCACTAGACGTTAGTTTCATTAACTTTTTGAACTCGATTTTTTTTCAATTCAGTTATCGTACGCCAACTTGTATTTATTTTAAGGTACGTTAAGTAAATTTACAACCGTTCCCCTGTTTATTCGTCATTGTTATTATTGTGTAATTTATTTTCTTATAATTAAAATGACAATTTTAATATTTTGTAGCAAAAATATTCATCGGTATTTTTAACGTGGCGTACAAATTCGAGTTCGAAGAGTTAGTTCTTCGATTGATATAATCGTAATATCTCTATACTTCATTTACTAAAGACAATTCACAGCTCTTGTTCTACAAATTTTAATTATTATTAATTTATTTTAATTATTATCCGAAATAACACTGTTTAGAGCTCAATCTAAAACAGTCCACCGTCTCAAACAATTAAATAATTAAGTAACCTCGGAAAGCTCGACGAATTCGAATTTTCAGCGTCGAAAATTCGAAAATTTCCGCAGAGCGTTCGTAATAAAATTGTATCGCAAGAAAAAAAAATAGAAACTCGAAAGAACTCGAACTATACCTCGGGCGGGAACGAGGGGGATGAGGATCCGAAGGTAACGTGACTGAAATCGGCGACGACTCTCCCAGACTTTTAAAGTCTCCGGCGGTGCACCTCCTCGAGGGCACGGATATCAATTCCGTTCAATCGACGTTACAAATTTACGAGGGGAGTTCGTGATAAAGCGGCGTGTGCCCGCGATATTTGAATACTTTCTCCACCCCCCCACCTCGCGAGGCTGCGTCGTCGAATATCCCGCGAAACGTCGACCGGTGAATCTTTGATATCTCCATCGGATAGATAGGATTATGGAGTGGCGCTAATATTTCAGTTGATCCCGTTGGGCGATTCGTTTCGACGAGCACCGATCGATGTAACGAGCGGTGAAAAAAAAGAAGAAAGAGAGAGAGAGAGAAAAATGAGCGGACCAAAACTTCGTGAGAATTATCACAGTAGGTGTCGATCAGCGGATATTTCTTTCTCTCTCTCTCTCTCTCTCCCTCTGTTTTGGTGAACCGATCACTGCATAAAACTGTCCCGCACGATGTTTATTTATACTTTGAACGGTGCATTTTTTGCCCCCATCCCTGAATAATGGCCGGCGAGCGAAGCGATGGGGGAGAGGGAGGAGAAAATTGAAAAATTAAACGCGACCGCCCCGGCCAACGAATCGGTAAACTCGACAGTTTCATTCGCGCGCGGATTTTGCGAGGGGGAAAATAGAGGGTTATTAAAATTGCCAGATCGACAAATAAATCAAACTCCTCTTCTTTTTTCTTCTTTTTTTCTTTTTTTTTTTTTATTTTGGCCTTTCGGGGATAATAACACGAGCTCAGCAGTGAGCGCGGTTACGCCCTGTCAGCGAAAACGTGGAAACGTTTTCGGTGAGCACCAGCGGACAATAACTCGATTATTAGCGAAAATCGCCCGCTGTGGATTTTTGATAAATGTTTTCTGCGCCGGTTCGATCCTTTTGTCCGAAACGCCGCGAAACAGCACAATTTTTCAAACACTTTCGGTTGGGATTACCAGCCGCGTTTTGTGAAAACGACATCGCCACAGTTGTGTGAGGAAATAATGAATTCGAATAACGTATTATAAGCTACGATTGCACACCAGATTGCGAAATTATTCGAGAAAAGTCTTTGAATTTAAATAATCAATTCTAGACACTGCGTCGTCTCAAAAATGAAACGAGCTTGTTAGGATTAAGTCAATCGATGCAGAAAGTTCGATTAATATGGTTCACAAGTGAAATTGGATTGTATGTATTCAGGCAACTTTGGGAAATGTCATTCAACTACCAAGAACTTATATTTTCTATATGTACTTATTATTTTTATATTATTTTATTATTATTTTTAGTCTTTTAATGTATATTAATATATACTAATATATACATTAATATTATTATATTATATATATATATATATTAATGATAGGATAGTAAATATGGCAAAATCATGTCATACCATATGTCAAATATATACATACATCCATTACTTTATACATTCTATACATTCTGTGTAAAATAATAGATGTATAATTTGATATCTATGTCCATGATGACATGACTTTGACATAGGGATTTGTGATGTGTATTTGAAAACAATATTATATTATACGAATATTATATGTTATATTATAGAATATTATATAAATATTGTATAAATTATATCTTATATTATACGATAGCAAATTATACACAAATTATATTAAACGAGTCTACGAAACGAGGGAATTTACGAAAAGTTCGCCATAATTATATTGTCAAAGCTCTCACCGAGCCGCGTTACACGCGACAAAGACATATTTGATCAACATGGTTGACAATATTATATATAATTCGTGCTTTCGGATCGCGCTCCGCCAATGTTCGTCCATTGTTTCCGCCATATTTATTATCACATTTTATAACCGTGGCTTTTCTAACTCATTCAGGTTACGCCCGTGACAACCCGGCAATTTGTTTCGAGCGACGTCGCGAGCAATGTAATTTCATCGAGAGCGGTTTTGACGCCGACACGCGACGGAAAATATCCGGTTGCCGAAAACGCGCACGCACTGTCCCGTCATCGATCATTTCGCGCGTGTCACTTCCCGCGACTGCACCGATGGATTTTTTCCGAAATTTCCATCGAGTCGGTCGAGACGAGATTGCAACAACAACAACAACAACAACAACAACAACAGCAGCAGCAACAACGCATCAGGACGGTGAAAACGGACGTTCGAAAATTAAAATTACGCGCGGTCCTTTTGAATCGCGTAACGATGACAAATGACGCGACCGCTTTTCACGCCGCGCAGGAGAAGGAAATTCACCGACACGCGTCAAATACCATAAACTAACGAAATCCTGCCTCCACGACTACGCACAGGGTGTGAAGAAATTATATGTCATGAGTGTACGCCTAATCGGTGAAGATCTGTTTGAAAAGTGACGTTGACCTTTGCTTTTTTAATGACTGCATCGTGTCCTACTCGTCGAGGAGATAAAATGTCTCAGAGGGATAAAATAAAATAAAATAAAATAAAATGTCTCGTTTCCGACACCTGGCTCCTTTACGATGCAAAAAATTCGACCTTGAAAGTAAAGTAAAGAAATAGAAATTAAAAGATCGATCGAGGTCAATTTTGCGGTCGACTTTTTTCAACAGATCTTCGCCGATCCGAGACGTATAATCTCTCGACACCCTATACGTACACGCACCAGCTTCTTGCAGCAGCGAGCTGCGAAATGACAAACATTAAGAGAAACGTTAAACGTCGGTATAACTGGCGGATCCTTGCAGAGAGAGAATGAACCGTACGTGAAACTGCGCATAATTTGTCTCCCCTCTTCGGCAATGGGAATATTATTATCAAGGATCCTCCATTGTTCCTTTGGCGATTAACAACCGAGCCCGGGTCGTACCGATGACGCTCCTCGTCTCGCGATCTATCGATCGCGGTGCGCGCGCGAGACGCTCGAGAAAGATTAATCAGCCGTCGGCCCGTCACGGATTCATTTATCAGGTGAATTAATGAGCGAGTAGTTACGCGTCGGGGTTCTGTCAACCTCGAGGAGCGTTGATCGTCGTAAAACACGTGCTTCCGGGAGAGAGAAATGGAAAGAGACGACGATGGGGGTACATTTGGCGGTGGTCTGAGCTTATTGCTAGACGCATGGCAGAAAGGAGAGCTTTGGTTTTTGAATGTAAAGTTACGGGGACGATATATACAGGAAATATTAATTTTTATGGAAATTTTATGTATGAGGAGAGCACTGGCTGATTAAACACGTACTTGTACTACTATAACACGTAAAATTCGCTCAGTTCATTCAGTGACGTGAGATCCAAACGGGATATAACGAAATCTTCCATTACTCTGAATAATACAATTAAAACAATTAATTTAATATTACGTAACGTTTCTTTGGCTGTCTTTTTTAAAAAAAGTTTAGACAATACGAAACAAGTAACACACGAAGTAAGAAAATATTTAATTCGAGATCAATGTCTAGACTAGATACGAGCTTGTACTACTTCGAATGATTAATTTAATATTATATCACGATTGCATCGCACTTGCAATTTAATATTACGTTATAACGTTACACTACACTTTCTTGGATTTCCTTCAAAAAATTTATTCAATTCGCCGAACATACCGAAATCCAAACGCAACGTAAAGTAATGAAACATTCAACATGTGCTGTCTCGTAGACAGTTCAAGCATCGAGGCTGATAAGTTTTATACTTACAAAGTATACATCGTTTCTCCAAGACGGTCTCACATTATTTTAACCAAAGTTTAACAACTCACGGTCTCTTCGATCGATCACCAGAGATACGCCGAAGACTGCTCTGCACATCGAGAATGTTTCTGTTCCAAAATTGTATTATTTTCTCGGTTTTAAGTGTATTTCGATAAAACAAATAACAAATTTATTACTTCGAAATAAACTCTGCTCGGCGATATCGAAAAGAAAGCGACGAATTGTACGCTCGTTACGGTCCGCAATCAGCTGCCAGCGCAAGCGGTTAAACACGCGGTCGTGAAAATGAGATTATCGCAACAACACGCGTTGTCTCCTCTCGGAGAAATAATTAGTGTTCATTACGAGATGTGGCGTTTATCATAGATAGGCCAACTTTTGCACGGCGGCTGGCGAGCGCAGCGAGCGTGGATGAAGGAGGGGACTTGAACACGGCGGACAACAATGCGACCAGCAATAAAACGGGATGGAAACGAAACGCGAAGCATTCACAGCCAGCCTTGGATATCCAAGACACTTCGAAACGAGGGTTTTCGCGCTTCCGGGCAAACCGTGCGCCCGGTGATAAACGCGTCTTGAATAGAATTCAGGCTGCCTCGCGCTGCAACGTGCCGACCAAAAGTGTACGCATACGGTTGATTACGGTAATGGCGGTTCGCGTGCCAGCTGCGAATTGAACTTTCACCGGACGATTAAAAAACTCGTCTCGCGCATCTCGCGCGATTCACTTTTCAACACGTTCCACCCTTGTTTCTATTCTACTGAAAAGTAGTTGCGTTCTTTTTTTTTTTTTTTTTTTTTTTGTTTTTTGGTTACATCTTGAAACTTGTAATTAATTTTTAATCGCATGTTCACTGTTCAAGCTCGGGAGTTTCAGAAAAAAAAAACGCCGCGAATTAATTCTTTTTAAAACATTTAGTTCTCGTACCATTTGTACATTTTATAGTAATTATTGAATTAATTGGATTGATAATTCGACCTTGGACTTCGTCAAATTTAATTTCCGGACGTTTAATTTTAATTTCATTTAGAAATTTTTATAACAAATTGATCATCAACCATTAACTGTAATCGTTCAAAATTGGTTGCTGGATATTAGAAATTTCTATATCTATTATCCAAGCATACGTGTTTTCAATTTTATTAACATTATATCTCTACGAATCAAAGTTAATAAATAATTTCATATATTTAAATCAATTGTTTCACTCGATGTTGATTTCAAGAATTTTTTATCTTTTTCGACAGGAAGACGATTTGATACTTTTACTTTCACTTTTATTTTCATTAGCAAATCAATTCTCAACTACCACCGTTTGAAAGCTTCTTCATCGTACGCTATAATCTTTTCATATGCGTGGAACTTACATAGCGCAAGCTTATGAAAAATTATCCGACGCGTACGGTGAAGAAGTACTCTTCAAACTACTAGATTGGTCAGAAATTTCACTAGTGATAAGGATATCAAATCGTTTTGTCGAAAATGATAAAAAAACTTTTTTGAACGCGTGAAAATGGCAAATAGCGATCAATATATTAAAGTAATCAATATATTAATAAATAAAATTTTTGCCTCTCGTGAAAAATTCGTTCACAAAAGAGACTTGTTGCTTTCTTTTCGCCAACCTAATATATACCTCGTAGTTTCTGTTACTGTTTGACACAGTTCTCTCCATCGAGGAAAACACAAAGTGCAACAAACGAGAAGATCCGTTAGTTCCTGAATCTGTCACCCGCCAGACAAAATGAAAAAGAAATCACTCGCGTATTATTAAAAACTTCCCCGCGTCTCGTCGCGTCGACACGTAACATCTACGGACCATATAGATCCGTAGATCCAAAAGAAAAAAAGATCCACCGAAACGACGAAAATCTCCTACACGCGCATACTCGACCGTTTGGAGCCACGGAGATCGACAAAGCGAGACGTAAAGAGTAATTGTTCCTGGGAGGAATACGAGTTTTCCATTGCGACAGTCGTGAGAAGAAAACGAGAAAGAAAGAAGAAGATAAAGATAAAGAAAGAGAGAGAGAGAGATCTGACGCGGGACGCGTGTGCGGAAATCCGAAAGAATATTCGAAGGCCGAGGAGGTTTCCGCTCGTTACCGTTAGCCGGAAAAGCTTGGCCGCGATAAAAGTGCAGTAAAAGGAATCCAAGCTCGCTCGACGAGCGTACCGACGACGTCTCTGCCGCGTTAATTGTAATGGTATTAATTACGATAATGGAGACCGCGCCCGCCCGCACCAGCCTCTCCGCCACTTATTCTCGTACCCTCCCTTATCGCGCCCACCCCCTCGCCAGCGCCGACTCTTTGGACCCATCCTCTCTTCTCGTTACCCTTTCTTCGCTTCATCCTCGCCACGGTTCCGCGATTTTCTTCTTCCCATCCGTTCGCGCGCAGTCAATTAAGTGGATATCTCGAACGAAAAATTCTAATAAGCCCGGCGCACGCGTTCAGGGACTCGTTCGTTGAGAGAACGAACGAAAGAAAGAAAGGAAGAAAGGGAGATCATTATTTTTCATTCTCACCCTTTTAGAGCGTTAATTCCCCGGGCCCGCGTTAGTTTCATGCTGAATTTAATGGCGTTTAATGGTCTTCGGCGTTATTAGGTTGTCATAGGCGGTCCCCCTCGGTTCTCGAACGCAGCTCTCTCTCTCTCTCTCTCTCTCTCTCTCTCTCTCTCTCTCTCTCTCTCGTGGAGATTTATTCTCCCTCTGTCCGTTCGCTTTCTTTCTCTTTCTTTCCTTTCTCACCCCTCTCTCCCTCCCACCTCTTCCCGTTTCTTTAGCAAATTGCAGGATCGTAGCACTTTCTTTGGTACGAGCGGATGGTTTAATTCGTTGATTTGACGGGGGATAGATTTTGGGGAGGATAGAAATCAAGTGATGTTTGGACTATTGTACTTGCATCGAATTTTTACTAGTCGATTTTCACGGAGATTTTTAATTTCAGAAGCATTCGCAATTTCGACAGTATAATTGAAAAAAATGGAAGCTTGAATTTGGATATTTTTATTATTTTATTATTATTATATAGATGTTTTGAAAATTTTTATTACGTTTGTTATTTATTATTTATATTTATTACAATTAATATTAAAATATTACATTTAAAAAATATTATAAATGTTATATTATATTTAATATATTAATATATTAAAATATATTATATGTTTTTTATTTTATTTATATATATTTTATATATATTCATGTTATGAATATTTTATTATTTTACTTATTATATATATATTTATATATATATATTTTATATATATTCAATGTTTCATACTATATTTTCATACCGCAAAATTTCCTACAACTTAGGAAATTTAATTAACCGTAAAATTTTATCACAATTTACTTCATTCAGTTTTTACTTCGACTGCTGTTCCTTTCTTCTCGATCCTTTTATATACAAAGTTTTACTCGTCGGTTCACTCGACGTCGAATTTTCAAGAATTCAAGAAATAATAGAAAACTCTCGATTTCAACGATTCCACGAATTCAGTATCTCAAGATAAAGCAACAAAGACGAAGAATTTTATAATAATTCTACGTTTCCGTTCAAAATTGAGAATTTGTTAAATTCAATAATAATCGACAATTCCTGATATTATATAATAAACTTCGTATTCTACGCCGGGAATTTCCCACGTTTGTAACTGAACGTCGACATTTGAGGGAACAGTGTAGTAGATTCAAGGATGAAAATCCAAGCGAAGGATTTTGGGTTTCTGCGTTAAAGCCTGTCGGTTGGTTCCGCGCTGGATTTAATGGCGTTGGATGGTTTTCAGCAGTTGTTAAACCGCTATATTGGGAATCCGCGTGAACGTGATCTGCGTCGGGATTCATTTCTCGCTCTCGAGAAATTCGAAGAGACCGAGTGTACAAAACGCAAAAAGGCATCGTGAGTATCCTCCCTTGATATTCAAATATTCCCATTAACTCCGGGGCCAAATTTAATAATCCGCTTTTCCCATCGATTCTCTTTCACGTGAAATAATTCATCTAACCTAATATCTGCTCCATCGTCTTTGACTCGTTCGAATTTCATGAATAATATTCATTTCGCAGCGCGTCTCTCTATTAAAATCTTTTCTTAGATGCTCGATCGTGTTTCCTAATGCGGGCACTTGCGAGACGCAACTTTTAAAAAGAGGATAAAATTGAACAGCGTCTATCTAGGATTTAATTTCGTATGAAGATCAACGAACGAATCTGACTAAAGGAATATTCATTGTGTCCAAAAATTCTGGTTCATTATATCTTTATTGTATTTGAAACATTCGTTATATTTGAAAAAAAAATTATTTATGAGCTACTCCTTTATAGAATTAAAACGAAAACCTATAAAGCTTAAATTAGCTGAAATTCACTTGGAGAGACCACGAAATCATCGAAACATCCACTAGTCTAGAAAGCAGTTTTTAAATTCTACTAGAATTGCAAAAGGAAAAACAAAACTATCCCCAAAAAAAAAAATTTACTTCAAATACTGATTCAACATACAATTAGCCTTTGGTAAAATAAAATAGAAGAAAAGCTTAAAAATTCTCTTTCATTCGTTCAGAAGAGCCTAGGAATCACCAAACTCCAAAATCCAAAGTTCTGTCGCCAAATTGCACCCAGAAAACAAAGACTAAACAAAATTGTCTAAAAGAAAAAAAAAAAGAATTCACCTAACATACTGAATCAACGCACAATTAGCTTAGTGAAATAAAATAAAAAGCTTGGTGAAATAAACATCTGAAAACCTAACATTCGAAAAATCTGAGAATCATCAAACATCTCAAATTGTGCCCAGAAAACAAAATTATCTAAAAAAAAAGAAATTCACCTAAAATACTGAATCAACGCACAATTAGCTTAGTGAAATAAAATAAAAAGCTTGGTGAAATAAACATCTGAAAACCTATCATTCGAAAAATCTGAGAATCATCAAACATCCCAAATTGCGCCCAAAAAACAAAATTATCTAAAAAAAAAAGAATTCACCTAAAATACTGAATCAACGCACAATTAGCTTAGTGAAATAAAATAAAAATCATGGTTAAATAAACATCTGAAAAACAATCATTAGAAAAAATCTGAGAATCATCAAACATCCCAAATTGCGCCCAAAAAACAAAATTATCTAAAAAAAAAGAATTCACCCAAAATATTGAATCAACGCACAATTAGCCTAGTAAAATAAAATACACATCTAAAAATCTAACACTTGAAAAATCTGAGAATGGCCAAAATCCAAAAACCTGTCGCTAAATTACGCCCAGAAAACAAAATCATGCAAAAGAAGAAAGAAATACACCTAAAATACTGAATCAACGCACAATTAGCTTTAGCGAAACAGAATAAAAAGCTCGGTGAAATAAACATCTAAAAATCCAACACTCGAAAAATCTGAGAATCGCCAAACGTCCCCCAGTCCAGAAATCAATCACCAAATTGCATCCTTTGAAACGCAAAGGGAAACAAAAAAAAGGGGTGGGGGGAAGAATACCAAATAACTATAGCTATATATACCCCGTTGGAAGCGAGGCGAGGCGAAGATAGAAAGGTGGTCGTAAATTCGCGGGACCGCAGCTCCGTCGAATATTCGATCGCGCGGCACGAGGTTCGACGTCCCCGATAAAACCGTTCCCGCTACACAAAGATACTTCCGGCATCGATCTTCCCCCCGCGTCGTTCTGCTCGTCATCGATATCATCGTCATCTTTCCTATCAATCTCGTCCTGCCGTCTCATCGGCCCGATACGAGTGCCACTCGAGTTCCATCGGTGGAGCTGAATTCCCATAGGGGAAGGGTTGACGACAGAGAAAGAGGAAGGGGAGAGACACTTCCGAGGACTGCTGCTCCCCGTTCGACAGGGCAGAGAAAAGGGAGAAATGGGAAGAGGAAGAAGAAGGAGGAAATCAACGAACGAGGGAGGGGGGAGCGAGAGTGGCTGGAAGTATAATATATATCCGAAAAGGCAAGTGGGAGGCTTTTGTCTGGACGAGAGGACGACAAAAAACTTTTGTTCGCTTGTCGTTGTCGTCGTACGAGCCAGTGTCAATCGACATCTGTCGTCTCGACAGGGTCCCTCCATCCGTGCGAGAACAATTGCGAGATTGTGATTCTTATTAAACAGCCGCTTTACGCCTGTTCCGCCGCTAGTGAAAACGTGGCGGCGGGTGGTCCCGGGGTTGGATAGCATCGAGGAAGGATTCGAGACGAAGATGACATCTGTTTGAATTGGAAATTTCAGAGTGGAATAAGTCTGTGATACGAGGAACAAGTGAGGCCATTTGTAACGGGTGCAGAAGGGTTTTTTGAGAGAATTGAAACGATTCGCCGAAACGCCTCTTACATGGATTATACAGGATGTGGATTATACTCTGCACGCAGGATGATTCTACGTGGAAAAATTGGAAAAGGTCGTCGGGAAAGGAAGGATGAAATTTTGACGTCGTTGCGAGGCGTTCGAAATTTTATCGAGTATAGTTGAATTGATCTACCGTAAAGATACGTCGTTCGGTTTATTTTAAGATACTTTTTACACTATACAGGATGCATCGAAACGTATGAGTGGATAAGGGATGATTCTTGATAAAAAAAAAAGAAATAAGAAAAAATATAAAATAAAATATATTTTAATTCAAAGCTTCATTTTCGAGAAAATCGAAATGCATCCTGTTTTTACGTCAACATACTTTTACACTATATAGGATACGAAAGGGTGATTCTTCACAGAAAGACGTACTTTATAATATATTGTATCTTTTCTGATTCTCTTGAAAGAAACAGACGAGAATTCATCCTAAAAGTTACGCACATTTCTCTGAGAAACGAGAAATTGTAATTATAATTTTTAAGTACAACTAATTGAAACTTTAGTAACGTAAACAAGTAATCTTTCAAATAAAACGTTTCTTTACACGAACGAGTTCAGTTACTTCTTTGGAGACTTCTCAACGTGCTCCAAATTTTTTGAGCACGACTGTTTCAAGAAAACTTTTAACTTATATTGTTCATACTTCAAAACTATGATTACTACTTTCTAAACTAAATCTTCGTGCAGTAAACTGAGTTTCACCGAGTACGTTAATTTATCATTCACACGTGCGAGAAACGAAAAACTTGTAAAAATAAATCATTCGTTCAAAACACTGAAGTATCATGTCAAAAACGACGTGAGAAGAGACAAGAAACGTACAAAATAGAGATAAAGAAAGAAACGAGCGACGTTCAACGAGCATCGAGTAAATTGCTGCAGAGATACGTACATACCGTATATATGGGAAATGTAAAGGAAAAGTAAATATTCATGGTTGTCACGGTTCGGTTATTCGGCGTTCAGTGGTTCATTCAACCACCGGTCGACAGGGGGGAGGTCGAAACTTGAAACAGCGATTTTCCCTACTCCGCGGCGGGCCGAGATTAATTTCCGAGCGACGAATTTCGAGTTCAGAGATCTCCTAATTGACAGGGATTAACACGGGCTCCCGATAAATCGAGGGGTGCTTCAGAGAAATCTCGCCGTGGCTAAAATTAAAACGTTCAACTCGCTCCGGCTATCCCGATGCCGGCCGCACGCTCGAACGTTCAGCACCGCTGAATATTTATAATGCGAACCGGCTGTTTCGATGAATGAGAACTTGTAAATAGAAGTGCCGGTCGTAATTGCAACTTTGCCCACCGGGGGATGGGAATTTTAATTAATGAACTTCGAACACTCGCGTTTCCACGGCGAGCCGCAGCGAGAACGACGACGACGTAAAGAAGAGAAATTTTCGAAATATCGAGAGACAGTTTATTTACTTTAGTTTTGTCGGAATTTTCTGAATTTTTAAATCGGGATCGCGATATTTTAATCGTGCATTGTAAAGACTTGTCTTCCACGGGAACTATACTATACTATATTATACGATATTCATATTATAGCTTTCTACACTATACTACAACATGTTGTGCCATACTATACCGCACTATGCAATGTAATACTATATTAACCATATTATAATGTACAATATTGTACTGCAGGATTCCAAGCCATATTAGACTATGCAATACATTACAACGTATTATACAGTAATATAACATATTATAACTTGTGCCATATTATATTATATTACGACTTATTATACAGTATTAAACATACAGTATTAAACCATATTAAACACATTATTTCATATTATACCTTTCTATACCATACTATATCACACTATACGGTACTATACAATATAATACCATATTATACTATGTTTTTTACCATATTACAATGTACAATATCGTACTGCACACTTCCAAGCCATATTAGACTATAACATATGCAATACGTTATAATGTATTACACAATAATATACCATATTATACTATATTACGACTTATTATACCGTATTATAGGGCGCTACAATAAATTATACAGTATTACACCATATTAAACATATTATATCCATAATATACCATTCTATAGCATATTACAGCATATTATACCACACCATACCGAATATAAAATATAATATTGTGAAATAATGTAACACAGTATTATACCATAAATATACTTTATCATATAATACTATATAATAGTGTATTGTACCATATTAACCATACTAGAACATATCATATTAAACTGCACCGTTCCAAACCATATTATACTATGTTATACACTATACCATATTTTACAATAGTATAACATATTATGCAATAATATAACTTACTATGCCATATTATACCAACTGGAGATTTAAAGCACACTGGCGACCGAGCAAAATGGAAGGATCGTTTTCAAATGGAGAATTTAATTCGCTGAACTTCAACTAACAACCTTCGCTGTACAATGATAAATTAATTTTACGATCCGACCGTTTTTCTCGGGGATAAGTAACTCATCGGCGCTGCAGCTGGCTTATTTTAAGAAAAATTATTACAGTGTGCAGCGTGTCGCTTAATGAATTGCTTATCTCGAGGGCAACAAATTGCATCGCTCGACCAAATTAAAAGATCCGTTGATTCTCCGTGAAAAATCGTCGACATTTAAAACTTCGTTGTGACATTTCGTGAGAAACAATCAGGAAACGATCATCGATGAATATATATATATATATATATATATATATATATATATATATATATATCCAGGTTTTATTCAAAGTACGAGAGAATGGCGATAAGAAAAATCTTAGTCGAAGTTTCAAGGGAAAATTTCAATCTTCAAATTATCCGATGACAGTATCAGTCTAGAAAGAATTTTTCCAACGTCCATAGAGACACTCGAATATTTTACAAAATCAATATTTTCCGACTACCTTAAAAAGAGAAGCACCTTCGTTCACCCACCAATAAAATGGTTCAGAAATATCTTTAAAAGAGAACTAATTAAGAATTGTGAAAGTGGTGATTTCACTCTTCGAAATAAGACCAGATGGTTTTTTGCAACGAAATTGTAATAATTTTTTATCGAAAATTTAACGACTCTTTAATTTCGTAAAAATTATTCTTTAAAATGTTTTCTCTGTAATTTGAATTTCTCTAGTATTTTGCGAGCTATTTAAATTATAGTTAAAATTTAACAAATTAAACTTTTTCATTTGAAATTAAGCTGAATTCAACGAAAGCCAATATCCTCCGCGAAACTTTGATTTTTCATGAATATCTCATACTTTTCAATCCGTTTCAAACCTGGCATGAACAAAAGAGATACTAATAAAATAGTATTTATAAACCATTCATATCATCACCATTGCTGCAACCAGTTCTTTTTTTTCCTCCGAATTATTTTTTTTTCCGCGTAACCGCGATTTCTATGAATTTTTTACATTTTTTTGACTCATTTATCACGAACAGAAGAGAAGAGTATCAATATTTAAATTTCGTTCGGAATCCCTCCATCGTCGGTCGGATCCGAAAACAAAGAACTTTCCCGCGAATTTTTTTCTACGAATATTTCCTATATTCGCTCACAGTGAAAAAAAACACTGATAATCAAATTTCATTTAACATTCATCTGTAGTGTTAAAAACCACTCGAACTCAACAGCGAAAGAATGTTTCTTGTAAAGAATGATTTAAATGTAAATTTGTCGTTTGATAAAATAAGTACACCGAAAAACTGACAAACACGAGTTCAGTAGAGAATCATCTTTTCTAAAACACGAGGATAATATCTGAATTGTGTCCAAGTATCGATCTCATCTATCGGTCAATGAATATTAAAACGAAAGAAGAGAAAGAAATCTAGAAATTCGACGAAACGATTCGTTCTTTGGTTAAAAAAAAAAATTGAACAGTCGAGAGATTATTGAAAATTTCTTCGAAAGCAACCTCTGAAAAAACTCGAGAAATCGAGTCCTAAAAGAAACAAAAAAAAGAAAAGACCAATAAACCGATAAATAAATATTTCGTCAAATGACGAACCTGCAAACGTGCAAATTTCGTTCTGTTAGATCACCGCCGCGTATCATTCATCGATCAATATATGTATATTAAAACAAAAGAAGAGAAAGAAATGTAGAAATTCAACAAAACGAAATTCATTCGAGAGGAACATGGCCAAGCCTTCTCTTCGGTTAAACAAATTCAACAATCGAAAAATTACTGAGAATTTCTTCGAAAGCAACCCCTAGAAAAGGAATCGTAAGAAATTCTAAAAACTCCTCGAGAAACAGTCTTGGGGAAAAAAGAAAAACAAGAAAAATAACAATTTCGTCAAACGACGAGCCTGCAAACGTGCAAATTTCGTTCTGTTAGATCACCGCCGCGTATCATTCATCGATCAATATATGTATATTAAAACAAAAGAAGAGAAAGAAATGTAGAAATTCAACAAAATGAAATTCATTCGAGAAGAACATGGCTAAGCCTTCTCTTCGGTTAAACAAATTCAACAATCGAAAAATTACTGAGAATTTCTTCGAAAGCAACCCCTAGAAAAGGAATCGTAAGAAATTCTAAAAACTCCTCGAGAAACAGTCTTGGGGAAAAAAGAAAAACAAGAAAAATAACAATTTCGTCAAACGACGAGCCTGCAAACGTGCAAATTTCGTTCTGTTAGATCACCGCCGCGTATCATTCATCGATCAATATATGTATATTAAAACAAAAGAAGAGAAAGAAATGTAGAAATTCAACAAAACGAAATTCATTCGAGAGGAACATGGCTAAGCCTTCTCTTCGGTTAAACAAATTTAACAATCGAAAAATTACTGAGAATTTCTTCGAAAGCAACCCCTAGAAAAGGAATCGTAAGAAAGAAATTCTAAAAACTCCTCGAGAAACAGTCTTGGGGAAAAAAGAAAAACAAGAAAAATAACAATTTCGTCAAACGACGAGCCTGCAAACGTGCAAATTTCGTTCTGTTAGATCGCCGCGCCGAACCCGAAAGATAATCGGGGACAAAAAGCGACCCGGCATGAACAACGAGAGCGTCGCTCCCCGAACGATGAATATTTCACCCGCGTTGCGTTCACGACAGCGCGTGAAACGATTCGCCCGATTAAATAAATTTCGAATGATCCCTACCCACCGACGGCATCGTCGCGGTAATGCGCGCGCCAATTGAATTAACACCGAAAGTATGAATTACCGATCGACAAAGTCTCCCTCCCACCCAGTCTTAACAATCCCTCTCGACGCTCGCACTCGTGATTTACAGCAAGCGTTATTTAATTTATCGACTATTCGCGCCGAGGGAAATAATTGTCGTCGTTCCGGTCGAAGGTTACAAACGAATGCCCGAAACTGTGATATTCGTTTCCTTGGCGACGTACCTATAATACACTATCGATGTATTAACGGTTACGTCGATCGTTAAAAGCGAGGAACGACAGTTTGGTGGGTGGGGGAGACGATAAAGCGTCCAGAGCGGATTAACCGACTAACCGTGGGTTAATTGGCCCATTCGTCTTTATTACCATAATACCAGCGGGTGTGGGAGGGGGAGGGGGTGTTATTAACCCCGGGACTCGACGTTTCCAATGGCTGCACTTCGCAACAATCGCGTCAATTGTTACACGCTCGTTAACCAGCGCAGACCACCGGTTATATTCGACGACGGATCGTTTTTCGTTTGATTCTTTTCTTTCTCTTTTTTTTTTTTTCGTTCTTTGCCCTTTTTTTGTTGTATTGGCAACGTTAATCGACAAGACGAGAATAATTGAGAGACTTGAGAACGAGAACACGTGCAGTGATGCAAAACAATGTGAAAAGTATCGAAGGTGGAGCGCTTGTTGTAAAATCTAGCGGCGAGAAAGTGAACTCGATTGATAACATCGAGTCGTACCCGTGGGACAAGTTAACGTCTCGATTTGAAAGGCAAAGTGAACTGTAAACTTGTGACACTTCAAATCTACGACTTTAAATTTCATTTCATTAATCTGTACGTTGATGAATGAAAATTACGCATGATGTTTTGATGATTTTCGACGAGCGATGCTTATCACTTGAAATTGAAACAAAAGATATTGTAAGGCAAGGGGTTAATTGCGAGAAATTTGAAACTATCATTTTATTAATTTATTATTATTATTACTTATTAATTTATTCATCCCAATCTGTTACCAAGAAATTCGCATTTCTTCAGATAATTTCCCTAACATTATTCGACTCCTCGTACCGCGAAATCTCATCATATATGTTACATTATTCTACAGTCGACTGCTGATTTTCGTACACGTATGTACGAACGAAGAATCATTTACTCGAACTGATCTTCAAAATTTCAGATACGAGGGAGACGATCAGTTTAGAACGAATGCGCTGGTCAAAGGAAAATCGAGCTTCAAGAACATCGACGTCTCGCCTTTGATGCGTGCTGAACTTTCACGCAAGATGATGTCCTCCCAATTGTTCGAAACAGCGAGAAACAGTTCGCGACGCAGCCTCTCTCGCCGAAGTTAATTAAAATTTAATTATAACTTGGTTACACTTGATCGGTTTTCCTTGCCACGCTATGATCCGCGAATAGCCAATAACAAGTACAAGCAAGAACTTACAATTAAATTTTAATCGCCACACCCCGATGCCTACGGCCGTATCCTGATCTTCACGCTCGTCTCAATCAACACGGTGAATTAATGTAGGAACGTCGTCGGTGAAATGAAATTCAACAACGAGCAACGTGCTGAACGGGATGAACGAGTACAAAAGCTCGCGAACGTGTATAACTGGCGCGTGTTTCAATGAGAAAAACACCTACGACCGATGATTAATTGAATTTTGCTGAATTCCATATCGATATGTGTATATATGTATGTATGTATGTATGTACGTTTCATCTTCGCCGACACTTGGGATTAACGCCGAGAATTAACTGCGAGCGAAATGCATCCTACAGAGCAGAGACCGGGATGAATACAAAGATCGACGAAAATATTGTATAATTGTTTCAATCGAGATTAAATTGATTAATCGGATCCAATCCAGTTCGAATCTTTCGCATCTGATCCGACGCGTTGCCTATGTATTGATACTTATATTGAATGTTGACGTAATAATAATTGCAATTCGAAAGCGTTCTTTCTATTCCCTTTTTTTTTTTAATTTTGAACGTGAATCAATGAATTTAATCGACAGACGAAGATAATTTGCTTCGATTGATTGAAATCATCTCGAGTATTGATCGAGCGATATTTCTGATCATAATGTTGTAGTCATAACGCTTCGACACTTTTCAATTTCGTAAAATTGTTGAATTAATCAACAGAAAAATTTACAGGATATAAAGAAATTGTAGGATATTTATTACAGAGATGTATTAAGTAAAGAATTAATGGCGCGAATGGCGCAAACATAATATATTAGCATATATCAAATATGATCCTATTGGATACCGAAATTTATTAATGTAATAACATAATTAACGAACGATCTTGAAATTTCTGCGATTCCCGTGAGAGATGCGTATGTCTGTTTGTTTCAAATTTTATCAATATACTCACGATACTGATGTCAAAAATATGTATCTTGTTTAAAATTTTGAACCAATATATCCGATCATCCGATACTTTTATCTCACTGGCACTAATGAAATTTCAAAATACGTGGTATTTCTGCAATCTTAAGAATATTAATACTTGATTTCAAATTTTACCAATATAATCGCGACACTCTTGTCTCGTTAACGCTAATCAAAACATAGAAGTATATTCAAATATTATCGTGAATAAGCATATACTGTATATACAGGATGGCCACCTAAATACTTTCTCAAATTGCGAATATTTTTTGCCTAACATGAATGGTATCGAAAAGCCAATAACTGATAAGAATATTTTTCTCAAGATCATTTTCTCAAATATCAAAAACTTTCCATTGATATTATTTTTCGTATTATTAACTATATATGTATTATTTTTTTTACTGCGTCGTGTAGCTGGTAAAAAAAAAAATACGTTAGCTCGACCTTAAAATGACACTGGCGTCTAAAAATTTAAGAACGGACTGGTCACTGTCGTATTGCTGCAAAGTATTCCTCGCATCGGCTGCAACTCGAAGGCCACGCTTGCGCTGGCAACTGATTGCGGACCATAACGAGCGACCAAACAATTCGTCGCTTTCTTATCGGAACTCGCCGGTACGACATCACTGGATAGAAATTATCGGCAAGTAATAAATCTATTATTTGTTTCGCCGATTTTGTTTTACCTAAATATACTCAAAACTGAGAGAATACTACAACTTTGGAACAAAATTGAGAGAATATTACGATTTTGGAACAAAAAATTCGCAGCGCAAGAGATCAAACCACCCTGTATATACATACGTACGTACGTACATACCGACTTGCGAACAAAGTTCGCGGGGAGCATTTCTCACAGAACAGAAGAGCGGAAAGAAGCAACACGGCCCCGGCGCCGTGACAAAAATACGCACGCGTCACGTTCGCCTAATGATTTCGCGCGCGAGGGATCCTCCGCGTGTCGGTCAATATTCAGCTCGGTTTTCCCGTAGAATGAAATTTATCGCGCGACGCGCGGCATTATCGGTTATTACGTCACGAAGGACACGTCTCGCGGATGTAGCCCCCCTCCCAACCCCCTCGGTGGCGACAGTCACTCCGTACGCGGGTGCATTAAACCAACCCTCCTCCTCCTCCCCCTCCCCCCCGTCCAGTTTGAAATATTAAACGCAATATCGAACCGAACGCAAATAACAACGCTATTATATCAGCGCTGGGCTTATAATTAATTTACACACACGGAACAGTGGCTTTTTATCTCGTCGAATCGAGTTTCTTCCGAATCCAATCCGGGGCTCCATTAGCGAACGTTCGCGAGCGGTTCCACGGTTCCGCGGTTCCACGCCATTTCGTAAACTGTGCGGCGCGTTTGCATTCACCTGTGCACATACGTACGTGTATGTACATACGTGTTGTGTTTGCCTCGCATTTCTATTACTATTATAGAAGCGCGCGTGTGTCTGATGTTTTCGGCTTGAATAAAGTCGGAACACGTTCGAGTGGGTGTTCGAGATACACAGGGCGGTCATTGAAAGACCGAATGATACGAAAATAATTTTTACAGACACGTGTTTCTTTTTTAATCTTTTATTACTTTATTTGGAAATGTAATTAATGGATTTTTTTTTCCAGCATTTGAGTCGTAATCATAAGTTAAACTGCCTCGTTTTGGAAACTTTAAATTTTACTCAATCTCAGTCTACTGTAAGTAAAATAATTTTATTTGGAAATATAATTAATGGATTTTTTTTTCAATATTTGAGTCGTAATCATAAGTTAAACTGCCTCGTTTTGGAAACTAAATTTAACATTGATCTCAGTCTACTGTAAGTAAAATGCAAAATAGAATTAAATATTCTAAATTTTGGCGGTGTAACGAAAATTCTAAATAAAATACAAGTTTCAATAATTACTATACTTGGTCACTTGGTAACTCAATGGTCCTGCGTGAGTTTTTGAGGGTTTTCGAATAAGAAAAAGAAAGAACTTGCTTCACTACGTGTCATGAGACACCAAGTCTACTTTTTTATTTTTAACATTCATTTCAATTTCGATAATAAAATGTCTAAACTGCACGCGCGTTTTGTGATAATACGTTGCTAACGTTGCAAATTCTTCCTTCATTGCCGAAGGTGTTTATATCCGATTCTACAACGAACATAACACTCTCGTGCAGAGGTGTACGCGCGAAATATGTAAATCGTGCAGCTGACAGAGAGGGAAGAGCGTCGACGCCCGTATCGGATAGGATATTGAAAAGCAGAAAAGCGGTTTTCGGGAAAATGGAAAAATCGTCGCGGAGTGCTCCGTGGATAAAAATGAAAATACAAACAGAGGTAGAATGTTTCTCTTCTGCGAGCGATATCGAAAGGACTAGCGTTAACGTGAATTTTATGAAACGACGACCAACTGTAAAATTATAAAAGCAGATGATTCCGAACGACTTGTCACTTGTCGCCGCGTGATTAATTATTATTTCAATGAAAAAAGCATCGACTGCTTTATTTCAATTTATTCGCAAAACGTAAACTAACGTTAAACAGATCGTGCAATTCGGCAATAGCATCGGAGAGTTGCCTCGTCGTTTAAAAATGAGGACTGTTATTTGTGCCTCGTAATTTCGCTTATCTGGAGTAACGTGGACACCGACTCAATTTCGTTCGATCGAGAATCCCCGTGTAATTAATGAGAGAATATGCATTTCACGGGGGAGTAAAATTTGCATCGTAAACGTACGTGCAATCATGGCCAGCGACATTATGTATGTGCAACATCTTCTGTTATTTTCATTGTGGCTGACAGTGCGACGGTTTTCGTGAAAGGCAGAGAGAAAAATATTATTAAAATTAACGCCACTTCTTCCTCCTCGTTGCAGAACAGATAACGCAAACGCGACGGTGTCGAAGCTGCGTAAGTTCGTTTGTTCTTTGAAACTCGATTAGCTTCGTTTCGCAATTTACATTAAATATTTATATATATATCGAACTCGCGAATTTAATTTTTCGTCGATCGGGAACATTTGCTGAATCAGTTTCCGTTTAAACCTTAAATACTTGAAATTAAATTTAATTAAAAATTTTACAAACGAAATGAATTTTTCGTTGCTCTCTCTCTCTCTCTCTCTCTCTTTCGGAGAAGAAGATAATAATTCCTCCGAATGTTATTTTTAATGAGTGGAAATTTTATCGTGAATTCTAGAAAATTTAATGATCTTTGCTTTGTTTTCGAAATCTTATGTAAATTATGTCTACTTTTAATAGCATTTAATTAATTTAATTGGCAACATCTACGATTGTGTTCTTGGCTCTACGATGGTGTTCAACGATGTTTGGCACTCTTGTGAATATATTCTGACAATGAAGTTCAGAAATATTTTAAACAATAATTCGATAACAACCCCGTCACGTTCAACTATTTAAATTATTTAAAGAATTATTTTCTAGAATTTCTAAATTTAGATTCCTAAGTTTCTAAATTTCTAAATAAAGGTTTCTAAGGTTTCTGAATTTAAGGTTTCTGACGTAGATATTTAAAGATGAAGAACTTGAAGATTTCCATGCTCTCTCAACGTTCTATACGATATTATGAACATTTTTACGCTACTCGAATATCTGTATTTCACTTTAATCAATCTAAATGACTGTACAATCCTAAATTATTTCGCCAACACTTTCGGAGCATAGAAAGAAAGAAATAAAACTCCCATTTAATAAAAATCGTCGTGAAATCGAATCGGGCAAAAGGAAACAGCCATTCCCTCGTGAAACAACCTAATCGACCAGACACGAAACACTGAACACGTCACAGTGATTTACGAACTATGGGATACGCCAAGATCGCGAATCGTACGAATTCCGCGGGAATTCAACATAGTTGAAATTACAATAAAAATGCAAATGTAGAATTGTTCGTAGGAAGAACGCAATCGAGTTACTCAATCATAATCATTCCGCGAATTTTCAAATTCGAGAGGATCGATGACTCTCTTCGAGCGGAACTCGGAATAATAATATCACCAATGCGAAACAGAGAGAGAGAGAGAGAGATCAAGTCACGTAGAGATTATTTTTATCAAATATACGTGTATCACGAAGAAAAAAGCTAGTCCAGAAAGTAAAAGAAAAACACCGACGGTTTCATAGTCGAGCCAATCCAACGTCCACGAAAATTCCAGGAAGATCGTACTGAAAATACAGTTGGACCGGTCATCGACCGGGCTCGATTGCCCGCGGAATAATTATACAAAAATAAGAGCGTGTTTACACACACGGCGGGGAATAAATAACTGGGGTAAATGGGGGTTGATTTCTCGTTATCGTCGGAGGGAGAACGTGGACGTGAGCAACGATCGATGGACGGATCGACGATCGAAAAAAAAAAAGAAAAAAAAGACCTGGTGCGCTGGTCAAAGGGAACAGAACGACGAAGAGAACGAGGAGGAGGAGGAAGAGGAGGGGGAGAAAAAGAGGAAAACAGGGTGTATGAAAAGTAAATTGGTCTGGGATAGATCGGCTGGACCCCTTGTTTGAACTGGACGAGCAAAATTAGCGAGTTGCTGGGCTACTGTGCAACGAGGTAAACGATGAAGAGAGGAAGAAAAAGAACGCGCGCGCGCGCACAGAGAGAGAGAGAGAGAGGAGAGAAACGTGCTCCAGAGAAGATGGAAACGTTACGGAAGCGCTTCTGATGTCTTGAATCATTCACGACTTCAAAGGGAGAGATCCGCGGACTTTGTTTTCCCGACTGGCTCCGGTTTTTTCCTACCGTGTTAGAATTAATTCTGAACACGACCGTTAGACCGTGTTACGCGGATTTTTGTAGGATATTTCCGAGTAATATAAATACGCATAATGCAAAAAAGAAGAGTATGAAAGATTTATGTGAAAATGTCTAAAATATCGTGCGTCTCTGTGACATTTAGGTAAAAATTGTTTTCGCAAATATTCGCACTCTAATCTCTGGTATCGTATAATAATTTCATGTTTATTTCGTTTGCTTTGAATATCGTTTTTTCTTGGAAATTTCGAAATATGCACGTGACAGGGCAGACGGCTCGTGCGACTTGGTTTTTGAGAAACGAGACGAGATTTTAATTGAAAAGAATTTACGAGGACGAAGATTCTCCGGCATCTTGGTTAAATATTTGAGCTTCAACTTTTTTCCTCCTCTCGCTACGAGTAAATATTTCTGAGCTAACTACTAACTTCTGAATGCGATTTATAACTTTATATATACGTAATTATGTGAAGTTGACTTTATACATCATTTTTAAGTACATTGGAAATGCTGGATACTACTCGAAATTCTTGTTTAAATAAATAAAATGTAACATATCGTGATAACGCGTAAAATAATGATAAATTTTTATCTCAGAACGTATTAACTTTACGGTGAACTTTAACAACATTTTATAGACAGTTGTATGCACGTGTGCCAAAAACAAGTACGAAACATCCATAAATCTTTCACACGCCACCACATATCACGCTTTTTCAAAAATTGTATACTACAAAATGTTTATTACGAAAATAGTAGACACATAATGAATGAATACCGTCAAGACGCAGTCACTACAGTTTTAATGAAATTTCGAAACACATTTCATTTTAAGACACAGACATTCGTAAAAAATTTCTGTACAAATGTTCGAACATCTTCTCTTTAGTGCTGGATACACTTTAATTATGATACTGTTTGGAAATTTATTTTATTTGTGATATTTATTTTATTTGACAGTGATAGATACAAGTGTATTGAATGGGAATTATTCATTGAAGTAATAATTGTTTAAGATGCATTAAAAATTATTCTTATAATTTACTTCGTATAATTCGAAACTTGCATCGGTCATTCGAAATATTACCTCGTAGGGAAATTAACTTGGAAAAAATATGGCGGAGAGACAGATATTAATGAAAAAGGATTTGCCACTGTTATATTGTTCAACCCGCGGAAACAACTATCGCGTAAACGAAATTCCACTCGCGGAAACAAACAATCAAGAACGACTTCACAAAAATAATATTCAAAACGTTTCGTTGCACGAACGACAAGAGACATAACTATCTCAAGAAAAAAACAAACGAAAAAACAAACGTAACGTAACGCACAATAATTGTAGAATCAAAACAAATTTCAAATAACATTTCAGTCGACAGAGAAACAAACAATCATTCCAAACGAACAGGTGAAACATTGTTTTATCGTGCTTCCCTTGGCTCCATTTCCCAATCTCAACCCTCAAACGAATGAGAACGAAACCAAGCCCTATCGTACGAAACTACCCCTCCAAAAAAAAAGAAAAAAAAAAGAAAAAGAAGGATTAATCGTCAGTTGTAGGCGGTATCGTCACCGAGCATCATCGACGAGCGAAAGGGCGATTCGTTATCCTGGTAACAGGTGCTCGGGGCCTGGTAACAAAAACACGAGGGGCGGTTCGACGCGCGAGAAAGGAAGCCCATTAGCGTTCGCGCGAAAGCGAAGTGGTCGTTCATTCATGAACTCGCCAGACATACCCGTTGTACTATCGTACTACTACTATTACTACTACTAGCGGCCTGCTGCCTGCTGCTGCTACTACTACTACTACTACTACTACTACTACTACTACTACTACTACTACTACTACTACTGCTGCTGCTGCTACTATTACTATTACTACTGCTGTTACTGCCGCTACCACGATACGGCCACGTCACCACCACTTTTACGCCACTCGAAACGACGACGTTCGTGTTCGAGGTTAACGTGTATGTTCCACCGCAAACCGGCACCACCACCGCGATATTGCACGCCCCGTGGCACTCGCGTTCCTCGCGTTCTCGCCCAGGGGAGGTTTCGAATGCCCTGTGCGTTCGCCTAAGTCTGATTATTGGTCACCTTGACACTGGAAGCGAATGTCGAAGGCGGCGAGTTAACTCGTCAAGGAAGCTCGTCTCTTTGATCGAAACGTCGAACTTGTTGAGGTTTGTGACGTTGTCAATGAAACGGAGGAGGATGGAATGCAATATATTTCAAGGATCAGGAAAATTGATTGATAATTCGTTTCACGTTGGATTATCGATTTTAATATGTTTTCTAGTATCAGGACGAATTATCGGGAACGTCCAGCTCGTTTTTGAATGGCGTAATTTATCTCGATTCATTAGTATCAAAGCGGCTAATTATGATACACGGGGCCAATTATCGGGCTTTCGTTTCGTTTCTCTCGAATCGATCAGAAAATCGCGCGGCGATAATTTTCATTAATGTGTTTATTTATTTACGACGAGCGAATTTTTCGCGTTAATGCAAGAGTATCGCAGCGACCGATCGTTCGTTCGAACTTTGTAATTTCAATTGGTTTCCCCATCAATTCGCGATGAATATGTAGAAAAAAGTCACTTCGGGACCCACGAGGAGGTTCATTAAATACCTCCTTCGTGTAAAACAATCTCGGCAAAAACGTCTATGGCTCCATAGCAAAATACCTCTCGCAAATTCCCCAACTGCCCCTAAAACCAAACTACCCCTTAACAAACTTTTCTCCTTCCGTCTTCAAGCACACGTACGTGTACGCCATAACTTTGCCACAAGCAAGAAAATTGCACGCCTACAGCGACGATAGAGGTTCATAAACAGAATTTGCAGATGTTTATGCAAATTCATCATTTGTACAATACAATAGCGCGCGTTATAGAAAAACATACGAAGATAAAGACAAGTGCGAAAATTATTTTTATTAAACCTTGACTGCAGAAATATAATTCGGACAAAGGCGCAGCCGCGCAAAATGCATAATGAGGTTGTTCTTTCGACAAATTGAAAATTCACGACACGTTTTATTAATTTTATATCATTCTCGTTCTCTTTCTGTTTGAAACTTTTCATCCATTTATATACTTCAAACCTTTTCTTTTCTTTCCAGTCCCTGTTGTTTTACGGTTTCCCACTCCTGAATCTTTTATACGTTTTCTATCGTTCGGAACTACGTTTCAAGCTTTCCTTTTATCGAGAACTTTATTTATTTGTTTTCACGTTTATTATTATTATTTTGTTTTTGGATTGTTTTCAAAAGATCTTTTGTTCGCCTTAATATTTCGAGCTGTTTTACAAAAATCCAGCTTATTCGAACTCTTTTTGACTCTTAAAAATTTCCATTTTCCTTTTCAATATTTGATTCAGAACTTTCCAAAAATCATATTGTACTCTTTTTTTTTCAAAGAAATCTTCCAGTAAAATTTTTATCAGAATTTATACTTCGTTTTATCAACTTTCGTTGTATCAAACTATATACATATACGTTTAAATAACACGAAATCTAATATACTTGAACTGTGTAATTAAGATCAGAGTGATTTTTATTAAAAAACTTTCATAGAAATTTCCCAGATTTACATTCTAAAAATTTAAATGATTGAAACGTACGTATAAAAGCTCGTGTCATTTATTATATTGCAACACATCTTTCTTTGTATTTTAATATTTTGCACAAATTTTACACTATAATCGTCATTGATTCTGTTCATCTGACACTGCATATTCGAAAAATCAAACGAACATTAAGGAAGGACAATTTTTACATAACTTCCATTGAATTTTAACCACTGCAATCAGTCGTACGTGATATTTTTGGAGGATTGAAAGATTCCAAACATTCTTCCACGATTGTCAGGCGATTTACGATCATTTCACGGGATGCTATGCCTCGAATAAACTTCTTATAACTCGAAATAAAAATGGCCCTGACATATGTGTTTCCTTTCCCCACCCTCTTTTTTTTTTTTTTTTTATTCTTTTTAGAAGGTATTCCAAAAACCATTCTCCGCACGTTGGAAGCTCGCTAAGCCGGAATCTCTGAATTATTGATCCCTCGTATCCACCACGAACGGGATCCAGTAAAATATTCCATAAAATGGAAGTGTGTTCGTCTCTTAATTTTCCATCAGAGAAAAATCATTGGAACTTTCCTCGCGACAGAATTTGTTTAGATCCTGCTTCACGTCTAAGCAAAACGGTTAAATCGTCGATTTATATAAAACTATTGGAGTTCTCCTTAATTTCTCCAATTTAGTCTGGAAATGACATTCTTGACGATCTGTTCTCTTCAACATTTAAGAGCTCTTATGATACAAAAAAAATTGTTCATTACATTATTATTCTCTTTATTGAATTATTTCCTGTTATTCTTAATATATTTTTAGTAATCATTATAAATGTATTTGTGAAAATTGACGTAACCTATAATAATTTGTGTTTCCTGTAAAAATTTAGGAACACTTTATAATTTTGTTTTATTTGGATATTAATAAAATTTTGTGATTACTTGTGATTGTGGTCTTTTTATCTTTTTAGGTATTTTTTAAGTATTGATTAACTGAATGCGAATTTCTCATTTGTAAGGAGTTTAAAGTTTATTGTAGAAAATGCGTAGAACAAACGTAACGCGCAAAAGTATATAAAATGTCCAAAATTGGGATGAAAAGACCGAGGTAAGAAAATATTATATCATATTAAAATATTAATTATATTATGTTAAATTAAATTATATTATATTAAAAATTGTAAATTATATTATATTATATTAACTATTATGTTAAATATTAAATATTATATTGTATTATATTAAAGGTTAGTTTAGGAATAGTATTAGCTATGGTAGATAGCTATGTGAAATATTCGCACTTTTCAAGTTTCTACGTTTCATTTTCGCGGTCATGTAAAACTACCAAATGGCACAAAATTTAATATGAAATGTATGTCATTTATAATATAATCCATGATGATAATTAAAAGTAATAATGTGTGAATTATATGAACATATACCTATTAAATAGTTTCATACGAGTATAAATCCAGAACCTAAGAAATGAACTCTTAGGGCACTTTTCATTTTCCAACGTTCAATATTTTTATTTCAGATAACAAAATTAATTAACTTTAGGTAAACAAAATCGCACGTATATATATCATAACACAACTTGTTGACAATCATTTCATCTTTCCAATTTCTCAAATATCGTGCTTGTTCTAAAATATTATTCTACCTTTTTGCAACCACATCAATATTAAATTAACAACTCTAGGACTGAGAATTAAAATGTTGTTACATCATCTGATATTTCCAAAATATAAATATTAATAAACAAATATAAAATATACACATAATATACAAATGTATAATAAATATAAAAATATTGCATTTATCATTTTTAATTTCGTTTATGTAATACTATGCACGACGAGACGGTGATATTTTCGTACAATAGAAACTCAATTTGACTCCCAACTACCATCGAATTATCGGCGAATTCATGAAAATGTTAAATATCGTCGGGCGGAGAGCTCGTTCACGGTCGAGTCTCGAATTGAAAAGAAGCCGATTCTCGAACGAAGGCCTGATTTTATCGTTCTCTCTCTCTCTTTTCTCTCTTTTTATCAAAGCCTCGTCTCATCTTTTTTCCACGACAGCCTCAAACGATTACCACGTACTGCGAATTCTCACGCGAGAGAGACGTGAAAGCCTCTTGAAAACAGTTCAGTTGACCTATTTCCTTCGTTCGAAATGACAGATTGGAATCAAACTTTTCTCCGGGAAATTCTCGCCGAAAATAGTGCGCGCTGACGTTACCGGATGAAGATCGATGATGCGAAACTTCTGGCCGAAGATTTTCCTTGCCGAGCTCGCGCCATCCTCGTGACACTGATTGACTTGTATTTATTATGGAAGGAACAAACCCGTGAGAAATATTTTACATCCTCAAGACGATTATGCATGCGCGTAACGGACACTGTAATAAATTACTAGCAACATCACGGTCAGTTGAAATTCATAATAACACTATAAATTTTATAATTATTTCTCAGCGTTTGGCAATAAAATTTGTTGCAACGTAGAATTTTTCAATTGCACACAGTGATTCACAAAAATATTTAATTCTTATGCATTGTACGTTTCGAAAATGTGCCTTAAAGTTTCATTTATCGTCATGATATATTAGATAAATAATAAATATAATTATATCGTAACTAGAAACGTACGTGAAAACTACAATATGCTTGTTGCAAAAATTTGAATGAAAGGAATATTTGTCAAGTTTAACCAATATGATCGCGACTAGTGCGATAGTGAGCAGTCTCGTTACGATATTAGTAAAATTTCAAAAAGTCACGCGTAATATGTTCGTAAAGTTTTCTGACCATCTAAGCGTTCAAATATCGTCGCGAGTCACTGTGCACCACAACGCGAGAATTTCAAACGGGAATATCGAGATCCCGCGACACTTAATACCATTAAAATAGCGGTGGAACGACGTCTGGATTCTCGATATCGGCGCCTTGACCCTGAACAGCCACTGAACTTCATAACTTTCCAGCAAACTTGCCGAAAAGTTTCCTCCTTCCGTGTAAGAGTAAAAAAAGGTAACAGGAGCGCGCATAGATGGCACGAACTTGTACTTTTTTCGCGTCGAAGCTACGTTCGGCGTAATTCCACGTGAAAATTCGAACGGAACGAGTTGCAGAAATGAGTTTGGAGAATAAAAAACGATAAATCGCAAGTCGTGCAAATCAGACTGAAAGTTCAACCCTGCCGCCGTTGTCTTCGAGTCAGAGATATTCTTTCTTTCAACTCGCAAGAACAAACATGTGAAACAATAGTTACAACTGCGACAGGTGTGACTCTTCGAGTCAACTCTTTATCGAAGATTCTTACGTGAAAGATTCGACGAACTGGACGACCAGATAACGAAAAAAATGCACTTTCATTGCGACACAATGTTTTATGAAAATTGAACGCGTCATCCAAGTACAGATTGGAATTGTTTGTTTGTTTCTTGAAGCTAAGGTACAACTCGGCTGTGAAAATTCGACAAACCGCAAGCAGGGTTAGAGAAGAACACGCCAGGAGCACGTGGGCACAAATCCTGCGCCAATTACGCAAGCGTTATAATAATCCTCGCGAGATCGTGATACAACGATCATTTGTTCGTCGAATAAATTCGAAACTCACGAAATTCACAGATCCAATTCTTTCGCGGAAAATTCTCAATTAACGACTAATGCGAATCGACTAACGACGCAACAATTATGCGTTCGCACACAGGTTCGAATTGTTCACTGCTGCCGGTTGGAACGGCGCATCTTGCGCTCACTCTGCACTCGGAGAATCGGTTTCGTCATCGAGCAAACCGGAACACACATCGGGGGAGGGGGAGGGAGAGACGATGGACGAAATTCGCGGTTCGAAGGCTGGCTTAACGAGGGAAGCTTCGTTAAACGCGAGGCAACCTTGCACGCAAGCCCACCGACCACGTGTCCTCCGCGTACCACCAAGAACTACCCCTCGTTGCCCTTCTGTCGATCTCACTCACTCACTCTCACCGCGGCCGCGTGAAAGAGAAGCCTGACCAATCACTTGTCAATCCACAGTGTCACTCGGACGTCAACTGATTGGAAGGAAAAGAAAAAAAAAAAAAAAAAAACGAACCAGACTTACTCAGTTATCTTCACTCTCGCGACTTTCTGCAAAATGGAAAGGACCATCTCTCCGCGTTGAATCTAACTCTCACTTATTGTTAGCTAAGCAAACATGATAGCCAACGACATAGCGATCTCGGGGCATTCGTATCCGGTGAAACGGAAAGATTCGACGAGTCTCGATGCGACGAATTATCGGATTCGTTTCTTTCGAATTGTAAAAGTGTGAAATGAAGGAGAAAAGGATATCTCACCCCCCGCAGCAGCCAGGCCTCGCAGCTTCCGCTGGAGCTCCGACCGTAAACACACGTCGGTGGTTGATCGCGCACTGAAGTTTCCACCGCGGATCCGGCATCCGACTAGGCATCCCACACCGGCCAACACCGGCGCCCCCACCGAACGTCCCTCTCGACGCTCGGCGTCGACGAACAACCCCACCTCACCCACCCCCTCCCCTCCCACCGTTTTTAACCCTCCCGCCACTCGAAACCGTCACCCGGCGTCACCGTACGCCTCCACCTACGACCATCCATCCCTCTATCCACCCTGTCCGCCTGACACCTAGCCGCCCCGACAGAAGCGGCCGGACGAGATGAAGTAGTTTCTTCTTATCTCGAGAGGATACGCCGGCGGATGGAAGAGGGGAAGGAGGGGGGGGAGAGAGAGAGAGAGGCTGCTCTGATCTGTACGGATTGTGAGAGACGGTGTACGTGCATGTTGGATGAGGAAGAATTGGATAGGTTGATAGCAGCGTGCTGGATTTTGTTTCTAGGCTCCAGAGATGTCCGTTTCAGATATTTTTGGAAATTTGCAAAGTTCAAAATTTGAGAATCTTGGGTCAGTTGGTTGATAAGCAAGCATGTGTTTTGTGTTTCGAGCATAAGAGGTTGTTTTTAAATGTCTTGGAAGATTTTGATCAGAAAGGGTTGCATCTCTGAGTTTTAAACGTGAGAGATTCTTCTCAGATACTTTTGGAAATTTGGAAAGTTTGGAATTTGAGAATCTTGGGTAAGTTGGCTGATAGATAAGCGTGAGGAGTGCGTTTTGTGTTTCAAACGTAAGAGATTGTTTTTAAATGTCTTGGAAGATTTTGATCAGAAAGGGTTGAATCTCTGAGTTCCAAACGTGGGAGGTTCTTCTCAGATATTTTTGGAAATTTGCAAAATTCAAAATTTGAGAATCTTGGGTAAGTTGGTTGATAAGTAAGCATGAGAAGCATGTGTTTGTGTTTCGAGCGTAAGAAGTTGTTTTTAAATGTCTTGGAAGATTTTGATCAGAAAGGGTTGGATCTCTGAGTTCCAAACATGGGAGATTCTTCTCAGATACTTCTGGAAATTTGGAAAGTTTAGAATTTGAGAATCTTGGGTAAATGTTGGTTGATAGGTAAGCGCGAGGAGTGTGTTTTGTTGGAGGAGGTTTCTTGGAAAATTTTGATTAGAAAGAGTTGGATCTCTGAATTCCAAACGTGGGAGGTTCTTCTCAGATATTTTTGGAAATTTGCAAAATTCAAAATTTGAGAATCTTGGGTAAGTTGGTTGATAAGTAAGCATGAGGAGCATGTGTTTGTGTTTCGAGCGTAAGAAGTTGTTTTTAAATGTCTTGGAAGATTTTGATCAGAAAGGGTTGGATCTCTGAGTTCCAAACATGGGAGATTTTTCTCAGATACTTTTGGAAATTTGGAAAGTTTAGAGTTTGAAAATCTTGGGTAAATGTTGGTTGATAGATAAGCGTGAGGAGTGTGTTTTGTTGGAGGAGGTTTCTTGGAAAATTTTGATTAGAAAGGGTTGGATCTCTGAGTTCCAAACGTAGGAGATTCTTCTCAGATACTTTTGGAAATTTGGAAAGTTTGGAATTTGAGAATCTTTGGTAAGTTGATTGATAAATACGCACGAGGAGCATGTGTTTTGTGTTTCAAGCGTAAAAGGTTGTTCTTGAAAAATTTTGGTAAAAAAGAATTGGATCACTAAATTTTAAACGTAGAAAGTACTTTTCAGAAAAATCAGAATTGTGAGGATTAATTGAGCGAATTTTATGTTTTGAACATAAAGGATTGTTTCTTGGACAATTCTGAAAGAACTGGGTCTCTAAGTTTTAAACGTAAAGGGTTTTTTCAGATTCTTTTGGAAATTCGGGAGATTAGGGGAATTTTGGATGGGTTGATTAGTAGGTGTGTTAAGAGTGAGTTTTGTGTCTCAAGTGTAAGAGGTTGTTTTTAGGTTTCTTGAGAAATTTTTATAAAAATTGGATCTCTAAATTTTAAACATAGGGAGTCCTTTCCAGATTCTTTTGGAAAAATTAAAATATCAAGAGAATTGTTAGATTTAATTGGTAAGAGAGAATTTTGTGTTTTGAGCATAAAGGATTGTTTTTAGGTTTCTTGAAAAATTTTGATAGAAAATAATTGGATCGCTAGATTTTAAATCCTTAATGGGGGGGGGAGGCGGCAACCCTTTTCAGATTTTTTGGGAACTTGGGAGATTAAAAGGAAAACTGAGTTTGTGAGAATTGAATGGCGGGCGAACATAAAGAGTGAACTTTATTTTGGAATGCAAGAGGCTTTTTTTAAATTTTTTGGAAAAACTGTACTGTGCTAGATCTGGTTGTTGGCTGTAAGGAGCTCTTTTAAAATTTCTTAAGAAATTTGACAGAGAAAAAGTTGGATTTCACTTTATTAGACGTAGGAGACTTTCTTTCAGAGAATTTTCGTAGAAAATTCGAATGTAAAAGATTTAAATAGGCGTGCTGAATTCCATTTTTACGATAAGTAAGTATTAATATTATCATCGACAAAAGAAAGAAACAATTTTTACCAGTTTCGATTGAAAAGTTCCAATTAAAATCAACAATATCCTATTTCCTTACGATCGAGATATTCTCAACTGAGCCACAATTCCATCGAGATAGCTATCAAAAACTGAAAAATGCCTCGTTGTCAATAGCGATATAGCTATCTGGCGAGGATGATCCGTGGATCAGCGAACTTCGCGTTAGAAAATTTTCGAAAAGTGGTTTTTGCCGCGAAGGTGGGGATCAGATCTCTCCGGGGGAAAGTCGACGGTTCCCACCAGTTGCAGATTTGCCAGAGTTCCACGTCGGCGAGAACTTTTTTACCGCGGCCAAAAAGGCTTCTTGTTTCTGCGACTTGTTAAGAACTCACCCTCGCGCTTTTCCCACCGGCGCCCGGATAAAACAACTCGTTTACGCGAACTTTGCCTACTCAATGTATACACAATGACTCCTTTGGATAAGTTTCTGATAGTATTTCTCGGGCAGACGTCACTCGTGCGACAGTATATAGTGTAGTATAGTATAGTATAGTACAACATATAGTATAGTATATAGTATAAGATATAGTATAGTGTAGTATAGTATAGTACAACATATAGTATAGTATATAGTATAAGATATAGTATAGTGTAGTACAGTATAGTATAGTACAACATATAGTATAGTATATAGTATAAGATATAGTAAATATAGTGTACTATACTATAGTCAGATTTGGGTTAGGTAGTATACTATAGTTAGGTTTAGATTATATATAGGTTGGGTTATATAGTATAGTATAATATAGGATAGAGTATAGTATATAGTATGGTATAGAGTAGAGTATATAGTATAATATATAGTACAGTATAGTATACTATAGTTAGATTTAGGTTATACATGGGTTAGGTTACATAGTATAGTATAATATAACATGTAGTATAGTATAGTATAGTATACTAGAGTTAGGTTTAGGTTATATATAAATATATATAAAACTATGACCTATATATATATATAACCTACATTAGGTTAGTACAGTATAGTATACAGTATAGTATAGTATAATATAGTATAGTACAGTGCATATAGTGTAGTAGTAGTATAGTGTATATAGCGTAGTTGTACACGGTGTACATAACAATCTGAGAATTAATCTCTTCTCTCGCCACTATGGCTCAACATTGCCAACGATAATTAGGGAACTAAGAGCACCGTGCAATGCTCTTGATCGAACCCATTAGAAATACAGGCTGATACGGCTGTAACTAATTACCTCGCATTCTGATACTAGAGAGGATTTTCACACAATCGCCTGAGACTACACGCGCGGGGGGTGGGAAGGGTTAACCATCGCGGTTGGCCGCGGGATCACCACCAACCTCCTAGCTTCCATAGCTCTCGCCGCGAGTTTAACCGACCGCCGGTACTTAGCAAATCTGGAGTCTCGAGCGATTAACGCGCGCGGCGTGTGTATGCGCAGGCATGAGCGAAACATAATCCCCGGCTCGCGAATAAATAATAAACGCGATGAGTTACATTCGCGATCTGAAAACGGCCGATCGGATTAAGCCTCGCCGTTTTTCGCGAGATCGACGGCAAACGACGGTAATCCCTCGAATTGGCGGCGATATCAATTGATGTATATCACCATTGGCTAAGGACATTAAATGAGACTGCCTCGGGCTCTGAAATACCGACGAGGAAAAAAATCGCTGGTTCTTTTTTTTTAGCGCACGGTAAATTGGTGAGAATTATACGAAATGACATGATTGAACAGTTAAATGAAATGAAATTCGTCCCGAAGCGTCTATAGATTCCGAAAAAACGGGAAGTTATTGTATTTGAAACTTTGTTGCTAGATGTATATCCGTGTTTCGCGAATTCGTCGATCTTTCTTTTCCACGTAGTGTATTCAAAATTTTAAATTTCAAATTATAAAGGAATATGACTATGTACTCATTACTTTTAACAATTCCGAACTTTGTACCATTTACTGTTTCGCGTTGCTTTTATACGCTGAGCATCGTAAAATTATTATATCTTTCGAACGGTCGAATTCCCGAAAAATTTATATTTCTGGTTTTCTCATATACAATTGCAATTAGTGCCAAAAGAGCTCGAATTGGAAAGGGTGACGAATCACATAAAATTTAGCGAGGTTGGTGGAGAGCGGCGGGCACCACTTGCAGATGTCTGACCATTACTACTTGCAAGTAGTAAAACCAACGTATGGTCAGATATGGGCGAGTGATATAGGTCAACGTATGGTCACGAAATAAACAAGTGATATAGGTCAGCGTATGGTCAGTAATGGGCGAGTGATATATGTCAACGTATGGTCAAACATCCGTAAGTAGCATTGGTCTGTGGATGGTTAGACTTTAATTCTACTTCAAATCTAGTTTATTCTACTTTGCTCTACTTTAATTTTACTTTACAATTGACAAATATGACTGAAGTGTACAAGAACTTTTTAATTTTCAATTAAAAAAAATGAATACGACCACTATATATGTGAAGACTATGTAACAAGACAATCAGAGTTAACTAATATTTTAACTAATTCCGAAAGAGAAAGAAATGACGTAGCAGTTTCCGATACGTTAAAAGAAAGAGAATTTATAATTACTGCTATTGGATATGCTGTCCACACATTACCATATATCTTTAGTCAATGGTTTTATATATATATATATATATATATATAACACGTACATACATATATACATAGCTTGTATTATATATAGTAATATATAGTACTATTTAAAAATATCGATGATAGAAATGTTGAAAATGTACGTTACAAAACTTACCCACGGTGACGTCATCATAGCAAGCGAAATACGAATATAGAAACCTGAAAATGTTGAAACAAAATTAGTTGTAAATAAAATATTGAAACATAAAATTAGTTATAAATAAATCCAATTTGCAAGTATAGTACAAGTTTCTTTCAATTATTTTAAGGATTCTACCTGTAAAAGCGTAGACGAAATGCATCCTTCCATGTTGAAAAGATTTTCAAAAATTTCACAACGAAACAACGAATCGCGAATAAATGAGATAGAAAGAGAATGTAAGATATATCACAACGCGCACTGACTTTAACATTGCTAAGAGATAAAGTAAGAAACAACCAAGGCACTACATTTTGCATTTAATTAAGCGAAATTACACAAATAACTAAGCGCGAAATAATCAGACGTCCGACGCGAACTTTCAAATGCTTCGAACTGGCCAAGCACTCCGTGCGCCAATGCACCATCTAACCGGAAGCGCATTTCTATTGAAAATTAATACTACAGGGTAAGAATAAGGAATTCGAACTATTATTTCTAATAAATACTGTCTTAGTTTGTATACATGGTATTAAATATATTAATATATATTTCACATACGACAGTGTAACGTTGAAAAATTTATAAATATAATTTATAAATATAATGTAGTTTGCGAAATGTAAAATCCCGCCAATATGAATTATATGCACGCAATTGACTAGAGTAGTACGTTTACAAAAATTTGAGCGCGAAATTTAAAATTAGTAACACACCTGTTTTTGATTTCTCTAAGCTCAAAATATTTTTGTAATTATTGTTATAATATTTTTCAGTTTAAAAAAAGGAAAATAAAAAATAAAATAAAAAATAAAAATTCATATTTTTGTCATTAATATACGTATATGTGTATATATATATATATATATATGTGTGTGTGTGTGTGTGTGTGTGTGTGTGTGTGTGTGTGTGTGTGTGTGTGTATTTTATTAGTAATTCATCATAACATATTCATCTTTATAGCTACATTTATAAAAATGTTAAATAGCATATAAATATGTCATCACTACGTATTTACAGAGTATTTAATATAAATGATTTGATATCCAGCATCATTTTTTTCATACCTTCATATGATAGATAAAATATTATGATTTTATTCCAATTACAAATTATAAGAACTATAAAGAATAAATA
Source organism: Tetragonisca angustula (assembly GCA_036937485.2). Taxonomy (NCBI): domain Eukaryota; kingdom Metazoa; phylum Arthropoda; class Insecta; order Hymenoptera; family Apidae; genus Tetragonisca; species Tetragonisca angustula. Next base: position 989,840 of record JAWNGG020000021.1, read on the forward strand.
ATCTCGTGTCACAAGAAATAGTTCTTAAAATAATTTACTGAATATATGGACCCTCCATTGTAGAAATGCTTCTGGCAGTATGGCATTTCAAATATGTTTAAGATACATCGAGTAGACTGGTAGACAAAAAGTCATGTGACTTTTTTACTCAGTTACTGAGGACGCCTTATTTTGTATTCTTATTTCTTATTCGGTTGCTAGTGCTATTAAGGCTATCACGTGATATTTTTATAAAAAAATTCCTTGTATCTAATTACAAGATATGAAATGTTCTTAACTAGACTAGTTTTGTGCGGTCAACAACGTTGCAAGTAACAACGCTCCTTTTCCTGTTTTATCCTATTTCAAAATGCGAGAGTAATATGATTTTTATACAATTCCTTTTGAAATGATTCACGTATGGTTCCCAATGAATATTTTTCCTAGTTACTCTGTAAATTATTTAATCAATGTTGACATATTGTCCTGTCACCGTGGCTGTTTGATGATATCTTCTTCTTCCAGCAAAATCTTCATTTTCCTCATTTAATTGCGCTGAGCAAGTTTCTACACCTGGATGCACGGGTGTAACCACGATTTGTTCATAATCGTATACTTTTCTTCTAAAATTTGTGAACAATATCTCTTACAGATTCATAAAGAAAAAAATATTGCAAAAATATTATAATAGTGTTAAAAATTACCCCATAATTCTCAATAACAGTATCTTCAACCATTTAAACAATTTAAATTCAGACGAAACACCTGGTTTAACTGCAGGATTAGCGTGACCAATGTAACTCCAAACAAGGAAAACGACAACAATATTGGCAATGGCATAACCCCAATGAACAAGAAACATGATGAATAATTTTATAAGACACTACAAAACAAATTCACTCTACAGTTATATTTAAATCATTGGTATATTTGATAATGCACAAGAATAAACTTACCCCTAATAATGAAAACCATCTGTTACACAAAGGACTATACCAATTTCCCAATTTATTATGGATATGAATTTTTCGTTCCGAATTATCTGTACCGCTGACACTTTCATCAATACTTGGAGAGGAATCTATATACACGTTATTTTCGGAAAGACTAGGATTTCTCTGGAGATAACAAATGCAATATTCCTTAGTTTCTTCTTCGTATAATGATTAATTACATATTTATTTAAACTTACGATAAGATTTTTATGCCGTATTCGTTCGGGGAATAAATTATCCAGATCATTGTCGGTATCCGTTATAGAATTATTTCTACTTGCAGAACCATAGTCACGATCGAACGTTGGGGATTGTGTTCGAAATCTCTGTTCTCGAGACAATTGTATATCGAATGTTTGCGCAAGGGCGAAATATGCATAATCCAAACAAGCATATGTTAAGAGAAAAGGCATTGTGACAATTGGCGCAAGCGTGTTAATTTGACCGGTAATAATGAAAGTCAGTGTAACAACGGCAACGACTAACATTGCGTACACAGGTACCTTATTTGGTCCTTTCTAAAGTGACATGATTATTTTATAATCATCACAAACAGTGATCGAAAAAATATGTAATTATAAAATCACACTTACTCCTCTTTGTAAACAACTGATTCCTGGTATTACATTTTGACTAGCGATAGATTGAAGAACTCGAGGTGTACCATACATTGCACCCAAACAGCTGCTAAATGATGACACGTAAAGACCTGCCAGTAGCAATACTGAAATCGCAGATACCGTTGATGCAATCATAAAATTGGTAAGTAGTGCCTTTCGAGTACAAGTAGCCCCCAGAAACAGTGAAAAACATAAATACAAAAAAGTTCTGAAATTAAATTACAGAATTATGATAGAGTTTCTAACAATGAACATGACATAGTTGATGTGGAATTATGATTTTTACCCAGTCCCTACAGCTGCCAATGTACCATTAGGAATATCAGTGGATGGATGTTTCAAATCTCCACTCATATTAATACCAGCTAAAACACCAGTTACTGTGGGAAAGAATACGCCGAAAACTGTAAACCAACTATACCCATCTTGATAGTTGGTGAAAGTATTATTTTTTAAATTTCCTGATAACCATCCTTCAAAACCAGCTTCTACAATATACACATAGAATCATGCACACTTATTTTCGTAAGTAAGAACAGAAGTAAATAATTATGGACTATTTCATCTTACCAATATTCACATGTGTAAAACTTCCAACCATAAAGTCTACACCAGCAAGCAATAAAATTAATAAAAGAATAAATTGAAGTTTTATAACCCATTTCACACCAGCGATATTAATAACAGATAACAAGATAACGGCAGTACAAGCAAAACCACGTTCTGCCCATGCAGATTCTAAACCCACCAGACCAGCCATTGATTCTCCGAATCCTAGAACATTCAGAGCACAGCCCACCGCCTAAAAAGGGTTTTAAAGTAATGTTCTAAGTATCGTCATTATACAAATTGTCCCACCTGTCCAAAACAATATAACAATCCAATAGCTCCACCAAATCTTGATCCTAACACGTGTGATAGTAAAAAGTAAACTCCTCCGCTCTCTACACGACATCTTTCACATATTCCCACAGCAGACAATACAGTTACTAGTGCAATACATACTAAAATAATTATGAAACATCAAGTTCCTTCAAATGTTTCAATTTAATCATCATTGCTGCATGCAGACACAATTGTTATTACCTGTACATAAAATTATTAAAACAGCATTAAGAACACCAGCTTGGCCCACTATCCACCCTGATCTCAAAAAGACAATAACTCCAAAAATATTAATTAGACAAGATGTAAAAACCCCATCCCATGTTCCAAATAATACAGGCTGAGAAATAAAAAAATTTGATTTCCACCAAGGATCAGCACTCTGAAAAGCAGGAATTTTCAAAATACAATCATAAATATTTTTATCTCAATCACTTACATATTCTTGAGCAAACAATTCATTTGCTCCAGTTTGATACATCTCAGGCCCAAATTCTTCATAATTTCTATTATTTCTCAGTGTTTCATTATTCCTTTGGGATTCTGCATTATTGTGCAAACCATATCTAGACCAATCGACATCCCTGTTGTTTGTAGCATCTCCATTTGACATTTGATTTCTTTCATTTGACTCCATATTCTCTTTTATACAATTAGAATACTTTATCTAACAATGATCTATTGTTAACAATTGAATCAGTCTTCTTGTTTTCAATCAATTCCGATTTTCTGTAGATTTTCAACAATAAACTGATAAACACATGAAAAGATTTTCTCTTAGAATCATCTCTACTAATTAAGATAGATTTTATTTATTATCTTAAAAAAAGAAAAATTTTTAAGAATCAATAGAACTTGAATGACATAAGTATCCAATTATTTTACTATCATAACGAAAGGAGAATGTTAAATATATTCAATGTTTATTGACGATTTTTATAAAAATAGGTTAGAACACGATTTCAGAGTTTTAAACAAAACAGTAATTATTACAGGCCTCCACAATGATGCAGTAATTTAATACATTCATTTTCTTAAATTTATCAATATCTTATATTAGGTTTATCGCATCAAATATATCACCTACTGGTGACGTGTTATTCCACGATAAAACGACCATTTTTGATCTAACGGTATCAACTATCAACTATAGATACCACGAGAAATGATTAGTTTATTTCTGTGATGAAACACGATGTTACTAAATACGTTGGATATTCAAAAAATAAAGAAACATATCACTCCTTTCTTAGAATCATTTATTTAATAATATTAATCACAAATTAAAAATTTCATAATATAAAGGGTTTAATGAAAAATAGTTTGGACATTGCACAATCTGACTTTAAAATATACATTTATTCGTGTCCATTATAGATTATAAACAAATCATACCCACATAAATGTATTAATCTAGAAATACATTCATTCGCGACAATTCATTCACTCATAAAGATAGAAAATCCAAGTACCTTTCGGATTTATTTGAGGTCGTTACCCGCTTATAACATAATGACTACACGCAATCTACAAATACCACTAAACATTCTCTCCCTCGGTTTCACATACTTGAGAACATTCTCACAACACAAGACATACATACATTTTATTCCGCTTTTTCGAAAACTGAATTCATGGTAATAATAATAATAATCGAATAGTTCTATCTCACAAATTATTAAATCGTATATTTACAATAGCATTCATGCTCCCCTTCTCCATTTTTCACCATTACTGAATTTAGTCATTTCCCGGCCGCTCACGCCGCAGGTACCGATTCCAACTCGACCATTCACATTTTCTGGCGTTGCAAATATACTCTTTTTAATTACACCCTTCTTCGAGGACTGTAATAAAAAAAAACGTAGTGCGTTAATAATTTATAAGTTTGGTTGCAGATTCAACTAAAAAATACCTTGTTTGTAAATGCTAGCCATTTATTTTTTTCCATTTCTCGTTCTTCTTCAAGTTCCTTAAATCGCTGAAGTTTCCTCTGTTTCTTTTTTTTTAGGTATTCCCTTTGTTTATTAGGATCTGAGCCTGCTACTGCAGCAGCTTGCATTTTTCTGTAAATGAATAAGCTTATCATTCGTAAAATTACTAGAAAAATCTACCAGGATGTTTCCATATAAAATTTCTGGCTAAAAATAGAAAATATGAAGAATGCTGTAACAAATTAATATTGATTACTGTAAAATTGATTACATATAAATATATAAAAAGAATTGCTACTACTTCATGAAATATAAAATTTAATGCTCCATATGTATAATGATGAAACAAAAATAATTTTAATTCACCTAGAAACTTATAAATATAAATTAATATAAAAATAGCTAAAGATTTACTTGTAATTATTAATTTTACACATTATCCTAAATTTGACTATCATAAAATTCCATGTTATTCTGTTCTAAAAACAGTCATTGTACACAAATCAATTCAAACTAGCATACTTTTTAAATCATATCAGTCATTCATATATGTGTGTGTGTAAAAGATTAGAAAGATTATTTCAACAAAAAAAGTCTGTTATTTCTTGTTACCTTTTCCTGGATTCCGGCGATGTACACGAACAGTGCGACACCAAGAGACAAATGAACAATAATGGTATTTCAGATCGAAGCAGACCAAACAGTGGAGTGAATATCGTGGCCAATTGGGAATAAAGGAATAAGGAGAAAAATGAACAATTAGTAATATAATTTCTTGTAAAATTAAACCCGCAATGTTCTTAGAAAAGAACTAATAAATGCTCAAAATTGTAAAGGGAGGATCATGTTAATAATGAATAAATAAAGTTAATAAATAATTGTCAACTCACTTTGATTTTTGATCTGCCCAATCTGATGCTGGCCTTTTAGCTACGGACTTTAATTGACTAAGCATTGTGACATCTGTATTCTTATATTCATTAAATGTTATATTGACAACACCATCTTCACTTATTGCATCTATGGTTGCCTCGTAATATCTGAAAATTCAATGATAATAATAGGCACAGGTTCTCATAATAACTTCATTTGCTGATATCACAAATATAATAGAAGTCACTGATATTCAATCCAAATACATATTCTACACAGATTACTAAAGTATTTAAACATTTAATTAAGCATTAAATAACATAACAAAAAGCATAAAATAATTATATGTTTAAAATGCTGTGTATCAGATACTTTAAGTGTCTTATATCTTCTATGTACATTTCTATATCGGTTTTAAATTTTTAGCAATATAATTACCATACTTGTTGTCACCTTATTACAGCATTAATGAAATTTCAAGTTTTGTTTGAACACATAATTTATTTGTGAGGGTTAAACTGGTAGATACTTTCAGTTTAAATACTTTCAGTAAGCCAACATAGATGACTTAATTTATCCAAAGGACTTATACGATTACTCACTTGCCATCCTCGCTCCAGGGTGCCATGCACTGATCACCAACCTTCCACTTATTGGCCAGAACTGCAAGTAAAATAGGATCTTTAGCATCCATGCCATTGGCTTGCCTTTTTTCCTGCTGTTGTGATTTAATTAAATCATGTGTCAGCTCTATTACTTCTTCGAGATCAATTTTCAATTTCAGGAGTTCTTCGTTAGTGGGATCCGTGGTAAGCGCTGCTTCCACCTAAAATGACGAAATTCATTTCAAGCTCCATCGTCATAAACAATCAGAGAATCGCCAAAAATGGACTCGCCATACCATCGTTCTTGTTAGGTTAAGCAAAAAAACAAGAGTTAATTTACCTGTTGAAGCTGTAGCTTATAATTCTGCAAATCATCCATGGTGGGATCAAAATCGGCAGCGTTTTAACAAGGATAAAAACAACGACAAACACTTGGTTTTGTTTTCCTTCTCAATACTTCTGTCAGAAATTCAAGCAAAAACGGACACTAGAGAACACCCTACGCTCTATGTATATATACGATCATTTTAAATGCAAAACAATTCGTAAGATGGCACTGTGATTTTTAGCGGGTCAACTTTGAAAATATAAAACATTTGATAATAAAACGTTACGAGAATTATACGTTTCATGTAAGTATAAGCGATGAAGTAACATCTTTATATAGAACAAAAATTAAATATCTAATAATTATTTATATAACTTTTGAGTTATATAAATGAGTAATTATGTATATATACCTGTGCTATATACCGCAATGGTATCACAGACTATGGTTCTTACACTCAATTGATAATGTCACGTGTGACATGAAAACCGTAAGAGGGGACAATTGACTCGCGTCAAAACTTATGTGTGTCGTATATACTGCTCTTGTGTTGCATAGCAATACAGTAACTGAATACATATTGTAATTAATATCGTTTGACAGCCGATAAAAAATATTGATCATGGCTTACCCGGTAATTATATTTCTGCTATTTGGACAAAAATATTCTGTAAATAAAGAAAATTGCATTTTATCACTCTAAAACACATTCAATATAGTCTGCTGGTTTATTACAATTGTTTACAAGATATTATGATACTTGTTTAAATAATATTGCTTATTATACTTGTTTATATTTTATTGTTGTAACAAAGTGTGTTATACATTTTTAGAGCGCAATGTATGGAGCAACTGATTCTGAAACACAAATGAATCCAGAAGTGCAACAGTGGTTTGTTGCTGTTGATAGAGACGGCAGTGGAAGAATTACAGCTACAGAATTAAAAGCTGCATTGGCAAATGGGCAAGGAGGTACATTTTCAGATACTGCCTGCAGACTTATGATAGGTATGTTTTTAAAATTTAATTGCTTTAACTTGTCGATAAATTTTAGAATATTTAAAACATTTTACTCTTCCTTTGTAGGAATGTTTGATAAGGAAAAAAGTGGTACAATAGATGTATATGAATTTCAAGCTCTTTATAACTACATTAACTCATGGTTAGGTGTTTTTCGTGGCTTTGATCATGATAATTCTGGAAGCATACAAGAAAATGAATTAAATGCAGCATTAACACGAATGGGATATAGATTAAGCCCAGAATTCATATCTTTTCTTATAAAAAAAAGCGATCCTAATGGCCACTCTTATATTACTATTGATCAGTTTATTGTATTGTGTGTTCAAATTCAAAGATTCACAGGTAAATGTATATATAAAATAAAAATGTGTTAGAATCCTTAAAAATAATAAAAATGTTAAAAACTAAATTGCATCTTTTTTACAGATGCTTTTCGAGTAAGGGATACTGAACAAACAGGTGTAATTAGTATTGGATTTGAAGATTTTCTGGGCGTTGCACTTAACTGTAGTGTATAACAATTCTTTTTTGTAACATTCATTAAATTTAATATAATTTATTTTGAAATACCAAAACTGCTTGTGACTTCATACTGTAAGTTATAGTAACAATCTACTGTAACTGTAAGTAACAATCTATTACAATTAAAGCATTTATACTTTATTCTTAACAGCTAGAGTTACATATTTTACTAGCTTAGGATTAATTTGCTGTAATTGTTCGCAAATATAATAAAACAAAATATTTTAATATTATACTCAGTATAATATTAATTTACTAATTGAGAATGAAACATAATTAAAAATTTTATTCTATTTGTAGATTTATGTTTTATTTGAATATCATTTCAATATGTATAAAAACTATGTTTGATAAGTGGCGCTACTGTAATGTTAATGTAACATGTATATTTTATCGATTAGAACAAAAAATTGTTAATATATTTTATATTGTATAATTTATGCTAAACTTTCTTTAATAATTAGTTTTGACTTATAAAGCTTATTTCATGATGTTTTAATCTCAAGTTTTACATTGTTCTAATTTAAGCATTAGTAGCCAGAATGTATTACGTTTACGTGTTTGTACATGAGTTTTTTGTGAAAAAACTATTTATACTTTTAAATGTACATAAAATAATACATCAAATAGTGAGATGATTTATGTAGATGTGGAACAATGAGTGTTCCATTTGAAATAATTACAATTTGAACATAATTTTAGAAAAAATGTTTCTCTAACCTAACATTTTTCCATGTTATATAAAATAAGTATAAATTTATCCCACTACTTACATGTATAGTTACATATTTTATACAAAGATACAATAATGTAAATTAAAACTTGAGAAATGACTACTACATTGTTTTAAAACATGTATAATAGTATGCGATTAGGTAAGAGGATAAATTTAAAATTTATTAAAATATGTTTTATTAAAAACATATACTTAAACCTCAAATGACAGTAATATAGAATTATTATGTAAATCTTATGTAAAAAAGAAATTTTGTAAAATATTCATCACATGACAATTACATACATATATAATCTTTATAACAATGTTGCTTATAATCATATTTAGTTTATAAGTAATGAAGTATGAGTAATTTAATTTAATTACAATTTAATTAGATATTTGAACAATGGATCAAAGTTCAGGAATTGTAATACAACAGCGTTACATGCTAGACAGGCACATGAAAGAATTCAAGAATTCAATCGATTAAAAAAGGCAAGACAACTTCTTGATGCTATCTCTCTTACAAATGAATTACTTGCGGATGCTTCAGATGTAGAAATATTGAGTCTTGCTACCACAGTAATAAAAAGATTTAAAGTCTTAGGAGTGTGTAATATAACATCAGGTAAAAGACATATTCATTGAAATATAATGACATATGGTTGTTATAGTTTTTTTTGAATAAATACGAATCTTTACAGAAAATTCTAGTGAAGATACAAGGATGTCTATGTTCAAACCTCCTCATGCTGGTATTTATCATTGTTGTACTTTCTGTTCGAGTGGTGGTAAGAAAGAAGCTGTTTGTGGATGTAGAGGACTTATGCCTGGTATAAATTTTTTAAATAATTTTATTACACATTATTATTTACTATAATATAGAATATATTATTTAATTAAAGGTGGATATAAAGGTTGTGGACATGGCCATGTTGGACATCCTGGAGTACATCATTGGTCTTGCTGTGGATCAATTTTACGTTATGGATGTTGCCTGTCTTCTCAAAAGAATATACATCAATTGTTGTTTTAATATTACTGGTTTGAAATAAATTTTATTTTTTCATGAATACATTTTATTTCTTTTATAAATGAGCATTTATTACATATAAATAAGAATATAAAATTAATTTTTTTTTAAATTATTTATATAATATTTATTTTTTTTATCACAGATTTTTATATTCACAGGAATGTACAAATTTTCACCTCAAATGACAGTCTCAATATATTCTTAATTGAATCTTAAAATCTATAGTAACAATCATCACATGACAATTTATGTACATGTATGTACATATATTTTTTTTATAATGGTATATCTTTTATTTCAGAATCTTCCTATTTCTCCATTTTATATTATGTAAATAACTGATAAAAATTTATCAGTTTAACATACCTATAATCTATTGAAATGAGAGTATCCCTTATTTCATCAAAGGCACTGTTTGAGAACGCATCTCGGTCGTACTGCGTTAACAGCTTGTTTAAAAGCATTTTTGCCCTTTGCAGCGTTTTAGTTAAATACAAAATAACTCGTTTTGCAGCTCCAACAGCATTTTCGCTTGCATGACCTCTGTGCTGGTTACTCCACATACATTCTTTACAAGTTACCTAAAAAATACCTAACATGTTTAAAAAATACAATTCAGTAAATAAAAAATTATTATATAAGTAAAACAGTAAATTATGAACCTGTTGGCAAGCAATACAATAAAAACGCAAAGCATGTGTGGGATGCTGTTGGCAAAGTGCAGTACGTCGTACTTTTGTAGCTTCCCATAGTGGTTTTATTGAATGCTTCAATGGCTTCAGTTCCAATGAGATTTGTTGTTGATGTTCCATGCCACAGTCCAAGCAAAAATTGCGAAGACACGTAGAGCACTGAACGACTGCCTTTAAATATATCAAAAGTAATATTTTTAAATATGTTTTGAGACAAAAATTTGCTTTAAATTTAAAAAGTAATATAATATTTACAATAACTTCATCTTGGCAAATATCACAAAGTATTTTGTTTGCAAATCTAGAGCGAATAGCACTCATTACTAAACGATGTTGAAGAGGATAATGCGGAGGTGGAATTGTTGAATTAGCGTTTGGCAATTGAAAATCACATAAAGGACAAATTTCGTAATATTTATTTTTACCGCATTCCAATTGAGTATTTTGTATTTTGATACTTTTTGAAGAATTATAAATTGCTGAGAACATAGAAGAAAATTTAATAAGATGATATATATTTCTGGAAAGGTAAATTAAATTTTTCTAGATCATTTACGTTTACTCATTAATTCTGCAACACACGGTGAACATATGGGATGCAAGCAAGGAAGTAATCTAGGTTCTTGCATCTTTTGACCGCATCTAGGACATCGAAAATCTTTGTCTTCCTGTGTGTTGAGAGAAGAATAATTTTGCTCTTGTATATCTCCATTATTTATTTGATCTTTCATACCAAAAGATAACTTAGAAAATTGATGAACAAAATCTGATCTCTTTCCATTCCATAATAAAGGTCGATTAAAACATTTCTCATAGCTACATAAACAAAAATTATCTTCTTTTATAACAGAAAATTGTTTTAAAATTTTTTTATTTTGAAGCATTCCCATATTTACTTTAAAAATTTTAGCGTGAAATAAATGATAGAGGTAATATAATAAAAATTAAAAATAGCACGTACCGTTCGTTTTTACCAGAATGTAATGGCTCTACGTTGACAACGGGATATCTACCTTCGATTTTATTTTTTCGTTCGAGGAATATGTAATCTTCATTACGAAGTTCGTTGTTCTCATTTTCACCATCCATCGATGATTTTTCGTTACAGCAACTTCTTATATATTGATATTTCGAGCAGATGATAAAATCCATTAAATTGCCAAGCTAATTCATTAGTTGATAAAATTAAAATTAAATAAATGATTTAATGTCAAAAGAGAAGAACTTACTAATTTATGGCGAAACGTATTGCATATAGAAATTCGTCGGTGGATGATGGTATGAATAACTTTTGCACTACTTCGCGCTTACCATAGTGTAATGAGTTAAAAATAACGCTAAAGCAAACGCATACGAAACGAAATTGTGGCTGTTTTAAAATGCCTCAGAATACTTTACACTAAATTTAAAATCATTTCCTCTATTTTACATAACATTGAACAAACATATTAAGGAAAATAAATTACTACATTACCTATATGGACAATAAATTTTATTATTTATCCATATGCAGTGTAAAAATAAGATCGATGATATACATATTAAAGAGCAAGTATTACAGACAAGAGATACATGAATAAGAAATGATTATTATATATAAATACTAATTCCAATATTTTCTAAGGCCGTAATCAAATCAAATTTGATTATTGTGCTGATACCGCACGCGCATATACGGCGATACATCTACAATTATGTAATAAAACTTTCATACAAGTACACAATACCAATAAATATATGCATTATTTCCAATAAATCAAATAAGATGCAATGAAGTGAGCGCGTGATTTCTTGTTTCTAATCTAGTTCCGTTAAATTTTTTTTCTTTTACAAGTAACGACTTCCGTCTGAGAAATGATATCTTTATTAGGTACATACTTAAAATTACAGCCTTGTAACTGACTAGTATTTTACGCTTCTCTTTCTTTTCTTTTAGCCAAACGTTCACAAATGTGCGTCGTTTAACGAGATCTTATGTTCTATACGTTCCTGAAATGCACGGTTAAATTGTAACTTAAAGCACAATTTGTTTAAACGCTAACAAGTGGCTGTTACCTCATGTTTTCACTCTAGAGCCCACTTTAATAAAGCCATTTCGTGATTTACCGTTTCTTATTTGACTGCTATTTTTCGTTTTACGATGCTCGAATAAGACGTCGTCAGAATCGGTATCCGATTCCGATAATACCATTTTGTGTGTGGAAACTATAAAAATAATCACATGAAGATTCATTGCATATTATTTCGAAATTCATATAAAAGGAAAGGTGTCGTACATGTGCTGCTGTCGTCCTCCGGTTCCGGTTGCAGGAGGGAGTAACGCGGTGGCTTTTTCTTGGTGCGAAGTGAACGTCGTTTACCTGTACATATTCTTTGGCAAAGACAGACAAGACCCCAAATGAGGCCAACCCAACATACGACTAGAGATAATAATGCTATTATCACATAGAGAATACTCCATTCTGAAAATTACATATATAAATTCAATATATTTTTATATTTAAAATTTGCCTTTTGCATTTATTTTAACATACCACAATTAGACTCGCCATTGCCAAAATATTTTTGTATCAAATTTTGCATCCAAAATGCCTCACACATACATAATCTTGTTTCTTGATCACATACTCCATGACCTATTAAAAAACAAATTTTATACAAAAAAGTTATTTATAACAAATGATATTTAACCTCCCAGAAAAATACTTACGTGAACAATTATTTTGACACACGGCAGTATCGATATTTGCAACGGACAACTGAAGAAGACCTGAATCTTGTCTTAATTTTTCTTTCAAACGTTTCACTACTTCTGGCCCGTGCATAGTAACCTTTCCTCCTTTCTTGTCTACATAGAAAATTAAAACAGCTCTACCAGTATGTGGCTCCGCTCTTAAATTCCGAACAACAATTGATGCTTCATCTCGCAATAACATTTGTAATTTCACTACCAATGAATTCTTTTGTGATACGGTTAACATATTTGCTCCGATATTCAATGTTAATTCAACTAAATTCAATAACTGCGGGTCTATAAAAAAAGATATGTATACATTATTTGAAGTTTTATTTTAATGTTTTTTCTTTTTCAATATTTACCAGGTTTTACTATCACGGATACCGTGTCTTCGCTACTAAGACCTTGATCATCTGTTACTTTCAATCTAAAAACGTATCTTCCTGGCACGATATCTGTCAACTAAGAATAAAATTCAAAGATACTTTCTATGTATACAATGAATTGTCTATTTAAAATATTATTAAATATTATTACCATTAGAATTGGCGATTTGTCAGAATTCTGAACTATAGTACCTATAGCAAGACTAGACGGATCCCTCGACCATGTCCATTCACTAATTCTTAAGTCGTCAGTTGACTGAGATCCATTAATAATTAGTGCACTAATAGGCGTTACAACGACTTGATCTCCACCTGCGTTAGCCTTCGGGGCTGCATTTTTATCTACATAATAAAATTTATTTTAATAATCAAATAATTACAAATGCTAGTTAGTAGAACACAAGATAAAACTCTACATACTTTGTGTAACTTTTACTGTGACAATATCGGAATCTTTATTTCCATTGTCATCAATTACGGTTAGCTTAAATTCGTAATCACCCTTCGTCAATTTTGTAATATTCGTAACCGATTCATTTACTGCTAAGAATTCAGCATTACTAGGTCCGCTATTAGATGAAATTCGATACAGTATTATAATATTATAATATATAATATATTTAATATTAAATAATTTACCTCAACTGCTCCCAGTGATAAGCTACAATCTTAATATCATCTTTACTTTTCCGACCATCGAGCACAGTTTTTGTTTCGGGCAATGCTATAGTTATATCATCACCAGCGTCAGCTATTCAATGTAATATAAATATAAAATAGAATAATATTCTAACTTTTTTTCAATGGAAATGTAAGAATAATTAAAATGCTGTAATTACCTTTTGGTGGTTTATTTGTCGGTGGTTTTACAAATACATGAACCTCAGCTGTAGAAGATTGTTCTGAATCGTCTGTTACCTTTAGTACAAATGTATACATTCCTTCCTCTAAATTAGACAGTTGTAAATAAGGTGTTCTTGTATTTTGCATATCTACTGCCTTATTTTGATCTGACGGACTCTTCGTCCATTCCCAACTTGCTATTCCATGATCATCTGTACTTAGGTTACCATTGAGTGTCAATGTATTTTGAGGTAAATATATAATAATGTCTTGGTCGGCATTAGCACTGGGTGGATAGTCAGTTACTTTTAAAACTGTTATATTAGCACTAGTAGAATTAGTGATATGATTAGAATCTTCGACCGTCAATCTAAAAGGAGATAAAAGATTCAAGATAGAAAAATTATCAAAATTTTTTTAAAATTAATAGTTCCAATGCTAACTTAAAAGTATAGTTGCCAGGGATGAGGTTATCTAATTGCAAAGTAGGTGTATCAACTAGATTAGGGTGATATCCAATAGGACCTCGTTGCAATTCCCAATGATACGAAATAACACGATCGTCATCTTTACTCGATGAACCGTCTAATACAGCCCCCGTATTTGGAAGTTTCACAACTTGTGACGCGGGTGATATTATAGCAATTGGAGGCTGATTTATTCTTTTAGCTGTGAACAATATTAAATTATAAATTACGATGATCGCAAGTTGAAAAATATAAATAGTGAAAATACTTACGTGGCAAAACGCTAACGTTTGCGTATGCTTCGCCATAGACATTTGGGCCATTTACTGTTACTTTAAAAGCATATAAACCCTCAGATAAGTTACTTAATTTAACAGTCATACGGTTTTGATCAGTCATTATGCCAGTATGACCATCTGGTTGACTTAAAAGACTCCAAGCATAATTGTAATGTTCATTTTCTTGTTCTGCCGGCACGGTATACGCGGACAATGTTACTTCGTTTTCTGGCAAGCGTACTTCTTTTGAAACTGCAGAAACCAACAGCCTTTTTACTGGCGGTTTCATAGATGTACTGGAATCCTTTATATTCTGTGGTTTTCCTTGTGGAGTTACACCAAGTTCCATGTCTTCTACCAAAGTGCAAATTCCTACCACAATGCATACAAATTAAAAATACATAGAATACAAACACCCAATGATACAATTACCTGCCATATTTCGTTTATATCCAGTAGAACATTGGCAAACCCCAATGTCAGACTTATCTTCAGATAACACAGATTTAACACAGACTTCGTGCTCTAAACAATTTGTTTGAGTGATGCAACTTATCCCATTTGATCCACCAAAAAGAATGTGATCTCCTTCCGTACCATCCATAAGAAAGCCTCTGGGAACATTAATTGAAACAATTATTAATCAAATTTATAATAAAAAATAACTCCTCATATGAAATTAAAATCTTACCCAGTATCAACGTTTATCTGATCCAATAAATCACTCCACATCTCATCTTCTTCTACAGGTTTAACTAGCACCATACTCGGAGGAGTTTCATTCGCCAAGTCTTTTCTATACAAAGGTATACATTTCTTGGAATTTTCGCATTGCACGTGATAGCAGGTGCCATTATGCATGAGTGCCACATTGCACTCAGTTTTGGTACAACATGCCGCGACACAGTGTTTCATGGTGCTTAAATGATGCTGAGTAGTATATATCCCACTAGAAAGGTTTCCACGTGGCGTGTAACTTGTGAAAGCTCTCGGGTATAAACCAGGGCACAGCATTTGCCATTTTGTGTCCCAGTCTGGATAATCACAAATGCAATCCCCAAGAAGCAACAAATATAATCCTAAATAGAGGATCTTGGACATCTTCAGCTGTGAAGAAAAGAAAATTCCAACATGAAATGCTTGAAGTTTCCCTGTAATATTGTTTACGTTAACTTTCAAAGAAAGAGAATGCCTACCTTTCTGTTAACGACAAAAGTTGGTATGACGAAAATAATTTTTCAGGTTATTCTATGACACATCTGTCACCTCGAGGGCTGCTTTACTATCGAACAACGACCGTAGATTGCCAAGAAATCCTGTACTACGTTCCACTGCTATTAATTCCAACTTGAGTGCAGACGTACACGGCACAGGCTTATCATATATTAACAGCATGTTATTATCAACACCAGCAGCTAATCAACTATACGGGGTAATTATCATATTTCCTGTTACACCGGAATAAGGAAAGGCCGGACGAAGGAAATCAATGCCTCGACTACCAACGACTCGTTGCCAGGTTAAAATATTATCGTATATTATCTTCAATTAACAGCATGAACTTATCGAATCCATCAAAATAAACCATCCACCTTTCGATAATTCACATGCTGTAACACCTGTACTGCAAAGGAAAACGTATCGCAGAGGTCGACACCGGTGAAAATAATTGACGAGCTGGAACTTACGAAATTACATCACGCGTCGCGTTTTCGTTGTGTTACATTCATTACGTTTATCTCATTCTTCGTTCCATTGAAAAACAACGCTCGGCATTGTCCATATTGATTATGCAAATGAAACGGCTTACTGAATAATAATCAAGCGTCGCGATAAAAATTCCTACGAACAAATATTGTTTCGAGTTAGCAACTAAATACAAGTAATATTTTGGCAGTGATGTATTTTTTAAATTAGGAACTACCAATTTATAAAATTACGTGTTCGTGACGTATTATTGAAAACTCTCGTCGATAAATAAGTCGACAGAAGGATAGCATATTTCGTCACGGAGATTGTAATAACTGTTCTGTGAATTAATACGACACAGCGTGTAATTGTTGGCATTTTATTCCGTGTCGAGTTGTTTACAAAATTTCCCGCGCTCGATGCGCACGTCGTACTGCGCATCGTCGGCAGTGCTGCCTCTGGCGAGGTATTCGCGAAGCTCTTTACACCACCGTGCATTCAAACACCGGAAAGAGGTATGAGCAAGTTCATCGGGCTCGTCGTGGGTGGCCTGGAAGCAAACGCAACGCGTGTGTGGTCCAACCGTTCGTATGCTGGATGCGACTATCGCGAGCGTAGAAGATGCAAGACGCTTTGTCCGAACGAAGCGGAGAGCTTTCTCCGTGGTATTCTACGCTCGTTCGGGAAACAATCGGCGTGTAGTTGTAAATAATGCGTCCGAAGGTACTATATTTATTCAAAAAATACTTTTATTGTTTATCTGCGCTGCGGTACACGTGACATTTTTCTTTTTTTCTTTTGAATTGAGTTGATAGCACACACATGCCGGGATTCGCGCGATTACAAAAGTCACAAATAACAAGTTATATTGTTGTATAACGTGTTATTTTTCTTTCTTCTTCTTTTTTTTTTTTGGTTTGACTTAATAATAATAATAACAATAATCAATTTTTTCAGATGACGCTCCTATTGATTTGTTGCTTTATAATCTTTCGTCGTGTATCGTCGGATCTGGCGCACGGATTCGCTATTAATTCGAACAACGAAAACGACACATGGAAACATGATTTAGAACTAAGTCCCAGGCACAGAATCAAGGATTCCAGTTACCTGCTGGACAGGTATCCTATAAGAGAATTACCGACTGATTCTTTGAATTGCCACAGGCCCGCAAAATGTGTAGAAATGCAAAGGAATACTTGTATGGGTACAAGATTGTCATATACCACTACTACATTGGATCTCATACCTGAGCATGTAACCCAAGATATTATAGAGGTATATTATATTACACACATGTATAATAACATATATAGGCCACTTTTAAACGTGAATATTGTGAACTTAATACTACAACATTTGATTTTGTAAATTGTAACTGGTAAATCTAGCAATTTCAAAGTTACTTTCTCTTTTCTTTATTCCCCTGTTAAAGCTGATGTCTCAGGTCAAAAAAATCCTATTTAAAATCAACTCAGGTGCTTTCTGTCTAGTGACTATCTCATGCCTAGATGCTAGGATGCTTCTGTATTTCTATTACTATTTAAAACTACTCTTTACACTTAAAGGAATGCTTTGCTTTTTATTTTTGTTAAATATTTTTTTACTTTGCAGGAAAAATTACATGTATTACAAGCATTAAGACATATGCCAAAGTGTTGGGCAGTTGTTCAACCCCTTCTGTGCTCAATATTTATGCCAAAATGTGTCAACAACACAGTAGACTTACCATCACAAGAGATGTGTAAAATGGTTTCAGGGCCTTGTAGAATTGTATTCAATCACACAATATGGCCAAGTTTTGTCAAATGTGAAAATACAGACTTGTTCCCCAGATTATGCAAAAACGATATTAGAGAATTAAAATTTAATATTTCTGGCAAATGTCTAAAGCCATTGGTACCAACTGATAATGCGCTTGCCATTTTTGAGGGAGTTGAAAGTTGCGGAGTACAATGCAACGATCCGCTTTTCACACCTGATGAGCATAAGCAAATTCATTCTTTCATTGCTTGGGCTGCAGGCATCTGTGGTTCATTTAATCTATTCACTGTTGTAAGTAATAATTAAACCGCGGATTTTTATACACTTATTAAGATTCTAAGAATGTAAAAATCCACAGCATACAATTGATATTCAAGAAACAGATTTTTTTTTAGTTTAGTTATATTCAGAAAAATATTATTTTGCATAAATATCCACAATGATAAGAAATATGAAATAGATAACAGTGTAATTTATTTCAGGTAACATTCTTGATTGATTGGAGAAGTGCAAATAAATATCCAGCTTTAGTTATATTTTATATAAACTGTTGTTTTATGGTATCCTGTATTGGGTGGCTTGCTCAATTTACAGGAAACAGAGATGTGATTGTATGTAGAAAAGATGGAACTTTAAGAATGAGCGAGCCAAGGTAATTTACAATTATTTAATTGTGTATAGTACAGTAAATTGTCATGTCATTTTATATGTCGTGATTTCGTTAAAAATCACTGTATCAAGTCGGACATAAAAATCTTGTATACTAATCTATTTTCAGTGGAGAAAATTTGTCATGTGTCGTAGTATTTGTTCTCGTGTATTACTCCCTTATGGCAGCTATGGTATGGTTTGTGATCCTTACGTATGCTTGGCATATGAGTTTTCAAGCATTAGGCAAAATTCAAGACAGAATTGACAAGAAGGGTTCATACTTCCATTTAATCGCTTGGTGTTTACCACTTGTGCTCACTGTTACAATCATGGCGTTAGGGGAAATCGATGGAAATAGTGTTACCGGTATATGTTTTGTGGGTTATACTAATCATGCAGTCAGAGCTTGGTTTTTGCTTGGCCCTGTGTTGATTGTTTTACTCGTTGGAGGTTACTTCTTATGCAGAGGTATGTTTCAAATTCACACTCTTATGTCTTAAACTCACTACTATTTTATATTTTCTACTTACATAATGTGATATATTTCTTTGTACGCTTTCATAAACATCATGAAGTGTAAGTATCTTCTCTTAATAAGAATGAATATTAGAAGGTTATATTTTTATTTTAAGTTAACTAACATTAAATAATAATGTTAATATTTTTAGGATTAATTACTTTGATTCGATTAAAAATAAGTAGTCAGGAAATTATATCTGAAAGAGCAAGTTCTAAAATACGAGAAACCATCGTACGTATGGGACTGTTCTCGATTTTCACATTCGCTGCAGTTGTGGTGACTTTTTATTGCCACATTTACGAGTTCCAACATTCTGAGGTGTGGCATCAGAGTTTTAGAAATTATATGATGTAAGAAAATCGAAACATAAAAGAATGGGACTCGCGTCGTAATATATCGTGTTTAATGACATTTTATATTTTATGTACAGATGTGCAATAACAACAAAATATTTGGATATCTCCGAGTGTAAAATGGAAGTACGACCAAGTGCAGCTAAAATGCAATTACATTTGCTCTCACCATTTTTCGCCGGTATTCTTATGTCATCATGGGTGTGGACTGGTTCAACAGTAGACACTTGGACCAGATTTCTTAGACGGTACAATTTTAAGTACTATTCTCGTCTGTTTTTCAAATTTAACAAAAATGAAATGTGTCAATATTTCTTTCTTATTTCAGAACTTTCAATTGTGAAACAGAAGAGCCTATTAGACTGAAGAAACATAAAGTGATCGCTCAAGCGTTTGCAAAACGAAAGACGTTCAATAATGCTGGTCGACTGTCCATCAGCTTCCATAATACCCACGAGGACCCGGTCGGTTTGAACTTCGATCTAAACTCTGTAGCTTCTCAAGATTTCAGTTCAACGTGGGCAGCTGCCTTACCGAAGTTAGTTACTCGTAGAGGTGCGCTTGTCGGTGGTACAACAGGATCTGTATCGAGCAACAGAAGAAATTCCGTAGATTCTGAGATCAGCTTTAGTGTACGCCGAGTGTCAGTGGAGTCGAGAAGGAACTCCTTGGACTCTCAAATATCAGTACAAATAGCTGAATTAAAGACAACGCGAAAGGTCGCTAGCAGTTCACGCGGTCGTCGCGGGAAACGGCGACGGGACTTCGGGAAGTCCAGATCAGGTAAAGTGGGTCCATTGTTTAGAAGAGGCAGTACAACGTCGCAGGAAAGTCAACTCGGTGCACAGATATTATCGGCATTGACCATAGGTGGCAATTCGAGAGTACCATCTATTCAAGTACCAAATATGAAGAGACGATCGGCTAGCGCCGGCTTGGACGAACGAGCCTTAAACCCTAAACTGTTCGATGGAAAGAACGCGGGGATGCTGCTTCCGTTCCTGTTTCCAGGGCAAAGCGGCAGCGATGAGAATTTAAGCAGCGAAGAGAAACGGCATCAAATAATATCGGGGAAAGACGTGGATATCGAAGGTGGAAATATGGAGAAGGATGATCAAGATCAAGACAGTGACAGTGATGACAGTCAACCGGAAGAGGAGGCAAAGATGTTAGATCCCGAAGAACCTCACGAACGTAGCAAGAGCAAAATTAGTAACAAGAGTTCGAAAAGTTACAGTCATGAAAGTGATAGAAGGAGCAGAGAAAGTCGTAAGAGTAAATACCTGCTCCAAGATGAAACCATTTTGAAACACTTGTTCCAGGAGTCTAATGATATTAAGTTGAAAAGCGATGCGGAAATAAAAGAGGTGTACAGAAAAGCTGGAATGGGAAATCTGGCGTCTAGCTTAACCTTGTGTTGTCCTGAATTAACGAGACTCATACAAACCGAGGGCCAAACTGGTAATGCTCGAGAAATGGCAACGCAAACGTCGTTACCGTTGGACATTCTAGAAATGGAGGAATTGAAACAAAGCATAGACGAGATTATCAATAGTCGGCATTGCAGCTCAAAAGGAACACAGATTTCACCGCAATTGAATAAGAACAAAAATATCGCTACGTAACATTTGTTTACGTTTACGTACGAAGGACTTTTTTACGAAAATTATTTCAAATAAGGTAAAGTTCAAAATTTTTCATTTTCAATTGATTATACTACTTCAGCAAACATTGTGTTATTTACATACTATTGTGACTGTATATTTGCAATGGTGCAATAGCATGACTTGTACTGTAAATACTATTTTAAAGTAATTCAGTCTTAGCATATATTTTTTATATATTTTATTATCGATAAATAATTCCGATATGGTAAAAAATAATTCGACGACTTTCTACAATATTAAAGTTATAAACGTATTGTAAGTATAAGTCTCCTTCGACTTTTTATACAGAACAATCTAAATCTATTTTTAACATTGTTCTGTATATTACAGTATTCTAAAAACTGCGTATCCTATTGTACTTAAATTAGATATAAATACATAAGTAAAATTTATTTTTTTATTTCAAATTTATATTATTAATTTTTTTACCAATTTCAATACAAATTGTGCAACAAATTGAAAGAAATCGTGGTGCTTTATATTTTCAATACAACAAAGTATAATATTAATAAAAAAAATAGATAAATTATATAAAAAGTTATTTTTATTCTACAATATTTAAAAAATGATACATATATAACAAGTTTGTTTAATAATTTCTGCCTCCTTTTATATAAATTGCTTAAATAATTATTCTCAAAAAATTATGAAAATATTTAATTTTATACATAAGTGTCTTTTTTGAATATCAGCACATCACTTTGCATTTTTCTTTGGTTTACTAACGTACACGTAATTATAGAAAATTACATACAATTATAGAAAAGGTCAATTCTTTTGATAATTGATACTTTCCGTAGAATTTAGTATTTTCCCAGTGTTCTAACTATACGCAGAAAGTTTCAATTATGTCAACATTATAAAAGAAACATTTCAGTTTTGTTGAAAACATTTCAATGAATTTCAACAATGATTTTTATCTTTTAATACTTTTGCAGTAACGGTTATAATAATATTCCTTTTTTTCTAATTCATTTATCTAGA
The DNA here is from genome assembly GCA_036937485.2 of Tetragonisca angustula. NCBI lineage: Eukaryota > Metazoa > Arthropoda > Insecta > Hymenoptera > Apidae > Tetragonisca > Tetragonisca angustula. The sequence continues at coordinate 1,012,389 of JAWNGG020000021.1, forward strand.
GATATAACAAAAAAATAGTTAACAAACCCTATACCCCTGGTTTGCTACTAAGTATTATATATTTCTTTATACACTATATAAAAAATGAAATGCCAAACTTGAATTCTAGTTAAAGTTTGATCTACCGCGAATGTGAAAATGCGGCATTTTCCACCTACAATCACTACGTTCTCAGCATAAGAACCAACGATGAGATTGAATCCTGATGAACACGCAAGTAAACGTGTTAATGATTTCTTTGTTCGATCAGTCCAGCAAAAGCACGTTCCTCTTGCTCGATTCGCCTCACATCGTTACGCTTTCAAATCCAGTCCGATACTTTCAGCTAGGTATTTTTTTCCTATACTCGGTACAAACACAGCCGGATTTTAGTATTCGGTAAAATAGTGTTTGCAAACGTGTCTGTTGATATACCTCCAAAACGCGGAACAATGCATTCATTCCACACACGTATCCACAGTTCACCGTTTTTCAATATTGCATATTCTTCCTTTCTTTCTATAGTTTATACAATTTCTTTATTGCCAGAGTGACAAATACTGTCAAACGTATAAAAATGTAATAGCTGTTGCATCGTGTGTACGTATGTGTGTTGTCCCTGTTTTTTTTTCTTTTCTTTACTTGCCATTTCTTTTTCCAATTTTTAATTTACATCACCATGAATATTAGGCATCAGAGTGTGTGCAATGTAGTCGTTACAATTAGTCTTCCCTTCTTTTGTATGTGACACAAACCACACGAGAAAAAAAGTCTCATCTACATGCTCTAGTTACGTAACCCTTTTCGAGTGAACAAGTTATTAACGACCGCGTTCTCCTCGTGCTCTCTGATTTCAGATAAAAAAGAAATGCGCTCTGCATGCACATATTATTGTTTTGTGTTTTTGTTTAAGAGTTTTCAAAAGAAAAAGATTCATTCGTGCATGCTGTAACGTAGGACAAATGGGAAGGACGATAGGAGGAGGTAGAAAATTGGTTTCCATTTTTTATTCACCACCACCTTAGCGGAGGCTAAATGTATAACCGAAGTCAGCGCAGCTAATCACCATAGGTGAGGCTATTTGCTCTTGGCGTAAGATTTTTTGCTTTTAGTATATTCGTTACCCCAAAAGAAGTTGTCCACTGCTTCCCCGATCATGTACAAGATCAAGGTGATCGAGATGAGTACAGAGAAGAATACAGTTCGTAATGGCAACGATAGTACTTCTAGAACTGGGTAGACCCAGATACCGCTCTTGTAGAAAATTATGTGTATCCTGAAAATCGGAACAGTTAATTTAATTTAATTTAATTTAACGATAATTGAAATATTCAATTCAAGAGTTTAAAATTCATTTACAATTTAAAAGTAAGATAGGGCAGTTAATCGAGGCAGCTGAAAAAGCTCCCTTATAATTTCTCAACATACCAAATTAAATATAAGATTATGAAGAAGGTTAGATAAAAGAGACCGTACGATCTCGGTGGATATTTCCTAGGGGATAATATCATTTCTATAAAAGTAGAAACCATGATTGACGTGTGCATCAAATGATTCAACCACCATGGAAAGTATGGATCCAGCGCCTTTGGGAGTACCAACTCGCGGTCCACAAACATTAAAGCCCAGAATATTATTCCAACGAACTGTAATCCAAGAAAATTATAAGAAAATATATATGGAACTTTGACATTTAATTTTTTCCATTCTTTTAACATACCATAGCAATCGGGAAACCAAGACTCGAGTGCATATGATCCTTAAGTTTGCGTATAAAGGGTGGTTTCTTGGGATTAACTGCATTTGTACCAAACCAGTCATTCAAAATGCATATGAAGAAAAATACTGCTTGAATGATCTGAAACAAGAGATAATTACACGCTTAATTTCTTCTGTTTGGAAATAATAATTAAGAAATTTTGGGTATATAAGAGTAAATATTTAAAAGTTATTTATATTTTTTCTTAAAAATTACTCATAACGTTTTCTCCTTTTTTCCAGTGATCTTCTATTTCTAGCAATCTCTTGTTACAATTTATATAACCAGTCATTAGATTAAACAATTTCAGAGTTAGTTCAACCTTGTGCAGGAAGTGAAATGTAACTGTAGTTGAAAATACAAGATAACAGAGTGTTTCCTTTGCACTAAACAAGCATCATATTTTCAAGAAAAATAATTAAAATAAAAGAAACATATAAAAGAAACTTAATAAAACCTAATAAACTAATTTTACAAAACTTTAATGGTTAATTGATTAATTAATGACTAATAAAAACGCTATATGCGTTAGTGTATTTAAAGATATTTAATCTTTTTTGTTCGAACTTTTCGTTTAAATTAACAAATTTGAAACATAGGTAAGTCAATATTCAGCATTTATTTATCTATATATTTTCTGCTTATTCAAATACCTCAAATACATCTCACACATGCTATACATCAGCCAATTCAGTATTACATCTATCACAACGAAAAAATTATATGCATTTATTCACGTTTGTCTCGTGTATTCTATGAGAGTACATTTTTTACATAAAATATAGTATACGTTTGTTTCATTTATTTAAATTCATTGATGAATTTAAATTAACATTGGCATAACTTTAATGTGGACTTAATTATCTCTCTGATGATTACATTTAATTCGCTAACCAATAACAAGTATACTTGCATGAATATTTAATTGCATGAATATTTAATTGCATGAATATTTAATACAAAGTCGTAAGTAAATATGCAAGATTAATTGAGTGAATAATAATCTGAGTAAATGATCTATTTGTTGCATTATACTAACCGCGTCCCAGAAAGTGAGAAACTTGAATTTCCCGCCATAGCCGTTGTGTACTTTGAGTACATTCGGAGGAACTACAGTGTACATGTAATCATAATACACGGAGAATGCGAATTGCACACAGGAGATCACGTGAAATCCAATCAGTAGACCGTCTCGCATCTCGCAAGTATTTTACATACAATATTTTTGTAGTCTGAAATGTTTTGATAAATTTCCATGATGGCAATCGTACCAATCAGAGAGGAACGAATTGATTAAAAAAAAAAAAAAACAAAAGAATATCGTTTCTATATGTTTCTCTCTTTTAATAAATGTTTCTTAACATCGTGTAAAATTTGGTTAATGGATCCTCTGTTTTCATGAGACTTTTGCATTTAAAGTTGAAACAGTATGTATATTAGCACGTAATTTTTTGTGTTTTGTCTGCACGCGGTTTATGTTTTATTCATTTAAAAATAAAATGATTCGTGAATATTCCAATTGGCAAAAACTTACAAGAAGAATATTATCTTTCTTTTTTGCACAGAATATTGACTAAATTATTCATGTTAACGAGAAATTTATTTCGAGATATTTATCTCTTTCGTATATGTGTTTCCTTATACTTATGAAGTTGATTAGAAAAAGAAATGTTATATTGTGTCCAGAAATTACGTAAGGAAGTTTACTCTCGAATTACGTAAATAGCACGCAAGAAAGTTGCATTACAAGAGCCTGTAATGTTGCAGTAGGAATTTTATCTAAGTACACGATACTTCCACGACATAAATTATTTATTTATATATGTATGCATATAAGTTATTTATGACAAAGTTGAGATTTACATTATTTAAATTAATGTAATTCTGAGAACAATTCTCGTGAAGAACAGCATTTTTCATGTATTTACGTACACGTATAGTTCTTTTTTCTCAAACGATTCTCCTGTGCTAAAAATAATCACACGTATAAAAATAATATTTCAATATAAAAAGAAACTTAAAAAAAGAACAATGTACTGTAAATAATACGCTTGTTGATAGTTGTTGATATCTACTTTGTGATTTTAAGCTCATCCACGCCACTTCGAGCTATCACCCCATATAGTAAACATTAGCCAACGCATAAATTGTTCATGATTGTAAAAAAAAAGAAAAGAGTAGACGTGGTTAGTGAAGTAATTACATAAGAATAGATTAAAGATTGATTTCTTTCAAAAAAAAGTTAACTCAAAAACTGGAAAGTTCTCACGAAATGAATTTCTCGTGTTTCTTAAATATTTTCAAATTAGGTTTTTAATGACAATATTTTTAACAAGAATTTAATAAATTTTTTTTCAAACATTCGTATTTGTAATAAAAATGACGTTAATGGTGTCTTTATTTTATAAATCTTGTTTTATAAAACGTATAGGAATGTGTAATCCCTGTTATTCAAATAAATTTATTATGCCATTCGAAGTTTGAAATCTAAAATTATTTCGATTTTTTTTATGCTCTTTAAATATCGATAAATCGTTCTTAATTTCTTTCTCTATAGTTAAAACTTTTATTTACAACAAATTTTTAGTAGCATATGAGAAATAAGATACATGATAATAAAGTGTAAGAGAACAAGACGATGCCCTCATTCTACAATTCTTGCTTTGAATACAATGCAACGTGATAAATTAAATTTGATTAAGTCATTCATGCTGAACAGAAAAAAACTGCAGCCAATGAAATTCACTTTGTCGAACAGTAATCTTTCAGATAGATATTAACAAATTTAAGAAAAAAGAGGATCGGTTCTAATTGTTTTTAATGTTCGGATGAATTATTGTGAAAAATGAAAATAATCAGTCTCGAATGCACGTGTGCAAGTGATTAATATGGAACTATGTACTCAGTTGTTAAAACTCGTGATCTTACAATGTCACAGTTAAATTGCCGTTTATGTAGTGCCGATGAATCAAAGTAGTTTGATCAGTGCTACGATATCTTATTGTTATCGTATTTTTTAAATATTCGAACAGTTTCTCGTGATTACACGGGAAAAACACTTCGGCTTCTCTCGGTCACATGTACAGACAGCACTATTATAACAGAATCGACCGCGCCGACGATCTGCAACGTACTGACTATTGACGAATAGACGAAAATACACTGTGAGAAAGAGAGAAATAGTTCACTATGTGCCTGAAGCTACAATCGGAGGGAGTAAGATAACCACAGGTCAAGAGCCACCATAGAGACTGAATAAAAACGGATGTGTACACAGAAAGAATTTACAAAAGAATAAAAATAAAAAAGAAATAGCGAGAAGATAAAATTTGCTACAGTGTATGTAGCGGAGTATAGAGTGCTCATCTTAGAGTGCACATCTGCTACCGACAGAGTTAACACATTGTCAAATTTGCTTATACGTAACAAATAGTATAATTTTCAGTTTATTTTTCTTAATTGAAATGTGTATTAATCTTATAGGAAGTATATGTAATATAGAAATAGGACATAAACAAAAGACTCGTGCACGAAGTAGAGATCCATCAAAAGACAGAGATAAACAGTACAGTTGATGCTCGTCTGCGCAGATGGAATGCGCAGAAGTTTTTGCGGTCGAAGATCGCTTTCAGACTTGGCTAAAAAATTTGAATTATTTTTTTTTTTCAAATGTTATACGCACTATATTCATTCAATACGCAATGGAAAATTGTTACTTTAACATACGGATCTGTATTGAAGCAATATTATCGGAAATAAATATAGATTTTAATTTCATTGAGAAATTTTTGAATTACTATCGGGATGCACGTGGGAATCTCCTTTCTTTTTTTAATTTTTCCGGCTTTCTAATTGAGAGTTCAAATCCATTTCTTTAAGATGTATTACGTATTTATCTGATAATACATAAAAAATTGAATCCCGAGACTAAAGAGAAATGATTACCACACGCGTTACGTGATTTTCTACTTCCTAGTACATGCTATTCACGATTATATCATGCACATGTTCAGTAATACACTCTGTTGTAGGTAACTAAATTAACTAAATTAAAACTTTATTTAAGGAAAAGAAAAATATCGCAAGTACTAATAATAGCGCAAATCATATATTTTTTATGTCTTATTGTTAGTCACGATTCATTAATCAAGATGTTGATAGAAAGTTAAAAAAAAAGTTCAGAGGATAGAAAGGATAGATAGAAAGAGGAACTAATGGAAAATAACTCTAACGAACATGAAAAATTTACATTTAAAAAAAATTATGAATAATTTTGAGCTGTAGTGTTTGACTGTCTTCAGATAATTAATTATAATATGTAAGTAATATATGATTGATATATGCGAATATTTTACTATTTCTTCTCCTTGGTGTTCATAAATTTTCCACGTATCTCCCTCCCGTTTCCGCACAAATTTCACTGGAACTTTTTTCTTCTATCTACACTTAAAATCCTAAATTCCAAATCCTTTTTAACACCCTGTAGATACGTCTGTTGACCTCGTTAAACAAAATACGAGTGCTTATTTTTTATTGATTCTATCTAATCGATAAGCAAATTCAGACGTTAAAAAATTGGACAATTTATACGAATGGACATATGTGCATGGCAATCACACTACGTATACAATAATGCATAACCATATTTTGTAACAATTTGTAAAAATATTGTTATATAGTGACCGGCAAGTGAATTAACATTATTTACTTTTTCGTCACTGATATTTTTCGTTTGTGAGATGTTCATTAAGTTGTTGCAACTTTGTTCGATTAAGGGAACTGTGTTTCGAAAACAATGAGTATTACAAGAAGTTTGTTGCTCAAACAAACGTCGAGAAAGTATGTTATTTTACACATAACAGTATCGGTGAGTATGCACAAATTATGACTATAGTATAGAAGCACACGAGCCTGTGACGCTTAAGTTTCAACATGGTGCCATCTATTGACGTTTTCACAATATTGTAAAATGTGCAACACGACACGTCTCGCAATATTTATTTAGCTGACACAATATATTCATATCAACGCACTGACACGAACGCGTTAATATAAATTTATTAGTCCAGATATATTGCTATAATCAGCGAATTGTTTTTGAATGAATGACACATAAGAATTTTGTAGTTAAACGTTATTTTTCAAACTTTGTTCTTGTTGTTGCAACATACGAATAATTATAAAATGGCAAAGTATTCTTTCTTGCTTCAAAACATTTCAGTCAATATCTATGATTTATATCTCTTAAATATCATGGAAAAAATATATATATATATTTTAGATTAAAAAATCTTGGTATTTAATTAATAGTAAATATATTATATTAATCGAATAAATAATTATTATATATTCTTTGATACAATTATTTTGCAATACAGTATCTTTTACAATTTACATTTATTATAGTTATTTAATAAATATGTATTATTATAATCATTTAGTAAATATATAAATAAAACTTGTTACAAACCGTAAAACAAAGCAAATAATAAATAATAAAATATAATATATAATATAATATATAAATAATGATGAACGAAAGAATAAAATGGTTCTAAAGAAATACCATTTTATTAATAATAAAAAATGCAACTTACCAGGTTCCATATTGTTAAGAACTTAAGTGCTCCTGGATCAAAGTCACTAATTGGAATCTTACTGAGAGATACAGGTAATTTCATAAAAAATCCCTTGTATGTCGTGAACGTGTACATCAGAAATGATGAGATATGGTATAACTGATTTAAAGTGTACATTTTATTCTGAAAAAAGAAAATAAAATAATTCGTCATACTGATTTTTTTCAAAGGAAAGTGAACTTCTTATGAGACTTGTGAACTGTTATCGGTTAGGTTCAATTAATAATTGACATACGGATTGTGTTTTTACATCATTGGCTAAATTTATACGTAAGAATCTTTTTTATTTTTATTCAATTAGGTTTTTACACAGTTTTTATACATTTACGAAAAAATAGAATAGTATCAGCGCAGTGATGACGATAATATGAATAACTTTAAATAAGTTACTAAATAAAAAGATTAATAGTTATTAAATAAAAAAGAAGTAAAGATAGAAATGATAATTTGAAATGATCTTCTGAATTATGATTAGATTAGATTATTCGGAAAGATAAAACTACAGTTTTTATTTCACAACTTCAATAATTGTATTATATATGAAATTTTATTTTCGTATTTTATTCATTAATATATAAACATTGTCCAATTAAAATCATAACTATAAAATATAACTATTTAATGAATTACTTTAAAAACAAAAGAAACTTAATTTTATTAAGTTTATAATTTTATAAAAATAAATCATCGCAAAATGAAAACTGCAAGATCGATTTACTGCCTTCGAATCATGATGGTCTTTAAGATTATAAAATAATCTTTTATGACAGATAAAAGAAGAGAAATTTTTAATAAATAATAAATCGTTGTTGATAACAATTATATGATTATTTCTACTACAAAATTTTCAAAATTTACGCGATATGTGTATTATACATCAATATGATGAGCATGACAAATTTTTGATAAAAATTATACACACAACAAAAATTGATACCATCAAAAGATTGGATAAACGAAAAATAGCTTGATAAAATAATTTTATTGATATCTTGTTAACATCTGGTTTAATAATAAAACAAAAGAAGCTAAAAAAAAGAGGACGCGTATTATTTTGATACACATGTCAAGCTTGGATCAAATGTGTTTTAAATTATATACATATAACGATGCAAAAGTGTTTCAATTGAGTCGGTAATATTATACTTGTGTACTGATATACTGGAGTATGTTACATTTGTCTACCTTGTCATTGTTTATCAAAAACAATAAATTAAAAAGAAATAATATTTACATATAATTATTTCTGTTATTAATTAATAAATTATATTCATCATTTTATTTTGTGGATCAGGAAATAATTAGGAAATCTATAGATTTTTGTACGAACGATAATTCTGCAAATAAGATCTTATTTCTGTAAATAAAAAACTAGAAAAACATATTTGCTAACTATATTTTCGAATGAAATTCATTTATTTCAAATCACTTATGCCGAAACGCTAATCTTTTGTTCTTGAAAAATATTTTAACTAAATTGCATTTAATTTTCCAAGTGGTCGAAGACAATAAAGATTTAATGAAGAAATAATACTTGGAAAGCTTTTTAAAAAAAGGATTTTAATAATATATAAGACTGCTTATATAAGATTAACCCTTTTTGAAAAAGTTTTTCAATAAAACGAGAAAGAAAAATTTGTTTAAAGAATAATCTCATAATTACAGTTATTCATCTGAGAGTATACTACTCGTCTAAAAACTGGTTGTAATTTTTAAAATCGATCAATTTTTCCTTGTTCCCGTTCCCGAATTCGATCATGTTTATCGTGAACGTAAGTTGCTTTTCTTAGAATGAGGTTGTAATTGATCCTTTAAATAACTTGCTTCGGTCTATTCTTTTTTTTTTTTTTTTTAGAGGGTCCCGTTTCTTTTATTCGTTCAAAATAAAAGTGAGATAAAATTGTCCAATTGTGCAAAAAATTTATTTTAACATTATTATCACTTAATCTCATATCCATAAATGACATTCATATTCTGTTACTTTTATTTAATTTACTTATTTTAGAACAGCGTTGTTTTCTGTTCCTATTTTTCTTGCTAGAACAAATTGACACTTATCTGTAATTATTGTTAGACTCACCTCGGCGGACAATTGCACAACGTCAGAGGATTTAACGAATACGTAAAATTATCTCGATCAATAGAACTGGATGACTAGAAGTATGTTTGCGGATATGCATGTAAGTCGTTCAAGGTTCGTACAATGTGGTACAGTACATGCAACGAAATCACCGGCAAATCTTGTGAATTTGCAAAATCTGTACACTAACTCCGACGCCAGAAAGCCAATTACAGACTGACAGTGAACTCTGTTCCGCTGTACAGAACGAGCAATGATAAATTATCATAGAATAATGAATCTGATTCGTCGTCGTTAGATTTAAAACACCAGGTAGGGATTCTTTGATTTTATACGGAATCACGGGAATTAATGATATGTCTGACACTAGTGTCGCAAAATGTTCAAATTTATTCATACGATTTATTCCTATAAACTGATAAATAATTTCAATTCGATTCTACGAATCTGTCGTGAAATACGATAATTCGAATTTATGTTCATATATTTAAAAAGACTACTAAAAAGACTTACTTTTGTACAACTTTGACATTGGATTTTCGATAATAAATGATTGATAAACGTTTCTGTTTACTGTTTGCCGTTTGTTATGTCGAGATGGCCAATTTAAATGATCAGTTATCGCACATTGTTTTAAATAATCTTGTTGTGGCTGGAAATTTATACTATAATATGTAAACTATGAGTGGAAGAAAGGAAGAAAAAATCTTATGACTCTTGATGCGTATTAGGCAAATAACTTATTATAATAACAGTTATATAAGAGAGATAATTTATCGGTTTTTTTAAGTATCAAAGTATAATTGTATGCATATTTCAATCCCTACTAGTGCCCTCATACGGTAGTCATATCAACTAATTTTTCCGTCGTGGTAATCATCTGACGTTATACAAAAAGAATTAATCACACAACCGTATGAAACAGAATTTTTCGTTTTGTTAAAACCGTTTTCGTAAATGAAAAAACCGTGAAAAAAATCACTAAAAAACAGGGATGATATTATTTATATTGTTAAAGATTCAATCAAGTCGTTTTTTAACATTTTCAATGAAAACTTGATAATTCACACTTTGTAAGATATAATCAAGTAAAAAATACAGTTCAGTTGTCTCTTTGGCAGAATTTTCATTTAGAATTGAAGAATGTTGCTGTTAGTAACGGTGAAGACCATAGAGGGCTTACGAACGAATCGGTTAACTGGCAGTTTCGAACAAGCAGTTTCGCGCCGAAGGTACTGTTGTTCACCTGGTCTATTCCGGAAGCATCGTTCTTTGTGCCTTGCAGTTTCGAAGGATCATCTACATGTGAACGATAGCAGGCGTTTCTTTTTTTCGTTCGTTTGGTGCAGTAGTTAAGTTCAATGTGTCAGTTGCGGTCACTGCTACTCGATACAAAACTGTTGACGTAGCACAAACAGGTAACTATGTACATGTATTTATGGCTGCATAAGAGCAGGAAATACTACACCTTTTCTTATATACCCCGTTTTCCGCCACTGTTACGGTTCGTCGAATCTTTAACATTGTTTCACAGTTTCTGTCCAAGTGCAATTTGATAAGGAGAGGTTGTGAGAAATAGTTTTCCCAAATTCTTGAGATCACAAGTTAGGGGAAATCGTTAGTTACCTGACTCAGGTAACAGTTGTCGAGACAACTGGATTTATTGGTTATTGTCAATTTTGTTTCCATTTTTATTTCTACCTATTTAGTAACGGCTGTTGCGATAAACTTACCGAGCCTTAGAATTTATGGTTCTATATGACTACAACAAAAGAAATATAGAAGCATAAAAATACGGCTACGGGAAATGATAATTTTAAAGGTTACTGTCCCTGGCTTAATGAATTTATTTTCGCAGTTTATGGCCTCCATGTCCGGTAAGAACACCAAATGTTTCACGATATAAGTTACAATTTAATAATTTTAACTGTGCTCCTTTCAATTTGTAACAGAAATGAAAAACTCACCGACGTTACTTGCACTTGCGATACTTGTCATTTGGAGTTAAACTACAAAGCGCAGTTTTATCTGTGAAAAATGAATATCCTGTTAAATTTTGTTGAGAATGTTTGAATGATTTGTCGAATCAAGCATTGGAAATCGAAACACTGAAATCGGATTGCACAGAGGTATCAGAACGCCGAGAAAAATGGGTTGCGGCTACAACCTCAAAAGAAACCGGTAACTTCTGTCCTCTTCTCTGTTACGCTTCCACCGTTATGTTGCGTAATATTAGGCAGCGTTACTCGAACAGATTTGTTTTCGTCCCTCGAGCACACGGCGATAGACTGCACCACAAAAAAGATCGGTAATTTATACGCGTCGTAGTTTCGAAAAACCTATGATCGTTTAATGAACGTATTGCAATCAGATTTCGCAATGATCCATACTATGCTATCTGTTCATAATTCACGATTACGCGATTTCAATTTATATCCAATTATATTTCAATGTATAATTCGATTTCAATTATTAAAATTCATAAGCTGGTGATATTTTTTACAGATGTCAAAGACAGAGTGGTAGTTTCATAAAAGTTGGCTGCTACTTCTTGTTATAAATTGAGCATGATTATTTTACATTCAACATTGATCTTGTGAGGGAGATTTATACAACACTATACTTTGACACAAACTGCTACGTATACTTAGGCGAGTTTAAAGTTGAATGCCATTGGGAACCTCTTTAGTGAGTTAATCAGTTTCATTGAACTCAATTGGACCTGTCATGTGATATATTGAAGGATCATTAAACTCCATTATTGTAACACTTTTTCATTAATATTAGAACATATTTATCCTATATACTACTTTAATTTTCATTCAAAATTCTAATTTTCAAAATATCCAAAATAATCAAGATCGGTCACAATTTTCTTTATAAAGCTATATTAAATTCCATAGAACAATTTGAAAACACTGTAATTACTATTTTCTACGCAATTGTTATTCTATTTTAGTTATTACTCATCTTTTTCATCTATCTCTTTGTAGGATTTGAAAATTCACGTTGCTGTTAAGCAGTTGATCGCATATGAAGATTCTACAGCGAATGCTGTAATAGAATTTTGACCGTAAGCTACGGTGTTTAATCTAAAGCGTGATATCGCTTGTCAGGTACTCGTCCTTGACGGAATCGATCGATGGAAGAATTGAATGGTTTCGCGCCATAAAACAAGATTTTCCTTTATCGGATATACAGTAGCATTTTAATCATCCAGACGTTTGTTTCGAGAGGGCGTTCTCCACACTGAAGTCTTTCGCGTCTACATCGTTTTCATATGAATGTCAATTGTGCATTGGTATGCCCGTAACAATCGTCCATCGTTAATCGCTGTGAATGTTTATGAATCCGTTTGCAATTTCGCGCCTCTCAAACATGACTCACCGCAACTCTTGCAGAAATATATCAACAGTACGAAATCGTTTATTCCTTGAAATTATCGAATATGTATCATTGTTGCATAACGATCGTTGTTTGTAGAAATATTCAAAGAGGATCGAGGTAGCGGAACAAGAAAACAACGCAAGAAGATATTTTATATAATTGCATGACTCGACGGAATATTGTTAAAGTGAACCATGACCGGTAATTTTGCGGCGCTATTTTTATAAATCTGTTTCTCCTCCGTCCGAAGTAAAAAAACATTCGTTACTCGCGAAATCTTTGTTCTTCGTTGAAAGTGAAAATACTTAAAGCAATTTTTTTTTCAGTATCATTCTTGGAATATAAAATATAGCCAAATGTATCACATCATATATGATAGTGCTGCGATTGTATCTGATCTAGTCCATTAACTTTGCTGAACAAGTTCGTCATAGGTCTGGAATGATCAATATCATTAAAACTGATAATTGCATGACTCGACAGATTTCTCTTCGACAATAAATCGCAAGACGAATCTTCAATTAGTACTTCTAATGTCAAAAATAATTGCCAAAGAAGTAAACATCAATTTGTCATTAATTTCAGAATATAACTCGGTGCAGATTCATTGACCATTAGAACAATATATTACTTAATTCTCGCTGACTGTCTACACACGAAATTATGTAACATTTTCACCTGCGAGTGTTTCCTCATACATATTTTATTATTGGACGTTCGTACTTTTTGGAGAACAGTTTTACCTGATAGCGCAACAAAAACGTACGGGTGAGTCAGCCGCAGTGGTAACCGGCTTCGTCCGTCTTTCTCTCTATCTTTTTTACTCCCACCTTCTTTCGCGATCGTTCTTTCCCTTCTGTGTCAATGCTTCGTCCTTTCCCCACGCGTTACACTTTTTCCTTTCTGTCGCGGTTAGTTCTCTCCTCATCCCTTTCCAATTTCACCTCCTTCCTTCTTCCCATTCAATTTCAATACTTGTTCTTTTCATATCCGATCGCAATCAAGTTATTTTCATTCCTCTCTAATTTCTGACATCCTTATCCTTTATATTCTATTTCGTCGAAATGGTGACCAATACTTTACCTCTCTTCTCTGTTAGATTCTCTTCTATTAATTGCACGATGGTACTTAAATCAATTCAATTCGAATTGCATTTAGTTTTTGTTGAGTGTGTTTGAATCACTTTGAATGTTCTCTGAATTACGCAATCGTTGCAGTAAATTTGAAAAGTCCAGAAGCTTCAAGGTGATTCGTTCAAACATTTTTCAAATAATTGAAAGATATTAAAACATATAACGTGCGAGTTTTCAGGAAGCTCGGTCACGGTTTTGTACCGATCCAATGCGTCTCAAGTCCATCGTTACAAAGCGAGCGATTCGTTTCCTTCTCCCTCTGGCGGCGCAAACGTCTCTCCTTGAAAGTCTCGCTTGCTCCTTTGTTTCCCAATGCCTCTAACACTAGCCAGCGAATCGCAACAGGCGACTTCATTGCGCGCCGTTCGCTCGTGACCGTTCGAGCAACAAGGCTGCCCTCGGTCTGATCGCCAGGTTTTTCGTCTCTCTTATTTACAAAGTTGCAACTGGATACAATTAACATTATCGTGCAACAGTTACGAAATAGTTCGGAACGAGGTGTACCTCCACATTTCCGTGAAAATCACGTTGGAACTTGGTGTGACAAGTGGAGAGAGTGGACGACGAGAGGGAAAGAAAGGAACAAATCGTGCGTCGTTAGAGTGTTCAACAACTTTTGAAAACATTTTACGTAAGTTCATCGTGAAAATATAGATTAACCGTGGATTTACGTGAGCAGTCGTTCGCGTTTTGAAGTATAATTGTTTTTCTAAATGACTGAGGACGCGTGTTTTACAATTTTAAAATACAAATGAGTTGTAGGAAATACACGTGACAAAATGGTACGAACATAGGCAGGTGTCGCTTAAGTGAGAAGTAACTTATGCAGAAAGCAGTGAGTTAAACGTGATCGATACCGACAATCTTAACGATCATTCGTCTGATCGCATTGATCGTATTAATTGCCATTAATTGTAAACGATTGCATTTAAGTTTTTTCGACTTCAGTTTCATGGCTCTTAGTGATTTCCTGTGCTTAATTACATTTTGCTATCTCCAAAAGATTCCGAGTTACAACATTGTCCCGTTATGCGCAATTATATTCTTTTTCTGTCGACAAAAAGGAAAATTAAAGACAGAAAATATTGTAGTATTTAACGAGAATAAATTGCACTTAATAGCGTCAACCATACGGGCGTGATTACCAAGTATTTCCCGACATATGTCCAACTCGCACCGTGAAGTACTAAGTCATATTATTTTGAACCTCAATTTCCATATTTTGTATGAAACATCGTTTGTTATAATTTATAAAAAGCATAATATATACGATATTTATCAGATGAAACGGATCTGAAAAAATTACACGACTCGACGTGTTATTTTCTCAATGAACTTGCAGTACTTCGCGTTTTCCTCGAAAATATAGATTATTCAAGGTCGAGATATTGAGTGATCCGCATTGCAAAACGTATATCCGAGGTTATTAATTACTCGCGCATGATTTTACGGAGTTCTCGAGATCGAAGTAAAAGTCTCGATAAGCAGTTACACAAAACCGGTCGCGGTTCCCCTGCAAGATGTGTTGCCCCTCACCGGTGTTCCACCGAGAAATGAGTCATTTCTGTTACGGTTGTAGTCATTGTTTGATGCCTTACTAATTAATGTCTTGAATAATTCAGACAATGATCTTTCTACAGAACCTATATACAATTCTAAACAACTAATTAAATATATTTTCAATCGTTGCTTAATAATTGTTCCTTTCAACTAAGATCATCGCGTATTGTTAAATATGTTTCTACATGCGCCAGTTACGTATCGGCTGGTCGACCAACGTTTACATTAATTGATCATTTTTCTGTATAAAACACACGCATAAAGATAAATTTCGTTTGCATAAGATGTCTCATTTACTTTCAGGGAGTGTCCGTTCAACCGTTCCATATTTACGTAGTACGTTTCACGCACATAAACGTTCTCTAGTGTATATCTCGTGTCTGGAGGTGTATACAGCCGCGAGACTGTAAATGTTAATTCATTGATAAGATTCGCGAAAATTTTTCAACTATATGCGTGTATAATAACGGCTAGGCAAATATACATATGTATGCGTATGTACGTTAAATAGAGAGGGTTCCCCGTTTTTACCGGATCGTTCGATTGTTTCAGCACCTCGTGGCAAGGCAAGGAAAAAAGGTACGCAAGATGTCCGAGTATTACGAGTACATGTGGGACTCGACAAGGAGTCACATGAGCCCCGCACTTGCACGGAGTATTTACGAGGAGGGGGGCAAATTAGACAAACGTGACAAGAAACTGGCCATTAACACCGTTCGAGCGATATTGCGAGGAATGCCGGCTGTAGGTGAGAAGGGCTTTCCATTTTTGCAACCGGAAATTTCCACGGGAATAAACCTTTGTCATTTAAACATTTTCCGTATTAAGAAATCGAAGGTGCAGGGACAAATGATTTCATTGTCAAGACGAAGCTTTCTAATGGAAAACGGCATGTTTCAATATGAAGGGAAAGTCTACCTTTCCACCTTTTGTCAGAAGAGTTTTACCAACAGCGGTCGCTCTCGTGTCCCATTATTATCCCATTAGCCTCGAAAAGATTAAAAATGTGCTTGAAACGTTTCACAACGTCATTTCCAATCCCGTACGCCAAGATAGTTCATTGCTATGAGAAGATATAGCACTCGTATCAGTACATTTCATTCAACCGAGGTGGTCCCGTTAGACTGATTCGTTTTCCACGCATCGACCCTCGAATTTCCGGCCTTAATGTTCACGTTCGACCGGCTTCCTGCTGGTTACATCTTCTTTTTTTTTTTTTTGTTTTGTTCCTTCTTTTCCTTTCATGCGAAGCATTACAATGACACCCGTCTGTGCTTGCTCGTAGACTTGAAGCACTGCACGGACGAATATATTACCCGTTTCCTGCTGGCCCGGAAATATCGCACGGAACAAGCTGCCGCTCTGATAGTCGCTTATCAGGCGCAAGTGGCTCATCGACAGGATATCTTCGGCAATCTAACAGCTAGAGATCCAGCCTTGCAGCGCGCGCTACGCGCCGGAATACCGGGCGTACTTCCTGCGCGCGATAGGTATTCAAATTCGTTTCCGGTATCCTTTACTCGACTTTACATTAACATTAGATTAGCAGAACATTGTACGTAAAAATATCGACCACGCTTACGAGATCTTTCGCTATAAAGTTTCTGTACATTCTCAGGATTTTTTATTACGTGTTGCTAATAATAATCTGATGCGAATTTCCAGAAAGGGAAGATGCGTGCTCGTCATTTTAGCCTCGCAGTGGGATCCAATAGCCGTTCCAGCGTTGTCGGTTCAACGAGCCCTGTTCTTGGTACTGGAAATACTCATACAAGACCCGAGGAATCAGGTACGATTCACGTGTGCATGCATTCGCACGTTTAGTCCCGCCGTAGGACTCTGGACGTTCCATTTTTCTTTTTTTTTTTTCTTTTAGCAATCCGGTTTCGTGGCAGTGGTAGATTGGAGCGGATTCTCTTTGCGACAGGGCGGTGCCTTGGGCGCAACGGCACTGCGAAACCTAATAGCTGCTCTCCGGGGACGATTTCCGGCTAGATTCAAGGCTATACACTTCCTGTCGGCGCCACTTTATGTCCAGGCCACGTTGGCCCTTGTGAAACCTTTTTTGGACGAGAAAACTCGAAACAAGGTAAGAGAACCCGAACTATTAGAAAGCAATAAAATACACAGTGTGTATAGTGATATAATGCTAATCAATCGAAGATGTTAACGAATAACTTTGATTAAAGTATGTTATATTAATTGACGTGAGCAGATGTAACCGCATCAATTAAGATGACGCAGTACGAATTACATACAACAACAAAGCTTTTACATTCCTGTATTTCCAAGCGTGTTATGATTGCACCGTGCTGAAATCGAAGCACCTTTGCATACAGGTTTTAGATACGGGAAATTAAATATTGACCAGAGAAGATAATTCGAGGCAGCGTAAACCACCAGACTCGCGATGTTTGCATAGACTTTGAATATCCGATTTCGTTGAACGAGTTCTCTTTCGATCTCAAAGATTCTTGATACGAAGGCTAACTTTTCACGGAGTTTGTGACATAATTAACACACGTCCAACGTTTTCAGATTTACTTACATGGAAATAACTTGAGCACTTTGCACGAACACCTGCCCACTGACATTTTGCCAGCGGAACTAGGTGGCACAGGGCCAGCTTTTAACCCAGGACTATGGGCCGAACCAGTTATTCATTCAGCGATGAAGGAAGCCGAACTGGCTGCGATAAAAAAGGAGAAAGAGCAAGCTGAGAACGTGGACCAGCGTTGCGACAAGAAGCTCGAATCCATAGGCACGGAGAATCACAAGAGAAACGAGGAGACAGATTCCGTAAAGTCGAGTAACGGCGTGAACAAAGAAAACGGAAGGCGATTTTTCAATCCTTTCGGTAATTCTACGAAAAGTCAGCTCTCGAAGAAACCTGGGGTAACAAACGTAGAGCTAGATCTAATTAATTGTACCAATGGACATGCAGAAGGGAAAGAAGATAGAAGAGACAGTAGAAGAACGGTGAATGAAGAGAGAGACGAGGATTCCTGTTGCAGAAATAGAGACAGAAGGTTGAACAATGGTAACGCCGATTATTTTGACGATAAAAAGGAACAATACAAAGACTCGCGTGACAATTTATTAGAATCTCAGTCGAAAAGACACTCAAACGAGTATGAAATCTCAAACAGGCCAGACAGCGACGACAGTAAAGATAATTCGTTAGATAACAGGTCAGAAAATGCACTAATTGATACAAGAAAGGTCGAAACTCCCTCAGAAGAAACAAATCTCATAACGTAATATTAGTCTCGTTGACTGTTTAGGTTGAAACAAATTAACGCGATACTTCCGTGAGAAGTCTTTGACTCTTTAAATATAATTAAATCAAACATCGTCGCTAGGTTTACGATCAGTGAAATATAGTACGTAGACACTCCGTGTATTCTTTGTGGATTTTAAGAGATATATTGTGATACGATATACATCGTTATTTAAATATTTAAATATTAACGAGGCTTTTGTGTTTTCTTATATAGGTTTTGTTCCAACTGGATTATTTCATTCCTTCTTTATTTTATTTTTAGTACTTTTTATCATATAAAAAAAAATGAATTTATTATCGCCGGAACTTTTCATTCTTTTTTAAATATATTTATACATTGCTACTACTGTTCGTTGCGAAAGTAAAATGAACATTGCACGAACATTCTTTATGTTCCTTTTTCTATCTTATGTGAAAAACATATAGTTTGTAACTTGCAACGAGTACTTATACTATGATCTTGAATTTAACTTATAAGCATTCATAAATGTAATTTTTATAGGCTACATTTTTATCATTTTTCTCGAAGCCCCACGAGCATATTTTCACATATACGAAATTCATAAATTTTCATTCATACTTTTTTAAAAACGTACGACGAGCGATTCGTACTGGAATTGTAAATATGTATTAAATTATTTATTGATATCAAATGTACCATGAAATCGAAGATCTCTCGTTTCGTATTCGAAAAAGGCGTACTTAGAACTGTAAGTGTGATAGAAATTGCGTCATAGATATTTTTTTTAATTTTATCAATTGTATTTTTAAATAAAATATTTTAATATCCGAATCCTTTCTATCTATTTATTTTATATTACAATACATGTACAATCTTCGTTATAAAGTAAGTCAACAAAAATTATAAATTTAAAAAAAACTACTTTCGCTTCTATAAAAACTCATTGGTAAAAGAGAAAATTGTGATAGAATAATAGGGAAGAAATAAAAATTTATTTCTTTAGTATATAAAATATATATGTATATGGTATATTAACAATACACAGTATAAACATAAAATCTTCAATATTTTTATCACATTACCAAAAGCACTCTACTACCATGTAATTTGTTTTTCTTTTTCTATCGTTCATACACGCATTTTCTCCCCCTCTCTCTCCCTCTCTATTGATTCGTATGAAAATAGAAAATCCTTTATAGAGATCTACGATGAGGTATATAAAAACGGTAATCAAATACAGTGTAGTAGTTTACTTATGTACAAATGTTATTACTTCTTTCAACAAGATTTTTGTTAGAAAAGTGATTTCTTTAACATCAATTTATATATATATATATAAATATACATACGTCTCATATACATTTGTATATACACGTACATGTGTATATATCGATACGCAAATTTCGCGTATTTTTCGACGAAATATAGTTTACAATCGATTATATCATCAATGCGACAATTTTAGCCTTTGTTAAATTACGTATACTTGTAAGAATTATTAGTCCCCTTTCCCCCATTGGTTAATTTTCTCCGAAATATTCAAAAGATCTCCCTTTGAATAAATATTTTGTACTTTATCTTAAGATTCGCTGGTATAAATTAGTTCTCGAAAAATAACATGATGACAGATTGTGTCGTAAAAAGAGATTAAACTTATGCATTGGATTGGATTATTGTCTAAGAGACAGCTATCGTATCAAGCTACGATCATCGGAGGTACCCAACCCCCGAAACCACGCTCTAGTTCTTCGGCAACAGCAATTGTTAAATGATCTTGATGTAGGCCACCAACAACCTATAACACACAGAAGTTGTACAAACTATCTCTCACCAAAATTCTCATTTCTCAATTTTAATTTTATTAATATCGATGCACAAGGTTTATACCTGTATACCAATAGGGAGTCCTTGTTTGTTCAAACCTAAGGGGCACGCAGTAGCAGGCAAGCCCAAAACATTAACAATACCAGTGTATGAAAAGTTGAATGGTTTGATCAGCGGTTCATGGTGCATTGGTGCCGCAGTTGGATGCGTTGGATATAGAAACACACCGTCTTCGCCCAAGATGTCCTATTAAAAGAAAATTAATTAGCCACGTACAAAAAGTAACAATGCATTAGCTTAGGAACAAGAAAACAGTGTTTGGATATCTCTGGACACATGCTTGAACTTCAGTCACTCGTTTTTCGTCAACGCGTGAACACAACTACAACGTGAAAAAATATTTACAAAAAATAATGGAATTCTTTCGCTATTTGGATGGAAAAAAAGTTTCATTCTGCATGCAGAGCAATATTTTTTTTTTCACTACTTATTAAAAGTAACTCGTGATACCGTGAAAGACAAACTGACTAACATAGTCTTCAGTTTGCACGAGAAAGAAATCACGTCCATTTTAATAAAGAGTATTGTTCCGCAATGCAATAGTAAGAAAGGAAGACGAAGAAGGTACGAGCCAATTCCAATCCTGATGGATTACATTACATTACAGGCACTTATCAATGTATAATATTGCATCGGCATTTCATAAAAGTTAAAAAATTACTGAATAGTCCACTGCAAGGTTCTTACCTGAAATTCTCGACAAAGGTCTTTACTCTCCTGTATGAATTTCATGTGCTTGTCGCTTCCGTGTTTCACAACGAATTTTTCAAACACGGCAGTAAGAAGAGATATCAGCTTATGATTGCTCAAGAACAACATCCATTTTAATAATTCCCACCATATGTTTATATGGCCATTTCTGTTCGACAATTCGTACGTGAAGTCTTTCTCGCCCTTACAGATCATATTAGCCAACCAAAGAGTGATACTTTTTTTCATTTTTCTGATGTTGAGTTTAGTCGCTTTGATTTTATGTGCTTTCTCCAGGTATCGTACTACCTTCCTCATGGCTTCTCTTATCTCTGGCTCAACTGCCGACGTCAGAAATTGACCACCGTCGTCTTCCATATAATAAAACTAAATTGAAATAGATACTCGTCACAAACTACGTACGACCGGTTACTTTTCACTTAAGCACACCGTTTCCTACCTTAAGTTTGGAAATGTCTACTTTCTCATCCAAACGCAAAAGATCCACGTTTTTGTGCGCAAGAATCTTCAAAGCAGGCAACAAGTCCTGCGCGTATCTGCACATAGGGCCAATTGAGAGCAACCGATTTTGGTCTTCGCTCTGTGCACTCGGGTACTGACCGTCGTTCGAAACTACCCCGGTAGAAGGTTTATGCCCGAATATTCCATTGAAATAGCATGGTATACGAATCGAGCCGCCGATATCTGATCCTATCCCTAGTGGCGAGCCAGCTGCTGCTTGTATACAACCTTCACCGCCGGAAGAACCTCCGACAATGTGCCTCGTGTTGTAAGGGTTTTTCGTAGTTCCATATAAACAGTTGGACGTTTCCCACCACATGGCCAATTCTGACACGTTCGTCGTGGCCAGAGGAATACCTCCGGCAGTCCTCATTAACCTAACCACTTCTGCATCACGTTCAGAAACAAAGTTCTTGCGAACAGTCAAACCAGCCGTTTGTTTCATTTTGGCTATTCCAATACAGTCCTATGACAGAATATAGAGAAACAGCTTAGACATTTTGTACTGACATCTGATACCATTGTATCACGTATTTTGTGAAACGAAGTTTACCTTTGTTGTGAAAGGCACTCCGAAAAAGGGTTTCTCTTTAGCTAATACTTGCGGAGACGGGGCATCCTCAGATTTCAAAAGTTCATCACACATCTTAGCTTCTTTGAGAGCATCCTCGAAACGATCTTCCACTACGCAATTTAGTATTGGCTGAATTTCTTTTATCCTATCTATGTATGATTGTACTACCTCTTCTGAAGTTAACTGTGAAATGTAATTGTCCGTTTATAGCAACTACGACTTACAGTTATTTGCAAGATTTGTGTCAGGAGGAAAGAACGGATTTACCTGTTTATTTCGAATCTTCAGTGCTAAAGTAGTCGCGTTATGCAGAAGCGTTAGATCTTTTATAGGTGGCTGAGATTCTGCAGGTCCCTTTAGAAACGCGATGAACATACATATCCTTTTGGCAATGAATTCAACTAGCCGGTGAAATGCATTCAACACTTGTCCTTTAGAGCGCATCTTCCTCTGATCTTTGTGTTTGGTTGACATCTATTTAGGAAAACGACAATACTTTTGCATTATAAATAATATAAACGCATGAAGAATGCTGTTGAAAGAAAAGCGTTTTCAATTTTTAAATACGCTGACTTTAAAATCATATATCGCATCGTTTTAACACTAATAGAATCCATTTTCATCTTTTGCTTATATCATTTTGCTTGTAGCTTATTTCTGAGAGTGACGTTACGCTCGCGCTGGCTAGCCTGCCTAAATTTTTTTGATAAACAGGCGTATAAAGCACAGAATAGATTAAGAATAGTATATTTAAAAATGAAGCTACACGACAACTGTGTGTTGTAAAAAGACAATTTCGTGGACGAAGTTGGCATTTAACGTTCGGCACAGGACGTGGTATTTTAACAGGCTTGCCTATTAAAATATTTTTACTCGAGGCGTGTCACGCACGTCGACGTTTTCATCAAATTTCCGGACAAGTTCAAAAAAAAACATACATTCATTACCATGAAGAACGGTGGAGAAAGAGATTCAACGATTTTTACACCAGTCGGCGTTGATTCTCCAGCGAATCGAGTTTAATTATATAAATATTCCTGTCGCTATGTTGTTCAACGACTTCAAAAAAAAATCGTCTGCATAAACGACGCAGCGTGTGATTTCATGCAAATTCATTATAACTGCACATGCAATTAAGTTAGTGCGTTAATTTCAAGAGAATATCGCTCGAAGCAAGGATCGCATCATTATTTTGCGATAAGATCCACGTTGTCGGCCTAATCAACTGAACCGTTATCTCCTCTCTCTCTCTCTGTCTCTGTCTCTCTGTGTTTATACATCGCTCTGCCAATGTCGATTAATGGACTGACCTTGTGCAACGAATTATCTCACTGTGTCAGCCTGTCGTGCGGGTTTTTATGGGGAACGCCGGTTCGGTTTATCGATTAACCGGGCGCGTACAACGAGAGAACGTCTGAGACGACACTCTGAGGACGCGCGTCGACTAATCACATTTAAATAAATTCCCCGAACGCGAACGAACACCGGCAGCGCAATAATTTTAGAGCGCTGACGGGCCCAATAACGATGTAATTGAGGTGTGTTACGCATCAAGGCTGCCAGCCACTAAGCCACGAGGAGTTTGACAATGTTCGTCGTCTGGCCGGAAATCAACTCGCGTCGCATTTCAGGCCGGTCGGACGGTTGTTCTACGCCTGAGCGTTTCTTTTTTTTTCCCCCCTTTTTCTCGTTCGCTTGAAGTCGTTCGCGCACCATAAGGGAGAGGCTTCCGCTCCATCGACGAACGATATATGGAAAAACCGACGCAGATAGCTGCGTTGTCAATTGCGATCGGTATATGGTTCGTGCTTTGGCAGGCTAATCGAGCAGAGTCACGAAGTTACTCGCGTAACGGTAGCTACGACGAGCCTCTCTCTTTCTCTCTCTCTCTCTCTCTCTCTCTCATTTTCTCCGGGCGTTCCAGCGACGGATTATTTTTGCACTTTCTGAAAACAATTCTCTACTTTAGTACGGGAGACACGCGTCACGATCTCTCCCATAAAACCAAACGATACTCCTCGGACGGAGTCCGATTCAGTTCGGCTCGTTTGCCATCGAGCAAGCGTCGTTTCCATACTTTAAGTAAATCACGACGACTTACGCGAGATCGATCCCAAGAGGAATCGCGTTGTTCCCTCAAGTCTAGACGTATGTAAATAGAGAGCTATTACACGAGGAAAATTGACGTTACGTACCTACAATTGTAGTATTTCAGTTTAGCGAGTCGGCCGGGAGTAACTCGTTGGAAATTAGCGGGCGATTCAGTATCATGTGACACTTCACACGAGAACTGGGCTGATTTAAGTCACGACTTATCCGACACGGCGCAACACCGGCGGCTTCGTACGACGTCGCGCTTTCCCCAATACTCGTAGTCGACTGATTGCGAGAGACAGACCACTTACACCTTCACCGGTTCCCGACTACCACGGGATCCGCGCAAACGCTACAGTCACTCGCCGGCCTGGGACTTGCAACCTTTTATGCGTCGAGGAGAGATATTTAATGGGGAGAGACTCGTAAGATGGCTGCCAGGGTAGCGCGGGAAGGATATGTTTTCACGAATGACAATTATAATTTCATGAGATACACGTTTTTTGCGTAGATAGATCTCACTGGCTGTTTGAAAAGGTGTTAAAAATTTTGTCTTGTTGCCGACGACGCAGCGTTCCAGCCTGTTTAAGTATAAATCATACATTGGCTGGAGTCATATATTTTATACATCAAAATCCAAAATATAAATCGCGCCGTATAAATGACGATATCCATAATTTCATAAGATACAGATTTTTAGATACTTGCGTAGACAGATTTTTCACCAGCTTTACTTTGAAAAAACTGTTTTGCTTTATTGTCGATAACATAATGTCCCAGTTTCTTTTTATTATAAATTTACGGTTGGAATTATGAATTCAAATTGATGAATTGTCCAGCCACGTGAATGATGACATCATATGCATTCTATATAACGCGTTACCTTTTTTTTTTTTACAGACTGTTTTTCTGTCTTTCATTTATGCTGATACGATGTCTGTAATTGTCAATCCCAACACTTAATTTCGGAGCGACTCGTAGCTTTGAAAGTTTAATCGTGTTTTATCTTTGCACGTTCTACTAGGCGGGCGATAACGCATTGTACACTTGCGTGCATACGTTTGCCACAGAAACTTTTTTTCCGAATGATATTTCCTAACAGGTGATTAAATATATTGTTTACTCGGGAAAATGCATTGAAATAATCACGCAGAAAACGCAAGACGGCTTTCAAACTTACTTTGTCACGTATTAATTTCTTTTTCATTTTTGTCTCTTTAACAGATTAACTTGTACAACATTTCTCTCACTGTCACTCGTAATTTCTCTTTCATTTTTGTCTCTTTAACATTCTCAAGTACTTGTACGACGTTTCTCTTCGTTTCACTTGTGTTTATTTATCCACTATGTTCCAGAATTTCATCAACGTATGCTCACTGTTTCGCCAAATGACAGTAAACGGTGAGGGTTCGTCCGGTCAGTTACAGAGGGAGATCGAGAGATCTCTATCGAACGTAAATGAAATGCAGACCAAAAACAACGTGACTTTCGATTGAGAAATTAATCGACGTATTGATTACGTATGCTTCGCACAGGCATTGCAACTCTTACTTACGATCTTCTTCAAGTACGACGTTACCCTCATTTCTCGCTCGTGAGTAATTACCGCGTCAATGAAAATTAATCCCCGATCCTGAAACACGAAACTGGACTAGTAATTCGCTTTAAAAAGAAAAAAAAAGAAAAAGAAAAAAGAAAACTTCAAACAGTTTTAAAAATACATATATGTACACATGTACGCGCGTGTGCACACACACACACAGTGGAAAATTCGAATGATCTCACTTTATGCATGAGGATCATCTGTAAACAGCCGCTAGCGGAGGAAGGAGAGGGGTGGGGCGAGATGCGGTCAGCTAGCAAAGCAAAATCACAGACATCGCCAAGTTAACCTCTTGCGCTGGAATGACGTGCCACGCACGTCGAGAATATTTGGACCCAAAATTGCAATACTTCCTCAGTTTTAAGTACATTGAGATACAACCCAGGCAAAACGAATAATAAATTTGTTACTTCTTAGTAATTTTTATCCACTGATATATACCAATGAATTAAAAAAGAAGAATTACTGTGACACGATTTGGTCGCTCGTTATGGTCCGTGAACCAGTTACTAGGCGCAAAGAGGTTAACGTGGCATTGCTGCCGGCGTTTCGAAAATTTCGAGCGGCTGCAGTCGGCAAGACGCCGCCAGATAGCGTCCGATTCGCTCGTCATCGGACAAAAACGGCAGCAAGGGTGGGGACTGAAGGCATGGCGTCGATGTGCGCGCGAACGTGTGCGAACGACGAAGGGTGAATGTCACTTTGCGGCCACTTTGCTTCCTCGTCGCTCGACAAAAGAAATTTTCATTACCCTTGGTGATCTCGTTATTGACCGCGTCCCGTGCCCCGGACGTCAATCACGCGGCGTTACAGTGCGGTGAACGCTGGACTTGTGCGTCTTCTGCATCCCGAAATGCGGCTCACGATCGCCGACCACCTTTTTGAGGTTAGTTTACGAGCGCGCACGCGCGCGCATGGCCGAGCGCCGCGGCGTTATCTCTTTCGTTCACCGATTTTTCTTTCATCCGTTCGAGGGACTCGTTCCCACGGTCGTGACACGTCGAACAAAGGAACGATTTTTTTTTTTTTTTTTTTTTTCCGCACAGTTTCTGAGGGACACTTTCGAGAGATAAGAAAGATAATTTGGGTGTCGCCTCGAACTTGGGAACACTGGCCATTCTCCTCGTCTCCTTACGTCTCTCGGTCCTCATCCGTGTTTCTACTCCCGCCCACTACGCCACTCTCGCCTCGATTAACGTAGTTTTATTAATATTTCTACAGATGGGAGTGAGTCGAGCCCTCTTCCTGTTTACTACTGGCGTAATTCGTGTTCGTTTAGCTCTGTTGTTGATTCGTACGGTCTATGCACTGTAACAATAATAATAATAATAATAATGTATGCTAATGCACATGGTTTTTTTTCTATTCGTTGCATGGAAAGTCACACGAAACAAATCCTCGCGTGTTCGACGTTTTCATGTTGTTGGATCGTTCTCAAATTACTCGTAAACAGTGAGCCATTCACCATTCGTTCCAAATGCAGAGTACAGTACAGTAAACAATGCGAATCGACAATATTTCATTATATATTACGTCTTCAAAACTTTCAGATTATTAATTGTTGAATTGCAAAAAGGTGTTTGCACATTGCCAAATAGTCGAGTAGTTAATAATTTCCTAGAAAGCTGAGACGCGAGGTTGCCCAATGTTACCTCACGTTGAAATTTAACTATTTCGTTTCATCAAATATTACTTCTTCCAAACGACTTTATTACCAATTACGAAAGAAAAAATTTTATATAATCTCTTCTTTCAATTATCGATCGTTTCAATTATAGTATTTTAATTATTATAATTAAATATTATAATTATTATAATTTTTCAGTTCACAAGTTATTTGCAACTGGTTTTTCCAAGTCAATTTTTATTCAACGTATCTTAATGTCGTAATTATGGAAATTAATTCCGGAAATTTTTCACATTTTTTTCACGTTTCACAACCGAAAAGATTAACATATTATTCTAACATTTCGTTGCATATCTCGCTGCTTCGTCTCAGAATCGATCGTTTTGTTTTTCTAGTCACTGTATTACTATTCAAGATTTGCGGGAATATTACAAAGCTAGTCGCAGCTGCCTTTGATTTCCTTTCCACCGCGTACCTATTTCCAATACGTCATGTGTCAAGTCTTTAACCTCGTGTCATCGTATATCTTTCTCTGTTGTACGTTTACTGGCAAAGCTTATTTAATAGCCCGCGATGTATTTCGGATATCGGTTTATTGAACCGGTCCCAACGTTCCATTGTGCCTCGCTCCCACTCCTGCAACCTATTTTAATTTCTCCGGTGATGTGTCTCTTGTCCACATTAAAATTCCCAGGCAGAGGAATTTTTTAATTTCTTCTTCCTCGATATTTCGAGTTTTCCCATCCTTTTTCTCAATTTTCTAATTTCTTTTTTCTTTAAATTTTCTTTTCTTTAAATTTTTCGACTTGAAATAACACAGTAACTTCAAATTTCGGCTCACTGCACACATTTTCTTTCTTTTCTTTTTTTTTCTGTATCGTGTAAAATTTTTGACAATTAGTAATACGAATGTAATAACTTTAGAAAGAACAAATTTTTACCTATTTTGGTGACAATGCAACATGACAATTTCGACGAAAATCCGTTGTTTCTATAGTTTATGAAAGGAGAAAACAACACAAATATTTCGCTCGCTCTTTACCTGGTTTCGCTTTCTACATTTTCACAACGATTATTTCCTTGTGATACGCGCGTCACATTGCTATAAATACAAACGAGCGCGATAAAATTCCGTTTGTCCAGCGATTCCATATGCGGGTAGGAACTTCCGGCAGCTGTTAGCTTTTATTTTAAACGTTTACTGTACTTACACACTCGTCCGAACTCGCTATATATCACATGCTTCTCGCAGCTTCTTCTCAGTGAATTATTTAGTTTTTGTCTTGAATTTTCTTGCAGTTCTTATTGGCATTGAATTTTAAAGATGCTCATGGACGTGAGGAAAAAAATTGATGATGTAAAAAATAAATTAGAATATACTTAGAATTTAGCGTTTGAAATTCTGCTTCAATCTTAGTTCTTTAAGTCAGCAAGAAACTTAGAAAAATACTTTTGCTTCTTATTCAAGTTTATCTTCATATGTGCGGAGTATATTACGTTGGAAAGATTTTTTAATATTCAAATAATCGGTGACTTGTTATTTTACCTTATTTTACCTTAAAACTCTGAACTTCGCTTTCGCTCTGTTACTCTGAAATTACTCATCATCTTTAGCTTTGTATCTAGATACATTATCTAGTTTGTTTAATTATATTATTTTTTAAGAAAAAGCTTATATAAATTCAATAAAAACATATACAAATTCGAGTAAATTAGAACTATCAAGAAAGTTTTAAAACTTTCAATTTCAAGTTCATGTTTATCTGAAGTCATCCTCCCTTAGATATACCTCTTTTGATCGTACCTGCAAAGATACAAATAACGCGCATAAGTATAAATATATATAAAAAAAAAAAAAAAAAAAATTGTTTTGCAAACACCAAACGCGAAACGACAAAAGCGCGAATGCCAATAGCCATACTGAATTCACTGAAACCTGCGTCAATAAAAGAGAACCTTGTCCATCCCATTCGCTGTAGATGGATCATTCCTCAAACGCGAGTGCAACAGTTCTTTTTTCCTCTGTTTCCTTTCAGATTCGATGTTCCATCATGACACTGTTCGTACCGGAGAGGGTATAAACTGCGAATTTCTTTCTGCAAGAGAAAAAAAAAAAAAGGGAAAGAGCAGTCAGGATCAAGATGAAGAAGAGCTCGGTGAAGGACCAAGGGAAGCCAGATGAAACAGATGCGAGAGACGACGACAAAGATATTCGAGATAAGATGAAGAAGATTGATGTGAAGTCCTCTTCGTCGGCGGATAGTTCCTCTTCTATGGCGAGGAACTCTGCGCTGTTACCTAGTGGTGTTGCTCGGGTGAAGCAACAGGAAGCTGGCAGGATCAATCAAAGGGGATCATCGTCGTCGTCAGGCTCGGCTACTGGTGAGCTGATACATGTGTTTTGTTAACAGATAAGCAGATCGGAGCTTGGCTTTTTATTGGCTTCTCTCATACCTGGAAGATTCATTTTCTTATGAGAAAATGGATAAACAGATTATATAATAATTAATTTATATAATATATAATTATATGATATTAAATAATCAGATTTCTTGAATTTCTTCCAAGAGATTTTATTTCTTTTTAATTCTGTCATATGGCGTTTGTTTGTTACTTATGGACCGGCGAGTGTTAATTAACTCATTAAGTATCAGTGTTGCGCTAATGCGATGCGGCTCATTTGGAAACTTGTTTTTAATTATTTTTTTTATATTTACTTTTTTTCCTTTTCGCCTCGTGCTTCCTCTTAGAAGCGCTTGTCAATCTTACGTTCCTCATGAATTACTTATTAACCATTTAGTTTGTTACTTTTCGAGTCTAGCTAGTCTAATCGCTAAACGATCATGCTTGATCATATAATTGTTATATAAATTGTCAATACGAGTCGACAATGAAAATTTATTGTTTCAATAATCAGCGAGATGGAACGTCAAACATCATCGATGAACTTTGCCTCCAAAGAATTTATATCAATCAATCCTGAATGTCATTAAATTTGATCTGTATTTGTAATTTAGTTTCAAATTATTCGCATCAGTGAGTCGGTCGCGTCGCTTTAAATCTGTTTAAATTTGTTGTTTTTAACACTGTAAGTGGGAACTTCAAAGATCTGTTTAATATGCTCGTTTGTTACTACTCGTATCTCCTCTATCTTATTTACAGAGATTGAAAAAAAATTGAAAAATTCACATTCTTCTTTTGATCACACAAGCTTTCTTTTTTAATAATCTTTTACACGGCATTCTCGCTGTATCGACGAAACAATATTTTCCTTCGTTAATGGGATCCTTAATGGGTTCATTATTGTCTCATTATCACGTGAAATTCATAGGAACCGAGTCCTCAATCGAGTGCTCGATGAAGAGAAAAGAGAGAGCGAGATAGAGAAGCTTATTTTATTAAGATAAAATAATTATCCTACTTTGAATAAAATCGCTTAAGATCACCTCGATGTCAAGTTGAGGTTTGTTATTTTTTTTGCGAATTTATTTTTAATAAATCTCAGTATCATTTGTAATGACTAGGCGAAGTCTCGATACAAAGTCCTCAGGGAAAGGTTGCAAACGTGTTGAAAAAAATCCATCGTCGTTAAGTTTTTCTTTCTCTCTGTCTTTCTCTTTTATACAAAATTATGCAGGACGGCAATTTGAATTCAGTTTCCTAGTTGATTATTAATATAATTGTCGTCAATATGAACAGTTAGAAATATAATGAATCACTATCAAGGCTAAAACAGTTACAAATAACATTCGTCATTGTATCACTAATTGTAACATTTGTAATCACTAATTTTTTTTTAAATTTACATTTATACTATTCACACTGTAGTAATTGTTTTTTTTTTTTTTTTTCAAAAATCAGTAATTTATGTTTCATTGGCATTTGTACACTGATAATTATATATATATATATATATATATATATATATATATATATATATATGTGTGTATATATATATATATATGTGTATATATATATTAGTCGTAATATATATATATATATATATGTGTGTGTGTGTGTATATATATTAGTCGTAATATATATATATATATATATATATATATATATATATATATATATTACGACTAAGTTCAACAAATTCTTCAAAAGATACTGTCAGATTAGTAGTCGAAAAATATTCTAGAAGTAGCTTTTTAATAATTTTGTCGTGAACACAATCGTAACATCTTTACAATCTGTTATACATTGAACGTTTTTATCGTACAATGAAGAATCTGACGATGAAAAATTTGCAGATTATCTGATCGTTCGTGTTTACGATATATACGAAGTCAGCGCTGATTTGATAAAAAAAAGGTACCTTTATATCTTTAAGCATGTATCTCTCAGTACCTCGTAACTTTTGTTTCGTTTTATATATATCGTCTCGAGCCTCAAAAGCATTGAAAACGGAACACAGATTAGAAATCGAACACACTGCTTGAAAATGATTTTTTCTACAGTACTTACTTTTTCTACAGTAGAAAAATGCAGTTTTGCAAACATGAGAGAAAGTGCGAGTTCAGAGTGTCGCAACGAGATAAGACAAAAAAAAAAAAAAAAAAACAAGATGAAAGACTCAACGTATTATTAATCAGATAGTTAATACTAGTTTTACCGAGCTCTGCCACTTGTAAGTCGTGCTCGCGATTTAATTTTCAAAACCGGCTCGAATCGAAGTTATGCAAATTGTTCTCCCAACCTTGTGTCAAACTCCGTTTCTCCAGGCTTTCCCCGAGTATTCAGAGACCAGCTCCAGACACCTTAACAAATTGAAACAGCGATTAATTACCGGTCGAATATAATTGAAACCCTGTCCGTTTCACGGGAAACGTTGATCGTTCTCCCCGTTGCGAAATTTCATTCGTCGCGATGATTGTATAACGTAATGACCGATTGTATAATATTTACAATTTATATATGTTGATTGTATAATACATACAAATATATACGATTGCATAACATAATACACCTTTCGTCAGGTGTTTTTCCATATAGCTGAAGAATATTTTGCAGCTGATTTCCATCTTCATTAATATTTCCACCACTTGTAACACAAGTGGTATTTATATCGTTTATATCGTTTTACAATATGCAAATAGCGAATTGTGACAACCTTTTGCAAACTTTATAGTTTTTTTTTTTTTTTGCAAATTATATCTTTATTCGCGTATCGTTGAAGTTTATTCTTCTTCGTTGTTTTTTTCTTTGTATCAGATTAAAGTTCGTGGTTAGTCGAAGATCAAAGTAAAATAGAAAATGTGGGAGAAACTTTCAAGTTTGACAAAAAAAAAAAAAAACCATGTAGAAGAATTTAGAAAAAAACCTGCTCGTTTGTAAAAAGAGATACAAGATGGAATTTTCGAACAGGAAGAAGTTTATTCTTCTTCATTGCGGGAATGTAAAAAAATCACACGAAATCACAGAGTGACTTTTATAATCGTATTAAAAGCAACATTTTAAAAGGAGAAGAAGATGCTGAGTTTCGATCCTCTGGGTTAAAATTCGAAAGGGAAAAGGAAACTCTGCTGCATCTCGCTTATCTGTGCAATAAATACTTTAAAATTCCGAGCGAATCCTAAATTCACGTTCTTTTAAAACTGAATTTTCTTCGTTAGGGAGGAGAAAAGTAATCACGTAGCGTAATGATACAACCAGGCTGTGTAACATGTACAGTGTAATTTAGCTAATCGCATCACAAAGAACAGACACTATCATTGACCACCGAAAAATTACAACGATCTTCGCTATTTCTTAACTGTATTATTATTACACAAGAAAAAAAAAAAAAACAAAAAAAGTGTCACTACATGTATTTTTCAAAAGTCTCTTCAAACGTTAACAAACCGCGTCCGTATTTTTATTCTGAATTCCACTTGTGAGAAAAAGAAATTTGCATTATCGACCAAATCCTCTTTTATTCATAAGCAAATTCTCTTTATAACATGTTTCATGTTATCTTCCTCTCGTTTGGTAACTCTTGTTATTCAACGAATTATTTAACCACCACGAAAAATTTAACGAGTCAACTCGTCATGTTGTCTCGAACGAAAGATGATACTTGTTGTAAAGAAAATCGGTAGAATCCGATATATATATATATATATATATATATATATATATATATATATATATATAATTATATATATATATAATATATATATCGGATATATATAATTATATATATATATATATATGGCTCCTCTTTTCAACAGAGTTTCAAACAAACAGAATTCCATTATGCGAGAGCACTGGAAACCAAAAAACCAAACAAAAATTCGATCAACACGAATTATACGCCTCGTTGAAATTATACGTAAGAGTTTGGAACGCCTCGTTGTGTTTCTTTCGCACGTCATCGATCGTTTGATTGTTCAACAGAGATCATATGCCCGGTTCGCATTATTGGGTCAGGATAGGGCAGGGCAGGGCCGTTTTGGCGGGTATAGTTTGTCCCCTGTCCTGTCCCGATAGTGAGAATCGGACTTACTCGGAAGTGCCAGGCAGCAAGAGAGAATTTCTCATCAGTCCAAGCGGAAATCGACGAATTCCTCGCCAGCCGCGAGATTGCAAGATGGCTGTTCCCGATTTGCATTATTGGGTCAGGATAGGGTAGGGCAGGGCCATTCGGCATCACCATTCTGTCCCCTGTCCTGTCCCGATAGTGAGAATCGGTGCTGGATCGAGACTGCCAAACCACATGGCGATTTCTTTTCGACTCTTTCTTTCCTCTTCCGTGGATCTTTCCAACTTCTGCGAACGTCGATTAATAATTGATCAATTGGCGAAGGGAAACGTATTTTTTTTTCTTTTTTTTTTTAAAGTAGTAGAATACTTTTGGATTATTTCTTTTTTTTCTTTCCAACTGACAAGATATATTTGTATAAATTTGTTTACAAGATCAAGTTTCAAGATGCGATAAAAATGTAAACGCGAAATGTGTACATTCTTATTTGGCAATGGTCTTACTCAAGTTTTTGACCACTTGCCACGCACGTCGAGGACGTTTTGCCCCAAATTGCAATATTTCCTCAGTTTTTCAGCAAATTTAAACGTAATCTATCCAGTGATATCGTATCGACGAGTTCCAAAGAAAAAGGAAGCGACGAACGTATTGTATACGGTTCGGTCGCTCGTTATGGTCCGCGCAACCAGTTGCCAGCTGAGATTCTCGATCGGTGCACAGATGTTTCTTCCAGTCTGTTTTACTCGACTGTTCGTATTTGTGTTTAATGTTGACATAAGTCACGGTTTAAACCGTTCAGACACGACTGAAGAAGCCATCGCCTACGAAAGATATTAAGCAATGTAAATCTGTAGAATGAGAAGTACGCTTTCGACATTTTTGTAAAAATATAGATAACGAGTGTTGTTACAAATCGTATAAAAGAGGAATGTTTCAACAAACATTCTACTTTTATACAATTTTTACGTTCTTGCACTCTTTAAAAATAAACCCATGTTTTGTATAAAAATCCGCAGTTGCACTTGTTTATTGCTTTATAATTATATTAAGTTTATTATCGTATAAGCAAGCAAACGATTCTTTTTTTCTCTCTATAACATTACTTTCTTATAAACTAGCATTCTCACTATGAATAAGTAAATCTTTGAACGACCAATATCTTCGATTAAAATATTAAGAAAGAAATTGAATTTGTTTTCAAAGACAATCCACGATTCTCCGACATATATTTTAGTGATTTATGGTGGTTTATAATTTGTTTGAACTTTTATATTTCTACAGTACTGTTAGATAATTATAATAATATGCAAGAATATGTCATAAAAAAAAAAAAAAAAAAGAAAACGAAGACAATTCTAGACATTTGCAATTTGTAAACGACGATACAAAAAATGATCGTTAGGATAATGAGAAATTTTTACTACTACGATCCTTGAGTTAAAAATATTTGCTCTCAATTATACCGTAACCATACCGCGGTTTTATGTCATAAAACTTTTCTATTTACATACATGTTTCTCGTAGTCGAGAATATTGTCAAATTTAGCACGCTTGAACGTTTCAGTCGAGTGCGTAAGTCTCTCGATACGTAGGCGAATGACGTTTCGAAAACTAGTCTTAATTGGCCATCTCTTAATTTCCGTATCTCGATTGGCTTAAATAGCCTTTAATCCTGGTTCTGGGATTAGATCAATCGATTCCTTCTGTCAGATACACATATATAATACACACGTACAAACGATATACGCAACGCGACTTCATTTCCATGAATGTCCCATTACACAATTTTTTTTTTCGTCGATGATGACGAGACAAATACTAAAATAACGCGCGGGGTGTCCCCCGCAATGCAAATAAAATAGTATCGTTGAAGTAAATAACTCGCGGAATGAACCAGGTACTTTGACATCTAACTTGGAACCAGAGGACAATGAAATTAAGCTGACGTAATTAATTGTTTTCCATCTTGTTCTAGAACTAGATCTGTTTGCAAATACGAATACTGGAAATTTCAGCGAAGCTGACTCCGTGAATCCTCTCAGTCGCAACGAACCATTTTCCCTCTCAAAAATCGAAACGAAGATTTCATAATTCTCGCGGCGAATGCAACTCGACGATCTGTGAAGAAACGGATGGGCTTGCTTGCCTTCTCCATCTGGAAAATTTGGCCAACGTATTTATATCCGCGATTGAAATAATCTTTGCGACGTCTGCAAATAAACGGTTCGATACTTTTCTATTTATAAAGCCTGGTTCCTCAGGTTTGGTTAAATATCGATCGCGATGGAAGATTCCGTCATCCCGCGACTCGCGTCTGAAAGCCTCGTGGATCTGATCGACGCGTTTGTTGTTTCATCGGCACGCCTTGGCACGTTGATCAGGCTGATAATAACAGTGTTTATCGATCGACAAGAGGATTTGGATTTCGATTTCAGATTGTCCTTCTAGATTTCAGATTATTAAGTCAGATTGTTGTACTTTGATTGACTGTGTTTCGAAACGTCGGATCTCTTTTGGTGCAAACAATCGTTACACTCGAGCTCGTCCGATCTACGCTTTGATTCTCCAGTGTCTTTTATCTGGAATCTCTCGAGCTGCGATGTTTTTCCTTCTTTTTCTTCAATTAATACTTTATTGAATTAACTTATTATAAATTATAATATATTATTGATTTATTATATATTTTTAGTTATATATTTATATTTTTATTTTTTAATTATATAATATTTATAATATATTATTAATTTATTGTTAAATCCTCTTTCAAATTAATATTAAAATTAATTATTTAGAAATTCAATTTTTTATAATTCATTTACTCTTAAATAAACTACATTTTGATAATTTGAAATATCATTTTATAAAATTTCTATTTATAAATTTTAATGATAAATGTAATTTAAGTATGTCCTCTATCGTGGATTATCAAATTAAATAAATTCCCCTAGAAAGATTAAAAGGCCTTTGTTTTACTTTATTTTAACGATTCAACATTTAATTATTAAAAAAAAAGAAAAAAATATCGATTCTCATAAAATTTGGAATTTCTGCGAAAAAAGAAAACCGAGAGAAACTTCGAAACTTTCGTTCTTCGTAATTTCAGAATTCTCGCCGTCTCGTTTTAGCGAAATTCAGTTTATTCAAACTTCGAGAGTTCAAGACCGAATTTTCATCTTCTTTCATTTCTTTCTTTTTTTTTTTATCCCCCCCTCTGAAATCTGAAGACCTTTTCTCTTCGAAGGAATTCTACGATTTCTCACTTTTACAATCTCTCTACAAAGAAAAAGAGTATTATAATTTTAACATTAATTAATTATTGAAGAAATTTTATAATTTACCATTCATATTTAAAAATTCAATTTAAATATTTAAATATATATATATATATATATATATATATATATATATATATAATTATTAAAGAAAAAGAATATTTTCTTTGTAGAGAGATTGTAAAAGTTGAAAAATCGTAGAATTCTTTCGAAGAGGAAAGGTCTTCAGATTTCAGAGGGGGATAAAAAGAAAAAAGAAAAAAACGAAATGAAAGAAGACGAAAATTCGGTCTGGAACTTGAAGAAAAAGAGTTATTTTCTTTGTATCCCGCTGGTATCGGTGTAGAAATATACGAAGGATACGGAGTCGTCTCTTCTAATTTCATATCCGTCGTCGAGTTTATTTAATCGAGGATCGATGTCCCTGGAAATGGTACTTCTGATCGAATTTTCCTCTTGGCTACGGGGCACCAACTGATTACATATTTCCTCGAGCAAATCTGCTTTCGAGAGACGACGGCCTCGCATACTGGGTAAAGATGGAAACGATAATCGCGTTATTGTATCTTTCACCGAGCCGATCGTTGAATGCGAACGTTGCTGTCGTTAGTTCATTTGTCTATCGTTCGATTTCACTCGAAGTTTGAAAATTACTTTCTCCCCAAGGAAATTGGAATTGTCGTAAAACAGGATGAAATGTTCGAGACAAGGCTCCCAGTACATTTTATTCGACATTTAGGTCGTAACTTTGTTGTGTACTCGTGCGGGGAATTATTCGTGTTGGAGGTAACGCGATTAAGTCTCCTTTAATTAATCAAATTCTAGGCCATTAAGTCTAGAGTGCTCGTGAACTTTTCAGCCTTCAATACGCAGTTACTCGAAATTTCGATCGCTGAACTAGAAACGTCCCTTTGCTTTTGCGTCAAAACGTACCACTCTTCTGGTTCAATTAAAATAATTAGTAAGACTTCGACGAAACGAAAAGAATATTCTGGATTCGAGCAATAGAATCTCAATTTAAAATCAATAAAAAGTTGTGATCAAGATTCGTGACAGATCAAGGTAACGATAGATAATTGTATTTTTTTTTTTTTTTTTTTCGAAAAATAATCTACATAATTTATTTACGGGGAAAATTACATGTAGATCGCGTGATAAAAAAGAAAAAGAACGAATATAAAATTTCGAAACTTTGTTCCCAATTTAAAAATTTCACATCTGAGACATTCTACATTTCACGTGTTGAAATTGAGTGAAAGATTTAAAGCGATTATTATCATTCGAATTTAATCTTGTGGCAAGAGAATTTTGTAATTTTTACAATCCTTGTTATTTTTTGACGTAGTTTGATCTGGAATTAATTTCGCATGCAATTCACATACAATACTTCGCTTTCGCAAAAATATGAAGAACTATTCAACATAAATCATATCGAAGTAGCGACGAAGAGAAAAACTTTATTCACTTGGCCAAAAAATATTGAAAGAAATCATTCGACATAAAAATTCCAAGAGAGTCAAGGTAAAAATAAACGACGAGGAAAAAATTAAAAAATTTGAAAATCTGAAGCAGTAAGTAGCTTTAGCTACCAAACTCTGTTCACTTTGTCAAAAATATAAAAAAAATCGTTCGACGCATAAAAATTCCACTCAACCAAGAGAATCAATGTAACGTCGAGGAAAAAATAAAAAGTTTGAAAATCTGAGGCAGAAGTAGCTTTATTTAGTTACCAAACACTATTCACTTCGTCAAAAAATATTTAAAAAAATTATTCGACATAAAAATTCCAATACCAAGAGAGTTAAAGTAACGACGAGGAAAAAATAAAAGAATTTGAAAATCTGAAGCAAAATAAGTAGCTTCAGCTACTGAACTCGGTTCACTTCGTCAAAAATATAAAAAAAAATCGTTCGACGCACAAAAATTCCACTCAACCGAGAGAATCAAAGTAACGGAGAAAAAATGAAAAAAATTCAGGTAGCTTTTCAAATTCAGTTATCCTATTCACCTCAAGTCAAAAAAAAAAAAAAAAAAAAAAAAACGTTCTACGTAAAGATCCCAATAAGCGGAAGAAAAAAGCAAAGAAAGAAAGAAAAAAAAAAATACGAAACGGAAGAATGTGTGACACGTTCCAGTTGTGAAGCAGCTTTCAGCCCCCAGCGAAACTGTGTCAAAGTTAACCTCCCCACGGGATCACCAATCCAGGAGTGAAAGAATCGTCGTCATTCGGCTGAATTAGCAATGGTTCTGGTAGAAATCCAGAGAGAGAGAGAGAGAGAGAGAGAGAGAGAGAGAGAGAGAGAGAGAGAGAGAGAGAGAGAGAGAGAGAGAGAGACGCGGAGGAGCTATCAAAGTGGAGACCCGTCGATCTCCGCGGCCAGAGAGCCACTCCGCTGCTCACTGGCGAGATCCTGCGTGTTAAGCACGCCGTAGCTACGTATATTGATCTACCTGTTCCGAGGGCTATATCGGTCCGCGTGTTTTCGTGCAGTACCTTCCAGTCCACCACCGCGGGATCAACGTTTTCGTCCTGCTGCGTCACGTCGCGATCACGTTCCTCCCTGTAATGCAATTTCGCAATTTCGTTGTTCGGTGTTCTCGCGTTCAAACGTTTCTCTCTCGCTCTCAGTGTTAGCCCGCCGGTAGAAAATCCCCCAGAATGACACCGTGCGATCCAAATTTCGTGAGAACATTGCACACAGTTTGCTGCATATTTGTTGTTAGTTTTCGCCTCCGATCGGTAACTGTGACTCTTGTCGCTTGACTCGTTTGCTTCGTGAACTTGGAACGATTCGGTATTCTTTCATTGGCCAGAGCGGTAGAAACAAATTCTAGAATACACCAGCAGCGTGTGTGTATGTGTGTGTGATTCTAATTTCGCGAGAATGATCATTGCACGCAGTTATGCATAGTTAGTGTTAGCTTTTTTTTTCTTTTTTTTTTGACTTCGATCGGTATCTTGTGTGAATCTTGTTGTTTTCGTCGCTTTGACGAGCTTAGAACGATTCGGGATTTATCAACTATTTCGTTGCTCTCGGGTCTGCTTTTCAAGGTTGGCGCGAGAATTCCAGATTTTCGGCGCTCCTCTCTGTTTTTAATAACAAACGAGATTTTAATTTCGTAGAAACGAAGTTGCGCAATTCGCGGCATCGATCCTTCCAGCTTTGTTACTCCAGCTGATGCTGACTGAAATTTTCGACACCCGCTGTCACGCAGTTCACAGTTGAGCGATCTGTCTGACTTTAATCATCCGTAAATAAAATTGATAAAACTTATTACTCCGTGTTTTACAAATCCTTTGAAAATAATTTCTCTCCTCAATCACGAAGAAATCTTTAGAAATCCCTCGATACGCAGAGTGAGAAGTTGGCACCGGTAAAGTAAAGATTTTAATGCACATTTGACATTTTCAATGGACATTCAACCGTACGATTAATAAGGTACATTTCAATAAGAAACATTCAGAAGCCAGAGAATAGGTGGTAGTATTTTTCTAAGATCTTACCACCTAAGAGGAATACTCTTTTATATGTACAAGCAGCAGATATATCGCAGAGAGAGAGAGAGAGAGAGAGAGAGAGAGAGAGAGAGAGAGAGAGAGAGAGAGAGTGGGTGTTTCTTTTGTTGTTCTTCGTTCGTCACTCCAAATACAATGGATCACGCTGGAAGTGAGAATTGTTTGGACCCTAAGAGGATCGATCGACGCGGCTCTTTGTTCGTTTCGACCGGTTTTTCTGCATTTCCTATGGATACATTAGGTCGTTCCATAAAGTAACGCTGTTTTTCTGTATACATAATTAAGCGAGAACAATAATTATAATTATAATTAGGCTACGGAGCCTGTAAATTAACTCTCCATAATCAATAGACGGTGGACTTTCACGCGTTTATGGGATATTTGCAGAGAAAGCGCCAATGTTTGGTTTAGTGCACGAGAGAATTTTTGTTTGGTTTGACAACTGAAGTATTTCGTTCATTAAAAATATCCCATGCAACATTGATACTTTGAAATTTCATTGACATTATAATTGGATCATTATGATTACATTGATAAATTCTGAAACAAACTATTATTTATGTACATTTGTATATCAACTTGTCGGTCGATAAAGATGAAATTGACTCGACCGTCGCATCAAAATTTCTTTTTACCTCAGTTGTAATAGAAAATCGATAGTACTAAACCCGACATTTGAAATAGTCGGTCTGTGCCAATCTGTAATTCATTCGCCGATAAAAATAAATTAGAGCTATCGAAAAGTCAAGATTTTTCAATTTAGGTATAATTATTATAAGAATTGTAACATTATTTCTGGTGGTAGTCCGCGTTCTTTGATAGAGTTTTTCCTTATATTATCCACGTGCAATGAATTTCAACTTTCTATGCGTAGGTATATTGCCTTAGATATTATAATAATATATATAATTAAATATACACCGTAAACTACACAAAATAAACTACTGCAAAGTTGTGCTTCGTAACATGATATATTTTGGCTGTTACATCAAAAAGCTCGATACTTCTAGCTTTCTAGCAATCTCGCGAAAGTTCTCCTCCGAAGTAGGGGAGCATTAATGCTTCTTAAGACTACTTCAATGCGTCCTCTCACACACTTGCATTCACGCATTCGCGAGAATTATAATTAATGCAAACAATCGCAAATCCCACCGTTTGCAAAAGTTTGCCACACTCGGATCGAATGAAAATTATTGGCGTGCGGCGAGTAACTTTTGGTCTCGTAAATCAGAGGAGATTCGATGTAAAGAATTCGATTATAGTTAGCAGATTAATGGCCTGTTAAATCCCTTTCACTAATTACTCGACTATAAATAGAAGGACGATGTCAAATATACGCGATATTATACTAACTCTCGTTGAAGAGGAAAAATTCTTTCGTGCATACAGAAGAAATTTCAGAAATTTGAATACTTCATTAAGGAATGAATAAATTTCTTTTGCGTTTCCTTCGCGAACTGAACTTATTCCTTTCTTTTTTATAACTCGAGTCGTGACACGATGTAATACATTTCTTACGTCAATTGGAAATAATTAATTCTTTTTGTGGCTGATTATGCTTGATTATGACAGAGAATCGTGCGAGAGTTGACCTTTGGAGTGCTCGTTAAAACTATCAAGAGTCTTAGACATTGTACATCAAACGAGAGTCGTATGAAAGAGCATACATATTTATTTACTGGCCATACTTTAATATTGAAATTAAAATTAGCGAACGAA
The DNA here is from genome assembly GCA_036937485.2 of Tetragonisca angustula. Taxonomy (NCBI): domain Eukaryota; kingdom Metazoa; phylum Arthropoda; class Insecta; order Hymenoptera; family Apidae; genus Tetragonisca; species Tetragonisca angustula. The sequence continues at coordinate 1,055,139 of JAWNGG020000021.1, forward strand.
TTATTTTAATTGCACAAGAATGCCCGAAGGGCTAATCAACGATTATCTCAGCGTAAATCTATCATTTCGACAAGTATAAATCTGAATGTTTCATCAATTGCAAATTCTCGAGTCTTTTACGCAACTTGCGAGCATTAATTTGCAAAATAAATTCCACAAGAGAGGAAACCAATCCTTGAGCTTTGTGAATTTTTCCCTCATAAATAATTAACAAAGAATTCCGATCGCTCCGAGATTCATGAACGCGAGTTTTCAACTTTACAATCCCGACTTCTTCCAAGTTCAAATTTATCGTTACAAAAATGGCCGCGTTGTTGATTGTTACCGCAAAATTAAATCAAGATTAATTAATTAATTTCCCCTGAACAAGGGGATAATTTATACGATACTCGTTTCTTTCTCGTACGGAAAAAAAAAAGAAAGGAAAGAACGAAGAGTTGGTTCGAAGAGTTGCTGGGTCTTCTTTTTTTTTTTTTTTTTCAATGCAATGCAATATTTTATACGCAGGAGGATGGTTAAGGGTTTGCGGACTGTGACGTTTCGATGAGAAAATGCCACGATGCTGCGGCGCGTCTTTGGTTTCCGTCGTGGACGGCGACGGGTCTCCGCAGAGTCTCGGTTTGCAGATTCAGGACGGTCAGTAATTAACGATAATTGCCTATTAGTTTTGCTCGCGTCCCGTTTCTGCGAACGTCTCACCATTTTTTTATTCTTTTTTCTTTCTCTCTTTCTTTCACAATCACGAGAATTTAAGGGGAATTTAAGGGGATGAAAAGTGAACTCGATCTTCTCGAAACGGTTATATTTGTTTCATTAGGACAATTAACCATGATCATTGCTCGTGACAAGAATTATTCCATTAAATTATAATTTAATATTACACCCGCTGTCTCAATTATAAATGTAAATAGCGGAGCGGCAATCGTGTTTGTTAATTTTCAAGTATGTTTCGAGAAATTTGAAACGTCCACGAAAGGGTTAAACTGATTTATCTGATCAACGATACGGTAATGCTGTCTGCTATTTTCATATTGCGTGACGGTGGAAAGAGGTATTTGTTAAGCCATTTGCATCACGATTTGAAACGCACGATGAATTACCAATGCTCTGATTTAAACGTACTTCCTCCCCTTTTTTTTTTTTTTTTATTAACATTAACCGACAATTATGAAACAAATTATACCAACAGATTAAATATAAAATTCCTGGTCGGTCATAAATAAATCATGAACAAGTAAATTAACCACTTGCGCTGGCAACCGACTGCGGACCGTAACGAGTGACCAATCGTATACGATAATTCGTCTTTTTTTTGAATCCGTCGGTATATTCGCTGGATAGAAATTACTAAGCAGTAATAAATTTATTACTTTGTTTCGCCTGGATTATATTTCAATATACTGAAAACTGAGAAAATGTTGCAATTTTGGGCCAAATATTCTCGAAGTGTGCTTAACCTCTTGCGCTAGTAACCGATTGCGGACCGTAACGAGTGACCAACACCGTATACGATAATTCGTCTTCTTTTCGAATTCATCGGTATATTCGCTGAATAGAAATTACTAAGCAGTAATAAATTTATTACTTTGTTTCGCCTGGGTTATATTTCAATATACTGAAAACTGAGAAAATGTTGCAATTTTGGGACAAAGAATTCTCGACGTGCGTGGCATGTCATTCCAGCGCAAGTGGTTAAACACGTAAATCGAAACCGGAAGTTTCCGTATATCATTATTGCTACCAATGTGTGCACGTAAGCGACTGAAATTTACTCGAATTAGAATAAGAACACATTATTTTGTACATTTTGATGCACCCAGTGGTAGAGATCTTTGCAATTTATTCGCGTTCTTCTGTAAGCACAATCTTCGCTGCCAAACGAAGTAACGTTTCAGATCTTTCTGTTTCTCAGACGTATTTTAAGCATACGAAGCAAACAAGCGTTTGGTTTTCTTTTTCTCTGGATGTTTGCAGGCAATCCTCGAAATAAAACGGCGCTAGCACCTGGCCACAGCCTGATGGACTGGATCCGTTTAGGGAACTCTGGCGCCGATTTGACCGGCGTTGGTGGCGTTCCACGGATCGTGACATTGTCTGAGCTGGCCACTCACAATAAAAAAAACGACGCCTGGATCGCGATTCGAGGTAAGCTTTTTTTTTTTTTTTTTAATAATTATCTTACACGCTGATCGATGATCGATCACTTTTTTAATATCAAGAAGTTAAAAAAAAAGAAAAAAAGAAAAATCGAAATTAAAACCTGAAAGAACTGATAAATCGAGGCAAGGTGAATTTTATCCATTAAAAAAATTTCTTTCAACGTAGCGAAAGATCACAACGTTTCGAACTATAGTTCCAAAAACCGTGGAGAAAACCCGTCAACGCCCGTTCTCAATTTTAATATCAAATTCCAGGATTTTTAAAATTTCTCGTTTCTTTTTTCTCTGAAAGTTCCTGCTGCTTGTGAATTAATCGATGAAAAACGACGAAGAAACGAGAGAACTCGCGGAAGAACTTTACGTCATTTCGTTATCAATAAACATTAGCTCTTAATTACGTTTTTAAATTAGCTTTTGAATTATTAGGCTTAATTAGTTTGGCATTGGCTTTTAATTCCAGTTCTTATTTTTGGTCAATATTTCACCTCGCTAATATTTATTTCACTAACATTTAATATATCTGCGTTATTTAGCGTTTAATATTTTCAGATATTAAATACCTTAACACATTCTCGGCCGATAACGTCATTTCAAATTCTTCACCCTTCTGATTGCCGGTAACGTCATTTTTAAATTTATTAACTCAATACCGGCAATGTAGTTCTACTAGTCATTTCAAAATTGGTGTACCTATATCAGCTATAAAGGCTTGTATTATCGTACCAAAATTATAATTTTCATTTGTCCAATAAATATATGAACGTTCAATAAATGAGCGAACAATAATGTTCCAACTATCCAAACTACACGGTGTCCCGGGATTTTTCTGCCAAACTGCGAGAGCTTACTCTAGGGGCCAATAGGTGAAGAAAATGTCAAATAAAGTTTGCGAATTTTATTATTATATAATAATATCGTAATAATATTATATATAATAATAATATTACAAATAATATTATATAATAATATATAGTTAATACAGTAGTATCAAGTTTGCAAAGTAATAACACTTGTGCGGTAAAAAATTGATTATTCATCAAATTTTTTTTGTTAAAATTATCAATACTTTTATTCCAAATTTTTATTAAATTATATATATATTATATTATATATATAATTTAATAAAAATTTAAAACAAAGGTATTAATAATTTTACACTATATTATATATAGTGTAAAATATATCTATATTATTATTTTTATACTATATTATATATATATAATTTAATAAAAATTTAAAATAAGGGTATTAATAATTTTAATAAAAAATTATATATATATATCTTTAATTATTTAAAATTATATATATATATTTTTTTAATGTTAATCATTTAAAAGAAACCCTTACTACGAAAGAAGAAGATTATTTTCTGAATAACGTTTTCATGCGTTAAAATTTTACCCTTCTTTTGCATTACAAAGAGGAATTAATTACTACTACATCGTTCAATAATGTCGAGTTTCCAAAAAAAAAAAAAAAAAAATCTGCAAATATTGCATCTACGCGATAATTATCGGGGAAATTGACCGAGGTTTGTAGAGCGACTTGTGATTCCTCGAAGACAAGAAAAAGGAGCGACAGTCACGAGGAGGAGAAAATAATGTAAAGCAGTGTTGGTCTGTCCGCTTTTAGTTCGATTAAAAATTTAGTTGCCAGTTGCCACTTTGTCGAACGACGTCGAATCGTTCAATATTTATTCCATGTCCGTCACGGATCTCTGGCCAGCCTATTTCAATTCCAGCTATGTTTGGCCGGGTGTATTTCCACGATCGTGACCCCGCATATTAGATGAGCTATGACTCAGAATCGGAGAAGTCCTAGTGAACGCAGGAAGTACGGAAAGACAAATTCAAATAATAAATCGTGTGCAAAAAAAATAATTATAAAGTGAAGGAAATACACGGTTACTTCTTTATCGATAACATTATTATACGATTAATTATACATCACCGCTCGAAAGTCCTGGGACAAGCATTCATTTCTAAAGTTAAACGATACTTTACGCAACAAAGAATCTGTGAAGTGTTATAATACGTTAAGAAATTGTGTTAGAAAATATTTGTGCAATTGGAAGATTTTATTATCCACTGAATCATCAAATAAATACCAAGTATTAAAAATAAAATTTTTGCACATTTTTATACACAATTAGTGTTATATTTAACATTTAACTATCCATCGTTCGCAAAAAAAGAAAAAAAAAAGGAATGTTTGAAACAAAACTTGGAGAACAGATTTGTCTAGATGATCTTAAAAGATCGCCAGCACTCGTTTTAAATGAAATTATACATATTTCTTTAGTCTGCTCTCGAAAGGAGGTATTAATCTTTGAAAATCATTCGAAAGAGGAGACGCAAGAACATCGACGATATTTTCACACGCGACCGACTGGCAATTTTCACGCATTCGGTATAATTTGATCTAACCATCCTTCCAGGAATCGTTTTCAACGTGACGCAATACATGGACTTCCATCCGGGGGGTATCGACGAATTGATGAGAGGCGTCGGCAAAGATGCCACGAAACTGTTCGAAAGCGTAAGTTCCAACGACGTCCGACTCGCCGGTCGTATCAACGACGCCGCTCCGTCGTCGATCGACGATTTGATTTTTACGTACCCATATAGATCGTTCGTTGCAGGTGCACGCCTGGGTCAACTATCAAAGCATCCTGCAGAAATGCGTGGTCGGGAGGCTGAGCCGTGGTACCACCCCGTCGCCGACGGAGAACACCGTGTCGAACACGGCCGATTGTTCGTCGGCGACGTTGAACCAGATAACAAGTTGCACGAGTGAGTCGATCAACGTGGCGCACGTCGATTCTCCTATTTTCCGTCTCTGGCCGACATAAACGAACGAATAAAAGGAAAGGAAGAAAAAAAAAAAAGAAGAAGCAAAACGTTCGCGGTTTTTAAAATGCCGCTTTGTGCCATCTCGTACATTTCGATTCAAATCGTTAGAGGAGTTTAAATGTCAGCTAGCTATATTTGTTTCGAGTGTACATCGGAGATACACTGGTTTTTGTACTTGTTATTTTCGCTGGAACATTTGGAACAAGTTCTCTGAAGTTACTCTCGACGAGCGATTCGTGGAATTATGGGCGTGTATCATATTCGTGGAGTGTAACAGAGTAGAATATATATATTCTATTCACGGGATGTAATAGAGTTATGGCAAAAAAATTTGGGAATTTTACGAATGATATATATATATTTTTTTTTAATTTACATGTAATAAGTTTTATTTAATAATAATTAATTTATTTGGAATTTTATTTTTAAGAATGACACATATGCGCTTATTTCTTCAAATGTTTACGTAGGAATCATATTAATAACAATATTAAGATTTTTTGGCAGATGTTGCATAATAATCTGCCATGGCTTGGCTTCTTCCGGATTATTTCATTTAATCAATTTAATTTATATTGAAATAAATAGTTGATAAATCTGTACAAATTTATTAATTTATCATATATCAGAATATATATACTATACTCATAGAATACAACAGTGCAGAACACAGATTATATTCGTAGAATATTTCGATATATTTGATATAATATATTGATATAATATGTTCCGATATTTGAATATTTTAATACAAAATCAACACTCAGTGTCTTACGACTATAAATATAAACGTAAATATAACAATATTTGCTGTGTTTACTGAAACGTCAATAGTTGACAGTTGTTATAACCGATCACGTAAGAAAAAATTAGAGAAACGAAGAGACGGTTGTACGAAGGTGACCGGTGATTAACATAATGCTTATAATAAACGAGATCATTGGTAACGGGTGACTAGTTTGAAGTTTGGAGGTCTGTGTAACACGAAAGGTGAAATTATATCAAGGTGATAATAAAGTTTATTTTCATTTGTTTAACATTATATATTATTATATTGTTTAAATATTTATTTAACATTAATTTTCGTAATTAGGTTCTAAGACACATTTCCCATACACCAGCCAAATCCCCAAGGTATATTCAAAAATATTTGAAAGTATGGTAATTCGAAGTGCTTGAAAATTTACACTCTAATGCTGCCAATCTTACTAAAAAAGATATAACTAATCAATAGAAGAAATTTTTACGTGCGTTCTGTGCAATTTTCCAGATTTTTGCTTCGATATAGCTATCATCTTCATCGAATTTTAAAATTTCTGCCCGCAAAGTTAATAAATTGAACGGTGATTTGAATAATTCTGCGAATTACTCGACGAGAGTGGATTTTGAAAACTTGAGAGAATACTTGGATAGTAATTGTTATTATAAAATGTTCATTCGAACCCCCTTTCTCTCCTAAAAAAAAAAAATAATTCGAAATAAAAGACTTGAATTGTACTTTCGGATTACTAAAAATGTGTTGATGTTTCAGCTCATAGCGCTAGCCAAGAAAACGCGTCAGACAGTGGTTTGTCGAGTATAAAAATGGATTGGAAACAAACAGTACCATCGATCACATTCTTCTATAAAATATTTCGCCATTGTCCAGGCATATGTTATGAATTGATTAAGTACAACAATTCGAGGATGGTCTTTAAATTAATTTTCGAAAATGATACAATATTGCATGAGCTGAACTTAACAGGGGATGTAGAATGGCCACCAACGTGCACCAGAAACTTTGAAACGATGCAGGTAAACAATTGAAAAAAAAAATTCCATTTAACATGTTGACTGTCACACGAAGTTTATACGTTTCACTTATGTTGATGTTTAATTTTTATAAAATGAAAGTGCAACCAACTTCTTGCTTCACAGTATCCACAGTGTCAATTCAAAATTTTGATATTGTCCCTGTATCATTCCATTTTACGTTGTACTGTTGTAACACATATGAAATACAACAATATATTATTGCACAATGTTAAACATTGCACAAGATTGAATCGATAAATTTCAATTATCATATCATATATTTTTTATATTTATTAACTATCATATTGTATCATATTAAATTTCAATTATCACAATACAATAAAATGTAATTTATCGCTGATGCAAAATGATGACAATCAGTTTGCTTTGGTAAAATAAATTATACCTCAATACTTCAATACTGGCAGTGATCGGTCAACATGTTAATACTTTACGTGTCGATATCAAGATTATTGTCAATTAATTTCTTTTTCATTTACCTCTGCGCAATGCAGATGGAATTCACGTTTATAAAGCGGGAGAAAATGCCGTGGATGAAATACGGTCTTCAAATGATCACCAGGGACAACTCCACTGTTCGAGCATTCAGAGACTACGAAGTAGTTGCGAACGAACCACTTTCGAGTCAAGTTCATCTGTTAGTCGTTCGAGCGAAAGATTTCTTGCAAATTATACATCCTGGCAGGCACGTGGTAGTCAAACTGAACGAATTCGGTGAATATCATTCTTTTTCTCTCTTTTCGTCAATAAGATCTGCTCATTTCTGATTCATCAGTTTCGACTGACTGGTAAATTTGAAAAATTTAATATTATATTATACAATTATTATTATTATTTATATAATTTAATAATTATAATATATATAATATTAATAATATAAGAATATATTAAACCAGGCCACGATGCAGACAATAAAATATTTATGGAATTAATTTCTCGACTAATCGAAAAGAAGGTATCAATTAAAAATAAACTCGACAATGATTTTAGGCGATTTGTCGCGATCGTACACCCCTGTCCCACCGTGCCTTCATCCTGACGACATGCCGCCAAACTACACAAGCAATTGCCTCTGTCTCATGGTCAAGAAGTACCCAAATGGCACTATGAGTCCGTCCATAACAGCTCTTCAGCTGGGCCAAACCCTACTCTTGAGCAGCGTTGTAGGTGACTTCTCGCTAGAAATCTACGATTGTTTCCCCGTCATTCACATGCTTGCTGCTGGCACAGGTTTAACACCGATGCTTGGTATCATTCAACGATCTCTGGTGAAACGCAGCGTGTCAGTATTCCTTTACCATTTTCTGAAGTATCGATCTTTTTAATACTTTAATCTAGAGAACGTATTAGAATTTGATCGTTCGTCTATCGATTTTTCTGGATTCTGTCACACTGTGTAACTCGCAGTTAGGTTCCCTACTGTGTCGAAAATCGATAACTTTCGTTTGGCATGGACCATGGCCATTACCTTTTTCTGGAATCTTGAATTATTATATATACCTTCGTAGAGATTCGTCATGTTTTAAATTGAAAAAATTATTTCTTGTTCCACGTGTATTTTGACGAATCGCCTCTAGAGAAAGTAACTTTTGATCTGGTAATTCGTGTAATCCCGCAGGAGGACTATAAATTTACTCCACTTCAACAAGGATGAAGAAAGTATGTTCTATCATCGGCAATTGGAGAAAGTTTCAGGAGAGAAGTGAGTACCCGTCCAGTCGTCTCTCTCAATCTGTCTCGAGATATCGCGTGACGTGATAATTTCACAATGTGTTTCAGATTAAAAGTCACGTATATTCTTTCACAACCGCAAGACACGTGGACAGGCAGACGCGGTCTGATATCTCAGGAATTATTAGAAGAATTAGTTGGGAAGAATAATTTCGAAGGGTGTGTTTTCACGTGCGGGCCTCCGTTATTCATGCAGGCTGCGAGAAAGTAAGAACGAGATAAAGACTACAAACTTTAAAACTCTAGAACGCTGAACTCTGAAGCCTGAGAGTTTCAAGTTTAACGCCAATGTTCCAACTTTGATGCAAAAGTACAAAAGTAACTTCGTACTCTCCATAATTAGGATCAGTAGCAAAATTAAATCAAGTTGAATTAAATTTACAAAATTCGAAATTTTAAAAATCGAATCAAATTAAATTAAAAACTCCAAAAAATTATGTGAGTTAAAATTTTTCAGTTACCGTGATCTTTAACGATATCAGTTAGGAATTAATTAACTAGCAACCTCGATACCCAACGATTGTTTTTCTCCAAGACTGATTGATCAAATATGCTTGGCAGGAACTTCGAAGCCCGAGAGTTTCAAGTTCAATCCCAATGTTACAACCTCGCACCTCTCTGACTGCAATTTCGAATTCTAAATCTCCAACTCTGGACTCTAATTGCAGTTATAAACTCTGATCTAACTCTAAGTTTTTCAACCCTAACTGTAATTTCACAGTTGGACTCTATGATTTTCAACTCTAGTCTTTCTAAACTTCTCTCAAATTTCAGACTTCTAGATTCTAATCTCTAGCTTGTAACTTATTATTATTAGTATTATTTTTTTTTTTTTTTTGATACATTCCAATTAATGGCACACGTGTTTTTCAGATACCTTCGAGATCATCTTCAGTGGTGTGGCCAACAAATTTACGAGTTCGACGGTTAGCCCATGCTCATCGAGAGTGCGCTCCCTCCTCTCTTTTAATACGAAACGTTGGAACAACGGCGTACAAACCTGTTATCAATTTTTTTCCTAAATTTAGACACGAACGAGCATGGCTAAGTAATTTAGCCAGGAACTGCGTTAGAGACGAGCTGAATTAAATCAGTCGATTTATAGGTTTAACGACAACATTCAACTTTAATCACCGGACTGCGAATTTTTATGTAAGCTCAGATCTTAGAAATCCGACGATGATCGACAAGAGAACTAAACACGGAAAAGAGAAGAAGACACAATAGAAATTTCCAAATTTTCCACAAATGCGTAAAAATTCCACAGTCTGTCGCTCTGCCCGGATGAGCACGCTGAATTGGATGCAATCGATGGAGACGCACGTGAAATTGAACGTTGCTCGTTTAAAAGTGTCTCACCTTGGCTGTCGGAAGCTCGACTTTTTCTCGGTCAACGATCAGTCTGAGTGTCGCGACGCGAGACGTTCCATTTACTTTCCAAACGCCAAACACAGACAACCGATGTCTGAAATTCCAAACAGAATTTTCAGATTTCTCGTCTCTAAAAATAGCCGCTGGCGTACGAACGGTGAATTTTTGTGCATTCGTGGAAGACTTCGAGGGGTAAGCAAAAAATGCGAAAATGCAGAAAATGATTTTTATATCTGAACATTGTCCTACTTTAGAAAAGCTGAAATTAAAGTCTAAAGTCTATTATTGTTATTATTATTATTATTATTATTATTATCAGAGAGCTATTATTTAAATTCCACCTCTGCGTCAATCTACGTCGTTAGATATCGAAGATCGTGACATTTAAAATTCAACTGTCGAGAAAGTAGAGCACCTAGGGGATAAAGCAAGCTCTCCTTTTCGCCAGTTTATGAAAATCTTCGAGCGCATGGAAATTTGCTTTGTCAACGAACATCTGAAGATTACGGGGTTTTCGAAGAGAACATTTTTGGATACTTTTACTCCCATTTCCGCCCACAGTCTCGGGTGTCGTGCGCGCGAGCTTTCCTCGTAAGATTTACAATTTTCAATTTCTAGCGACAGACGTTTCATTCGAAGGGGAATGAATCCTTTGGTTTTTGAATATCTCGCGATTGGCGATTACTCTTGGCGCTTCTACGCAACAACTCGTTCATTACACAGGATTAACCTGATTATTTATTGATTCGTGACTGAAGTGACTTGTAAATACACCTTTCGTTCTGTACGTGTGTCTTTCGTTGTACGTTGTCGCCACTTTTATTATCTCCCAACAGCTGGCAAAGGATTCAGAATTAATTAAAATTAATTTGTAAGAGGATCAGATGGTAATTTAAATCCCTCACCGGATTCTCACGTCTTCCTCTTTCGAAGTTCATTCGGTTTCGCAACCTCGACGTGCAACACGCTGTAAAGAGCAGAACACCTATAGTATATTTGTACTTATTGTTAGTGTGTTGTCGTGTTAGGTGCGCACACACTTTGTCATATCACGTATCTACGAATTTCGACGAAAAACAAAAGAAAAAAGAAAAAAAAAAGAAGAAGAAACAATAGGAATAAGGGTGACATATGAAAGTCTTTGGATTCTATGGGACGAGCGTCCGTGTAATTATGCATACTTTCTATGCGATTCGCGTGGACAAATTATTTTTACAAAACGTCGCCTTTCTAATCCATCATCCAGAGAGTTGTATTTTGAACGATTTATCCGGAAACACGTATTCGCAAGTATTGTATTTTCATGACCGCAGGCCAATTCGAAACGATCATGGTGCTATTTATCAAGCGGCATGCGTGACCGCAACTTCAGGAAATTCATGGCACGAGCTTTTGTCAGGTCTGGACTGCGGATTTCTGTGCGGAAATCATTTCGACGACGCAAGTGAAAAAGGGTAAACTCTCGGTGAGAGAGCGTATTTTATTAGAAAAAAAAAAAAAAACTACACTTTGAGTTGCAGACGTCTCTCATAGTTTTTATATATATGTTTTTCTATGAAATTTTCCATTTTAGAATTTGCTAGAAAATGCATAGAAATCCACAATCTGATGTAAATTGTGAGGTCTGCGGATATCAAATTCAGATTGCCGACCAAATGTGAAGCGTTTCTTATTTTTTTTTGTTGAATTCAAGAGAATTTTGAATATGAAAACACGTGCCAAACAGGGGCCTCAGAATCATTGTCAACAACACACGACCTAATCTAATCAGAGAGATTTTTTTAAAAGGTACCATGGTTCTTCGACCTTTCATGAAAGAGAAAAGAGAATCTTATAATCTATTGAAAAGAAGGAAACAACATCTGGAGAATATCTGGATTTGTTTTGTATTTTTAATCGAGCGCGTATGAAGTGTGTTTGACTGGAAGTTGGCTGTGTTTGGAGAATAGAACTGTATCTTTAACCGTGTTATGCAGAAGTAACCTACCAACCCTCAAAATGACAGAAAGTTAATTAAACACACAGCAGCATCGGACTCCCGTGATTCTTCTTAATTTTACAAAAACCTGTACGTCATGCAATTATTAAAGCTATAGGTTTACAGTTTTCTACACTTGCATTAAATAAGCGATTGAAAAATTAAGAAAGGAGAAACGAAGCCCCTTTCCTTTCTTAAATAAAAACCTGCTAAAAAATTAGATTTACTGTTCAATTTAGAGAGATTCGTTGAGAGTTGGTAGCTTTTCGCATAAGCTAGGGCCGTCTAGTGGAAATATCCTGTGGTTGCTGAGCGACACGGGTAGTTTTATTAAAAAAAAAATATATATATATATATAATTATATATTATAATCTATATTATACATATATATTATATATAATATATTATAATCTATATTATATAAAATATATATATTATAATTTATATTATATATATATATATATATATATTCAAGTACGGACCACTTTCTGCATTTACATACATGTTAGATATGCCTATGTGTATGTATATGTGTGTACATAGTTGTTAACAGAAATAAATGAATATTCGATGGCCCCCCTTATCCTCTCGTCGTTTCTTTCGCCACTGCTTTCATCTTTTGAAACTTCTTTGGCAGACGAAACCAAGGAGCATCTCGTTCTTTTATCTGCGAAACTTTCGCGACAGTTCTCGCCGCTTTTATTTCAAAACCGAACTGACGAGTTGCCAGTGTATTTTTTTTTCTTTTTCTTTTTTTTTTTTTTTTTTTTGGCAACGCGAAGGATCTGAAGTTTGAAGGATAGATTCACTTCTTAGGACGCAAAGAATTGATTCTCATTGTACTTATTTGACGAGTGACAATGTATTTACGAACAAACGAAAGACGCGAATTGAATAAGAAGAAAAGCAAGAAATAAACTGAAAGGGATGAAATAAAGATTAAATTTCGTTTGAAATTTAATGGGATACTTGGTGAAATTAAATTAAAAATTACAAAATTAAATAAGTTAAAATCTTCAGTTACTGTGACCCTTAATGTCCAATAACACCGGCTAAGAATTAATTAACTAGCAACCCTTCGGTACCCAACGATTTTTTTCTCCAAGACTGATTGATCAAGTGTTTGAAAGGAACAAATGTGCTTGGCAGGCAACGAAACATCTTTCTGGTCGCGAGGGTCGATATCTTCCCAAGGTCAGGGGCTCTGGAAGCCAAAAATCAACCGCGACACATTTTCCCTAGCCAAAACGATTGCGTCACGTTGCAGGGAAAAATTTTACACGATCAATATAGCGCACACTATTCCACGCGAGGTATATTGGAAATTATAATTAAAATTTTACGAGACACGAGAGAGGATTTTAGGGAAGTTTGAAATCGATTCTCTCGATTCTCCGTAACACTTTGGACTGTCATGCTCTGGTATAAATAATTCTTGCACATAAAATTAAATTATATAATTAAAAATATAATTCTTGCATATAAAATTGAACTATATAATATTTTGATACATCAGAGTTTCTGAGTTTCAAAATTTTATATTGTAATATGTTGTATAATATACAATATAATTATAATATAATAATAATTATTATTAAATAATAATATAAACATAATAGTATTTCAATAACAATAATATTTTAATCTTCTTGAATCAAATAAAAACCAAATGGGATAACACACGCGTGCAATTATCCCACGAGATGTTAAAGATCGAATTTCCAATCTGATGCCCAAAGGGGTTGTAAAGTACTTTCTGTGTGCTATCGCGATTATTTTTCGTTGTAATTATCACTGTGAAAAATTTGATTTTCTGATCCTATAATGTCGTTGGATTGCACACGATTTTAAGTGTTTTTTCGTCTTGAAGTCTTTCTTTCAAAGATGTTTCGACATCATTTCGATGAGGGTAAAAATTGTCGTAAATTCGAGTGTCCCTTTATTTGAACGCTACGAAAAATATTTTGCCAAGTTAAACATTCTATGAAAATTTATAAATTTTTTTTACAGTTATATAAAATTCGAACTAAACTAAAAATAAAACAATCACGGCCTCGAAGAGTGAAGCCTGCCCTTTCACGAAAAAATCTCTGAAAATTTACGCCGTACGCGTAATCCACTTTTCCAACGTCGTCGGGAATTTGAAATTTTTCTCGCCGAGCATACCTACTTAAATATGTAAGCTTGTATACTTGAAACGAGAAACGGGGTAAATTTACCGGGCTCGATTGTCGAAATGAAGGGTGAATTCGAGGAGCAGCAAACGAGGGGCGAGATAACGTAACTAAAATAATGGAAGGATCTTGTGTACCTTGTGTAACTTAATCGGCTGAGACCCGCCGAGGATAACGTAATTATTAACAGGGACGGTTAATGGAAAGTGACAGACTAAAAGGCTATTAAACTCGGTTTTAGAATTTATGCCTCATACGTGTGAGGAGTACCCGGATCCAACGTCTCGAGTAACCTCTCTCGCTGCCACGAGAATTCAAAATACAGATCATTTTCAAGAATACCTCGTACAATTAAAATTGAATCGGCTTCAAAAAATAATTTGACGAGGTTTCCACTGTGACAGGAGTAGAGAACGAAATCTCTTGTTACTGTTCTCACAAAATGAAGCAAATAATTTTCGCAAATAAAGAATTTCACAGCGCGTGCTACAGATTTCTAGACTTTGTCCCACGTGATCACTCTAACTAATGAATGTCGCTAAACCCTAACGTTAACTTTAGTAAACCAACATTGCTCTAATATTACTCAACTTCAACAGAATTAGCTATGAAAGAAAATTCGATATTCCCGAAGAATTTTCGCTTCATCTTCAAGAAAATAGACTTTGAATGTGCAGCGGCGAATAAAATAAGAAGGAAAGTTTGCGCTGGAATGAAGTGTCAGAGAATTTTTTGTCCCAAATTGCAACATTTTCTCAGTTTTAACAACCTAACTCGGGCAAAACAAATGATAAGTTTATTACTTCTTAATAATGTTTATCTGACCGACGAATTACCGTATATACGGTTCGGTCACTCGTTACGGTCCGCGAAACAATTGCCAGCGCAACGGGGTTAAAATGACGCGAGATGATCCACAATTTTATCAATATATATTTGATTATATGTATAATATAAATATACTTATTTACAATATATTTAGTATATATTACAAATAAATTTATACTCTATCACGTAAATATGTTTGTACGTATTTAACAAGAATGATAAATAAATGTCAAGAGTTGCACGTGTCGATGTCACATACTTTGAACTGTCTTCTCTGTCCGCGACTGTGTTGCTATTTTTAAACGCGAAACACTGCCAGTTTCAATTGTGAATTATTACTTTTACAATGAAACGCGGGTACGTTTGAACGGAAATGAGAAGTATCCGAACGAAGTATCGGAGATGTTGGTACTAGGCGATCGGCTGCAGCTAATAAAACGGAGCTGAAATTCGGAGCTCTGGTTGGTTTTATCCGATAAGAGAGCGAGAGCACGTTCAGGAGCAGAAGCAGGTTCAAAAGTTTCCTCGGAACATCAAACGGCCTCATCAACGTTCCCCCCCCAGAACCGATCGAAACTTGGCGAAATTTTGTATCCACCTTTCGATTAAGCAAAAAAGAACAAATGTGCGGGGAATACATCGTACATCGCTTCCGATCGATTTCTGGCTACGTGCCGATTCCGGTGCCTCGGCGTTCGCAAATCGTTGACAAAACAGGCGCGAAGTTTTTTTCAACGACGCTACAGAAACGAAAGAGAGAACATTCTGGCGATTCTCTTGAATATTAATAAAAAAAATTTAGTTTTGCTTCAGAAATTGGAATTTTTTCATTTCGATATGTTTTCGATGATACTAAATTTCTTTCTTTTTTCTTTTTTTCTTTTTCGGATGTAATTCTATTTGACGACAGTAATTTGTCAAAAAATATTTGATTTCCGACTGTGTAGGACATCTAAAAAAAGAAAAAAAAAAATAAAACAACACTGTTTCGCTTCGCTTATTGTGAAAGTTTTCACTGCTGATACACGAATTGCAAATAAAATAACAAACAATATATGGCATCGAATGTGGATAAACATTAAAGTCAACGTGTTACACATCGAAATCGAATGATGTTATTTTTGTGCGTGTAATTCCTCGAATCCATTTCACTACTATCCAGTTCTTCGACGCAGTTGTAAATTGCAATTTTATAAATTTTCTAATTTTCAGAAATAATTTTTTTGCAATATTACGAATTGTAAATGATTAAAAAATACACGTACCATAATTACTAAAAATGTCCGATTCTTTATTCCAGGAAAAATGTAGAGTTCCATGAACAATTATTAATATTACTAATTATTTATATTGACTCGACACCATTTCTTTCACTGAAAAATCAATAAAATGTTTTTTACGACACTAGTGAAATAAAACGTGAGAACACAAGAAGAATGGAGGAATTTTTCGAATAACTCGGAGGAAGACTTTGAAACAATGAATCTGCAAGATTAACAAACCATGGTTTAGCTGGTTTGTCTTTACGTTTCACATCCATCATCCAAACAATAACCAACCTGTGTTACCCACCGAGAAGAGTAATTAAAGCTAAACTGGAACTTACAACTCGGTGCAAATTTCACTAAGGGAATTATTAAAAAAAAAAAAAGTTCCTTCTACACTCACCTACGCACAATAACACCAAGATCTATATTAATTCCCGGACTCCCTTAAACTTTGATTCGAACAGTTTCCAAATTTAAATGACCCTGGATTCTGAAGTAGTAATAAATCAAACGTCAAAAATCTCTCGAGTACCTCGAGTTGCATTATTCGCCCGGCGATTATTCTATTTACGGGAAATTTTTTAATGGCTGTAGATGTTAAAACTGTACGAGTAGGAAATTTATTTGTTACTGTTGTTAAGAAATCAGCGCGCGATGTTTCTTTATGCTTTTAACAAGTTGACAACTCGCAGGTTTAATATCTCGTTTAATAATTAAGAGATTATTGATTATAAATATATGAATGTATAGTAACATCTATCAACGTGAAATTTGTACAAAATTGATTTAATACGTTTTTGAATAATTAAATAATTATCGTGTGGAATAATTTAATGGTAATTTTAATGTATGTATCTCGTTCGCTATTTTGAAAATTAACGCCAATTGATATATTTATACGATATACTGAAATATAAATGAAAGTTTGTCCTTGCGAAGTCACGTCGTCGAAGCGGATAAAAAAAAATGTTTCAATGAAACATTTATTTCAATTTGTATTTCAAGTGTAATTGTCAACATCTGTAAACACAATTGAACAACGGTACCAATAAATTCAACACGTTTTATCGCGCATCTCGAGCAAATTTTTTACACGTTCGTCGTTCAATTCAAACGTGAATAATTGTTTAAAGAAACAAGAAGATGTGAAAATTTTTGAAACGAACTCTGCGAATTTTGTTTCTCTAAATATTTCCAAAATCCAACGTCGTAAAGTCGTTGCCCGAGTTAACTCAAAATCGAGACCCATCGATGGAGTTCACCATCCGAGGAATCCTTCTAAATTTCATAAATTTCGTCCGAATTCAGGCGTTTAATCGAGCGAGAAAGAGAAAACGACGGCGAGAAGCGCACGTTGAAAGGAAATTCTCGGGCCGGAACGGCCGGGAGGAGGAACGTTAAAAGCGGGATTTCCTCGAAAAAACCGCCGCGGAGGATCGATGGGATTTCTGTCCCATAATAGAAAACGGGGAGGAAGGAGGCCGCGTGGCGCATAATGCCACGGATTTTTCCGAACGGACGATACGCGGCCGTGTATTTTCACGTGTGCGAAACTTTTCTTTGTCCCCGCCCCTGGCATTGCATCGAATCGCTATCGTTTCGTTCGACGAACGAGGTGCTTGCCTCGTTGAAAATTATGACTTTCCACGATACACAGCGACTTTTCTCTCGGTGGAAACCCCATCCTCCGTGAAGTCGCGTCTTGAATTATCTGCGACTGGATTCGTGGACTGGGAGATATTGTTTTCTCGAATTTAATCGAGGAGAAGTAAGACAACAGTGTGGAAAATACGAAGAATTTACAATTTTTTGTGATGGAATTTTCACCGACTCGGAAAGTTTTATTTTTGATCAATAAGTATAGGGTCTATGAAATAAAATTTTAAGATGACTGGAAAACTTTCTATAAAATCGCCTCTTGAATTATCTGCGATTAGATTCACGAACTGAGTGTTTTTTTTTTCGAATTTAATCGAGAGGTAAGATACAGTAAATCACGAATTCACAATTTGAAATTTTTTTCGACGAAATTTATTGACTCAGAATTCAAAAGAAAGTTTCACTTTTGATTAATATATCGTCTAAGAAATGAATTTACGACGACGTTAGAAAACTATAAAGTAGGGTGTACAGATTCGTACGGTGAAAGATATTTTCTCAAGTTTAATCGAGGGGAACTCGAGAGTAGATCGCGAAGGTAAAAAGGATTCTGCGATACGACGTAAAATTTCCAATATTTGATGCAACAAAGCAACTGTAACGGTGGTATTGGAAATTCTCTTGCTTATGCATCATGTACAAATTGTAGAATTTTCAATCTCAAAGTTGAAGTGAAGCGCTGGCAATAGTTAAATGTCCCTCTAACATGCAACCCTTATTTTGAACTTCCCTTGAAAAAAAATATAAAACATCTTGCAGCAACAAACTCTAATTAGATCTTCGTGCATTTACGAGAAATTTAAAACAGCTTCCACAATATTTGATACATAACTCTGCGCAAACCATATTACTATCTTTTCCAGCTCAATCTTTAAAAATACGTAAAAATCGGCGGTATTATTAAGCTTTCGAACTGAAAAATCCAAAAATGAAAAAATACTCGGAAAGTTTCGCAAGTTGAACAAATTTATTTAACAAAGGAGGTTAACCTCTTTGCGCTGGCAACTGGATTGCGGATCATAACGAGTGACCAAATCGTACACAATAATTCGTCTTCTTTTTGAATTCATCGGTATGTCACTGGATAGAAATTACTAAGAAGTAATAAATTTATTATTTGTTTTGCCTGGGTTGTAATAAATATACTTAAATATTACATAGTATTAATATTTGAGTGTATTTACTTTTTCGTACATATATTTACTATATTTACCACTTATTTCGCCTGGGTTATATTTCAATATTTAATACTTATTTGATGCTTTAAATATTTAATATTTAATATATTTATTTGTATTTCGAATATTTAATACTCATTAATATCTAATACTTATTTAATACTTTAAATATTTAATATTTAATACTTATTTAAAACTGAGAAAGTATTGCAATTTTGGGCCAAATATTCTCGAAGTGCGCTTAACCCTCTTGCGCCAGTAACCGACTGCGGACCATAACGAGTGACCAAACCACCCGTACACAGTAACTCGTCGCTTTCTTTTTGAATTCATCGGTATGTCACTGGACAGAAGCTATTAAGAAGTAACAAATTACCAAGATATTACTAAGAAGTAACAAATTTATTATTTGTTTCGCCTGGGTTACGTTTCAATATACTTGAAACTGAGAAGATATTGCAATTTTGTGCCGAATATCTTCGACGTGCGTGGCAGGTCACTCCAGTTAAATCGATGGGAAGGCGTTCGTCATCAACGAGATTTCAGCGTCGATATCAGTTTCCTCGAGAGTGCAATTAATCGTTCTCGATCTCCGCGATATCCGAAAAGGGGAGGGGGGAGGGGTAGATTTAATTGGCGGCCTACGAGGTTACGAATTCAGGCCGGCTCGCGTTCCGATTGTTCGTCGCCCGGGACGGTTAAAACGTAATGATATTTGCGCGTCGATTAATCGCCGACTGGCCCGTTTCTCCGACAATGTTCCCGAACGGGGGTTCGCTGATCGAACAATGCACCACTGGGCGAGCAGAAAATGGCGGTATTGTTCGACGCTGCTCTATTCTTCCATCGAACGATCAAGATTGCGACGAGCTGTCACGCAGGCGAAATAAGATCTCGTTCTGTCGGTCGATATTGTTGTTAAAACATGGGAGCCATTTGTTAATCATTGTTATTGTCATTGCTGAAGTCTGTAATTTTAATCTTGTAGTATGGTAGCGATAAATTTGACAAAAATCGAAGAAAGTGAAATTTCATAAGTTGCAAGTTGCGTAGTTATTCTATTGTAGCAATAATTTGCAAAATTGCGAAAATTATTTCAATTTGTTAATTGATATTAATTTAATTAATGACGAGTCACCGGTATTAATGAATTTTGCCAGTATAATGGTTTAATTAACTCTGATGTTGAAAGAAACTTTTACAAATCAAAACATGCTTCAATTATTCTGTAGCTTTGTAAAATTGTAAGATTATTTCATTCTGTCGATTGATCGATGTTATTAATTGTCATTGTGAAAGCGAGCCCTAGTAAATGGCAGATTTTTGATTAATTGAAAGATGATGGAATAAACTATTTCATTGTATGTTTTAAAACATTTAGATATTATGTCCTTTTCTTTTTCAATAAACTGAATCTTCCTCCTTTTCTTTTTCAAAGAAAATTGCAATTAACATCAATTTCAACATACACTTGAAAGCATCAGTAGTTACATTTATATTCCCTTACATCGACAATCATTGTTTCTTAAAAATTTTATAACCCACCAAAGAGAAACTCACGATTTGAAATATCATTCTAAATATCGTCATAAATACGATTTTATACAATTACATATTAACAAATTAAAATATCTTCTCGAGTAAGAACCACGATCATTCTCAGCTATTAAATTGAACAAGAGCGAAGAACATTTCGCGAATTTTAAATTCATCTAAAATTCGACAATTCTTCGCTATTTCGTACGTCGCCGTGCATATCTCGTTTAAACGAGCGTCGCGTGTTGAACATGACGCGGCGATGAATTTTACAATTTTGAAAAATGGTACACGCAACCACGTCCAGTTCCCCAGGTTAAAATTCATCTCCCGCGCTACGAGATGGGGTGGTTCCCTGCCAGTTTCGATAGTCAGCCTCGCGCGACAAACGAAATTCTTGCATCCGCTCTCGATTCTAATGGAAACTGTACAGACAACTGGTGCTACCTGCTCAACTCGATACCGGGGCCATCGTTAATTATGCCACTTTCAGAGAGCAGAAACTGTGCTTCGTACTTGATTTTCATCGATCTACCGATTCGTCTAACCAAGGGATGTTGAAGCTTGTGCTTCACCTGCGCAAGTGCAATTTTAAAATTATCGACTGTCTATTTTTTTATGTCGAAAGCCGTCTCTCCTCCTCCTATTCGATTTTTGTCAGACCTTGCAATCATATCTAATTTGCCCAGTTGAATTGAGGATGGAACTATGACGTACATACGTGCTTGTGCATAAGTGTAATTTAAAAATTTCACATGTCAAGTGAATAAAATGTCCATTGCGTGTAACTTTGAATTTCGAATTCTCATCAAACTTCAAATGTGACGATTCGTCTGATTAAATCAAGGGATGAATACGAAATTTGATGTAAAGAGAAACATGATGAGAAGTGTGATAGAAAGTATGCCTTATTGTAGCAAGTGCAATGAAAGTTGTTTTCTTTTCAACTGACTTTTGATTAATTTAGAACTTTCGATTATTTTCTGAAAAGTTTCCCTTTCGCGTTTTAAAGCCCTTTGAGGCTAATTACACGAGAGGCTAATTAAGTGCAACGAGGCTGTGCAGGTTTTAATGAAACGAAATTTATAAGTGGCCTTCAAGTACAAAATTGTCAATGCATAAAAACGAGAGGGGAAATTTACTGCAACCAATATTCGAAGCTACGCAATTTTAATGCAGTGAAATTTACGAGTGGTTTCCAGGCTAGAACAATGCATAAAACTGAAAATTATAGTTTACGAATTGGTAATTCCTACGATAAAAAGAAAATCATAATTTAGCCTTAAACCAACTAAAACCATGTTGCAAGTCGATTATCACAAAATTCTATGGATTTATACTAGTTAAAAATCACCTTGAAGTTCATATCGAAAATTACTAATTCTTCGAGTTTAATACTGAATGAGGAACAATTTCGTCTTTAAATATCTATCATTTATTCAACATGTTCTACTGAATGAAGTAAATCAATATTTAACAAGTGAATCAATTATTTTATTATTGACGCAAGATTATGTACAATACTAAGGACTAAACTCCCAAAAAGTTAAAAACTCAGAAAATCTTGTTTAACTTAGTTAACCAAAACCTCAAAATCCGTATCGTAAATCAACAACTCTTTCACGAGGATTAAAAACATCTCACTGATCGCTTCAAAATAACAATTCATACACCAAAAACCATCCACCTCGCTATTAGAAATCTCAAAGGAATTAGCAATTAACTAAAATTATTTCGAAATCTATCGATCGCAGATCAGCAACCTTCTCACGAGGGTTTTAAATATTTCAAAATCCCACCGACAACCTCGAAGCAATGTATTCCTCAAAAACTACCTACTCTTTGCAATCTCGAGGAAACGACCAATTAACCAAAACTATCTCAAAATCCATACTGTGAATCAATAATTTTCTTAGGAGAGTTGAAAACATTCCAAAGTCCTACCGATTCATCTCCCGAACATCATCTACACTTCCACTGGTCTGAATTGAATCAATTGACCAAAATCTACTACGAAATCCATATTGCAGATCGACAACCCTTTCACGAAGGTTGAAAACATTCTAAAATTCCACCGATTGCCTCGAAACTATTCATTCTTCAAAAACTACCCTTTGCAATCTCGAGGGAACGATCATCAATTAACCAAAACTCTCTCAAAATCCATATCGTGAATCAATAATTTTCTCAGGGTTGAAAACATTCCAAAGTCCTACCGATTCATCTCTCGAACATCATCTATCCCTCTACTCGTGGTTTGAACTGAATCAATTGACCAAAATCTACTTCGAAATCCATATTGCAGATCGACAACCCTTTCACGAAGGTTGAAAACATTCTAAAATTCCACCGATTGCCTCGAAACTATTCATTCTTCAAAAACTACCCTTTGCAATCTCGAGGGAACGATCACCAATTAACCAAAACTCTCTCAAAATCCATATCGTGAATCAATAATTTTCTCAGGGTTGAAAACATTCCAAAGTCCTACCGATTCATCTCTCGAACATCATCTATCCCTCTACTCGTGGTTTGAACTGAATCAATTGACCAAAATCTACTTCGAAATCCATATTGCAGATCGACAACCCTTTCACGAAGGTTGAACACATTCTAAAATTCCACCGATTGTCTCGAAACTATTCATTCTTCAAAAACTACCCTTTGTAATCTCGAGGGAACGATTACCAATTAACCAAAACTCTCTCAAAATCTATATCGTGAATCAATAATTTTCTTGGGAGGGTTGAAAACATTTCAAAGTCCCACCGATTCATCCCTCTATTCGCGATCTTAATGAAATCAATCACCAACGATTAAAACTATCTCAAAATCAACAAACCTCTCACCGATGGTTAAAAGCATCCCAAAATTCCACCGATCGTCTAAAAACAGTTCATCCCTCGAGAACTACCTAGCACTCGCAATCTCGAGGGAACGAGCACAAGCGTAGCCGTACCACCTTTCTCTTAATTGCTTCACGCACAAATTTAAAGCCACGATCAAGCGAGGAGAGTGTCTCCTCTGCGTCCTTTTCCCTCGAGTCCACCCCCGCGCGATTCGCGTCTAATCCCACGCAGCACTGAATACGTTCAACAGAACAGGATGGCCGACTCTTCAGAAGAAGAGTGAGAGAAAGAGAGAGAGAGAGAGAGAGGAGTTGGCGGTGAAATACGAGGGAATCGCGCGTGCACGCCGGTGCAAGAGGCTGAAAGAGCGGGACGTCGACGACGAACGAACGAAGGGGTGGAAAGGACAGGGATGCTGTGGGCAGAGAGCGGTTTCAGTCGCGCGACGGCTTTCGCCCCGGCCAGTCGATCGAGCTCCTCTCCAACGGAAGAGCCACCCCGCGCCATGAGATCGTCGACGGATCTCGTCGATCCAAACCGCCGTTTCTCCTCGCGTTCGCCGACAACCACCACGACGACGACGACGATGTGATCGTGATCCGATCCCCTCGAGTGCGTGCTCGCCAATCTGGTTGGTGTTGGCCAAACTTTTCTTTTTTTTTTTTTTTTTAACACCTTGCTCCAACCTCACGATTCTCTCTTCCCTTTATTTTCGAGACTGCGTATCTTGAAGAAACACGTTCGAACGATCCGTTTCGTTCGGAGATAAGAACGAGAGTACAGCGAAGGGTGTTCGGGTCGAAAGGTGACGTTGATCAGCGGAGGCTGATCCGGGGAAAGGGAGGGATCGAAAGAAATTGCAAGAGACGCGCAGTGAACTCCCGCTTCGGAGACACTCTCGGTGATCTTCACTTTCGTTTTCTTTTCACGCTCGTTTTATTTTGATCTCGATTATTTTTTTCTTCAATCTCTCCCTCAATTTCTCGTTCGTTGTTCGCTCTTATTTCTTTTTTTATTTTTCGGCTATCAAAATTTGTGAACGAAGAGGATCATCTCGATTTTTATTTGATACTTTTTTGCAATTTTTTTTCTTTTTCAAGAGTTTCTACGAATTGCAAAAGCCGATTGATGAAAAAAGAATGCATCTTTTAGTTCAGAGGACGGACGATTTTCTAGTGTGACGGCAAGTTTTTTGACTGGGGCGAAGCGTGGTTCCTACAGTGTGCCTTCAGTAACTATGAATTTTCGATGACACGGGCGTGATATTCTGGCGTTGCGTGAAATTACGAAATATAGTATCTGTTTCGTTTGGCGTTGTTTGAGATTCTTCCGCTTTCGGATCGCAGCGAGCAAGAGTGTTCGAAACACTTACAAACAATTATACGTGTACAACACGTCGATGCATTTCGAAATTATTAATACTGGAACGAGTGAGCTGTGGATTTTCTATAAATTTACTGGAAATTTACTGAAAATCCATACGAAAATTACAAGATGATTAATTAATTAATATACAATACGTTTTAAAATAAACGTTGAAAATGGTCACGATATTCAGGTTCATTGAATGCAATGAATTCTGTATAAATTTCAAGTACTCTTTCCATTGAACATCACATGTAACTTCTGTACAGACTTCGAAACTTGATCAATACAATCAACGCTCGAGCCTCGTTACAATGTTAATGAAAATATAAGAATATTTTATGCAACACACACGATACGTTCGTGGAAAGCTCCTACAAGTGTTCGAACACTTCTGTGCGATCGACTTGTGCGATGTTGTTTCAGTAGTCTTCCATAACGAGATACAACAAATATACTTATTCTCGGATAGCTTGTTTCATAGTAATGGCGTTACGCGCATAACGCGACGCACCAGCTTGACATTCACCCTTTAATATTCTTCTGCAATGTGTGACACTGACACATAATCCCTTTAATTCGATAGCTCGAGGCTTCTTTTGCTGAACGTACAGTGGATGAAGCATGATGCTTCTTGTCATTTGTTATACTTTCCCTGGAGAATCACAGTGACGAGATTAGAATGCACAACACAACGATATTTTACATAATCTTTTTTTTACACTCCATCTTATTCTCGTTGTACCTTTAAAATTACATTTTCTATGTTTTTAAATTCTTTCTGCTGTATTTTTTAAATTATATACTTTTTATCGCATAGTATACAATTAGATTCGTAAGATTCATGATTATTATTCCATTTGATTATTAGTCCACTATCGACAAATTTTACACCATATAATGTATATTATAACTATAATCATAGTTTTATATATTTTTCTAAATTACGTTGCATTTACAGTTTACATTTGCAATTTTCAGCCGACGATGTTATCTGAATCTTTCATTTGGATCGATAATTCAAATACGATAAAATCGGCGACTATTTGAGAAATTGTTTATAGAAACAAATATTTATTTGACAGCCGGACATATGTATCCCTGGAATTTCAAGGGGAATTTGATCGAACGAATGAAAAACTCCGATGCAGCATCGAGTCGAGTGAAATAACGTATTATTAAAAGTCAACATCTTAGTGATCACTCCAAATAACGAGTTGTTATTTAGTCATCATTCACGAATCTTTGTGAACTACATCGTTCCACGGATACGTGACACGATAATCTCTCCGCACGTCTGGAAATGTCACAGAAAATTTTCCTATTGCCGAACTATCATTTAAACAATCGTTGCTGAAATGAAAAAGATCAGCAACAACTTCGAACCTAAATCACACGGTCCATTGTTCAACATGGCGAGGGGGTTGCAACCACCTGTGCCCACGAACTTAACCTAACTGCGTGGGTGGATAAACCGACGAAGGTTGCCACTCACCCTTACCTTCTCCAGGGATTTCTTCGCTACTACCTCCACCTCCACCTCCTCTCTCTCTCTCTCTCTCTCTTTCTCTCTATCTCTCTCTCTACAATTCAGCTGTGAGTGAGAAATTGAATCGTCAGATGAAACTCGTCGCGGGTCAAGGCTGACTGCCGCGTTTCAAACGACTTTCGAGGTCCTCGAGGCTGGCGCGCAATCGGGGACATTGACGCGGACGACGAACTCGCGACACGATGAATTTTCACGCGAATCGGGGAGAGGGAGCGTCGTTTCTTCGGCGAATTAATCGGCGACGAGAAAACAGCAATCGAGCGGAGCGACCAGCCGGGAGGAATTCTTCGTCGAGCGGACGCACCACCGCGGGTCAAGGGCAGAGAGAGAGAGAGAGAGAGAGAGAGAGAGAGAGAGAGAGAGAGCAGCTTCGAACGTAACGCCCATGCGAAACGAGAAACGCAAATGCCACGCCACGGCCATTGTTCTTTCCGATTTATTCCCTCTGACCTCGGAATTTTTTCTTTTCCTCCTTTCTTTTTTTTTTTTTTTTTTTTGGAGCTCTTCTCTTTTCCGCGAAACAGTTTTTCTTTGAGAAAAAAAAAACGGTGAACTCGAGGAAGCTGTCTTTTTCACTTTTCCTACTATGTTACGGCTAGAAATTGACATGCAATTCGTACACCAATTAATACCTTGTTCGATTAAAATAATTTAATTAATTTACTAGTAAATCCTCTATCAAATTAATATCAAAGTTGTCTGAAAGTTTAATTTTCTATAATTTATTGATTCTTAAATACTATATTTTGACTTGAAATATTATTTTGTAAAATTTTTATTTATAAATTTTAATAACAATAAATATAATTTAAGTATAATTTAATAACAATGAATATAATTTAGGTATATCTTATCGTGGATTATCAAATTAATATCAAGGTTAATTGTCTGAAAGTTTAATTTTCTATAATTTATTGATTCTTAAATACTATATTTTGACTTGAAATATTATTTTGTAAAATTTTTATTTATAAATTTTAATAACAATAAATATAATTTAAGTATAATTTAATAACAATGAATATAATTTAGGTATATCTTATCGTGGATTATCAAATTAATATCAAGGTTAATTGTCTGAAAGTTTAATTTTCTATAATTTATTGATTCTTAAATACTATATTTTGACTTGAATATTATTTTGTAAAATTTTTATTTATAAATTTTAATAACAATAAATATAATTTAAGTATAATTTAATAACAATGAATATACTTTAGGTATATCTTATCGTGGATTATCAAATTAAACAACAAGTTTCCCTAAAAAGATCAAAAGGCCGCCATGCTATTTTATTTTGAATGATTCAACATTTAATTATACAAATTTTCAGCCTTAAATTAATATAATATAATATAATATAATATAATATAATATAATATAATATAATATAATATAATATAATATAATATAATATAATAGAGAGAATCGAGCTTCTCCGTTTCGTTTGACTTTTCTGATTTTTGTAAATTAAATTTGCACGTATCTGGAAAGTATTTGACCACCTGAATAGAATAGCTTGGTAATAATGAACGCTCGATGTTTCCATCGTCGATTATATATATTCGTACGAATACAGGGAATACACGTTCATCGTGAGAAAAAGTTACGTTTGGAAAGTTCAAATTTCAAGTATCGCTTATAAAATATGAATGATATCGATATCTTACGAATGACAGTGTAATTTGATTTGACACAGTATGTTGCCATTGTTTTCGTCACTTTCGCGCGAAGGAAAGATTTTAGAAAACCAAGATTTTGTCCTTTTCTGACAGGATTCTAACAAGTTCGAATTTGATTTGATTTCTCTAATTCTACGAGTTAACAACGTGTGCGCTACGTTTGTAATTCTTGGATATTTCGATACTGACTAAATTACATTGCACGATGGAAAATCGTAAGATTTGGTTCTCTTGTGATTTCTCATAGATCAATATTTTTTCACTTATTTTTTTTTTTTTTTTGGAATTGCTGAAATTTTAATATAGAATTATATTCCAAATTATTGTACTAAGTTGCTGTATATTCTATCGTTCCTTTTGTCGCTTTTATACAACGAAAATCAGGTTTCTAGTTGGATCTAGTGACACGTTTGGAATTCCTGGTGACGTTTGGTTTTCCTTTTTGATTTTGTTGTTTTTATCGTTCGTTTATTATACGATTCAATTCTAATATCATTTGATACGAATTTACAATCGTCGTTTATGATCAAACACTATACTAGTATAATTCATAATGCTATTACATAAACTAAAAAATTTTTTCAGTCGAAGTTAAATGCTAGTAAACGAGGAGACTTAAAAACTCGTTCATTACTCGATTATAATTTATCAATTTATACATTATCAGAAACTTCCTAACTGAACTAAAAACTAGTTTAAAATTCAATCCAGCCTCAGAATTTTAAAACTAAAGCTGAGCACTGAAGAAAGAAGCAGGAATATTTCTTCGTAATATCACCATCCGATCCTAATTGATCAAATTAATCTATAATAAATCGACGTCAAGAATTTCGAAATTTTTAAAAGTTAGATACTATTTAGAAAAAAAAAAAAAAAGGAAAGAGAATGTTGATTCTAAATTACCAGAGTTAAGATCGTCACGAAAATGAACGAACGAACGGGTACGAAGTGAGCAAAAGTCAGAAATGAATTTCATCGCACTCGTCGATGATTTTCCGAGACGAAATTTAAAAAAATCCTGCACAACCCATTTGTAAATTGCACCTTACCGCGAAGCAATTTTCCAACTCCACTTTCGACATTTCACTCTTTTGTGCATCGTTTCGTAAAGAAAAAAGGAAAAAAAAAGAAAAAAAAAGGAAAAAAAAAAGAAAGAGAAAGAAGGGAAACAAATATTTGTTCGACCACGGAGAAAACTGTGTGTTCGCCGCCGCAACCGTGCACTCGAAAAGATCTCGATGCCGGATTCTCTTTGGAGTGTACCGAGTTTCCGTTTCCGGAAGTGTGAAACATCGGCGTGTGCCGTGCCGTTTAAACGTGTGTCGAGTAAACATGATTAAATTGATGGCTCGGCGATCGTGTGCCAAGATGGACGAATTGATTTCGATTGAACCGGAAATCGTGTTGCCGTTTTAGCGACGAGAAACCATCCGGACAACCTATCCATCGAGTGTCTGGACGGATCGTTCAAGGAGAGTGCACACAACGACGACGACGACGACGACAGGGTTCTTCTTCAAGTTATTGCTCTCTCTCTCTCCTCTCTTTCTCTCGGTGAATTAGAAGGTTGGTATTTTAAGGAAATATTTTCACGCATTCTAAATTGACTGACTTTCAGAATTGCACACAGTTGCTTTTAATCGTGTAAAGTTAAACTTCAAAAATAAAGCACAGTCTGTACGAAGTATTTTTTTATCTTTTTCATCTTATTTTATTTTTAATGTTGTCCATTGCAAGACACTGAAACCGTGGCTTTTTAAACTACTTTTTAAACTGGTTTAAATTTATTACACAACCTGTGTGTCTTTTCCACGCGAAAGCGATGAAATCTTTTATCAATATTGTGAATTGAATTTTAACAGAGTGTTCAGAATGCAAAAGCTCCAAACATGTATCTGCATTTCCGTCAGAAGATACATAAATAATATAATACGATAATAAATAGTAGCAACATTGAAAAATGGATACAATCGAGATATAAATCCTCCGATATACTCTAAAATTTAATTTTAGCAATTTTACTAAATATTAAAATTGAAACGTATTAGAGCGTACCCACATTCTCCCACGAAACGCTATATAATACGATAAATAGTAGCAACATTTAAATTAATACAAAAATTAATACAACCGAAATATAAATCCTCCGCTATACTCTAAAATTTAATTTTAGTAGTTTTACTAAAATACTAAAATACTATTAAACTAAATTTAATTAAAATGTATTAGAGCGTACCCACGTTCTTCCACGAAACGCTATATAACACGACAAATAGTAGCAACATTGAAAAATTGATACAATCGAAATATAAATCCTCCGATATACTCTAAAATTTAATTTTAGTAGTTTTACTAAATACTAAAATACTATTAAACTAAATTTAATTAAAATGTATTAGAGCGTACCCACGTTCTTCCACGAAACGCTATATAATACGACAAATAGCAGCAATATTGAAAAATTGATACAAACGAAATATAAATCCTCCGCTATACTCTAAAATTTAATTTTAGTAGTTTTACTAAAATACTAAAATACTATTAAACTAAATTTAATTAAAATGTATTAGAGCGTACCCACGTTCTTCCACGAAACGCTATATAATACGACAAATAGCAGCAACATTGAAAAATTGATACAATCGAAATATAAATCCTCCGCTATACTCTAAAATTTAATTTTAGTAGTTTTACTAAATACTAAAATACTATTAAACTAAATTTAATTAAAATGTATTAGAGCGTACCCACGTTCTTCCACGAAACGCTATATAATACGACAAATAGCAGCAATATTGAAAAATTGATACAAACGAAATATAAATCCTCCGATATACTCTAAAATTTAATTTTAGTAGTTTTACTAAATACTAAAATACTATTAAACTAAATTTAATTAAAATGTATTAGAGCGTACCCACGTTCTTCCACGAAACGCTATATAACACGACAAATAGCAGCAATATTGAAAAATTGATACAAACGAAATATAAATCCTCCGCTATACTCTAAAATTTAATTTTAGTAGTTTTACTAAAATACTAAAATACTATTAAACTAAATTTAATTAAAATGTATTAGAGCGTACCCACGTTCTTCCATGAAACGCTATATAATACGACAAATAGCAGCAACATTGAAAAATTGATACAAACGAAATATAAATCCTCCGCTATACTCTAAAATTTAATTTTAGTAACTTTACTGAACACTGAAATACTAAAATTTAATTGAAACGCGTTAGAGCGTACCCACGTTCTTCCACGAAACGCGACAATATACGATTTATCGGCAATCTAAGTTTAATCTCGAAGATTGGAGATTGGTTCGTAGTAAAAACGTGGAACAAACGTTGTACAGGATGTCCCTAAACGATTAAATTGTATCGTCGCGAAGGGATATATCGGACGAACGAACGTTTCTAAGGCCGTCCGGGCTGAGCAATTGTAGTAAAAATATTGAACCGGGGCAAGTATTACGTTGCGATAGAAGAGGCTGAGTGGATGATATTTATTTGGCCTGTTTGCTCTCAACTTCCACGCTGTTCGATTATTATTGAAGCCGATGGGTGTAGAGATGGCTTGTATCGACGGTAATAACGAGATGTATAACCTTTGACTTTTTGATTGATGAAAGGCTCTTTGAGATGGAAAGACCGTCGGAAATTTAGTACGTGACAGTAGTTTGCTCTCTTGCTATTCTGTCTTTGACAAAAAACATTTCAACATTGCTCCATTCTTCTTTTGAAACACTTATGCAACAATACTGAATTCTTACTCCATCAACAAGATGAACGCCTGTTTCGTCAATTTCCTTTATTTACACAGACAGTGTTGAGAAATAGGAAAAATGTTTTTCTTTCTTTCTTTGTATATTTTATAATTTCATAATCTTTATTTTATAATTTTATAATTATCTTTGTATATTTTGTGTAATATTTTACAATGTACAATGTTGTATAACAGATTTTGTGTATCTTAATATATTCTGTATATTTTTGTGTATTTTTATACATTTCGTACCTGGCTCTTTTGCTTTGCATAATTCGCGAAACTCTCATGGCGGTACTATATT
Source organism: Tetragonisca angustula (assembly GCA_036937485.2). NCBI lineage: Eukaryota > Metazoa > Arthropoda > Insecta > Hymenoptera > Apidae > Tetragonisca > Tetragonisca angustula. The sequence continues at coordinate 1,087,208 of JAWNGG020000021.1, forward strand.
CTTGAAATGTCTCAATTACATCGACCAACTTGTTCAAACTTAGCTCCCTCTCTTCAATAGTAAATTCAATTCGCAATACACCAGTTTCTCGTTGCGAGTCTGACCAGCGTTGTGTTATAGTTACGCAAATAATGCAGAGGGAGAAATACGTAGACAAATATGCACGAGAGAAGAAATGTAAATTTAAAAATTCGTTCGGCTGGAAAATATTCTTCTTCCTGCGTGTATCTTCTTCGTGTTTGTACACAACGATCTTTCGAAGAAGAAAACCATTATTTTCTTGAAAGAGATATTCGTTGATTCTCAACAGAGGTTTTCCTACTTCTCAGTTATAATGTTTTTACTATGCTCGGTTCATTTTATTACACGAAAAATCCTACTCGAAAATTTGGTGCACGTTAAAGACGTTCAAAGGAAATCATTTCCGAGTAAACGAATGTTTTACTCAATTGTACGTTAATTTTAATTAATTCTACTTAAATTTAATAATCTTTAATGATTTAATAATTTTTAATAATTTAATAATTTCTTTTACTTTAAATTAAATAATTAATTCTACCTAAATACGGTAAAGGGCGTGGTTTTCGCGAAACTTTTCAGCAGAGATCCCTGCAAAGTATCGAATACATTGTATCGAGAGGCTCTCGTATCTAATTATTCCAAGCGAAATATTCGTCATTATAAATAGTGCGTGGTAGCGACCCAGGCGAGCGTAATATAGGGTTCTACAAGTATAAATAATAAAGTTTCCCGAGCTAACGTAACGTTTCGCTGGCAATAATTCCCCGCCCTCCCAAGGAACAAATCCTAAATCGCGTTGCGCGAACAGAAATGAAAAATTTCCGCAGCGAGGGAAGAGAAATCGCGACGTCGGCGAGATGTAATTTATTTCGGCAATGAGTCACCACGTAACACGTGCATCAGATCCATTAAACACATCTAGCTGCACGTTTATTATCAATCGACTGACGTTATGCTCGTGCGTGACATAATATCCTCTGATATTGTTTCCATTGAAAATAATTGTAAAAATGTTTGGAAACAGAGTTTTTTCGCGAATGATGGATAATCTAGAAAGCATGACAAATATTATATATATATATATATATATATAATACATAGATATAATGTATGCATCAGATCCATTACACGTGTTCAACTGCATATTAATTACGCATTAACTGACGTGTTGTATTACGTAATATCCTCTGATACTGTTTCCATGAAAAATAACTATAATCTGCTTGAAAATAGATTTTTTTTCGCGAATGATGGACGATCTGGAAACCATGATCGATATGTACGCATGTATGATGTACGTTAATTATGCATTAATGAATGGCATTATATAGTCTGTATGACAACTTCTAATATCATCTTCATTAAAAATAATTACATGCTTAAAGAACGATTTTTTTCATGGGTGATGGACGATCTAGAAACCATAATAGATATATGCATATGTATAGATATATGCATAATGCATCAGATTCATTAGACACGTTCAGCATCACAGCGTATAATGTTCTTCGTCTAATGACTTCTAATATTACTTTTATCAAAAATGTTTGAAGAAAGATTTTTTTCGTGGATCATAGATGAGCTACAAACTATAATAAACGCATACGTATGTAGATACGATCAGATCAGATTCACTTCTGACATTTTATAATTTCCATCTCTAATTCTTCCAACATAAAACAAATATATTTTAACAATGAAATATTATAATTACTAAGTGAAGAGAATTATTTAATTACTAGACAAAACTATTACTCTGCAATAATTCTGTCTATCTAGAATCTAACTTTTATCGTGATACAATATTGTCACAGGTGTTCATATAACTGGAGATAATATATATACATAATCATCTACACGCTCGAGGAACGAAAGATCAGCTTTAAAAATTACCTTTCAATTCACTTTCTTACTCTCAATCCATTTTAACCTAATTAACCAGGAAACGTAAGCGTCAATCATTGATTTTGACGAAATTTGGCATAAATGTAGTTTTCGAAAAAATATTTCACACGCACTGATGTTGATTCATGTTGAGGTGAAAATTATCCTTAAAGTTTGGAACATATCTCGGAAATTACTGAAAATACAGTTTTCGTGTAAATTGATGAAATTAGGAAAAAAAAAAAAAAAAAGAACACAATATATATCACTCTGCATAATCGTAATAATATTGATTTGCTCATCGAAATATCTTGTTATTCTCTGTCGGTAATGACAATTTTCAGTTTAACCTCTTGCGCTGGTAACTGGTTCGCGGACCACAACGAGTGACCAAATCGTGAACAATAATTTTTTTTCAATTCATTGGTATATATCACTGGACAAAAATTACTAAGACGTAATAAATTTATTATTTGTGTTGCTTGGGTTATATCTCAATATACTTAAAACTGAGGAAATATTGCAATTTTGGGCCAAATATTCCCGAAGTGCGCTGAACTTCTTGCGCCAGTAACTGATTGCGGACCATAACGAGTGACCAAAACCGTATACCAATAACTCGTCTTCTTTTCGATTTCATCGGCACATCGCTGGACAGAAATTACTAGGAAGTAATAAATTTATTATCTGCTTTGCCCGTGTTATATTTCAACGTACTTAAAACTGAGAAAATATTAATTTTGGGACCAAAAAATGCGCGTTGCACGTCGTTCCAGCGCAAGAAGGTTAATAATACGTTGTTAGAAACGCGTTTGAAAGGAACATTTTTCGCGCGCCGGGCACGCGCAAACGAGCGGCAATAAACATCACTCCGGAAGCGGAAGTGAATCCCCATGGTTAGGTGGGAAAGACATCGACGAGGTGGAACGAGGAGGGATTTCTTTTTCTTTTTTTTCCCGAAGAACAGCGGGAGGGCGTGGGTGAAGGGGAGCACGGCCGGATATTAAAGCACGTGTATCTTTTACGTCTTCGTGCTGTATAGCGGTTCGCTCGTTGTAATACGAAAACTTAAAAGTGCTCGTGGCTTTAATATTGGCTTTGTTTCCGATTTCTGCCTCGCTGTCTTTCGCGAAATTCCTTCGCCCCGGCCAGGTGCATTCCGGACGGGCCGGGAGGATATACATAAAAAAATAGAAAAAAAAAAAAAAAAAAAAAAAGAAAACAGACGATAAAGAAAGGCAGAAGAGCTTTCGCGGTCGTTATCGCGAGAAATAAAAGAGATATGCACGGAGAGAAGAAGCAGATATCGATTAGCAACCGAAGTGAACCGGGCAGTCTCGATACTTCGAGGATCGATGCGAATTACGAACTCGTCCTCGGTTTTTATTTTTCATCTTGTCGTTCGTTCTTGAAAAGCAGTGGGATTTTTCTTTTCTTTTTTTTATACGAAATAATCAAGGCAAGAAGATCAATCAATTTTATTTTTTTGGAACGAAAAACTTGTTTAATTTATGTCCTTTATTTGATTATATATCATACTCCTGATCGAGAGTTTAGAGCATATTAGAATTCGGAATGAAGTAGTCACTGCTTCAAGCAAATGCAAATATTATGTTTGTGATATTTTAGAATCTTAAAGTTGTAATATTTACATTTCTTGGAGAAGATTTACTTCGTCTAGAAAGAAGAGCTCCAAATTTCCGAATGGTATTAACTTTGAAATACATATATATTTCTATTTATTAAAAGTAACTTTATTTCAATCATTTGTAAAGAGTCTCTCATTTAAATTAACCTATTGAAACGAAGTGACCATTTGAGAAATTATTTGTAGAAAGAAAATGCAAACTAAACTCGCTGATAGAAGAATGAAATAATTCGAAGAAAGAACAATGCAAGATTAATTCGAGATAACATCGAACCAAGAAAGCTAAATTTTTCTACTTCTGTTACTTTCTTTCTTTTTTTTTCTTTATTAGCGAGCTTTTCTATCATACGCGAAAGTTCGCGCAACGTTTCATCTGTAACAGCTGTATTCCCATTGTTTCCCATCGGTTTGAACTCGTGGAAACATTTTATCCTGCCTTGACATTTGTTTTCTCTCTTCCACGGAACGAAAATTCAACCGAAAAAATAGCGATAAATATCCAGGGGCGCGTGTATTTTCAGGGGGAATTTTTTCGCCTTCGAACAAGCTCGACCAGCGAAACATCGTTGTCACGATGATTAATTCGTCGTCGAAGATTTTGTTATTGCAACGAAAATCGTCGCGAAGCAAATCGATTAACCGCGCGCTGTTGCTTCTCAAAATATCTCCTAATCCGGACTATTGTAAAACACCGCGAATGGAAACAGCAGCGTATTTCGAAAGGGAACGAACGTTGAAAAATAGAAGAATCCGTCGAAATTGACAAATGGATTAGACGCACGAGTTGTTTGTCACGAGTTTGCAGTTAGTTAAAATATGGATTTCGAGAATTTAGTATCTGTGTGACGACACTGCGTAGCCTCTGTCAATGCAAACTTGGCTATTGTTTGAAAACGATTGTTGAAAAAATACATAGTCTTATATGACTGAATGTTAATTTGAAATGATCTCGTGTTGGTTAGATTTGAATTGATATACATGTTTATACAAATAATATTGAATTTAAATTTATTTCAAATATTCAAATTTAATATGATTAATTTAAAAATTTAGAAAGCAATCGGTGGACTTTTAATGTATGAAATTCAGTTGTGCAACCCTTTTAGTGTCAATTGAAAAATACCGAGTCAAGTTGATGTGGTTTGGCAAGGTTTGAGAGAAAAAGAGAGTAAAAATTCTGCAAAAAAAAAAAAAAAAAAAAAAATTAAAAATCGGATATATTAAAAGATAAAGGGAGAATAAATCAACATAGCCAACATATACCAGGTAAAATTATTTACAGCTAAGAGAAAAATACCGAGTCAAGTTGATGTGGTTTGGCAAGGTTTAAGAGAAAAAGAGTGTAAAAATTCTGCAAAAAAAAAAAAAAAAAAAAATTAAAAATCGGATATATTAAAAGATAAAAGGAGAATAAATCAACATAGCCAACAACCATATACCAGGTAAAATTATTTACAGTCAAGAGAAAAATATCGAGTCAAGTTGATGTGGTTTGGCAAGGTTTGAGAGAAAAAAAAGTATAAAGATTCTGTAAAAATATTCAAACTATAAATTATTTGTATCCCCGACAAATTTATTTCGGTCAAAGCGCAAACATGTTAAAACATTAAAAAAAAAATTATCAACTTGAACTTGAATCGAAATCAAACGAGTCGATCTTCGATGAACGATTATTCAAACTTAAATCAAGCGATGCACGTAGTTGGAGCACACGTCACCGATAGACGAAAAACGAAAAACGATGGAATCTCGACAATGAATGATCGCAGGGAAACAGCAGAGACTTTTTCCAGACGATGCTTCCCCCCACCGATAAAACAATCGGCCGCGTGCTACCGGGATCATTAGCGAAACTGGGTTGCGTGGACTCGCGTGGTGTTGCGTGCCTCGAGTGCTCCCGCTCTCATTCTCCCGTTCCTCGTCCAACACTTTTCATTTTTCCTACTCCTCCCTTCGATGACACAACCAGCCGCACCCTGTTTTTCAGCCCTCGGCGGTCCGTAGACGCGAAAAGTTGGCACGGTGTCTCTAAGTACACCGTGACACCACTCTTCGCTTGTTGCGGCCGGGAAATTACATTTCCTAATTTTTTACGTTACTTTTACGTTACTTTCGGGTGCTATCTAGCCTTGGGCCTTCTAACAACAAGCTATGAAAAGACCGCGGATTATTTATGCATCTTTAAACTGTTAGGAACTGTGACTGAAGAAACGGGGATGTAAAAAGAAATTTTTTCTTTTCCGTCTACTAAATATTATAATACTCTACTTTGCATATTATTTGTTGGATATTTCTTCGTATTACGAATCCATTGCAATAGACTACCAGATTTATCATCGTAAATGCAGCCTAGTTGTGAAATTTGGAGAAGACCGTGCTCTGTGAGTTGAACGTCTTCTTAGAGACTATGGGTTTAAGAATTCATCGATTTATCGATGTTTCTTTAATTCACAGATGTATACTCTCCGATCATCGAATTCGAATTTATTATTTAGAATGACACTGTTTCGAACAAGCAATTCAATACACCTATCTAAACACTATTGAATATTTTCGTAAAATTCTCTTTCTATATTTATATATTAATTTATATATATTCTACGCGATCATCTTAGATTAGGTTACGAATAATAGCAACAAGTGCCGATATCAACGAGGATATCATTTCTTTCTTCACAGTTTTCCCACGAATCTACGTTTCTTTCAAATATTCGATTAATACTCCCATGAGAATGATTGTTGTAACTAAAGTTTAATAGCATGTTATTATCGGCAAAATTGTGCTACTACAAACTAAATAGACTGACTATACTAATAAATATTTAATAGATAACTCAACAAGATTCACTGTTTGTCCAAATTCACTACTAAAAGTCCTCCAAAAGAAAATCATAAAATATTATTTATACAAAGAATGTGTAATATTAAAATAGTGATATTATTATAATAGTAACAGTAGTATATATTATTAAAATAGTAGAATATTATTATAATAGTAATAGTAGTATATATTATTAAAATAGTAATATTATTATAATAGTACATATAGTAGTATATATTGTTGTAATTACTATCGCAGTCACGAAGAATACAAAAATAATAATATCAATGTATATGAAGTTACAAAAACACGAAATTGCAATTTCAATATTTCTTTATAAACATTAAATTTTTCAGACGCGAGCATACGAAGTAATCCCCCCCTCCGAAATTTCTCTCAAACTCTGTTTTCGTAATACTTGTTACGCGATACGAGGATAACGCCGGAAATAGCGTGCCACGGATGGCTTCCGGTTGTCGTCCCGCGAAACGCGTCACCGGTGTTACTTCGTGCCCCTCGGGAGTTTTCCAAATTCGTTCCACTTTCTAAAGACATTTCTGAAACATCGCGCGGCGGATGTGTTCCTCGAACGCATTAAGGATATTAAATATCGAATATTCTACGAGTGCTCGCGAAGAAGACAAGAAAAAAAAAAGAAAGAAAGAAAAAGAAAGAACGAAGAGAAAAAGCAGGAGAACGGAAATGTACACGTTTTTTTTCTTTCGAGTTTATCGCGAATCTTTTATTCTCCGCAGACTGTTCTCTCTCTCTCTTTATTTGTTTCCGATGGCCGTTCCACGTTATATTAGGATTGATCACGGATGATATTGGAAAGAATGAAAAGGCGAAACTCGCCGACTTTTTTTACTTTTTTCATGTAAAGATCGCTTTGCTGTTCCTGTCGCGGAGTAACCTATTAAGCTAGATTGAAAGTATCATTCTCGACGAACGTGTCTCGCCACTGTCTATTTTTTTTAAAAACTGTCACAACTTTATAAGAAGAAATCGTGTAACAAGCCTGGCCTGTTGGCTTGATCCGTTTCGATAGACGTACGTTAGCTTTTTTCAAAGAGTAGCGAGTGTTCTCAGTTTCAAAGTGTTCTCAGATAATTATAAAAATTAAAACACCTCTCGAAGCACTGGAAAATTTTTTTCACGATAAAATATCTGTCTTTTGTAAATATCTGGAATATCTATCTTTTGTCTGCACGATGTCTAAACAATTTAAAGAGTATCGATAATTGTGTATCAAGTACATCAAATTTGACGTTGGAATAGATCGTAATCAAATTTAGATAAATTATTCTCTAATTTCTGAACTCTACAGAATCTAAGTAATTCAATTTTCCTAGCAAAAATCTTTGAAAAAAAAAAAAAAAACAAAAACGATTCCTCAACAGTTTCAAGCCTTCGTCCACGAAATTCTGAAATTCTATATAGAACTGCGCGTACAATGATACCGAGAGCTTTCTGGTCAAAAACGTGCCTCCATTACCAGTTAATTCGAGCCATTTATCATGCTACTCTCTCGCCCCGTGAAATTACGTTCCATTGTATGAATGATTAACAACAACAGAATCGTTGCTCAGATTTCACCGGCTGATTAATTGAGGTAGATTCGTCGAATACCACGCGATACCATGTGTAAAATATGTTTCACGTGGAAAGGAGCTTCGCGGGTAATCATTCCTCGTCGTCTCGTTTATCGGCCGGATTACAGAGAGCGTATTTATTCGAGGCGTCCAACGCAAAACAACTTTCCCCGATAGTTTTTCTCCTCTCGACACTTCCGTCGGTCGGGAGGAAAGAAAAAAAACTTACTATCGCAACCATCGATGTCTCTTCTCTCGCCTATCCTCTCTCGTATTCCGCGGGCACTCTCGCGTCCTCGAGCATCGAGAAATTCGATAATTCATCCCCTCGTTTGTAAAATAAATACTGCCCGCCGATTCTACGATTTTTCACTTTGCTCTCTCCGTTTTATTCTGTCGTGGCGTTGGCTATCTTGGTTCATTTATTGCCGCTAACTCGGAAAGAAATTTTACTCCTATAATTTCGCCGTTAATTTTTTTTTTCCTCAAGATTTTGAATTTGGTTGGAAATTGACACTTTCTACGCGATTAAAGTTACGTGTACACGAAACGAAGAGATCGTTTCACTCAGAAAGAGGCTGTGACTTGGATTTCAATTTTAATTTTTAATTTTCGTTTTGTCCTGTATCGCGAGACGGAGGGAATGAATATTGCTGGGGAATTCATTTTGTAGAATTTTCACATCTTTCACGAGGATTTACTCGTCTATCTGTGCGTTTCATTTTTCGCTGATATCGTCAACAAGCGTGTGTATTTTATTTTTCGCCGACTGTTTTCCCTGTAATCGCGAGACTGCTCCAAGGAACGTAATACATTCAAAATAAAAGGAATCGACGTTCGAAGAGTAAAACCGACAAATTATGTTTCTGGCAACGTAAGAGTGTAGCGAAGTCTGAAATGAACACTCAACATCGCGTGGGATACACCAGTGACGAATCATTCTACTTGCCGCTATCTGACTACGTACGAACTCATTCTACTTGCGAATATCTGACTACGTATAGCGCTTATTCCACTTACTAGTGTCTGACTACGTACAGACTCATTTTAACGTAGTTCACAACAGTTATTGAGAATTTATTTAATAACTATTATTAGTACAATGATAATTATTATATTATTACTATATTAATAATTAATATGTTATTATTATAATAATAACTGTTACAACTAATAACTATTATTATACAATTATTATAAATATATTATATATTCAATAACCTTATTTGATATTTATAACTATTTCAAGGATCGAAATTGATATCATCGAGCCTCGCTAAAAATTCTAAATAATGAGAGCGCAAAACGAAGAATTTATTCAATCCCATCGAATAAACAAAATCGCGCACCTTCGAAATTTAAATTGTCATTTAAAATTCTGGAATACTGCCTTCAGATCAGACACTACAGTGCAATTTTCTTTTACTTGCTCAAATATTTTCCGATCGCCGGATTATTTTCTAAATAGAATGTGAAAATGGCGTTGACCACTTGCGCTGGCAACTGATTGCGGACCATAACGACCGTATACAATAAATCGTCGCTTTCTTTTCGAACTCGTCGGCACGACTATCACTGGATAGAAAATTATTGTGAAGTAATAAATTATCAACGTTTTATACATTGATCGAATGATGAACAAATGACACAAATATCATTTATACTTAAGTATACTTGAAACTGGGAGAATATTGGAATTTTGGGACAGAAAAGTTTATCCATTCCAGCGCAAGAGGTTAAAAGAAACGATCGCAAGTGTTGTAACACTCCTCACCTTAATTAAGCCACGACAAACATCATCCTAATCGATATTATTTTAATATTCATCGTCCGTGATCAACCTACGATGAAAACGACAGACGAAAATTAATGGAGCCCCCCGACAAGATAATAAAAATTAATCGTCACTGTTAAAAGAATCTATCTCGTGGTCTCGCGAGAGATATTCCTCAGCTTGATCGATCTACGACGAACATCGTCCTGATCGAGCAAACAAACAGTAGAAAATTAATTGAATCGACAAAAAGTGGCTGGAATGTTGCTCGTCATCTCGATCGATCTACGACAGGCATAAACGGACCAGTGGAAAATGAGTTGGAGGCTCGTCGACAACTCCCGGGAAAGGGTTAATGTCAGAATGATTTTCGGACGAGCATCCAACATTCACCAGGCAGACAAAGCAACCGCTGGAAACAATGAAGCGAGGTGGCGATGTTATAATAGGAAAAGTCCAATCGATCTTCGAACACTCTCCGCCGTCTCCTCACCTCGTTCCCGATTATTTCTCCAGCTATACCTCTTTATTTCGCCTCGATTAGAGCGCAAACGATCCTCCCCTCCGTTCCGTTCTCGCAGGAACTTCGCGATTGTCCTTTGTTCCTTCGTTCGAATGGTTCGCCGTGACGAATAAAGGTGGAGGCGCGCGTTGGAGTTGTTTCCATCGAATTGCCATTCGACTACGATCAATTCTTCTCTCTTGAAAACATTTCATAAATTCTTGCAACTTGCGGAAGTGAGCTTGCAGAAATTGTTTTTTTTTTTTTTTTTTTTTTTTTAGAGAATCGAACGATCTCTTGCAAATTGTATCTGTTTCTATTTCTGAAAATGTGCATTTGGTCTTGGAAGAATAACGATAATAATTACGGTGTGTTTCAACGCGATCGTGCCAGTTTGCAATACGTATGTACGACGTTGTATCGACGAGTGTTGAATCTTGAATTGTTTGTTTCGGAGGTATCGTAATTGGAAAAGTTGGGAAGGCTTTGGTGATCCGGAATGTGGGCGAAGTTCAGAAGTAGGACGTATCGTTTCATTTGAAAGTTTGTACAATTGTAGCGAGATTGGGAGGGTTGAAATACACAAAGACACCCTCTCATGCCTTCCAACTTTTTAATTAGCGTCTTCTTGTCTTTTCGACAAGGCGTGGGAAATTAATTTAACCAATTTTTAAGCCTCTATGTAATTTTTAGATAATTTTTAAGCTTTCGTTTTTTAAATTTCAAACCTATTTTTCATTATTCCGAAGAATAATCGTTTGCATTTATTAATTGCGATTAAAAGTAGTTTTCAAATTAAATTTATATTGCACGTACTATATATAATTTCTATTAATCGACGAGATATCGGAAATGGATTTAATCAATTTTTAAAAACGTTATTTATATTTACATTCGTGAGGAAATTATATGAAAGCGCTTAACTCGTACAAAGCTCACTTATAAAATCACCTAATTGCATGTAATAAAAGTTACATTCGCAGCGAAGAACGTTATAATGGAACGCGCGATAAAGGGATGAAATTTTATATCACGGAACTTTTCACACAGTCGAATGTGCAGTTGAATTAATTTGAGCACACGAATCGCATATTTACGAGGCTATAGGACACGAACTGAATTTTTTTTTCCTTTTCTTTTCTTTTTCGAAGATACGCATACACGATTCGCGAAAATCTCAGACTTCTGCCGATATCGAAACCAGAAATTTAAAACGCGAAATCAATTTGCACACTACTGACAGACAGAATGCAGAGAGGCGTTTGCGCGACTCGAATTCTTATCTAAATTAATTCCCGCATTATTATTCTCTTTAATCACCGTAATCAGTCTCCTAACAACGAATCAATAACGTAGCAACAATAATTCACGCGTGGGTATCGTCTAATGCTATCTCTGCTGCAACATCGAGAGTAATTTCTCAAACAGATAAAGCTTTCCAATTAACTCAATACTTAACCTACATTGATCACTGTACGCGTCTCTCCACCATTATCTTAATTTACTCACGTTCTCTAAATTCTGTTACGTTAATGGGTATAACCAACAATAGATAAAACTGCCGAATTGTCACATTGTTTCAAACGTGCAATACTTTCTACGAAACATCGTCTTGAATCATTCATCAACGACGAGCCAACAATGGATGACACACGTTGTTCGATTTTATTTCAACTGTTACAACACTTCAAATCGTTGTCTTAAAGTTTAAGAATTTAGAAAAAATTTAAAATATTCTAAAAATTGCATATGATCGAATAAAGATCGTTCTTGATCTCAGGCGAAGTTCAAACGCTGAAAACGTTTTTTCCAAGTAAAGATAGCAAACTGAGCGGGCAACGAGCGTGAAGACCCTTTGGCGGAAAGCTGAGGAAACTTCGTCAGGGAAATAGTCACTGTACCGTGGACCTGCTCGGTGGTCCGACGATTTTTCCCTCGATTTTCACCGTTCGAACACCATCACGTGCACGCGAGTGCTTGCAGCTCCGTTAGCGAGTTTTAACGACCGTGGGAAAACGTCGGCCTAAAAGCTAGCTGGCCCCCTGACTTGAACTTAAACCGCTTTATCTTACGAGGGCAGCTTCTTCGTGTCGCTGAGCTCGCGAATCTCTCCCCCTGACCTCCAACGACTTCGAATTACAATACAGGCTGTCTGTAAAGTCTCTTTATACAAGTGCAAAAATTTATCGCAGAAGACAGATAGGTGGAAATTATTACAAAATGAGACGTATATATTTAAGCACATCAAAATGATTCTACAGAATACGGATCAATTTGAAAAAAAAAAAAAAAAAAATACCCAAAGGTACCAGCGCTTTCTATAATAATTGTGAAATAATTTCCCGTCGAGCTTCTACCATTTCAATTGCGAATATTCTCGACAGAAATATTCTCAAAGGTACGGAGATGAATTTCGCGAAACGCTTTGCATAACACGTATTTCACGAGCATACAAACTGCGTATTTTTAGCAGTAATAATAATAATAAAGGCGCATTGAATGCGCGTAATATGCAAGAATACAAAAGAAAAAATATTCCACGTGTGATAATATCCGACGTAGGGTGAAATTTTTCGCGCTTTCATTTCTTTTCCGACTTGCATTCGCGAAAGAGATCGTGCACCTAATTATCGAACTGTATCGTACAATCATCCGAACAGTAAAATAAAATTATTACATTCGTCGCAGCAGCGCGTGAATGTAATAAAACGCAAAACTAACGAACGGATTTCGAAGCGAACGCGACAGTTTTGAGAATATGGGTCGGAGCTTTACGCAATTGCTCGTCTCTTCGGGTCGAGAATTTAACAGCGGAGGCAATTTCACTTGCTAAATGGTACACGTTTGCAAAGTATTATATAACCGGCGGCGGGATGTTTCTCGATTTACTTGCGCGTAAATTTATTCTACAACGTGTAAACCCGTCGTTGTAAGCTTTGCCCCCTTGAAGTTACTCGACTTTTCTTGAACGGACAGGGCTCCTCCGTTCGTTCTCACGAGTTTGAACAGTGGCTAATTTACACTGTTGCTGAATTACCCAGGGGTTGAAAGGACATACTAGTCGAGAAACTTTGTCAAGTTTGTTACGTTCGTTCTGAATATCGTTACGAAGCAACTCAATTAATTAATTCACTTACAATTGAACGCAGTGCAATTGTAATATTTTTTACAATTAAATACAACACGATTGGTTTAACAATCTACAATGTGTAGTTTCGATCGATTAATGTTATCCGTTGTTCCAAAATATCGATATTTTCTAACACCAGAACTGATCAGTCGAATATTGTTCGAATAAAATTCATTCACCGTGAAATGTCAAGTATAATGTAATAAAATTTATCTTTGTGAGAAACAACATTGACAAAAGACAAAGGTGATCTCCATTGGAGATGTTTGCATTTTGTCTGGTTAACAGATGAAAGAATGATTTACTATTGTTTCGCAAGATACGTCCTCGAACGAGAACAACGACGATTGAATCGAGTCAGTGGAATATGTACTTTTGTCTCGCGAGTCTTCGTCGAACAGACATTCCCTTTCTCCCCCCCTCCCTATCTTTTTTAACTTTCACGGAGGCAACACTCAGCTCTCCATAGATTTTTTTTTCTTCAATTTTCGACGGTCATTCTCTCTCTCTCTTTTTTTTTAATAGAAAAATCATAGAAAAAGTTACATTAATTAAACTTATTATAAAAAGATTATAATATACATAAATTACATAAATTAATTAAATTTATTACAGAAAGACTATAGGAAGATTATATAAATTAATTAAATTTATATAGAAAGATTATATTATACATAAATGAATTGAATTTATTATAAAAAGATTATAGAAAGATTATATTATACATAAATTATATAAATTAATGGAATTTATTATAGAAAGATTGTGGAAAGATAATGTAAAATTTGTTAGAATTTAGAAAAGCAAGGGAAGAAACGTGGAATTCCGCAGCGAAATGATCCAACGGCTGGGAACAGAATTGATATCGCGGGGATCGTTCGAAATTATGGAGAGTTTCGATCGTTAATTAGGTGAAGTTTTAACCGTTCCCGCGAACGAGATAAGTTTTAATTGTGGACCGATGTTTCCGAGATGGGACGCGCGTTTCCTGCTGGTGTTGAGTTCCCTCAGCTGTTAGATTAACAGGAAGAAACTCCCGTTTGTTTCATTTATGGTGGATCTTAATGACGCGTCGCGTTTCAAATTGAAACGTTAATTCGATGAACTTCGAATTAAAATTATTTTCCGTGATATTGGCCCGATGATGTCGGCCATATCGTTTTATCAATTTATCAAATTAGCTATGAAACGAATCCTCATTAAATATTAATAAAAGAATTGTTAAAATATTTTAAAAAAATACTAAGAAAAAGGAATTTCTGATCCCTTCGAAAAATTAGTCCTCGTAAGACAGAGAGAGAGAGAGAGAGAGAGAGAGAGAGAGAGAGAGAGAGAGAGAAATAATAAATAAAACTTGATACTTCTCCAAACTTGGCGAAAAATTATTTCTCTACATAAAAACGAATAAAATTTGTCTCTGTAAGAAAATTATTTCCGAAACACAGTGAACAACTGAAATCCTTCGTCTTTTTCTAAACAAAATTAGTCTTCAATTCTAAACGTATGGTAAAATTTCCGATTTCTTTTAAAAAGTTGCTTCTCGTTTGCCCGAAATGTGTCGAGATAGGCGCGAACAATTGCGAACGAAATCTGCCGCGTTAGAAAAAAGAAAAAAAGGAAAGATGATTTTTGAGATTAACTACTTGCTACTGGAAATTGATTGCGGACCATAACGAGTGACCGAACCGTCTACAACAATTCGTCGCTTTCTTTCTGAACTGTTCGGTACGACATCACTTATTATAGAAATTATTGCGAAGTAATAAATTTATTACTTGTTTCGCCTATTTCGTTTCATTTAAATACACTTAAAACTGAGAGAATATTACAATTTTGGAACAAAAAATTCTCGACGTGCGTGACACGTTGTTCCAGCGTATGCACGTATGACGTTGACGCACGTCAAAAAAAAAAATGTGCTATATTGTGCTTGGAAGCTCGCGAGCGTGGAGAGAGAGAGAGAGAGAGAGAGAGAGAGAGACGAGGAAACGTGTCGCATCGGAGGCTATTTTCCAAGCTCGACGAGCTTTAACACCGGGAAGCGGCGTCTTAAGGGCTCGCCGGCTGTTTAAAAGTCACGAAGACTAGTCGGCATCCCTCGCGAGACGCTTTCTTTCCGCGTGTTTACCCTGCACGAGGCCCGTCACACGCGGGCGAACCGGGTGTGTTTCTTTACACTCTTGATAACCTCCGAACTAGTGTCCTCCTCGCGCTTTGCGCGCCTCAGAATGAGAGTCGAGTGGAAGAAACGTGTTTTGCGAAACTTGCACGAGATTCGTGAAGTACTGCGCGACGAGTAAATTCATTGTTAAATACTGGTACGAAGATGAAAGGAGGGAATCTGGTTTTTTTTTTTTTGAACGCGACCAGTTTGTCACGTTGAATTGATTTTTGGATTTTGGGAAAATTGTGGAAAGAGCATATACTGTAACAGTAACAAGGAAAAATTGTGGATGATTTGACGCGACTGCTTTGATTTTGTAGAAAAAGGGATCATGTGAAAAGGGGAAAAGCAATAACTTTATCTAATACTAATAAATTTAGTACTAATATATAAATATTAGCTATAATATATAACATAGTATTTATATAAATATAAATACTAATATGTTTAGTTCAATATTATTAGTAAAAAGTAGATCATTAAATGTAGAAATGAAAATGAGGAAAAAAGTGATAACTTTTTGATAAAAGGATAATTTTCTTATCATTATCTGATATTTATATATATCTTCAGCTCAATAGTTTATGTTCCTTCAGATGTAAAAGTTTGGATAGATTCTATTCATAGATGGACAAAAAAAAATAAGTTTCATTTATATATATATATATTATATATAGATAATTTTATTTTCCGCCTTCACAGCCATGAAAGTGGACTTGATTTACATTTCTCTTTTTTTCATTCTCTCTGTTTCTCTCACTCTCGCTCTTCACTCTTCATATGTTTTATACTCTATCTACCCTGTACTTCTGTGCTATACTTAACAATTAAACACTAATCTACACTATACTTTTATGCTATATTAAACAATTAAACACTAATCTACACTATACTTTTATTTATGCTATACCTAACAATTTAACCTCGATTGTATTACTTAACTCCTCTTTCATATATATATATATATATTAGTATCGTTAGGACAGTTTGTTCGAACAGAGAAACAATATTTGACGTTTAATTAAAAAGAAACAACTGCCTTATTTTTATTTCAAAATAAACGCGACTCATTTCTCGTGGAACACGGACATTCAAAAAAAAAAAGAACATGCAAACTGTCTCGTTCAAAGTGGCAGGAATTGCGTGGTATTGGTGTAACAAACGCTCTTGGTGGCTTTTAATTGCGATAAGGATAATTCGAGTGGCGGTGAGCGATCAAAGGAAAATTCTAATTCGGAAATTACAGGCATTCGTTTCGAAGCAGCTCGCGGGGAATTAATCCGTTAAATCGACGGTACGAGAATATCGAAATTAGACGAAATTAACCTAACGAATTACGCTTCTCGTCTGTCCAAGCGTGTCGATTGTTCACGAAATTAAAACCTACTTTCGCATACAAATGACCACAACATTTGCCAGAAATGAAATTTATCATTAAAACTCTTCGGCGATTTATTAATCTGCTCGTGATTATTATTTGAATTTGTAAGCTACGACGTTTGACAACAAGCATTTGATAAATAACAAAGTCAAACATTCCTTCATGCTCGTTTCTTTTAGCTTTTCGTTAATTTTTCCAATCATCTTCCACATATTTATCCTAACAGGCTTTACAATGTCCAACTGTAGTTAAATTTCTCTGCAAAATTTCAAATTTCAAAATTTTATTAATTATATAATAAAGTCCACGTAAAATTGTCTCCACGATAGAAAGGTGTTTTTTATAAATCGTTGCACGTGCTGTAACAAATCAATTAAAATTGAACATGAAGTGCGCAGAATGTTTGAAAACAACACCAGCTTTCGCTTTACAAGTTTCAGATACTATTCAGTGATTAGACTATTACAGAAAATATTATAAAAACTGATTGAATGAAAGTTAACTCGTTCTTCGAACAACCACGAAATCGAAGCCACTTTTCCCAGCCGTTCCCTCCCGATAAAATTACGAAATTCAAGTTCGATTAACCTCATTCTCTCGCGAGCAGCGGAATATTATTCGAGCGCGATAAACGGTTAATTTAATAATAATAATTCGTGGTGGAAGGCGAAGTGGATTCTTCTCGCGGCTGCTCGAAGGCTTTCGATCGATTCTCGCGGCCTATCAGCACGAATGGCTACCTTGGAAAAATTAGTCATGCTCGATGAATAAAAGAAAGCACGGAATAATGAACGTGAATTTGCAATTCACCTAGCTCTTTCTCAGAGACAGAGACAGAGGCGGAGAGAGGGAGAGACCTAACTGCGAGATGAACGTCGCGACGTTGCAAATCAGTTTCCACGGGAAGTTCGCGTCTGTCTCTGCTCGGGTAAATGAAACGTGGAATGAAAAGATGGAACAGCGAAATCAGGATGGCTATGCTGCTTACGCGCTGCCAGCGAGCTTAGAAATCTGGAGACGTCTTTTGGAATTTTATTACGAACCCATTTGCATTTTCAAACGTGCACCCCGTTTATTTCACGTAGAAATCCGTGTCTCGTGATTCTCGAAATTCTCAGGAACTCTCTTGTCATCACTTGCCATCCACTTGTCTGTGATTTGTAGTTTTAAGAATTTTCAAAGCAATTTTGAAAAGGACACGCTCTCGTAATTCTGCAATTTTTTCCAATTTACTTGGTCTTGTATCTGTATCTGTTTCTTCGTCTCGTATTTTATCTATTCTATTTTTTTTTTCTTTCAAATTTTCTTCCTCTTCTATTTTTTATCTATCCTGTTGATCTAATTTTTGGAAACATTTGTTCTAGACTCATTAAATCCCGATATTTTCTATATTTTGACATTTTTTTAATCGTTCTAGCTCTGTTTAGGTTTTCATTTATAAGAAATTCCAACTGAGATTCTGCGTTTATCATCGACGCTCGAAAACATTAAAAAATTACTCTTCGCTCGCGGCGTCGCAGAGCGAAAAACGAAAACGCCATCTGGAAAAATATCAAATAAACCGCTCGAATTCATCGATTGGCCATCGCTTTTTATACAATAGCAAAGATGAAAGCAAAATTTCCTGAATCTCCACCGCCCTCGCTCATATTCGTTCGTTTCCAACCCGTTTTATGATTTTTCCATCTCGCTTATTTTTAATTTGTTTCGTGCCGCTACTCTGACATCTCTCGCTCTTCTTTTTATGCCACGTTTGTTTTAAACCAGTCGCCAGATTAAAAAGAAAAATCGGAGTTAATTCGTCGCAATCGAAACTCACGAAATTAAATTAAATCTAAATTCGAAATCTACGGTTCGAAACGTTTTTCTTCTTTTTTCTTGTCAATTGTTTGCTGCTTCCGTGTCTCTGTATTCCTGTATCGATGCGTGGAATCTGTGCGTTCAATCTGCTGAACATTTTTTTCTTTCTCCACAAAAATAATGTATTTACAACTTTAAACGTTAACAATTTTCGATTAACTTTCGATTTCAATGTCTCATAACTCTGAGCGAAGTCTATCTCTAATCTTTAAATTAACAACATGAAATGGAATCTAGATTGTTCAATTTATTTCATTTCTTCAAATCGACACGTCATTGTGGAAACTTCACCTTGGATATTTCGCACACACGCTTTTCACGCATCGTTATACGCATTTAAATCTCGAATAAAACGCACAAAAATTCACGCCGATTCGAAACGCGTGCAAAACAGCGAGCGGTTTTCACGAATCAGTGGCCAGATGATCGTTTTCGCGACAAAGCAATTTACCCGTTCGCCAGAACGAATTATCACCCGTGCAGGCACTACTTTTTGTTCCTGTATTTATTTCACGAAAAATCACTCGATCCTCTAAAAAAAGACAAAAGTCCGCAACAGTTGGTCAAATTACGGAGCGATCTGTTCGATCACTCTCAACACGATGTATTAACAAACCTCTCTCAACTTCTTGCGCTGCCACGCACAAGTCGAGAATTTTTTGTTCCAAATTGCAACATTTTCTCAGTTTCAAGTATATTTAAGTAAAACAAATGATAAGTTTATTACTTTTCAATAATTTCTATCCAGTAACATCATATTGAACGAATTCAAAAGAAAAAGGAAGCGACGAATTATATAATATACGGTTCGGTCACTCGTTATGGTCCGCGAACCAGCGCAAGGGGCAAAATCTAGCCTAAAACAGCTCGGACTTCCTCTTTTCATAATTTGCAGCTCATATTGTAATTATCGGCAAATTATAAAATATCATGTTCATAATATGATACATACAAATGCCTTTATGCATATTATAATTATCAGCAAATTACAAAATATCACATTCATAATATAATAACATGTACATTTGCGATGTATTTATAATAACAGACGTCTAGAGTGGAAACTATAATAACGACACGAGGACAAAAGAATTTCAGAAGGAAGAAATTTCTGAAGTCCTAAATAAGAGTCGACTGACACTCAATAATTCACATAAACTACACTCTTTATCGCTTCTAAGCTCCTAGAAAGTTTAAAAAATGGCAGAGGATGTTATTTTCTCGAAGAATGAAACTATGCAACTCACATTAGAAAGATATAATCAACAAAATGTCGTGTTAAATATCATTTGAATGATTATATCCTGCATCATTTTATTTGAAGTGATGAAGCTTCGTATAATAAATTGCTGACAGATGAAACCTAACCACTGCCAACTGAAGCACAAGTCACAATGAACATCTTTTTTTTTTTGGATGAAAAATAATGAAAATACTAAATTATGATTAACACGTTTCGTCTATCTGAGCTGACAAATTCATTTTACTTTATACAGTAGATCATTATATTGAAAAATTCATTATATCTGATAAACGAAGACAGATAGGACATATATTTACGACTTTTTTTTTTTCATTACTTTTAGGCGTGCAATCAGCTCTCGAAGTGGATCCCACGTTACGAAACCTGTATATGAAAAATCACGGTGCGTTCCTAATTCACGTGTGTTTCCTATCGCGGGACCGAAAGATTGAAGTGAATAAAAAAGAAAAGAATGAAGGGGAGGGAGAGGAGAAAGAAAGGGAAGAGAGTGGCTGTCCAGCGGACACGTAACGCGTTCATATTTCATCATCGATACGCAAACGACAAAAGCCTGGCTCCGTGATCTGTCACGGGCAAGAAGACTATTCAGAATCGAAGCGAGCGGCATTTCTATGCGAGCTGCTCCCTTTTGTATCGTCATCCTTCAATGTGCAAGCTCGATAATAGGATTTTTCCCTTCTCGTTTCATCCTCTCTCTCTCTCTCTCTCTCTCTCTCTCTTTTTTTTTCATTGCCTTTCGATGGTACATCATGATTGGTACGACGTGAGAAACGGTCAGCGAATTTCTGACAAAGGGTCGAATGTAAAATGGACAGGGTGTAAATAGAGAATGAAAGTGAACGTGTTTTCTGTTTGGGAATTCGATCGAGGATTTTTTGTCACCGAGGCGAATTTTGTCGAAATACTTTCGCGAGACGATGGTTTCAGATGGTTGTTGTTATTATTATTGATTGCCACTTTTGTGCATTTATGGGGAGTTTAAATATATATATATATATATTTTATATATTATTATAAATTTTATTATTATTGCTTATTATTATATTATAATTATTTATTATATTTTATTATTTTATATATTTTTTAAATTAAATTCTTCGGAACAGTAAACTAGAATATTCAGTAAGAGAGGCTACATATTTTTATAACAATTAGTTTCATAAAAATACGAATCTGCACAAAAATCTGAAGTCCAGTTATAATGGATACGAGAAACGGTCAGTAATCGTAGAAAACTTTTGATATTCAAATAAATTTCTCCATGTATTTCTGTAGACGATTTTATAATAGCAGTTCAAAAATTATTCGTTACGATAGACATATGTGAAACATGAAAAGTTTTAAGACTCTTCGAAGACTATAGATATTAAGAGAAATATTAAAAACGAAATGGAATGTACGAATGATTATCGATTGTAACAGAAATATTGTTGTGAAATATACTTCATAGAGAAATCCTTGCATCATATGAAATCATTTTACTTTACTTCTATTTCCTAAATTACCTACACTCTCGAAAAAATTTATATTAAATTCATATCAAAATCCACTCGGGTAATCATAAGAGAGTCCGACACCATGAAAATAAAATTTCGTACAATCCAAGATTTATACAAGAGTCGTTCGTAAATAAATTTTCGAATCTCTGTTCTACGATCTCGTTACACCAGCGGGAGCTGGATATAAAAAATCTATCGAATAAAAAGGAAGAAGGTGGTGCGTCTGCGCATGACAGGCTGATTTTATCGCGCATTGATCTTAATGTTTGATGCTGGCTTATTATCGGGCTGCACGAGCCACTTTCGCCCGGCAATGTCGGAAAGTAACGAGGATTTGTTGAGACGATGATAACAGAATCACGATATGGGATACTGGACACGCTATTTATGATCAATTGTGCTCGTGGTACGAAGGTCTTTCTATTTTATTTCTCGCGGTACGAGGTTGTCATTTTATTTTTAAAAAAATTTTTCATCTCGCACGGACTGTTCCAAACATCACAATCTCGATCATTAGCACTGACACTTCATCTTGAATTATCAAAGCTCGAGTGTTTTACAGTCTCCAAAGATCATTAATTATGATATTAATTTATAATATAATCAAATAAATTATTTATTATAAATGAAAAGATATAATTAAAATATAAAATAGTAAATAAATTATTTAAATTTGTACAAGGATATTCGATTATTTGCATTCCTAATCATGTCAACATAATAAAGATATTAATAAATATTCGATAAAATTTTAAATTTTTTATTTTATTACTATTTAATAAAGGTAAAAAAAAAACAGAATAAAAATTGATATAAATGATATAATTATTCCACCTAATTTATTAGGAATTGATCGTAAAATAGAATAAGCAAATAAAAAATATCACTCTGGTAAAATATAATTTTCTTTGCTAATGCAACGATCAATGATTCGAGCGAATGAAAATGAAAAATACGAGGGCAGAGGAACTATTTTTATTGAAGAATTTCATTCGACTCCGAGTAAAAAATATTGGAAGAAATTTGGAAGATGTTTCTCGTTTTCATGCGTGCGAGAAACACGGGATAAACGAAGTGTGAAAACTGAACTTGGTCAAAAATTAACAACACTCCTCAGACGAAAAAATTCAGTGACAAACGATTCAACGCTTAGGGACCGAGAAAGATTCGAGAGTTAAAACATTCAACGTCCCGAAACGACTTTCGTAATCCTCATCATCCTATTCCCGAGGATACGTATGCACAAAGGATCTAAAACAGATTGCGTGCAGCTTCTAAACTTAGCGTACTAGATTACACTTGCGCTTTGTTA
The DNA here is from genome assembly GCA_036937485.2 of Tetragonisca angustula. Lineage (NCBI taxonomy): Eukaryota > Metazoa > Arthropoda > Insecta > Hymenoptera > Apidae > Tetragonisca > Tetragonisca angustula. The sequence goes on from JAWNGG020000021.1 coordinate 1,110,060, forward strand.
TTAGTCTTTGTCGGCCCTAATTTATGCAAAATCTAATCTAAATCGAATTCCGTAACTAACTATCCATTAAGTCGAGTTTGCCTAAGAGATCCAGCTTGCCTAATCTGCTCCACGAGCCGAGTCCGGTTTATTAGTGCAACGGATAATTATCTGTTTAACTGCAAGTGTTTTCGTGGCTTTTAGGGTGATACGCGTAAGTGATGTTTCTTTCAAATTTAATAAACATTGCCACCTGGTGACAATAATTTAAAGTAAATAAAATAAAATTTTGTACGTAAAGGAACATTACTTATGGCTTATCCGTAATACTAACGTTTTCCACTGTAAATATCAGCAACCTAACAGTTTAGTTTAGCTTGAGAGTGTTTGAAACTTTATTGATTCCCGTTTCTTGCATCGTTGAACTCGACTGATTTTGGAATTTGTTTCTTTCTATAACGTCGAACGTCTGAAGGGATTCAGACAAAGCGATCGGTGGCTTTAGAATAGTTTCTCGGGTGACAGAATCTTTCTTCCCCACGTTTGTTCGTTCTCTCTTTTTAACCTGTGAATCGTGGATTCTTTTTAAAATGGCAAATCCCGCGGAACGCGAGAGCACTTTCCACAGTATTTATAAATAATCTTCAACGAAAGAAGCGATTTTATTTGCTTCAATTAAATCCTCAAAGACGAATTTGCATTAAAAGTCCGGAGTAATCCGCTTTCAAAGGTGGAAACGGAAGTTCCTGCCGCTCCCCCGGCGCGAGAATTTCTTTCTATTATTCGTCTCTCTGATATGAATAACATCTTCCTCTAAAAAAAAGAAGATATATATACAAGGTGTCCATAAAGTCTCTTTACAATTTCAGAAATTTATCACAAAGGCAACTGATGAGATACCTCGAACAGATTCGTTCCATGTACTCAATGTTTATCAAGGTTTTTATCACATAACATTTCAGGCGCCCTGTTGATGAATAAGATACTGTTAAATGAACCCCTTACAAAATGACTACACCTCAAGAGAAGGCACAGTGTGTATCGTGGTCTATTGAAAGCAAATCGGATCTGCAGACTCGGCGAAACTTCAGAATTAAGTATGGAACAGATCCATCGTCACGTCCATTAATTCGTGCATGGCACAAGAGATCCATGGAGAGACAGAGACAGTGTTCGATAATGGGAGGAGTGGACGACCAAGAGCATCGATGGTGTAAGAAATCGAGTACCGTCTTGATGCAATTAATGGTGTCCATACAGAGGCCAAAGAAAAAAAGAAATTTAAACATATACGTCTAATTTTGTAGCAATTTCCACTTATCTGTCTTTTCATTTGCCTTTGTGATAAATTTTTGAAGTTGTGAAGGGACTTTCTGTGTATCTCTACAGACCGGCGTATTCAAATAATTTCCCGTCCCGGGTCAAAACAAATCTCTCTACCGGTAATTGAAAGTAACTTCCACCCCAACACGGATAATCACCGAGCACTCTCTGTTTTACACGCCGATCGAACGTTCCCCCTTTACCAAACGGCACTCTCAAACGTAAAGGGCCGAAACATAGGTATTTTTCACCCTTCGACTGCTCCGGTCTCAAAGAGAGAGTCGATGCACGAGGCTCTCTCTATTTATCGGGGTCAGAAATACGTGGCGTGAGAGCACGGTGCATTGTTTAATCACAGTCGATTAAGCGTCAGAGACTCTCTCTCTCTCTCTCTCTTTCTCTGTCTCTCTCGATCTGGTCTCCTCCCCCAAGGCTAGCGTCCTTAATGAATCGATTTGGACGCGAAACGGGATCATCAATCCGTCGAATTCAGTTGGCGTGTCCCCTTGAAATCGTCGAATCGACGCGAGTCGCACGCGTCGCCATAATTAACCCGATGCAGCAATTGAGAGAGAGAGAGAGAGAGAGAGAGAGAGAGATACACACCCTCGTCCCCGAGCCTCGTGACTCCTTTATGAGCAAACACCGTGTGAGTTAGCGGGCCAATTATAGTGCACGAGGCCACCACTCCATCGTCGCGATATCGATGCTCGTTGCATGGTGCATGCGAACGCACGTTCCGCTCGAGGACGTTCAGAAGGTGCGACTGGCAATTAGCGGAGTACCACTCTCGGGATCGCTCCCTCGGGGTAATAACGAGTTATCCGAGTTTCGGCCAGTTGCCACTCGTTTGATCCTCGAGTGGACTTGAGTCTTAGGATCGTTTTCGAGGGAACATAGTTCCTGACAGTCGTCGTATCGTGCATTTATTATCAACCTCTTGCGCTGCGTCGAGAATTTTTTTGTTCCAAAATTGTAACATTTTCTTAGTTTTAAGTGTACTCAATTAAAGCAAAATAGGTAAAATAAATAATAAATTTATTACCTGTCGATGATTTCTAGCCAGTGATGTCACACCGACGAGTTCAAAAGAAAGAGAAAATCGACGAATTATCGTGTACGGTTCTGGCCGCTCGTTATGGTCCGCAGTCAGTTGTCAGCGCAAGTGGTTGAACTGCGAGCGTATAAATTTTCTATGAAACGTCACGTCAATAGAAAATTGTTCTTGGGCATATTTTGCATTTACTCGTTGAATACAGCTTCGTTCTGTTATTATACCACATCGAACATTGTGACATTTTACACGATCAGATCTATCCAATCGACCAACGAACGTAATATAAAATAAATATAATGTAAAATGTTATATATTTATTATACAAGATATTAATTTATTACATTAATATTACAACATTAAAATTGCATTAATATAATATTAAAATATTATATAATATAATATAAAAATACTCGTGGAGCACACACTTCGTGACAAGTAAATATCTACTTAAAAAAACAATACCAGTATTTATCGCGTTACAAATATTCATCGTCAGAAGCTACCACGAAAGAGAACCCGAGTTCAAAAGTGTCGTACGACAATCGGCTATACTTCAATCTCCCGAGTGTTGCAAAAAGATACCGAAAAAAAGAGACCTCCGCTCTTTTCATCCCCCTGAGAAAAGCAACAAAAAGAGAGAGAGAGAGAGAGAGAGAGAGAGAAAGACGCTCAACAAGGTGAGAAGGGCCCAACCCAAAAAGAAACGCTCGATCCGTGAGTATTTTGTTAATTAACGTCGAAGCGGCGACAACCGGTTGAAAGGAAACGTAACGTGGAGAACGAGGAGAAAAGAAGGAACAAGAGAGGGTCGGCAGAGGATCCAACGGACTAATCCACTTGGCCGATGGAAAAGCAAGCGAAGGGGGTTAAGGGGGGTAGAAGTCGGACCAGCAATTTACCGTATTCACCGTACGTATAACGTAATAGCTTGGCCTGGCTCCAATAAATGAATACGGGCGAAGGTACGCGCGAGCAAAACACGTGATAGAATAAAAAGCGAAACGTTATTTCCATGCGTCAGTCGATGAGACTCTTCTTCTCTCTATATCTCTCTCGTCTAGAGATGGGATCGAGTGTCTCGCGAGTAGGCTCAATCTTCGTGATCCCGGATACGAGAGGAAACGAGTCGAAACGAAAGGATAAAATTTCCGTGAGAATCCAACTTGAAAATTACCATTCTCACGATCTCTGCTTGAGATTTTCCTTGTTTCTGCTTGTGATTATACTGAGACATCAGACGCCACTGCTGGCAAAAAAAAAAAAAAAAGTTCTCGAAAGATCGAGCTAACGCAAAAGTTGCAGATTCGAATGAACGCGAGTGAATTAATTAAAAACATTGTGACTTTCATAGATATGAAATACGTGGATATCAATTTAAAAATATTAGAAATTATTAAATTTTTATTATTTGTGGAATAGAAAATTAATTAAATTTATTTAAAATGACATTTTTATATTAACTAAATTTTCTTAAATTAATGATTATTATTTATTAAATTAATAAAATTATAATAATCTGTTCTTTCTAATATAATTGGTATAGATCTATGATTAATTCCACAAATTTCTGAACATTGACCAAAAAATAATCCTCGTCGAATTGAAAATAAATTTAATTGATTAATCGGATTATTTAATTAATTGGATTAGTTGGATAATTTAATTACATCTGTTATATTTCTCATAAATCGAAGTATAATGTTATTTCATTATATTCGAGTACCATCGCGTTCGATTGAAAATCTTTTGCCAGGTTTGTACAGTGCAACTTGACCTGACCGATTAATAACGAAGGTGATATTGAAAAATAATTGAATCTAGTTGAGAGAATGTTGTGACAGAGATTTCTCCCTTCTATTCTTTTCTTTTCTCTGATACTTTTAGAGGGAATTACAATTCCTCTCGTGTCATGATTCTATAACGCGTCAAGTGAATTTGTAGAACGCATTCGGGCAAATTTTGGTATCTTTCGACGAGACCGAAGCTCCCTCAATTTCCTTCGGAAATTTTCTGCCTTCGGGCGATTTATCGTCTCCAGAGAAACGCGATGTAAACAGAGATCATTGGCGCGAGGATTTTTATTCGATTGTTTGAACACAGGATAAGCTCCATAGGGAAAAGTGTAATGTTAAATGATGGAGATATTTTTTTTGGAAATGTTTGAAGTGTTGATTAATATTTTAAGTCTATAATTTACATAATATTTCAAATTAATATGTAATTAATTATTAATATATAATATAATAATTATATATATATAATATGTATTATAATAAAATTATTATATTATATATTATACATTATATATAAAATTATAGTATATAATTTTAAATTAATAATTGACATAATAATTGTATCACGCGTTGATGTCATTGTTTGAAGAATTATATAATCCTCCATTATCTGTAAATGAAACGTAAACTTCAATAATTAAACGAAGGTCAAGGGTTAAATTAATTCCGACCGAGATATCGATATCGTTGACAATCCTTAAACAGTATCATCGAGTAGCAAAAAGATAGCTAAAGATATTATCGTTTAGCAATTTGAGATGTAGTCGTATCTTGATTTTCAATTATCGATTGATATTCACAAATTTCTAAAAACTTCAAAGTTCGAAAAATTTCATAAACGAAGCGATAAATGAAACAAACGAAACGAAGTGTCCACGAGTCGAGTAAATGCAACGCGAAGTCAGTAAATAACGTTCAAAACGGAAGAGTGGAGAAAAATTAGACGCGGTTGTCGAAGAAACTGGAATTTTTCCTGGACGATCAGCTTGCTCCTGGAATAGATCAGGATCAGGAATTTCAAACCGAGGGGGGAGAGAGGGTTCGCCGTGAGAAATTCATCTTTCCGCAGTCTGTGAGAGATGATGAGAATCCAAATGGAGGATCTTCCCATCTCGACTGGGTCAGGCAGACGATTAGAAGGCAGTTTATCATGTATGAATGGCTCTAATTATAGCGGATCATAACTGAAAGCTCGGTTTGCCTCGTCCTACGACATCTCTCCAGAATTGGACAGTAAAATTCGGCCGGGGCAATCTTTCAGCCAATCCTTCAATTTTTATTTTCATCTTTTGAACATTGAACTCTGCATGCAGCCTCTTCGAAATATTGTGGAGATTAGATGTTAGACGGGGAATATATGTTTAATAATTGTGATTAAACAAATAACGAACGGGACAAGGTAGCGAGTACAAATTGACGACTGCTCGATATCCAGTCATCGCTCAACACAACTTCTTTCCACGACTCAAATAACTTTATTCGATCAACTTTGTCTCTTGTTTTTCAAAAAGAAAATCACATTCGTGTTTTCCTTCAGTCGGATGACACACATCTGGTTTTCCTCAATTGAACTACAATTAAAATTGCTCAAAAGTACAATGCTACTGTTGTGTAATGCGATATTATGTAACGTGTGTAACATTAATTTAAATATATTATAATATATATAATATTAAAAATAAATATAAAATTATATTACAATAATTTATACTATATATTTAATTTATAATTATATTATAATAATTATAAATTGAATATAATATATATAATGTAATATTAACGTTATAGTATAATATGATCCAAATATTATATAATACGATCCGATCAAAAGTAATTTCCGCGTCGTGTTCGATATTTTCTCGATTTGTTGTAACGTCGAGAACGATATCGACGCACTTCGGAAATTTAAATTTAAAAATTGAGATCTTGACGATTGTTTTCAGAAGCGACATTACCCCGCGCCAGAGATACATCAGACACTCAGAAATTTACAGCTTTTGGCGGCTTGCCCCGACGCTGTCAGAGAGAAAGAGGTTTCTGATCTCCTAGGGGAACTCTCTCGACTCTTTCTGACCATTAAGTAGTCGTCCAGACATGTTTAAATCATGTTTTGTTCGATCATGAACGCACGAACCCGCCCAGTGTGATTAACGATCGTCTCTCGTTATTTATGCGTTTTTATTCAATGTCTCCTGACACAGAACATCGCGTAATTAACATGCCACGTTTCATTACGAAAGAATAATTATTACTCAGCATTCCACACTGTAATTATCAAATAACAAATGCAACGAAATTTCGTAATGCATTCGTTAAGAGTGGCGTCGCGCGTTAATGCAACGTTCCATTTTGCCATTTTTTTTTTCTCCAATCAGTTTGCGTAATTAAATTGTTCTTCCCTCCCCCTTTTCTTTCTTTTTTTTCCTGTAAATACTGTTACGAGTGTGATTTGTTACTAAAACTCTATATTCATTATTGTTGTTTCATTAGCACTGTAACAAGAGACCGACGTTACGGATGTAGAATCTGAAACCCATTCGAAACAACATATTTCCCAGGAATCGTGAAATTTGGATTGAAATTTTATTTCGAACGGATTCAAACGGGCATTTCGAAGAATTTTCTGTCCGAATTTTAAAAACATTCACGTGGGATCGTATTTGATAATAATATGCGCGCGGACGATGTTACGTTTCAATTTTCTAATTAATTGCAAACAGGATGGTAATGTACAGCAGTGACAAATAATACGATATCTCGTATTAATCATCCTTATTGGTCGATTGTCCAAAACCACAAAGTCGCATGTCAATTGAACATGCAGTGTCCGCAGTGTCAAATGATTAAGAAATTTTCGTGCCATTTTTCAAGAGAACTAGTAGGTTCCTTGCGACCTACAGTTAGCCAAGAACAAACTTTTCTTTCCACCCTGTACAACGCGGACAATACAGAGATGCAATACTTTCGCGAGCTAGTTTGTCCTAGCAAATAATTGACCTTAATACGAGAGAGATCTCCAGGGAGAGGACGGCAGCAACGAAGTTTCGCCCTGAAGGCATGGTCAACGCATCGTTTCGAGTTCGATTGGGAAACGATTACGTACAAGACTCGTGCAAAGTCGAAAAGTACCAAGGACCAACTTAGCGCATCGGAACTTGCGTCGAATCGGATTTCGTGAATGGGTCGAAGAGTTTTCCTTCCCCGGCGAGGTGAATCTAATTTAATGACCGTCTTACAATGGGGCAACGTCGAGATATATACGTCCTATAGGGAATTTCTCTCTCTGAGGTCGACTCCGCGTTTATATAACACAGAACATGCCACCCGGTGTGGCAAAGTTATACTTGTTAAGGAATCGTAAAGAGATGTTGTATAACAGCTGAATGATATATATTTCGAGAAACTTCTGTAAATATTCTGTCAAATATAATAAATTTCAAAATTTTTGAAACATTATAAAAAATATAAAATATTTATAATATAAATATTCTGTCAAATATAATAAATTTCAAAATTTTCGAAAAATTATAAAAACTTAAATTATAAAAAATATAAAATATTTATAATGTAAATATTCTGCCAAATATAATAAATTTCAAAATTTTCGAAAAATTATAAAAACTTAAATTATAAAAAATATAAAATATTTATAATGTAAATATTCTGCCAAATATAATAAATTTCAAAATTTTTGAAACATTATAAAAGATATAAAATATTTATAATATAAATATTCTGTCAAATATAACAAATTTCAAAATTTTTGAAAGATTATAAAAGATATAAAATATTTATAATATAAATATTTATATAATAATATGAATATAAATTATAAAATATATATTATAAAAAATTTCAAAATTTTGTGACAAAACAATTTAAAACTGTGCATACATAGAAGTGTAAGTACATGGTCTTTAATATATAGCATCATAAGTGTTCAAGATAATTCCACTGAATATCTATTGACACTTATGCTTGTGTTGCATACGATGCAATTTCTTATATGGAATGTCAATTTGTTTTAAATTTTACGTCAATGGAAGAATGTGCTTTATATCACGTATATATGTACGTATATGCAAACGTGTTTAAATCAAAGTGTAATTGTTCAAATACCAAAAATATCGACAGATAGAGACCCAAAGTGATTCGAAAATTTCGCGATCTCACGAATTTCTAATTTCTTAAGAATTTTAGCTTTTCCAAAACATTTCGATCATCTCAAGATATTTTGGATCCTCCGAAAATTTCGACAATTTTCCCAAAACTTCTGAACTACTCCAGAACTTTCACTCTCCCCCCACCTCCCCCAAGATGTTTCGCTCCTTCGAAAATTTCGCATCTCTCCGAGATACTTCAGGGCGAACGAACTGTCGTGCGTCGCGGAAAGAGTCGGGGGTAATGGTTTTTCGAACGATCGTGCCAGCCGGTGGTGGTTTGTCTGGAGTATAAGGATCGCGTGGCACGAATCCCACGGCAAACCGACAGCAAACGTTAAACGAGGGGGTGTGGGTTACAACTCTCGTTCGACTCGGCCGAATCGCGATCAAATACACGTCGTCCGCAAAGGCGTCCTCTGGTTCAAAGGGACGATTTCCCCTCGCCGTACAACCTCCGTGGAATCTCTGCGGTTGATGAGACCGGAACCCGATGACACGAACATCCCCCAGGAAGACGCGTTAATTAATCGGTGTAATTGAATATTGTTCGCCGCAATCCGCCATCGTGTTACCTCCTCCGGTGTTTCACTGCTCGTCCTACAGTGGCTAATTGCGTGCGCGATCTCGAGCGAGGGCCTGTTTGTTTTCGTCGATGAAAGGAAATAAAGAAAATATCGAAAGAGAATTAAACGAAAAATTCAAGTTCAAGTGACCAAGCGGCGAACTTATCTTTGAAAATGAGAAGAGACTGAACGTGGCACTACGAATTTTGTGTTGTCTTTAGTTTGGAAAAACTTGCATTGAGCAGTTGCTGACACTACCAAGTTATAGTTTCATTCTAAACTTGTTTGCTCGCTATGTTATTATATACCCGTACTAGTCGGTGTTAAATAAATTATTATTTAATATAATGTAATTATAATATAATATTATTACAATTGTAATACAACATGATTATCATATCTAGCCAGTATTAAATAAATCAAAAGCAGAAGGAAGAAATAAAATAATTATAATATAATATTATCATAAAAGCAAGAAAGCAATTATAATTATAATATTATAATAATTATAATTAATGAATAAAATAATTATAACATGGTATTATTATAATTATAATATAAAATAATTATAGTATCTAGCCAGTATTAAATAAATCAAAAGCAGAAGCAAGAAATAAAATAATTATAATATAATATTATCATAAAAGCAAGAAAGCAATTATAATTATAATATTATAATAATTAATGAATAAAATAATTATAACATGGTATTATTATAATTATAATATAAAATAATTATAGTATCTAGCCAGTATTAAATAAATCAAAAGCAGAAGCAAGAAATAAAATAATTATAATATAATATTATCATAAAAGCAAGAAAGCAATTATAATTATAATATTATAATAATTATAATTAATGAATAAAATAATTATAACATGGTATTATTATAATTATAATATAAAATAATTATAGTATCTAGCCAGTATTAAATAAATCAAAAGCAGAAGCAAGAAATAAAATAATTATAATATAATATTATCATAAAAGCAAGAAAGCAATTATAATTATAATATTATAATAATTATAATTAATGAATAAAATAATTATAACATGGTATTATTATAATTATAATATAAAATAATTATAGTATCTAGCCAGTATTAAATAAATCAAAAGCAGAAGCAAGAAATAAAATAATTATAATATAATATTATCATAAAAGCAAGAAAGCAATTATAATTATAATATTATAATAATTAATGAATAAAATAATTATAACATGGTATTATTATAATTATAATATAAAATAATTATAGTATCTAGCCAGTATTAAATAAATCAAAAGCAGAAGCAAGAAATAAAATAATTATAATATAATATTATCATAAAAGCAAGAAAGCAATTATAATTATAATATTATAATAATTAATGAATAAAATAATTATAATATAGTATTATTATAATTATAATATAATATTATAAAAGCAAGAAATTATAATTATAACAATATTACAATAATTAATAAATAAAATAATTATAATATAGCATTATAATTATAATTATCATATCTAGCCAGTATTAAATAAATCGAAAACAGAAGCAAGAAATAAAATAAGAAGCCGCTTAATGCAAAGGTGGTGCAAGTGATTTGGTTTCTCTCCTGGAATTTTCGTTTCACGCGATGTCGATGACGAATAATTTCATTCGAGAAACGAAGCCAACGTGATTCATTTCTTTATATATATATATATATATATATCGTTTGGACACTCTGAACTTGCGTGAACGTTGTCGCAAGACAACAAAAATCGAAAGGGAAGGAAATAACCAGGGGAGAGAGACGAGCCGAGATCGTCAAGCTCAATTAGCACAAACGGGTGAGAAGCCATCTATCAATGAGGGAGAAAGGGGGAGGGTTCGTGTAATCCTCGACACTGCGAACCGGCTTAAATCGTCTAATTTACAAGCCCGAGTAATTACCGCGATTTTCCATCCCCCTCCTCCTCCGGGTTGGGACATTCCAATGGTGATATTTCAACGCGAGGTCGCGCGATTCGTATCGCGCGAGATATCTTTCAACCCCCTTTCTCCCCATTCTTTTTTCCAGACTCCGCTATCAGAGGACAAGAAATACACGTCGACACGCTGCGTCTGACGTGAATTTATTCTGCCGGAAAGCTGATGCGCACGATAATGGGGACAGGTGGTGAACGAATTGGCGGAATTTCACTTTTCGAAGTGAAGCGGCCACGTTCCCGGTGGTTAAAATCCGCGAGAGGTTCGTTCGCATCGAATGGAAATTAAAGGCGTTACATATTCATGCGGCTGTTCGCTGCTTCTCTGGCAAATACGCGGAGGATCCTTTCTTTTTTCGCCCGACGCGTACGTGTAAACTCCTGTTTTTCGAGCAAGAATCTCTTGCCTCTTTGCCTTTGGCTTTTAGCAGACTTGAACCGGTTTCTAATTGAAGGCAGACCGTGCTCGTTCGAAATTTTTCTCCGTTCTTCTCTATCTGCCCATTTAAAATCGATTCAGTTTGTTCTTGATCTAGTTGCCAGTATCTCGCGAAGGAGTGAGGAAACGAGCAGAAGATCAAAGTCAGAGAAATTCGCGGGGACCCTCGCGTTTCGAGATTTGTGATACTATGCCCGTTGTCTGTCTCCCGAAGTTAAGAAATTATTATTTTTTCGTGGCGGTAGTCGCAAGAAAGTTTGAATGGCAACTGAGACAATTCGTCGTTTCTGTTGTACTTTTTAATACTTGGTATATTTTTTAATACTCATATTTTTTAAATTATTATATTTGATACTTGTATGTTTTTATTACTTATTATATTTGATACTTTCATTTTTTTAATAATTATGTTTGATACTTATATTTTTTTTAATACTTACACATTTTTTAGTACTTATTACATTTATTATATACATATTATTATATTTATGTGTGTTTTTTAATACTTAGTCCATGGAATATTTATATCTGATCCGTAGTAACTATCATACGCTGTACATAATCGTTATTTGTTCTTTTTCGTATATTTCACGAATTTTTTTTTAAACATTTCTGACACGTGTTATCTTCCCTTGATAACATTTATAAGCAGAGGCACGATCGCGAAGTCAAAAGCATTTTCAAAGAATTTACATGAAGGAAATTTGAAATTCTAATATGACACGACAGAGAAAATCCACGGGATCTCGGCGAAATAAGGAATCCAGAGACCGATTCGCAATCTAGAGTTGACAACGTTCTTGTCAACGTGAAACAGCAGAAACAGCGAGGAACGTAAAGTGACAAAAATAAATTTAAAAGAATCGGAAAGAACAAGAGAAAGCACAATCGATCAACTACAAAAAACAGAGGATTTTTCGGGCAAGTAGTCGGAAAAGCAATCGAAATTTCGAAAGCTGATCTTCTGATTCCAGTTGATCGTAGCCAGGAAGCTACGTCGAAACGTTTTCATCTTCGTCGTATGCAAGTACCGCATGCACGAGTACTATGCACGTACCACGAGCACGAGTAGTCGAAAAGGCAATATTATTCCGTGAAAAACGTCGCGGGTAACAAAATACCGACCCGTCCGACTGAAAATCCAGCCTGGTGGCGGGCACCGTCTCTCTACACGCGATCCTCGGGACCAGTTATGTTTTATCTTCGCCGCTGGAAAATGCTCCGTTTTCCAAGAGCCGAGCGTGCGGCCAAAGTGAAAGAACAATACGAATTTGCCTGGTGTCCACCACCTTTCCATCCCGACGACCGTTGAATCTGATCTTGCGCTAGAATGCGCTCTAAACTCGTTTCAAAAGCTTAACAGCCCAGCTTCGTAACTCTTTCCCCTTTGATAACCTCACCGGTGACGCACGGAAGTTTCGTGAACTAACGTGAAAACTTCGCGCGAGGGATTTGAAAAACAAAAAAAGTATAATGAAAGGCGAATGTACTTACGGATTTTCTCTTTTTCTCTCGCGCGTGTAAATCCAGAGGAAGAATTATAAAAATATTTTAGATATCGTATAAATTCGCAATGTCTGTTTCGTGGTATCATTTTTTCCCCCATAAGTGATCGTGCCTTGTTTTGAAATGGGAAAATACAGATTTTTAGCAGCGTAAAATCGTGCAAACTCAAACGAATGAATTAAACTGATGGTTTCATAAAAAAAAAAAAAAAACAAAAATTAAAGTTGAAACATTTCTCAAATCAATCAATTCTAGATACTTTTTTTTTTACACTGAACGAGAGAAGAAACTTTCGATTCACAAGAACGTGTAATACGTTTCTAACTACACGTGTGTGTACGCATCACTGCGTTACAAATGAAAGTATGGGCGAAGAAAATGTAATCCTCCTTGAACCACATTCGTCTATTCCCTCCGTTATTTTCTTTTCAAGCGCCAGAGAGAGAGAGAGAGAGAGAGAGAGAGAGAGAGAGAGAGAGAGAGAGAGAGAGAAATATTTTTCTTCTTCAGCGAGCGAGGAAGAAAAGAAACGAGAAAATAAATATCTTCCCCGCGATCTTCATCGAATTCAGATCTCCTGGATCGCCAAGTTTCGCCGCGCGATTATACATTTAAATTTCAAGGATGCTGGCTGTCGAGCCGCTTACACAGGCGATAGATACCACTCGATCGATCTCATAATCGCTTGGTAATCCGTTATCGACGGTAATCGATCGATAAACGGCGTACCGATCCTCGAAAGCGAGGATGATCTCGTCAGCGTTCCCCAGCCGAGCTAACGAGCGTATTTTAGCTTAACGAATAGGTGTACCGGTGTAGATAGCGACGAAGAACCAGGAGCCACGTGGCGTCAAAGTGATTAATTAAACAGTTTGACGCCGGGAACGCGCGAGAGGCAATTTTCGAGAGGCACTTTTGTTCACGTATGCACTGTGGAATATTCGGCCGATCGAGCTGGCCGACGATTTTTTTTTTTTCTTTCTATACTTCCCCGTATAGTTTCCGAATATAATTTAATCGAAGGAAGTTTTCAAAATATTACGAAAATTGGCGGCAAAAATTTACTTCGCATTTGTATAATATTTTTAGCGTATAGCGGACCGCTTACTTGGAAACCGTGTGATCGAAATTTTGTGTCTGATTAAGAGTGCAGAAATCTTTTTTTTGAACATTCACGGACGAGTGACTTCCAACCAAAACAAATTGATAATGTATGACAGACAATGTTGACAATGTATCAACTGTGAATTTTTATACAAAATTTGCATTTTTTTACACGTTCCTTGGAAACACTCGAATATTTCTAAATTTCGTAAATATACAGATGTTTTTTTCTTTATTAGCGTTTGATTTTATTCACAGTTTTGTCAAATTAACAATTTTCAGCTATTAATTTAGGTACGAAGAAATAATTAAGTCGCGTGTAATCCTATTACGTATAATACGTCCTGATAGAATCTAATAATCCAATAATTTTCCTAAAAAAATTACTTCATCGTAAGAGATAAAAAGATATTTATCTACCAAAAAATTTTATATCTCCGGTTTGTCGAATCTTCGGTATATAGACTGCTAGATAGAAAGTTATTTTGACATTTTGATGTTAAAGTCGCTAATCGCGCATTAAGCGCAATGTCATTTTTTTTCGGAATATTTATAACCAACTGAATACGAGAGAATATACGGCAACAGCGCAGGAGTTTCAAATCCGATTACGCCATTTAATTGCATCAGACTAATTATCGTGGTCTTAACAATGTTGCTTTCGTAATTCAGGAGGAACACGCGCGTGTGGATTAATCGCGCGAGTATATTAGTCACGTGTAGCAATAACTCTCCGGCAAAATGCTCTCCACCGATGACATTACGCCGAGTAATTACATGCGAGCCAACTCTATTGTTCTCCTTTCTATTCCAATTTTCTCTCTTCCCGTTTCAACGAAACATATTTGCTCCGATTGCGAACAGCGCTTTATTAACAACGTTAACTATTTTGTCACAATTAGAGAATGTAACTAATAAAATCCACGTGTTCCGAATATTCCACTGATCCAGTAGAAACTAATTTAATAATTTTGTACATTGCTCTTGGGAATCAATTTGCTTCACTCGCGCATATTTGTAAGTAAATTTTTCGACGAGAATGGAATAATCATTCTAGCAGCAAAGAAAGTTTCAATACTCTGTTATTCTAAATCTTATTTCTCACTTCTTGCAAAATATCCATTCTTGACTTGTCCGAATGCGCGGTCATTTTTTAGAAACAAAATTGAAACCAAATTCCAAAGTTTCGAAAAGTGAATTTCCACGCCAGAAAATTATGGCACGTGTTTAGAATTTACGTGGAAATTTCTCGATTAAATTTCATACTTTGAGCAACATTTGCTACTATTCGCGAGAGGTAGAAAAGTGGAAAGAACTACTGAACACATTTCTTGCTGCGGAGTATCTTCCATAATAAAAATAGAACGTTAATTTGCAACGAGGCGAGGCTGTAAAAAAAAGAACGCAAGTGCACTTCTTTCTATACGACTCAATTTGGAAGGAAGAATTGCTCCTAGCCGAATTAACGAAGGGAGCGGAGGGCAATGAAATTTATATACGGCTCCTCCAGTTAATTGTGCACGCGCGTAGGCCAATTAGTCGGGGATGATGTATATTTAATTGAATTCGGATGCTGATAGTGTTAATAGGATGTCGGCTAATTAAGTGAAACAAAATAACGCGACTTTAATTGTTCAAAAAGCTGTTAAACAGCGAATCTTGTTGTTCTATTATTTCCACATCACTTTCTCCAATGTTCGAACATTTCCAATCCTGACGTTCAAAGTTCAATAACACTACGATGAGAAATAATCGCACAGCTAGTTTCGAGGGAGACTTCAATCTTTAAAACCATGGTGGATTTACTGGCTAGTTAACAGAAAAATTTTTTCAGTGCTTTCAAAGATGGTTCGCGTTTGAACTTTTAAAATTTTCGAAAAGAAAACCCACTGTGTGATATAAAAGAAAAATCATTGAGAAAAACGAACTGAACTCTGCCATAGTGTAGGTTTTATGCTTGAAAATGAGCCCGGTTAGAGCACTGTACGTTTCTTCTTCACGAAGTTATAACAATTTAAGTTATTATTTCAAGTCAAGTCGTCTTAAATTATAGACGAGAATAGGCTAACTGGCGGCCCTTGCCCCTACTTCCCTGATCTCTAGCGCTACCCCCTCCACTGCATCGATCACCCCTTGAAATTTCGATGCAGTGGAGGGGGTAGCGCTAGCGAGCAGGAAAGTAAGGGCAAGAGCAGCCAGTTAGCCGTCTCTGCTGTAAACAATTTTAAAGCAACACTAGAACAGATGCATATTTAATTTCAGCATTCAATAGTTCAATTACGAATAATTTCCTTCCTCAACAGGATTTTAATAAAAAAAAAAAAAAAAAAAATATACTCGTAGAATATGAAAAACATATCGTACGGACTGTGTCATTTCACAATAGTAAAATCAACTAATGAAATTTCGCGAATTGTTTGTCAATTGCTCGCTCGTGACTGACACAGACTGTCAGGATAAATAGAGGAAGGGTTAAGGCACGTTTTGATTGCTACGTTTTCGCGTGACGGCACGAATTTAGTTATGCCCGATAGCGAAACGCGTTTCGATAAATCCATCAACGAGCTTTTATCCGCGGCGATCTCTGTTTGGCGATCCCCCGTAGTAAAGCACCGGCTGCGAATTCAATGGGAGAACGCTCTCACGCGCGAATCGAACGAAACGAATTTCGAAAATCGCTTTAAACGCGACACCGTTCGGCAAACAAAGAGCCGACCAACAGGGGAAATCTCTGGCATCGATAATAGAAGAGAAACAATGATACAGCGGTTTCGATGAATTTTTGAAAATTTGCAAGTACACGCGGATTGTTTTCGAAAACTGGTGGCACAGTTGGGCATTCAGCGCAAAGTTAGGCGAAAGGAAAGAATAACGATTCGACTATTTGTATTCTGACTACACAGATGTGCACCGCTGTTCAGAAATCTTGGAACAAATACTAAAAATTAAAATGAAATGAAATGAAATTTAATCACATTTATTTACATTTTTAATGTAATTAAATACGATAAATAGACACGTTCTCGTATTGTTACAGATATAAATGGCCATGCTTTCTTTCGAACAAGAGAAATTGGGATAGAATTTTCTGGGTGAAAAGGGGGGAATTTTTATTGAATGGGTGGCGCACGAGTTACGTTTGCGACATATAACGTAACAGCGGACGATTTCGAACTTCTGAGTATTTTTACGCAGAATTGCTTCCAATTGGAAATTATTATCATAACGCAGTTTCATTTCCAGTTATTGATAGCGCAAAATAATTAACAAGTCCAATATCCAATATCTGCGGCAATATTCGCACATCGGCTCGCGGTTAAAGCGCGGATTACGGTTGAACAGACTTTTGAACTCGGAAATTTTGAAATTTCCATTAATCCATAATTTCTTATCATTAATCTGTCAATATTCGATCTCGAAGCGAAAACAAACGATTCGTCCAACGGAACTGCTTTGTATATGTTGAAAGACTGTCAAACGTTAGACGCAGAGAAGCGGTTTAAAATTGGGTTTTCCCAACGTTTCACTAGTCGCGACCTACATTTATTATAATCGAGCAATTCACCATTTTCAATGTGGCAAGGAAAATACATTAGAAATTGATTTCTCCGAGTGTAAATATAATGTCGAAACGAGCTGCGAAGAAATTGCTTGCGGAAGTGATTGGAACTAGAGATATTCCTTCTCGTGAACATTCAATCGATACGCGTGCACCGACGTCGAATCGAGTTTTTATTAACAATTCAATTATTTTGAAAATTACGAAGATCGAGGAAAGCGAAGAACATTGGAAAACCTAAACAGTTTCAGACGAATTCCTAGGTGATGTTCAACAGTACACAAGTGCTAATTATCGAATCCACTTCTGGGTCTCCTGCTGACGACTGTTATCTAATTAGTATTAGTTGTTAGAAATTATCAAGCCGAATTTACCAGCTTATGAAATTTTCTACTCTGAAAAATACACGCGAGAGAAACGAAAAAATCGGGAATAGAATGTCCAGTACAACTCCATCTAGGTCTGTGTAAACGGTTGAAGAAGAATTTACCGATTAACCTATCCCCTCAGTGTCCATACTCTGCAAGACCATCAGAGACGCCAGCGACTAATCTTCATCGGCACAGAGACACAATTAAATTCCTTCGGACGCTTGAGAAAAACGTGGAAGAAAACGGTACGAGAAGAAGAAGAACCTCGCCAAGCATCAGTTGGCAGAACTGGATTGTTGGACGAAGGTGTCGGAATAGCCCTTAGGCCTGTTTGTCGACGCGTAGGCGGCGATTCGTGGTAGTTGTCGCCGCGATACCTGACCAAAAGCCAGTGGGCCTTTAATGCTAAATCGTGTCCATTGTGTAGGTTAGCTTTGAAAGACGACACAGAACCCACGGACGACGCCCAGAACAATACAGAGATTGAATTATGTACTAGAAGAGCCCTTTCTCCAGTCTCGTGCGCGAACACGTTTCCTTTGTTCGGACCACGGTACGACCACAGAACGGCCTTTAAGGGCTTTGATCTAGAAATTAGTAATTCATTAGTAACAGGGGCCATTTGTTAATAACTGAAGCGATTCTGTCTGCTAGCGAAGCTCGTTTGATCTACAGTCTTGTTCGTTTCCTTTCTAACAGCACGTGATTCAATCACTAGTTTATGGAAATTTGCAATTATTTTGCCCTTTCCCACACTGTCAGTTCTAATCCTAATTTTCGTCCCGATGGCTACTACTTTTCAAAACGAAATTTACGATTTATTTATTATCTGCTGATTCAACGCAGTTACATTTTCGTCAGCTGATCAAAAGAGTTTTGTCATTTCTTTTTTTTCTTTTTTTTTCTTTAGAGAGGAAAGAAAGATGTGCATTTCTTAAAATAAGAATAACTATTTTGAGAAATAAAATTACGTCTTTTCTTATATTTCCTTCTATTATTTTAAATATTCTAAGTATCCTTCAATTTTCACACAGATGTCCAACGACTTTGTAAGTCACCTAATAATCATTAATTTATCATTTAATTTCTCAGGACTCGATAAAATTGACGCGTTGTTATCACAAATTTATCAAAGTGTCTAGGCAGTGTCGCGAGATGGTCTACTCGATTCTCTTTATGCGACTGCTCGAGGTGGATTTATAAAAATTACCTCCGGCCGTGGAGATTGAAATTTTTTTGCGGCGGGAACGAGTTTCGGGACGTTTTGAAGAGGGCACCTTTGAAAAAATAACGTTACCGGACGAGGAGAGAAGTCGCTGAGATATTGGATATTAGGGGAGGATTCTAGTTAAATGTAACCCGGGGACTCTTGAGAAATTTCTCGGCTTAATTCGATGTGTCACGTCCAACTGCCGACATGGGAACGTTTTCCCTTGGAATTCGACGTCATAGACCGTAATAGAATTAATAAAACTCGGACATTCGCAGCCGACTGCCTAGTAAAAAATATTACAAAAAAGAAATGCGCGAAAAAACTTACCCCTAGGACTTCTATTTTCTTTCCTCTTTTTTTTTTTTTTTTTTTTTTTAAATGACACGACTTTTCGTATTCTACCAAGAACTGATAATTTCGTTTCAAGTTTGTGACAATAATTAATAATGCACACAACATTTGTAGTTAAATGACTTTGTCATGTGATTTAGTTTCAAGTACGATAACACTCGGTAAGGGTAGCAAGTTCGTGATAATAATCAGTAGTTGGCGGAAATTGAAATACATATCACAAAAAATAATATATAATCTTAATCATGTATAATCTCACTGTAATATTTAGCGAGTGAAACAAATCTCTGCTCAAGTTTTATTTGCTCAATTCGCGAAAATTTGCACACACATCCTCGATGTCCAATTCCAATTGGACTTTCGTCCAATTTCTTCTGAATTGAAAAGCACAACGTATCGCACGGGAGTGCTAATATTTCTCGGTGTCGAAGGATTGTCGACGAAAACCCCAATACGACTTCATCTATGGAATTCGCTCCTAATCGATCATATCGACAGTCACGCCGCTTTAATTCCGCCGTGTGTCACGATCGGCCAATGCAGCCTCGTCGCTGCACCGCGCTATTAATCACTGTGCACAAGTCGCGAAAGGTTAATATTCCATTGGGGGTATTACCGAGGAAGTTTCAAGTTACAAATTGTAATGGAAATCCAGGGAGCCGCGGATACTCTCGGAAACTCGGGAACCGGCTGGTTGCGGTTGCCTTACTCGAGAGAGAGTCTCGAATAAAGGGCGAAGTTCGATGGCAGTGCTGTTAACGATATTGTTACCGATATACGACGCTGCGCCTCTATCGAGTCAACAGTAAATGCGACCCAGAATCGTATTAAGGAACAATCGAAGGAACGCTTCGCGTATGAGAAAGATTCTTGGTATACTAGAATTGTATAGCAAATATATACAGCAAGGTATATAAAAGTTGTATTTGAGAAGTGCAGAAAAAAGACTATTCTTCTAATTATCTGAAAGTGGAGCTACCCCACTTTATGGGTACAAGTTTCAAACGTGGTCAAAATATTACTCCATATTTATTACTTAGAGTTCATTTCTTCTCACACCAAATGAAAGACGATACTTTTTTTCTAATAGAAATGTATCAGAATGTGTGACAAGAAACGTAAAAAAAGTGAAGATCCCTCCTCTTTGCAAACTCGTCAATTGTTATCATTTTCTAGAAAAGTAAGATATTCTCACATCTTTAGTAATCTTCAGTTGGAGATTACTGTTGCTAGAATATTAGTGTAGATATTATTTATATCATCATTGTGATTGAATATCACAAATAATATTCACACTAATATTCTAGTAGTAAATTCCAAATATTGAAGACGCGAGAATATTTAATTGTACCTAATTAAACTGTGATATGCCTTATCCTGTTAAATATCAGTTTTTATTAATATGAACTCGGAAATATTTCTATTGGGGCACGCGCTCTATTCCAGTGAGAAATAGCTCCGACAAAAGAACTTCTACGAAACTATTTTCAATCGACAGTAAGTCAAAACATACGTTTGTTTTCTATGGTTCTACTGTGCCGTGAATTTCATTTCTGGCTATCAAAATACATTGTTACACATTCGAGAAAGTCTTGGCAAGAGTTGTTTCAATTCAAGTTACTCTGTTATTGTATCATGAAGTTAACGAGTATTATTGCAACTCCAGACTTCGTTGATAAGAAGCACTCACTTTATGAATTTAACATTTTCTTGTTAATTTACCAACTGTGAAACGAATCATACGGTACAATCAATAAGAATAAAGGGATTAATACGATAAATATCAAAGGAGGAATTCAATCCAATTAAATCTACACAGCGCACCGAACGTTTCTATAATTATACACTTGTAGAGGAAATGGAAAAATAATCAGTACGTCAAATTAAAAGAACTCGGATAACGTTGTATACTCCATATAACACAAAAGGTACGTTAATCGATAACCAATCGATAATCAACGCTATTAGCAGCGCCAATATCTCTGTGTTCGCCTACTACAATGCACACTGGAGTCTATGGAATTGGTCTATGGGTCGTACGCTCGCTAAACGCTATTCTTGGCCCCTAAAAAAAAATTCATGAAAATGATAGTACAAATCACGTCGTCGTGCATTATATCACCAACACTAGGCCACGTTTATAATGGGAACGAAATGTCTGGCATTGAATTCGTCGGTCTTTAGCCATTGTGCCTTCGACGAAAATTTACAACCAGCGTGAGATTCATTCGACTCGCGAACGTACACACGGAACCACAAATGCCGGAGAGGATTAATAAACTCCCAATGATCGATAAAATTCACGTTTGAATTTGTTCAATTGCTTCTTCGATCATTCGCTCGCGGAAAATGTGAGAAAATGAAAAGAACGAACGAAAAATGAGTATCATGAGTGGAAAAAAATATTATTGCGACGTTTTCTTCTATTTGAGATACGACGAATGTGTGTGTATTCTACGAATTACAAGTCGCGATTTATTTCGCACGGTCGAACGTATCTCAGGACATGTAACTCGCAACGCGAGCACGAAAAGAGAAAAAAAAGGAAAAAAAGAAAAGTAGGAGAAAAAAATATGATCGCGTTTTATCGTAGTTTATTCGCGATCACGTGGAGCGATAGTCGGTATCGACATCGGCGTTTCCGACTCGCGTTTCGCAAGCGTAACTAATTACGACAAACGGGTGACTTGTTCCGAGAGAATAGAAAAAAAAAAAAGAAAAAAACAAAAACAGCTGCGCGTCTCGTTTCGACTACGGTTTTTAGAAGGCAAAAGCTGGCACCACAACGGGGTAAATGGTAACAGATGCCATTTCTCCCGACCGTGCCTCCGGAAATGCGAGTGCTTGTGTACGCAGGTATAAATCACGGATGCAGCAGCGGGGCATACACATTACCCCGACTGCTGCTTTATGCATCTTGCTTTATTCAACAGGCAACGCTGGGACAGGATAATATCGGGGTGTTATGCGATTCTGATTGAAGTCGATATGATTCCCCGCGAATCATAGCCGCCGGTCGAATAATCTGCCTGTAAATACTCGAATCGTTCGTTGAAAAGAGCAGCCCGCGACGTTAATAACGAGCTCGTAAAAACGTTCGGATGAGATTACACAAGGAGATAAGAAATACCGTGAGGTTAGGTTTAAAGGAAATCGTGAGAGAGAGAGAGAGAGAGAACGTCATCATCATAAATCACGGCGGGCGCAATGTTAGCGAAAGAATGCGCGATATTACCTACCGGTTAACCTCACAAACACAGGGAGAAGATTAATCGTTTCACAAGTGACCCAAAAAGGTTGAAACGATTCGAGATAAATCCCAGAAGAACGCTCGTCGCTTCTATATTCGTGAATATTAAAAAGAATGCAGGGGAAGTGAAACAGTGGCGGATATAACCTCAATTACGACAGGTTATGTTTTTGATCAACACTCGTACAGCGTATCGATTTATAGATTTTTTTTTTTTTTTAGAAACCCATTTCATGGGACTAAGATTTTTGATATTCCTCGTCAAGATGTGAGGAAATACTTTCAAATATCCCTCTCTTAATAAAATAAATTTTTATTGTTCAGTTATTCCTAAAAATAAATTCTCCAACATTCAATAACTGTGAAAGAAATATATCCGTGATTTATACCTGCATACATAATTCGTTATACGTTATAGTTCACAAATAGCTCGCAAGTCGTAATGGCGTCATGGAAATCGTACTCTTTTCGATGGTTCTTACCTTGACAGCCGAAGTTGAATAGTTAACACTGGCAGTAGGTAGAGAACAAACGGTGCACGTTATCATCTCGAAGGATTAATTTCGAGGCAGCTCTGGCTCGACGATTTTCGTCTAATTACCGCAATCTCATTCAACCAAATGTTGAAGCTCGGTTAGAATATATATAGACGTGGTAACCGGTACCTACGGCAGACACATTATCATGAATTAAAGCTGTGCCCTGTATTTCCAAGTCAATCTTTTTCGGTTATGAATATTTCCGGAATCGTGAAACGCAACTCGACTTCTTTCCAGAATAGGAATTCGTATAATTAATGAAATTCTCGACGAGACGCGACGAGTTACGAATTAACGCGAAAAAGATGGAACAGAGGACAGCTAATAATTACGACGCAATATACGAAAACAAACTGTATAGAAACAAATCATTTTTACGCACTTACCGGTAAAGTTTCCGATTTGTTTATCGTCCTCGTGCTCGTTTGTGTCATTATTTTATGAAATTACACTTCACTGTCACACAAATTATCATTATTCGACGAAAGTTGCAGAACTGACGCTATTACGACGCGAAAAAAGGCTTGACTGACGCCATTGTGGTAGATTAGGAAACTGAAGTACTACTGTAAACAATAATCTAATAAATAACCTTACATTCAAAAATAATACTGTTTTTAAATGTTAAAAATTATATTAATATTTAAGGCGAATATTTTAAAAATTATTGACGATGAAAAATTGTACATAGATTGTGATTTGTAATACATGAAAAGAAAATTTAAACTAATCAAATGTTATGAATCCAGTTCGTCCCGCGCAATTGCATCGTTCGTGACGTCTCGCGTTCTTTCTGAACAGTTTTGCGAATTTTTAAGTGTCTTTTGTCGTGTTATAATAAAAATTGTCTAAAAGCATATCGTTATTGACAGTGAAACGAGAGTGCGATAGATTAATGGTGTTAATCATTATGTATATTGCTAAATTAAATCAAATCTTGTGGCGATTGCTGAATGGACACTATTGCCCGCCATATTAAGTTGATTTGAACAGGTAAAATTTAAATTTAATATTTTAACTTTTTAAATGCACGCCATACGTGAAATTAAACTCGTCTACAGTTGTTTTTTTTTTTTTTTTGTTTGTTTGAAAAGCTCTTGGTTTGAAATTTGTTGTAACTTGTATGCAATGTATGTATGTATTTCGTTATGATTTATTCGTTACTTTTTAACTTTCCACCAACGAATATTCCATTTACAAAATGTCCGCCTTCCGGAGCGAAAATTCATTTGATATGATATAATTATGCTTCAAATTGAATAATTAAATTTCGGGTGATAAAATTCCATGAAAATTTAAAATGTGCATTTTCATACGAATATTTTTCAATAAATAATCAAGTACCATACATTGTACAATCATATAATCGTTGGTTTTACTATTATAATATTTTATGAGTACGAATATTAATATTAATTTCTTATTCTACTATGTCATATTCTGCAATTTCTGATAAATTTCTGTTATTTAATTCATTATCTAATATCTATTATCAATAAAATTTATTATTTAATATCATCAATTAAATTTCCTTCGTCGATATTAAACAAAATATTACTCTCACATTCCAGAAAATATTTGGTAAAAGGATTGGCTAGTATGTAGTATTGTAGATTTAAATTAATTGAAATTATCAGTTTATATACAATGATGAGCAATATTATTTTTTAACCCTCTACATGGAAAAAACGAACGTAAAGTAGTCAAAGTAGAATCTCTATGCTTTAAAATGAGACCAAGTAGATTCTTATATGATTTTTTTTTTTACGAACTTATAACAAGTTTAAAGTACCAACAACTTTTTATCATTATATGTTCAGTTATATACCTTCGTGTGTATATATATATATATATATACGTCATACTCGAGATTTATCTCGTATCGGCATAAATTTCAAAATTACAAGTACCTAGCTGTATCAATGCATATGAAACTCTCATACAGCGGTAACCATAAAGTAGAGTACTCGAAAGACAAGCGTATCTAGGTCTGGCACACTGAATAACCTCCACTTTCCGTGTATTTCTCCAGGGTTTGCAAGCTCGAATTTTTTACCAGCTCAATTCGAATATTCCGGTCGTCCTTTTACGATGTAACACGAAGTACCGCCTTATAAACTAAGAGATCCAACGAACCCCAAATATTGAGCATCCTTCAAAGCTCGTCGTTAACTTAGACTCAGAGTTCGTCCCGTTTTCTTTTTTAAAGTTTGAGACTTTAAAAAAGAAAAGAAAAGAAAAACGACGGTATCTAAAGGAGAGAAGGATCTCGATTTTCAATTTCAAGTGTAGTCTTCAATATTCCAATTTCGAAGCTACAGTGTGAACGACTTTTTAAAAGAATCGGTCCCCCACACTTTGATAGAAGATTAATTACTGCTAAGTGACAAAGTTTTTGGCAATAAAACTTTTATTATATAAGGATAACATTTACATAATAATATTCAAACAGATTCCAATTAGTTGTTACTCTTTCAGAGATTGTGAAACATGCGTTTTTCTAAAGCGTCTCGCCGAGAAAGGTTTTTAATTTTAAAGGGTCAGGAGACGTTGTTAGCCACGATCTTTGCTTCTCCTTCCAAGACCACATTAACCTCTTGATCGAATCACCGATCTCTCAAAAATCTCTCTGAAATATAATATACTTAATGATACTTTTAAATTATTCGAGAAGAATAACTCAGACCAAAGCGCTGGGAAACCTGCTTTTTAAAATCAAATAAAGGGAAAAGCGTCGATGTCAGTTGACCAGTTCGGTGTCAGGAGCTCATTGTCGGTTGAATTACGGGAACGCGTGGCGAGTCGTTGATCCGTGAAAAAAATTCTCCGGCTCTGGTGATCGCGACGCGCCGACGACGACGACGACGACGACGAGGAGGGCTTTCCAGTCGATAGAGCAAAGATTTAGGTGAACCGGAACAGTGCCTCTGAAACCGCCGCTGTTAAAGGTCTTTAAAAGCTTGCACTCGTGCGAAAGCCCTGCAAAAAAACGAGGAAGGAAAGAGAAAACGAGAGAAAGCGGGGAAGAGGGGGATGGGGGAGGGGGAGAAAAAAATGAAAGCGTGGAACTGGACTGGAGACAGAGTAGAGAATGGCATCAGTGGCTGAAAGAGCCCGTTGCTCCGTTCGTGGAAAACGATCCTGCAGCTTCCTCGGAGTTAGTTTGAAATTAAGATAAGCCGATTCGAAGTGATACTCGGCTCTGTTGAGAACTAATCCCGATAGAAATTCGCCATACCTTGGACAAATACATCTATCGGTCGTGAAAGAGTTACAAGTCGATTGTTAAATAAATTTCCATCAGAGACATCAACTTGTCGCAATGATCTCTTTACAAATTTTGATAGTCTCGGATTTCGAGAGTTTCAATTAATCTCGAGTTACAGTGTTCTGTCACGATGTAGCACTTATTACGACCAGAAAAGAGTAAACACATTAAAGTTCAATTTATTCATGATTTTGTCAAAAATAAACGGACATTTCGGATGTTCTATTAACGTTAGATCGGAGTAAATGCGTCTACTGTTCTGTGAAATTTAATCTAATAAAGCGTTCCGGAAGCACGAGGTTATCAGAAGTTTGTTGCTAGAGTGTGTTAGGTTAAGGTGTGTTAGAGTGTGATTGAACTTGTGGAGAGCTTGCTCGCGAAGGGATAAATTTATGTCTTTGGAATAATCAGAGTTTAGTGCAAAGTGATTACTATAGGTATAATGTATTCGTGGATTATTTAGTGCCCAGAGACTCTGCGTTTCCATTCGGCTCTTTTAGGCAGAGATATATTTCTTGCAACGTGATCGAACGCCCATAAGAAACGAGATGAGAATATCTTCGAATTTTCTACCCTCAGATCAATTTAAATTAATTTTCAAATTAATTACAAAGTCCCTCGGCAATCTTAGATTCTCAGACTGTGAAAGGAAATATCGTTTTATCACTGTTACTGATAGTTTGATATTATCCTTTGGTTCTTGATCGGTTGACGGATTAACATGCAATTAACGAATTAACATCAATTTGTATTCCATTTGTCCACTCACATTAATACAAATTACAACACAGTACGAGTCTAACCAACGCGCACTCTAATCGTCATATTATTGGGAATTGTGCCGAAACAAAAGAATGAAATGTACGCGCACACGTGCCACCGTCCCCGGAGAGATTAATACAGCAGCCGATTTTCAATTAAAATGTATAAGCTCATTTCCATAATTGAATTTCGGAAAACCAAGCGGAAAGATTCAAAGCCGAATCGAGATGTTATTTGACCAAAAGCTTTTCATAAACACAGGGGGACGCTTGTCTCTTATTTGACGCCGTTGGCGATTCTATTTAAATGGCCGGCGATTTCCGGTGACAAATGCTAGAATCGTGATTTTTAGAGAGAGAAAGAGAGAGAGATAGGGGGGGGGGACGGCAAAAACACGTAAACGTGCTTGGACACGAATCTCTATTTCCCGTTGATCTGCAGCTGATCAAATACAGGATCAATCGGAAGCACGGCTAAGTACCGAAACGAGTTTGATTGCCGATACTGCAAACGTTTCGAAGCCGATTCTGCGTATCGATTAACACTGGCAATCATCGTATATTTACGCGTATGCGAATTATAGGCCACGATAATCGGCTCAATTAACTCTTTCTGGATTTAGTGGGACACCGTCCCACATTCGTCCGTGACACGCTGCCGCGGAATTTTTCCTCTCTCCTCGCTTTCTCTTCGTCTCATTTGCCAGCGCGCAGCCCTCGCACAGACGAGAGAAAATTAGAAATTTCAATCTGCCCGAGAGCTGCTTGAGATGTCTCCGCAGGATTTTCTTTGAACGCAACATTATTAAAACTGGATGAAACTTTGTGTTTAAATCGGCGGCGCAATCAGGGAAATTTATATACTCTGGAGTTAATAGAGGTCGCGTGTCACGCTGAATAATTGTCGTGTTTTATGATTGAAATGATTTGGAAGAACACAAATGTGATTACTATATTTATGATTTATTATCAACATTGAACGTTCACGTTGAAAAGCAGAGAAACGTGACGTTGTTAGAAATATTATTTTTAACATTTTTCCTTGCCTCTGAAAGTTGAATCTGAAACGATCACTGCATCGTTCGTTATCCAACTGCTTCTCTTCTCCACGTAATATATTCTCGACACTTTCCACTAGTAGCAAAAATACTCGAAGCTCTCGATAATTTTGGCGCACGAGTACCTTTCACATTGAACTTCTCTCATCTCAACTCACCGCCATCGATAATTCCGACAGAGTTAAGAACACCGTGTTTGCAACACGCGTTTATAAATCTTTTATTTAGAATCGGAAGGTCGTTCGATCTTCGTGCAAGGGGATTATGTCGAACACGCGGATAAAAAGCGGGACGTTCGATTGATCGGTGGAGGTCGAGGTATTGGACGGGCATTCTCGAGCGGATTACAGCGGAAGGGTTGCGTTTGCGAATTTCCCCGTGTTTACGAAACGTTCGATCGCTCATCCGCAAACAAGATGCAGATCACGGGGCTGTGAACGAGCCCTGTTCCTCCCCGTTAATTCCCCTCGTTCCCTTGATTGCGCCCGCTCCAGAGAACCCACCGGAAGCTGCCGGCCTCGCGTTGTTATGCACCGGAGACAGAGCACGCCGTGACGGAAGGCAAATACTCCCGGTTCTCCCGAGACGTTGTCGCGTGTTTGACGACTCCGTGTCTCTACGTACTATAGCGTGAGCGCCATACGCAGTGTGTTTCAGTTTGGTTCTGATTAGAATCGGTCCGAGTAGAAAGAAGAGGATATTCGAGCGGTTAATTTATCAACGATTAGGCTAAGATCATTTATCGCAACGAAAAATGGACATTGTGAAAACGTCTTTGTGAACGATGGATTGAGAAGATTGGATGTTTAGGTTTTAACAGAGTTTTTCTGTAGGATTTCTTTTTTAACATTTTTATTGAAATATCATCTGAGAGATGTTGCTTGAATACTTGTTGAAACGCTACTCGAGTACTGAAGGATTATCATTCGAGTAGAATTAAAAATACAGAAAGTGTAGAATCGAAATATCACTTCAAATACTGGACAATTATCAGTCGAGTAGAATTAAAATATCGTCAAAGTATAGAATTAAGATATCACTAGATATGTAGCTTGAATACTTGTTGAAACTCCGGTATTGGATAATCATAGTTACTATTAAATTAAAATTAAAATACTGAACTCTGCTCAAACTCTGTTACTGTAGAGTAATACTACAATAGCCTCGTACCTTTACAGAATTATAATTACAAATATTAATAATAATATACGTATGTTTATACTTATACCTTTACAGAATCTTACTTCAATAAAATTACAGTGACAAGGAATTACTAAAATTCCCCGAATTACATTACCTTATCAAACTGTTTCATTTCACGCACCACGCTCAATCGATCCCTTCGTCATGATAACTATCAACGCTCCCCGACGAAATTTGCAACACAGGTCCCGACATTTCGAAATCTGTTCGACGACAAATGGTGTGGCAGCGGGGCAGGGACTGCTCTTCGGGGCAACAGTTCTCTCGTTCGCAGTTCACGTTCGATTCCAGTCGTGTTCGACTAGATTCCGATCGTAACGAGGAATCGGACGAGCCATTAGGTCGGCGTCGCGACCGACGACGTCTCCGGAAATTGGTTGTTTCGAATGGGAGTTCGGTTGACGCGCGTGCAGCAACTCATCGAGCACCGGGTGTCTCGTTTCTCGATGCTTTTTACCCGGGGTGCACCGATCACCGGAGAATCGTTGGAATCGCCGGACGACCGAGAAAACGATATCTGTCAGAGGCACGTGCGACACGACGTCGTTTCGACGACCAGATCGTTGTTCCACGCTCGTTCGTTAGAATTTCGACGCTTCTGTCCGTGCCACGATTGGATCGTCACGTCTCCCCTTTCCAACAGTATGTACGAATGCCAGTTAATTTCATTCCTCCCTTCTCTCTTTCTTAGAGAAGTGATATCGATCTCGTCCTCGGCTTCGGATCTTTTTTAATTGAATTTTTCCATTCAATTAGTCGACTTTATGTAATTTGCCCGTTGCATCTCCTTTCTTTCTTTTTCTTTTCCTTATCGAGGTCGGCGAATTTTTCTCACGCCATCTGTATCTA
This sequence comes from Tetragonisca angustula, assembly GCA_036937485.2. Taxonomy (NCBI): domain Eukaryota; kingdom Metazoa; phylum Arthropoda; class Insecta; order Hymenoptera; family Apidae; genus Tetragonisca; species Tetragonisca angustula. Next base: position 1,140,368 of record JAWNGG020000021.1, read on the forward strand.
AGTTCTAAGATGGATCGCAAATAGTGGTTAGGTTTCACAAATAACAACGAACTTCGGGGAATTTCAATTTATTTCTTCAAATTTATTTTCTGTAAACGAATTTTCATCCCAAAGTTCATTTTTATTGTTAAATTTATTTCCGACCGTCTGTAAATTTGGAGAATTTCAATCTCTACGCAAGCGAAAAGTATGTGGTTGACTTGCGACCTGTTTGGCTTGAACACGCGATTCGAATTCAACGAATAAAATCTCGACTTCCATAGCTTTTAATAAATTGACCGAATAAAACAGAACCGGACGAATTACTTTGTTACCTCGACGACGAGTCAGATGAACTCGGCCTCGGCTGTTTATTATTTATCCGGAATCGAGCGGTGTTTTTAACGCGTCTATCGATCATCGGTGGCCAATTAACCACGCAGAGCGGGCCACCGGTTAATTGGAACGGCACGCATTGAAATGCGCATCCAGCTGCGACACGTCGTCCTTTCGGAAATCGTTAATTAGCTGGTAAACTCGAGCCCCGGCCAATCACGATATCTTGAACGTCAAACGCCACGGATTAGCCAAATTCGCCCGAGATAGAAACATGGGAGATTTCGCATTGTTCCACGTTCGGGCGTGTGCTCGTTATCATCCGGCGACGACTGTACAATGCGATTCGAATGATCTGAATGGTATCGTATCGGTTTCGATGCCTGCGTGCATACGCACGGCATGGAGTTTTTAATTTAATTTAATTTAAAGCCTTGGTTCCCGAGAAAATTGTGTTGGAAGATTCAGGCCAGGTATACTTGAATTTAGTTAGTTCGAAATGTGACAAGAAACGAATATGGAGATTAATTTTGTCTACGTACACAAGTAAAGAATAAAATTTTCGTAGAAAACACTTCATTTTCGAGAAAATCAAGTTTGAGACGCACAAGGCAAACTATTCAAAGTCTTGTTTCTTGAAAAAATTTTATTCCACCGTTTTCCACTTATTTCTGCGCGTAGAAAATCCTCGTATCGATTATTTTCATCTGTCCAGTGTTAAACCCAAGTATATACTTGAATTTTCAAACTCGAGTTTCTAGAAAACAAAGGCTCTAATGAAAAAATTTTGTTCTTTCTTTTCGACTCGTCTTTTCACGTAGAATCATCTTTCACGCGGTTGTAATACTAGTTACGGGACACTTTATACGCAAATGATTTTTGTTTTTGCGATCAGTCAGAATCCTTCGATTCTCTTTCAATAGAATAAATGAAATTGATTTTATTAGAGAATGAGATCTGAACGAACGATAATTGGAAATTTGATGTTTTACAAATCTACAAAATATACATATGTGTATAATATTCAAATATGTACAGAATATTTAGTAGCTGAAATGAATTTTTATTTACGGTCTATTTCTTTAATCATATTTACAAAAATATAATATTACACAAATATCTATCGCCTGATAATTAGAATCGAAAGTTGCTTAGAACATTGGGTTTTGAAATTCATTTTTATAAGAATTATATTTTAAGTAGAGTTCAATTGTGCATTCGTGCGCAATGTTCACAATATACACGTGTATAATTCGTTTAAATTTCGCATAAATGTAACGTATCATCACGCTTATTGCGTCTAAAAGAAAATTTCCTAAAGGAGCTAATTGATTAATTCCTATAAAAAGAGTTAATTGTCATTTTTCCTTTCTGCTTTCCGAGTCGACGATTCACATAGCGTAAATCATTCTGGGTGGAAACCAGTGGTTTCACGATGCTGTTTTTACCTGAAATTATTACCCTTCGTATCCTCGTTGCTCGCTGGTTAGGGAAAAAAAGGACCGGGACTCCGTCGGGAATTAAATAACTACTTTAATTTGTTATTTCGCGGGTTGGTGTACCCGACGCGGCCGATGAGAAAAATACTTAATTTTCGAGCTGGAATTGAAGAAATCCCTTCGACTGCCATAAATCTGCAATGTGACAGTTTCTTCCCTGGCTGAAGATAATTCGAGAATTTATAGGATGACGTGAATGAATAATTAAGTGCATCTCTAGTTGCAATTCGCATAGATTAAACTCGGGTAGAATTACGGTTTAATAAAAAAGAAATATTTAATAGCTGCTGTGGTGTAAGTATTGAGGTGGATTTTTGAAATGGAAAATTTAGAAATTTGACGTAGAAGGTAAAATCGGACGGTATTGTCATGAATCAGATTTTCATTAATCGAGTAGTATAAAATAGTGATGGTGTTACAAGTACTGTTTTTTTAAATTTATTGTCGTTGCGATGAACGAATCGTTTGTTTCTTGAAAATTATTAAACGACAGTTCGGGAGAGTGAAGGATATTCGCACATGAAAATATTAACGTGTCAAACCTCGCTTTCCAAATTGCGAACAATTGTTAAAATTAACACGCAAGATCTTGGTGAAAGAAGTCTGAGTCGAAAAGTTCGCGGAGTACACATAAACGCACGCGAGCTAGAAAGCTAAAGCCTAAGATTACCGAGGACTTAAAATCTCAGTTTCTCTCAGACTTAAAGTACGAAAAATTTGGATTAAGGTTCAACTTCCTGAATGTCGCGGATTAAACTGAATTAAAATTCAATTCCCAGAGATTTAGGGCGGTTTCGGCACGGCACGTAGACACTCCAAATCGGGAGTGCCTACTCCCTATTTTGCTACTGAAATCCATCGATCACGTCCCAGTTCTACCAGCTCTTTACAGAGGAAACTCGGATTCAACAATTCTGAACAACAGGGACGCAAACACGATAAAACGATCTTCCCGGCAACGAAACGCTTTCGGAATAACTCCATTCTGGTTAACTCGATATCAGCATCCGCCGGCGATATCTTGAAAATGGAATCTAGCTTGGTCGGTTAATCCGAACGACCAAATTATCCATTTACAAATACACATTTACCTATTTTGCCCTGGTAGGTAAATCATGTGAACGGCTTCGTTAAAAATTCGACCTGAAATTTTAGAGAAGTACATATTACGAACTTGATCGTAGATTCTTTTTTTTTTTTTTTATTGTTGATTACCGTATTTCGTATAGGAACTGTTACAATCAATCAACATATTACTTCATATAAATCTTCGTTCTTCTCTTTCTTCACAATCGTGGTTAGAATTAAATTGCAGATGTCTGTACAAATTAACAGTTTTGTAAATCTATTTTATTTACTAATTACGAGTATTGCACTTTGTCTTGTGTATTTTATGAACTTTTATATCTATATACATTTTACACGTGATTGCGTATAATTTTGTATACATAAAATTGTGTTCTTATGGTTTTTAAATTTTGCACAACAGCGTGAAAATTCACAGTGAAAGTATTGTATTTAGACTTTGCAGAAACTTATACAGAATCGAAATGTTATTAATATGAGTGAACGCGCTGATCCGATGAAATGTTACTTCAATAAAAATGTTCCCCGTCGAGGAATAATTTAATTATCTCGATACGATATTTCATCTGCAATTTTTTCAATCACGCTCAAGTTCACGCTTCTGTTTTTTTTTTCATTTTTTATTTATTACGTTTCAATACGTCTCTTTTTTTTTTATCAATAACGTACAGACAAGTTTTTCAATAACGTTGCATTTGTACAAGTTTCAGATCGAATTTGAATTTTACTGTTCCATACGTAATAAATTCGATGGTTGTATCATTTACATTTTTAATAATCATCTGGATTCTGAAGTCATTGTTAATAGCTGAGTGGAACTTTTTCAGTTCCATGTTTTGATTTTAATCTTGATTTAGTCCTTCCATTTTACATAGATAGAAAATATCTGTACACATTATTTCATCATACTATATTATTTTATTCCTATTTTTCTATCTTATTCTATGTCACTTGTATTGTATTGTTATTCATCATTATTATACTATATGTATTAGTAAAAAGTATTTTGAAACTTTGTTTTCAACTATTGTATGATCTATTGAGATTAACAGAGTTAATTATAACAGCCAAAGACAAAAAAAGACGTGTTAACCAAAGTAACAATTGAAACTCCGGTTGAATTATTTCTTCTAGTAAGATATTTCACAGTTTTTACTATAAAACAAATGTAAAATATTTTATATTTTACAGAATTATTTTTTTCACTTTTTTTTATATATATGACCCATCAGGATCAAAATATTTGAAATACGAGTTGATATTTCTAAATAAGTATCCACGCATAACTGAGACGAACGTTGCACCGGACCATTTGTTTTCGAATATATTTGACATATTCCCATCTCGAAGTATCGATCCATCGGCAAAAATGTTTCCAATATTTTCTCCAACACAATCAGAGCCGTCGTTTTCCCGCGGACGGGGCAAGAAAACAAGCAGCCCATTCATTGTTATTACCGTGATTATTGACGCGTGATAATTTACCCCCGGCTTCGTCGAAATGAAGATTTTAATTAGAAAGTGAACGGGAGCGAATAAATAATATAACGTCGTTGGACAAACGAGAATCGCTGTCGGCTTTCGATTCGCATCGGGAATATCGATGTCTTCACTTTGTGCAGACTCCTTTCATTACAGTGTCATTAATAATGTCTGGGGGGAATAACGTTGGGACGAGCAGGACTGGAAAAATGTAATAAAGTGCGAGATTTTAGATAATGGTACTCGTTAAAGAGAAGAGAAATTCGAAAAAGAAGAAGAAATTTAATTCAAATTTCGTTCTTCATGGATGTAGAAATCGATCGTTTCGAACGCGATTTACGAACGTGTAGAGATGAAAGAGCAAGAGAGAGAGGACACGAGATCGTTGGATCTATCCCGACTTTAATTAAAACGGATTCGCGCTGCAATCAAGCGTTTATTTATTAATTAACGCCGTCGATGGCCCCGTGGTTGCGAAGTACACTGGCGCGAATCGATCGTGATTTCCAGGCGAAAATTATTGAAAATTATGCTCGGCCCTAGTAACAAATTGAAATTGGAAAAACGAGAAACGATTAAAACCGCGTGGCCAGGGAGAAAATCAGCGACGTTACTGCGCGGGAAATATTCCAATCTGTGTTTTCGCATCCGTTTCGTCGGGGAAAAAAAAAAAAAAATACGGAACACGTTGGATGGTTTTCTTTTTTTGGAAAGTAAAAGTCTCGATGACACTCTAAAAGTTTTGGTTATTATTCGATAGTTCATGGTATTATTGTTCATAGTACATCAAGGTTAAATGGTAAATCAAAATTGGCTAAATTTAGTATCGTCGAAATTATCGTCTCAATTTTGATTAAAAAAAAAAAGAATAAGAAAGTTATACTTTCTACCACTATTGATTCTTTATTGCAAAGAGTATTGTTTAGTTTTGTCAGTATGCTTGTCCAGACATTTTGGAACGAACGTATGTATTATACTAAATTCCTGAAATGAGTTTCAATACTCTTCGACGATCACTCAGAAGTTTGAAATACCATTTTTTCTCTCGTACATTTGTTCTGGTAAACGAAAATATTGCAATTGGAAACTTCATCTCCGAATATAATTAATCGGACCTTGATAATTTATCAATTTCACCTCGAGCTTCATTCCTAAATGCAAGTAATTTTAACACATGTATAAAAATATAATATCACCAGCCACATATGTTATATATATTATATTTAGTTATTGTTACTTTAAAAAAATAAATTGCATCTAGTTATTGTTAATTTGGAAAATTTATTCCAATTAATTACTTGCATTTGACTAATATAATAATTTAACTAATATAATTAAATGTAACTCGAAGAAATTACATTACATCTCCTGAAGTTCCAAAGTTTAGAGCGAGTGTGCATGCGATCTCCTCGCGTGAAAAATTTCCAGTTTGCTAATTTGTAGTTTTCCGCGCGCCGTGAACGAAGAAGACGAGAAGTCGAAGGGCAGAGGGTGGCGAGAGGAAGCGTCGAGAACGACGATACAAGAGTCATTTCCGTGCCAGACGACGATGACTGGGACGCGGGAGCGAGAGTCTTGAGAAAGTAATTCCTTTTGTATGCGAACAAATACACGGGAGAGGGTCACTTAACATCGCCACTTTTCAGCGACCCCTTTTATCGCGCGTTGTATCAGAAAACTGACGCCGGAAATACTCGCGCCGCGATATCCACCCTGATTCCTGTTTCCATCGGATTTCCTCTCTTTTTTTCGCTGCTCCTATAGCGGAACGCAACTTTACCCGGGCAGTTTCTCGCTTACGACGTGTTACAAATCGAATTCTCTTATTTTTCCTCTTTCTTCTTTTCCTAGCGTCGTGTTTACGTGTTTGTTTCATCCTAACAGTAAACGTATATTTTCGTTTTTTTTTTTTCTGCATCTAGATTTCTCCGTGATTTTCATTGACATTTCTGGAGTTTTTAAGTATCGAGGTCGTGGAATGAAACTCGACGAATTTATTTGGAATAATGACAAAGAAACGTTGGATCTCGCAATTTCAAAATTTATACGAATTATTAATTAACAACGATCAAGGGTTGTGCAGGGAAGTTTCAAAGGCTTATTTGATTCCGAGTTCCCGCAGATTTTAATACAATTTTACGAAGCAGAGAAGGTTAATGGATCAAGCAAACTAAGTCTCGCAATTTTTTTCAAGCGAGAAGGTTAATGGATTGAACTAATGATGAAACTAGGATTAAACTAATCTCACAGTTTTGATGAATAAAAAGGTTAATGGATTGAATTAGCGATGGACTACAATGAACGAATCGATCTTCGTTCGAAATACATACGTCAGTTTCATTTTCCAAAGTGCAACGATCGTTCAGTTCATAAAGTTCGATTTTCTTTTCTTTTTCACCCCCACCGAAGTTTCGACGTTCGAAGTAACTTGGACGAAGCGATTTCTCGATGTTGACGCAGAATGTCAGATATTGTCGGTTCAAGTTGAATCGAATGCAGAGCGAAGGTGCATGCAAAATTCTGCAACAAATTGCTCGTTGGTTATGGAAATTGCTTTCCTGGCCGGCCACCGTTCCTCCTCCGCGACAGTTTATGTTGATAGAAGACGGAGAATCAATATTTCTCAACGTGCCGCTTGCACTCTCGAGAAATCTTGATATTAAGGCGAACTTGCAAAAAACTCTGGCTTTGGTAGTAGCGAGAAAGTATTTCACAGTTGCTCGCTTACGGGCAATGGAGAAAATCAGAGAGTCGCTTCTAAATGCGTTATACGTATATATCGTTGTACGTAGGAGATATGTTTCGGCTTTTATTGAAATTTTACTAGCGAGTAGAACGTAACATAGAAAGAGTCGCAAATTCGTTCGTATACAATTGAGAGTATAGGAAGGATTCATGGAATGCTAATTTTCCACTGCTATTTATTTATCTTCCTAACAGAGTTACAAAGTTACCATCGAAAATGATAAAATCGGTGCTGAAATAATTCACTGAAATCCCATCGAACATTAATTTTGCAAAAATTAATTTTTGTATTGTATATTTTATAATTAAGAACTACTAAAATTTCTTCACATTCCTATGTATTCCTAAATACGAAAAAAAAAAATGTTAAAAAATCTTTCTATTATTTATGTAGGTAAAAATAACACAAAGTTTAATCTACGTGATATTTAAACCAAAAATAAATGGAGTTTATTAATTAAGAATGCTGAAAAAGTCCCAGTTCGGCAATAACAAAAGATATAAAGCTCTCACGCTACCAGAATTTGCTATTCGCTATAATTCTTTCAAGATCCGTATCTCTGCCACGATTCGATTCTCTCTGTCTACACCATCGTCTCTTTATCATGTCTCGATACCCTCTCTGATTTCCTTGAAACCTTTGTTCCTACACACAACCATACCCTCGTATTTTAAGTTAGAGGCTAACTGGCGGCCTGCGAGCTCTTGCCCCTACTTTCTTGATCGCTGGCGCCACCCCCTCCACTGTGTCGATCTCCCCACTTGCTAGACTGAAAGAGTGGGGCTCATGCACGGCGAGGATATATCAACGTAGCGGAGAGATCAGGAAAGTAGGGGCAGAGACCCGAGAGCTGTCAGTTAGCCTCTGTTTCAAGTCTTAAAACTTAGGGCGGCTAAAATAAACAGTTCCAAGCCTGACAATCGCAGCAGGTAATTGCCTCCCTCTTCGTGGTTCGCACAGGAGCGCAACTTCTAAGATCTCCTCGGCCGACATTTATTTCGTTGTTCGATCGTACGAGTAAATTAACTAAATTCAAACATCCGGCAGAATTTTTTAACTTTTCGATGCCACACGAGCGATACAAATTCCTCCAAGTGTGAATTTCACGCGTCAAAGTCAAAATACGCGGAGAAACGTGTAATTAATACACGTATATTCAGGTTTGAAACGTCTCCTCTGTCGACAATTTCATCAAAGACGTACGTGCTTCCTCAGATACATTTCAATAGAGCCACGCGCTGTGTATCGTCACACGTTTAACCGAACACACAAGCGCGTATTGATTCACGTATCGTTTCTCGTCACGTTTATCCGTACGAGAGCGTATTCTTGAAGCGGCAAATTAACAGCAGCGGGTTCACGGTGCAAAGTTACGCCGACGATTCGACGAGTTGAAGCAAGTTTCGTCTCGCTCGAGACTTCTCGCTTTTCACCGCCCATGCAGTTACGGAAACCCATGGCTGTCGCGTTGAAACACGTATTTCGCAGGTTGGTACACCTTAGTTCCTCGATGCATCGTGAATATTTGACGCGGACGCTCTTACAGTTAAGTGAAAACGATTTTAACTGTTTCGGCGGAACGCGGAGGTATTTGAGGAAACTTTGAGTTACGAGAGGAAATTTATCACGATGTTTCTATTTCAGATGAATTTCGGAGCGCTTTGACTTGAACTTTCGAGCTGTCAAATGTTTTTGTTTCACATTTTTTTCTGAATTTTCATATGAGAATAAGTAATAGAAAGACAAAAGATTTTTTACCATTTTTTTTTGGTATTCAGGAATACATGGATTGTGAAGAAATTTTGTATTGGAAAGAATTGTAGTTTTTGATTGTGTAACATATAATACAACAACTTTCTGCAAAATTAATCTTCGACGGGATTTCAATAAATTACATCGGCATCCATTTCATCATTTCCGATAACTTTGTGACTTTGTGACTTTGTTACTTGTGTTGGGAAGATAAATAAATAGTAATGGAAAATGTTGCGTTGCGCTAGTATTTCATTTTTGCTATACTCTCAGTTGTATATGAATAAATTTGCAACTTTTTCTATATTATTATTACGTTTTACTGGCAAAATTTTTAATAAAAATCGTATATTTTACCAACGATATACGGTATGCGAGTGCGAATTTTGTTTGATTCAGAGTTCTGAAGTTTTAAACAGTCGAGTTCGTAAATTTTGAAACTCGGGGATTCGAATTCGAAATTTTCGAAATTTTCCCCAGATTAGCGAATCTTTAGATTCTCGAATTCTGGAGTCTGCGAATTTCCAGCTCCAAATTTTCTCCATCTCTGAATTTTTGATACCTTGAAGTTCCCCAAACTGTCGAATCCCTGAATTTCCAAATTTTCAAATCTCTAGATTTTGGAGTCCTTGAACTTTTCTCAAAATTCCCAAATTTGAAAATTTCCAAATTTTCGGAACCTCGCGTATTTGAATTTCCAAGGGTTGCTCTGTCGAAAACTTCCACGCCTTCGATTTATCTCTGTTTCCCCAATTTTCGTAGAAATTACTCGATTCTTCTCGATTTCCTTCAATCCACTCTGCTTCCTGACGAACTTCCTCCCCTTCCGATCCTTCGCCAATTATACGTGTCTCGGACTACCCAGTTCATCGTCGTAGCAGCCATCGTGCTATCTCCGGTCGATCCAATTGGCCGACCAGCAAGTTCTCAAAGACTCGGAAAACTCGAGACGTCACGTCGTTTGAGCAATTTGGACGTAGCGCGCCGGCGATCAGCGTATTATCGAGTTAATTCGACCTCCTCGAATTTCATACCGATCGCTTTGTTCCTTTAATTCCTCCCAGCTAACTAGAAGAATGCTATTGTGGAATTTCTTCCGATCATTTCTCGAGAAACTTCTATTCTCGTCATTCATAAGTTGATTCCTCGATGATTGATTAATCGAGCAAATCAACTGTCGCCAAAACAGACGAAATAATATATTAATATGGACTGAATACGATGTCATATAATTATACATTGATATGGTCCGTATGCGATGTCATATAATTATATATTGATATGGACCGTATGCTATATCATATAATTATAACCTATACATTCGTAAACGCGAAGCCCGTCTATATCTTATACATTCGTATACGCGTAGCCCGTCTATATCTTATACATTCGTATACGCGGAGCCCGTCTATATCTTATACATTTCGCGTATTCGAATGTTTAAAATATAAACGGGTTGCGCGTATTCGAATGTATAATATGTAAACGTGCTATATGAATGTATAAGACGCGAAGCCCGTCTATATCTTATACATTCGTACACGCGTAGCCCGTCTATATCTTATACATTTCGCGTATTCGAATGTATAAAATGTAAACGGGTTACGCGTATTCGAGTGTATAATATGTAAACGTGCTAAGATATGATCGTGCTATACGAATGCGTGCGATGTCATATAATTATATATTGATATAGACCGTGTGCGATGTCATATAGGTATGTATTGATATGGACCTTGTACGATGTCATATAATTATGTTTTTATATGGACCGTATACTATGTCATATAGTTATAGTATATGTCGAATGATATACGAATTATTTCGATTAAATATTATCGTACAATATACGTGGAATTGATGTTCCTGATTCAGATGCCTGTTGTACAATTTTTCTTATTTTTTCAATAAAACGTTCCCCGTGTTAATTACACAGCATGAATATTAAAAACGCCGATTGACTTGATATATCAAACGATGATATTTCCATTTTACATTCCGTGAAATATTGAATGAATTGGGAAATGAAAGAGTTAAAAGGAATTTATAATCGGAGCTGGTTATAATGTATTGTGAAAATTGTGCGCTTGTAGTTGCTATGAGTTCTTTGATTAACAATGTCTCTCGACATTACAACAATAAAATTATTGTCGGGCATTGTTGATTATGAATCTACTAGCAGTATCGTTTTGCACGTTTGTTGTGGTTGTTCGTCGAGAGGTTACTTGAAATATCATCGTTCATCATTTCATCGTATCGCATCGATATACACAGTTTTGAAGAATCATGCTCTTTTCGTGACATATGATTTGATAGTTGTTGCTTTTCGTCGTGAAACGTAAATTAAATGCACAGATAGAAGATTGCCATTTGTAATTTGTTACAAGTAATTCACCAATCTGTAAATTTTTTTATTAATTTACGATATGACAGTTCTATAAGCATTATTTGATATTTGCGATATTTTATTTTGCTGGGATTGTTTAAATCCCGGCATTTCGAGTTTCGCATTTTTTTTCAAATTCGCAATTTTTCCACTTGCAAGAAGAAATTTGACGGACGTTTTTGAATACTTAACTTTTCACTTTGAATCATCATTAGAAATTACGGGAATTTATAGTTAGAAATATAATTTAACGGTAGAATTTCCAATTTGAATTGAACTTTGTACGTGATTATTAAATGAAGACTCGACATTTTAATTAAATTAGTCGAATGTCAAGACTTAAAAGAAAAAAAAAAAAAAACAATATTTGAGAGTCACACAAATAATAAATATTTCTTCCAACGAAAGAAACTAACTCGAAAGGAAATGAATTAAATCCATATTAAGTGTCACAAGAGTTAACATAAAAGTAAAAAAATCAAACGATCAAAATTGTACTATTAGTGCGACGAGTCGAGGAAGAAATTCACACATCTGCAGACTCGCGCATAGAGAATTTTAGACAAGAAAAGCCGAAGCTATTAAGCGAGTCAGCGTTCTCAAAAGGAGGTCGTTGGTCAACCTGTGTTCCCGACAGACGGCTGTACGAGCCAGGAACTGTTTATCAGAACAGAGAGCAACGAGTGAACACACAAAGGACAAAGAGAGTTTCAATTTTTCCGCGACACAGACGCTAACGCGTTTTGTTCCCTTCGCGACGACCGCGAGCTGCACGATACGTTTTCGGTCCATCGGTGGCCAGCTCGAGGCTGATAAGCCTCCTTTTAACAACGTCTCTGAACTGTCTGGCCTCGTCTTTGCGTCGGTTCGTTTAACCTCTTGCGCTGGAATGACGTGTGCTACGCACGTCGAGAACACTTTGTTCCGAAAGTGTAATATTTCCTCAGTTTTAAGTATATTTAGGTAAAACAAAATAGGCAAAACAAGTAATAAATTGAATTACTTCTCAATTGTTTCTATCCGGTGATATCGTACCGACGAGTTCAAAAAGAAAGCGACGAATTATTGTTCGGTCACTCGTTATGGTTCGCAATCAGCTGCCAGCGCAAGTGATTGAAAACCGATCTGCACGATCTTCTATCAATTTCCTCGATATCGAGCAGCGCGACGGAACGAGGTGTCAGATTTAGATTGATCGGTGTCTTGTCGAGCCGATTGGTACCTCGGTAAGAACGGCTTATTTCTTCGTGCATTGAAAGCAGGAGTCCGGAACGAAGAGATGGAAATATCGATCGGCGTCGAAACTTGTATGCATAGGTGATTGTTTGATTGAATCTTGTCTTGGGTATTAATAATGATAAAAATATGTAACGTAATAAATATGTAATTATAATATAATATAATATAAATACGTAATATCGATATATTTTCATTGTGTGGAGTGTCAGTATATTTGAAACATTCAACACGTTTAAGATGTACAAGATATATGTTTCGTGTGTTGCGACAAGAACCTGGCGAGATATGATACGCCAGATTTTGATCGAAAATCTGACGTTATGATGTAAGAAATTGCGTTTAATTGACATTTACCACGTTTGTTTGTAACCAAACGGAGACAGCATAAAACAAGACGATGAGAACGGCAGCAAGTTCCAAAGACAGTTCGAAACACGAACAAGAAAGAAGAAACTCATACCAAAAGGGGGTGAAAAAACATTTTCATTGATCCCATAACATTGGTCTCGGGGAATCTCCCGTACCGCATTTCTGAAATGAAGAGTAACCCTGTGGAGGAAGGGAACGTGGTTCGCTTCTCTCGAGCGACATCGAAAACCGATGCTGATGCTGTCGCGAGAGAGCGAAGGCCTCGAGCAAGCCGGTCGAGCAGGAAATCCGAAAATATCAGCAAGCCATATCGGCGACATGGAGTTTCGGGTGGCGGTGAACGATTAGCCGGGCGGGTTCGCGAGCGTATCCGTTCTGTTCGCGAAACGCCGTTCATCGGCGTCGCAAAATGAAAACCTCCCCCTCCCTTGCGGTGGCGAGCGTTTCCCGCCCCTCTCGTCCTTTTCTCTCCCTTTGTGCCCGCGTGCACACGGCGGATGAGATCAATAACACAGCACGGCCTGTTCAAAGCGAGATCACCAGAAGACCTTATGGCGTGTGTGTTTCCATGGCGCGTTAACTCGCCGCAGCGAGCGAGCGAACCTGACGTTTCTCGAGCTTCTTTTAGAACGCGCGCCGGTGCTCCTCTCTAACCTTGCGTCGCTGTTGCAAAGGCCTTGTCGCGCCTGACAAGCTCCGACAGAATCCAACAGAACGGCGGTGCAAGGGGGTGCTCGGGTGGTAAGTTGCGAAATTAATCGTCTTTGAGAAGTAATTGGAAAGTTGCGCGGAAGTGCAAAGCGTGAAAACTGAAGACGCGAAGAGCAACTTCGTTTGATGAAATTTTTACGAACCGTAAATTTCTACGTGAAACAAAATTTTGTGATAAATAGAAATGAATGATAAATAAAATTTTGAAACATAGTAAATATAATATATGATAAATAAAATTTTTAAATAAAAATAAAGTTCGTTTTGTAATCAATGCTCCAGCGCTTTTGCATGTTTCAGGTATTTTTTTCTTTTTCTTTTTTTCTTCACGTTTCGTTCATTGCGTGCATTCTTGCACCGTCAGATTTATCACAAATGCGCGAGAATCTGCTATCTAACGGTCGCATATACACGATTTCCCGCGTCATTACAATTATCGTACATCCAATTGAATATTTGTAGTGTTGAAATTCGATATTAAAAAGAGAGAAATTGATTTGGAAATCATGGAGGAATTGGATAATCAAATCTGTCGATATCTACTTTAGAATGTATCCAAGCAATTACTACAATTATCAGTCATAGATCTAATTGAATATTTGTAGTATTTGTTGAATTTAAATGCTGAGAAAGAGAATAATAATTTGAAAAATGCATCGAAATTATGGAGAAATTGGGTAACCAAATTTTCTGTCGATATTTACTTTAGAATGTATCAGAGATAGATATTTGTAGTATCTGTTGAATGAAGATATCAGAGATATTCTGAGAAATGCGGCGAAATTAAAGAAAAATTGAAGAATCAATTTCGGCGTCGAATAAACTGTTCTCTAAACATTGATCATGAAATAGGAAGACGTGCAATGAATTAACGAAACTCAGAAATTCACTTAGTTAAAAATACCACTCTCTATTTAGTTCTCTTCCTTTCCTCAGATTTTCAACCGCGATGAATATCGAATCTCTTTCCCTTGAAAAATGTTCACGCGTTATTAAACGAGTAAATAACGCTTGTTCTCCGCGCTCTCACGAAACAAATAACCACTAATAATTCACCGAATAACGTTTCGAGACACTGGGAACTCGAGGCATTAAATCAACAACCGCTACATCAAAGAATCAATTTAAAAGTTCCAGTGTATCGTAAGGGTCACGCGTGTTCCTTTCCTCTTAACAAATACCCTCCGGCCGGGGATCTAAATCACCGTAAATTTAGCGAGTAAATCCGCTAATATCACAAAGTATCTCCGTAGCAGCGGCGCAACTGGAACGGTCCATCATTTTGCCTGAGCCGATTTAACCAGCTTAAATCATCGTGGATATCTCGCAACGTGCTTTCGAAAACAATTCCAACCTCGAAACGACGACGGTTTTCACGATTCAAATCTTTTCACACTCTCAACGTCTCGAGGAAACGGTCTCGTTCCTCGAGCGAAACAAATTTCACTCTCGAAAGAAGAAGCAGAAGAAGAAGAAGAAGAAGAAGAAGAATCATCGAGGAAAGTTCCTCGGTAGGTTCCTCTCGGTTCCCTGTACTTCACGTGGAATAATTGTCACGAGTTTCACGACGATGAAGTGAACAAATATTTGACGAGTCGAGTGGGAAAGCGACGAGTGGTTCGACCATTTGGAGTTGCAGAATTTTTCTTTCACCGGATCGATTAGTTGCTTCGCGTGTGGCTGTTGGTTTTATTATCTTGAAATCGATCGAGAGTGAGAGAGAGAGAGAGAGAGAGTGGCAGGAGAATATTTTCTTCTCGGGTGAGAAATGTTTTAAATTCGCTGCGCTTTCATTCAGACTCTCACGTTTCGAATTTTTCAGCAGTCTTCCAAATTTTGCTTCGGCAAATAATATTAATCCTTTGCCCCCAACAAAATTCTTCAAAATACTCGGCAATTTATTTACGAAGCATCTTCACTTCGAATAAAATAATGTAGCATCGGAAATAAACAAATATTATTGTACTTAGGTATATTATTATTTGCCTTATTATTAGGTATTTAGCACGAAATTTTGTTTGACTATACCTTTCTAACATAGTGATATCGTTTATCATTTAAAGTAATCGTCAAACGTGCTGGTCTGTTAAGAACAATAATATACAAGGGTATAATAATTTCTTGTCACAAGATTGAAAATCGTCGAAGGATAGAAACGAAATTTATTGACAATAAACGATCGCTACAAATAAAAACGTACATTTCAACGTTCAAATTTATTACATTCAGATAATTTCATTTCATTTCATAATGTTATTACATCATTTACAGTTACAATTATTTCGTTATACTTTATTTTAGATTCAATATTAAATAAATTTTTTTAAATTACCTTTATTAAAAAAATCATACAAACGAAATCATCGAGTCTGAATTTATCAAAATATCAAGACAAATATTCCTCTTCAATCTTTCCTCTTCAATCGTATGAGCAAACAACAATGTACGAATGTCACGAAACGCACGACAGGAATAAATAATAAAGCGAAAGGGGTTAGCGAGAAATATCGAGCAACCGTGAAACGTTCCTTCGAACTGTCGCGCGAATTAATTTAACGAACGAAGCCACGATGATTCGCGGTTCGTCCGGTATTCATCGTTCGACCATTTAAACTTTCCCGGGTGACAGTTTCGGAGCGGGCTGTCGCGCGAGTTGACGCCCCTCTCGCCCTGCCTCCCCTCCAACTTCCGTTCCTCTCGATGGACGTTTATTCGCGGCTGTTGAGAAAGTCGTTTTACCCGTGCGCGTTTTTCGCCAACTGGCGCCGACGAGTTTTTGACTGTTCCGCGTTTGATCGTTTCTCAACTAGCCAAATTAAAATCGCCCGAAAAGATTTGTCGGATCGTTCATAGGTTAATCTGAACTAAGCAAGTTCAAGCAATCGATTTAATTCAATTTAAATTTCTGCAACGTCGTGCTCTGCAATTTGAAAATTAGAATTCTTCAAATGTGCACTTGTGTTCGTGCAACAATTCGTTAATTCCCCGACTCGAAACTGTTTACAGTAATTTTTTCACTTCGTCGCATTTACTACATCAACGCTGAAATTGGATTGCCGGATTATTATTATTCCACGGAAATTCAATTGCAACGTTTGCGCGTTAATATTTAAGTGCCTTAATTGTTCGGATTCTGATTTGTTAATTTATCAACGTATCGTTTCGTTCGGTTAATTAAAACTTCATAACAATCGGAAGCAGAATTTCTGGAAATTATTCGAAAGGGCAGTTAATTGAACGCGTGCTAGGTGTGGAAGAAGTTGAATTATAGAGGGTGGTTTAGTTGAAAACGGAGATGATTTAATAACGAAATGGGGGAGATTTCTATATTGACTTTAGATTAATGGTTGCACGTGGTTGCAAAAATGCACGAAATAAATCGGAAAATATTGGAAATTCACCCAAAGAAATTCCCTATAGGGAAAAATAATGCTAAAAGGGTTTTTCAACCTACGTGGTTTTAAATACAAATGTAGTTTATTAATTTTGCTGTAACACTATAACACGTTCCACGACTCGCTACTCTCGGTATAATTTCCTCACGACTCGTGACTCTCTCGATCTGCACTATCTGACGTCTCCTTACCCTCTATGTCTCTTCACTCTACCACGACTCGATCTATTATCTTCTCTCTTCTTCATTCCTTCGCAATGTGCATCCTCGAAAACCTTCGTCCTTTGCACGCTCACGCACGCATACACAACCCTAATATTTTAAATCGTAAGCTTCAGCCGACTAAAACAAACATTCCCAGGCCTGCTCTTGA
This sequence comes from Tetragonisca angustula, assembly GCA_036937485.2. Classification (NCBI taxonomy): domain Eukaryota; kingdom Metazoa; phylum Arthropoda; class Insecta; order Hymenoptera; family Apidae; genus Tetragonisca; species Tetragonisca angustula. Next base: position 1,157,720 of record JAWNGG020000021.1, read on the forward strand.
CTCACACAAGCCCAATAATAATAATCACGTAGGACAGGAAATTTTAAAAATCAAAGAGCACAGAAAAAGAGGCGTAGAAAGAAAGAGGAAGGCACGTAGTCGAGACGTCGACGAGAAAAGAAAAGAAAGAGAGAGAAGTAACGTCATTAACCAAGGTGGAAATCGATAGACGCTGCGTTTAGAATAGTACACCGATAGAAATCCCTCGTTACAGCGAACAAATGCCTGAAATAATTAAGCCACGTGATTGTGCATCCGGGCCACGGTGAATAGAGACGTTGCTTACCGCTGAATTCTTCGAGGGATTTCGAGTCTCGTTACCGAGTTAGCATTTTTTTTTCCCTAACGATTACAGTGAGTTTCAATGAACTGTCATTGTAAGGGAGAAGCCTTTTAATAGCTTTGGCCTTCGCCAAAGGAATTTCAAAGGAGGGCTGTGCAATGCTTGTGACGATGAAACAGACGCAGGTACGTTTATGGGGAACCTATAAAATACAAAATATCATTGACTGTAGGGAAAGATACATTATCTAAGGAACAATTGGATTTAAATCCTGTTACGGAATGAAGATGAAATATTTGGTAATTTTCGATGTAACGTAACATATTAATTGATTTGAATGTATTTAGAAATTAATATAGCAGTGTTTAAAAATTAAAAATAATAGTATTAATAGTACTAGTATTTAGAAATTCTAAATAGTAACTTATTTGCTTATTTGTAGGCTGCTTACTTTATTTATAAAATGTCTAATGCCACCTGAGAATAAACTGAATCTATTATTGACTTTATCAAACTATAAACTAAGAAATTAAAAATTAACTAGAAATTAAAAATAGTATTAATGGTACTAGTATTTAGAAATTTGCGAAATGGTGGTAAATGTAGTGACTTATTTGTAGACTGCCTACTTTATTTATAAAATATCTAATGCCACCTGAGAATAAACTGAACCTATCATTGATTTTATCAAACTATAAACTTGAGAAATACGTAGAGAAAGTATATCCAATATATTTTACCTTTTTACGTTATGTGCATCATTATTTGTGACTCTGTGAAATTAAATTCCGGATGACGTCAAATTTCAACGAAAATCATTCTTCAACTTAAACAATACTTATAATTATAAATAATGAAAATTTTGCTTCGCAGTGGCTCATGTTAAATAATTTGAAATTTTATTTTATGATACTTTATACGCGCAGAGTCGAATTAAATAAGGAACTTGATGCTCGATTATCAATTTAATTTGAAATCGTTAAGGTCCTCCACGAACTAAATTGCGAAATGAGTTCGTTCACCCCTTTAATGCTTCGAGTAGAAGGTTAAAAAAGAAAAAAAAGAGAAAGAACCAAATTTCAATTCAATTTGAAACGCTTCCGAAGCTATTGTGTAGTATCTCGTATGGGTATCGTTTCGCTGCTAACTGCAGTTCGAACGGCCGTGCCATCACCATCGATTGGTAATAATTATCGATCTGCAAACGGCAAAAGAGAATGACCAAGGGAGTGACCATCGATACTCGGATGAAAAAAAAAAGGAAGAGAGGAGCTCGTTAAGCTGGAACTTCAATTTGATAAGAGGAATTGAAATGGGATCCTTTTTATTTCTGGATTTTAGAGGCGGTTCTCAAAGATAAAGGCAGAGGGAACGCTTTCGAACGAAAATTCGAGGCATGATTCTGCCATTTCAGCAGATCGATCGCTGGACACTCGACGTTTCGTTTAACGTCTATTCGAATTTTCGCTATAATATCCGCAACATTTTACGAATTTCTTCAGATACGAATTGGTTCAAGTAATTTTCAAACGGATATTTTCCAAAATAGTATTTCTACAAGCAGAACTGCCCCAAAAGAAGTTATTCCACAAACAGAGCAGGCAATTAAAGAAGCGAAACCAATTTAAAGATTCATTTCACCTTACGTGTAATTCACTTTGAATATTTTCTGATGAGAAAGACTACAGTCTACTAATTACCACATTTTACAATTGAAATTCGATTTTCTAATATACTCCTACCAACTTTTACGATATTTAACTTCGCAAGTGTTTGCATCAATAGAGGAAACTTTCTTGGATAAGAATTGCTTCAAATATAACTTCCAAAAGAAAATTGTCCAAAAATCACAGATTGGACGTTTTATTACACAAATAAGGCCCCTTTCTCTTCAATTGTGTTACATTTGCATGGCAATTTCTACAGAATTACCTTCGTGAAAATTTTTCGAATCTCGAGAATGTGGTGAAAAAACTTTCTTTCGGATGAAAATTGCTACGAACAAAAATTTCGAAAGGAAAATTGTCTAAAAATCGCAGAAGTGTCGGACGTTTTATTACATAAATAAGACCCCTTTCTCCACAATTACTGTATTTGCATAAAAATTTCTCTCCAACTTTCGAAATTTTCTCAATATTGCCTCTTCCACTTCAAAAAAACTTTCGTAGGAAGAGATCTCTCGAAAGAGCAGCGCGTAAGGATTGCCACTTTCATCGTTTCTTCGCCAAAGCCAACTTTTGCAAACGCATCTAAAATAAGAGCGTTGTTTCCCCCCCAAAGAAACTCCTAAAAGCTACGGTCTCACGGCTTCCCATCCTCTCTGTTCTCTGTTCTTGCAACCTCCTGAAGCACTCTTCAATTTGCAAAACAATCACGCGGAAAGCTTGACCCCCACGGAAGCACGAGTACGTGTCTTTCGCTCCGACTTCCTGTCCGGGTCGCCTTCGAGCCCTCGTTCGATGAAAGATCACCAAGAGGTCGGTTAGTAGCGACAACGTGCCTCGTTCGACGTTCGACAGTCGCTGCACGCTTTCGAAGGGTGTTTTTCTGTAGATAGCCCGTCGAAACGTGGCTAGTTTCGAAGTTCGCCAAGTTGAGACCATGTTTCAGGCCTCAGGTGTCACGTCGAGTCGTTATTTGAAAATTGTGAAATTGTACGGGCAATGGTGAAAAGATTTTCTTGCAAATCGTTATTGATATTAGGAGATCCACGGTCTGTTAAACGATTAAAATAATATAAATCCATTTAACAGAAATTTTGTATATTTTGCAAGTACAGTTTGATGAAACGTTTTAATTACTAGTCTTCACGTTTAAAATTTGATATTATGTAAAATTTTAATATTTTGTACGAGACGAAAAATTTTGGTTTGTCCGCCCGTCAGAGACATAAGAAATAATAAAATGAACGACGAGATGAAAGTTGAGGTATTGAATTACACGTTATATTTTTCTCGTCTTTTAACGAGTAAAATTCGAACACAATGCTCTAAATTCGGCCAGTTACGAAGAAAACCACGAAGTTTGATTTAAATGTCACTTTATCTTGCATTCTTTTTAATTTAATTTCCAACCAGGTAAAAATATGACAAGAACAATCCTATCTAACTCTATCTTCACATCATAGTGTGACGCAACAGCGTTGATTTTATAATTTTAATTTCCACTTTTAAAATACGGAAAACGCGTTTCTGGAACCGTAGAAATTCCCAAAATGAAAATACCAAGGGTCGGATATTGCCAAAATAGAAATTTCGATGTTAAATGTGACAATAATAATTACTCAAATCTATCTTCACCTCATAGTGCGACGCAACAGCGTTAATTTTGTAATTTTAATTTCCACTTTTAATATACGGAAAACACGTTCCTGGAACCGTAGAAATTCCCAAAATAAAACTACCAAGGGTCGGATATTGCAAAAATAAAAATTTCGATGTTAAATGTGACAACAATAATTACTCAACTCCATCTTCACCTCATAGTGCGACGCAACAGCGTTAATTTTGTAATTTTAATTTCCACTTTTAAAATACGAAAAACACGTTCCTGGAACTGTAGAAATTCCCAAAATAAAACTATCAAGGGTCGGATATTGCCAAAATAGAAATTTCGATGTTAAATGTGACAACAATAATTACTCAACTCCATCTTCACCTCATAGTGCGACGCAACAGCGTTAATTTTATAATTTTAATTTCCACTTTTAAAATACGAAAAACACGTTCCTGGAACTGTAGAAATTCCCAAAATAAAACTATCAAGGGTCGGATATTGCCAAAATAGAAATTTCGATGTTAAATGTGACAACAATAATTACTCAACTCCATCTTCACCTCATAGTGCGACGCAACAGCGTTAATTTTGTAATTTTAATTTCCACTTTTAAAATACGAAAAACACGTTCCTGGAACTGTAGAAATTCCCAAAATAAAACTATCAAGGGTCGGATATTGCCAGAATAGAAATTTCGATGTTAAATGTGACAACAATAATTACTCAACTCCATTTTCACTTCATAGTGCGACGCAACAGCGTTAATTTTGTAATTTTAATTTCCACTTTTAAAATACGAAAAACACGTTTCTGGAACTGTGGAAATTCCCAAAATAAAACTACCAAGAGTCGGATATTGCAAAAATAAAAATTTCGATGTTAAATGTGACAACAATAATTACTCAACTCCATCTTCACCTCATAGTGCGATGCAACAGCGTTAATTTTATAATTTTAATTTCCACTTTTAAACTACGAAAAACACGTTTCTGGAACCGTAGAAATTCCCAAAATAAAACTACCAAGGGTCGGATATTGCCAGAATAGAAATATCGATGTTAAATATGACAACAACAATTACTCCATCTTGGCGTCGTAGTGTTAATTTTATAATCTTAATCTCCGCTTGAAAAATATGGGAAACGAGTCGAGCCGCAAAGATCTCGGGGGAAAAAGAGAAATACCAAAGACATTGCCGAGACATTGTGCAAATGTCGACGTTTATTTCCGCGATGAACGTTATTTTTGCATCGGTAGTTAAAGAGTCGAAATGTCGGGCACAGACGACTGAACAGAAGTCCGTGCTCAACGACGCTGGATTCAATCTAGCCGGATTATCCGTTTCTACGACCGACCATCGATGTTCCACGATCGGAAGTTGCAAGCCTGTGTCAACTTGCCTCTTTCTGGCCGGTCCCTCAGCTATCCTAATACCCGACTTCCGGTCGCTCTAGGGGAAATGAACACACCGAACGAGCGAACCGGTGTACCACCGTATCTCGTAACGATGAATGCTCGAGCTGTTCGACGCTCCGTGATATAAACTTTATGGCTGTACTTTATGGTCCTAACAGGGGGGAGGGGGTGCTCTCGCGTCCGCGTTGCGAGAGTAATGTCTCGGGGAAATGTGGTGTACGTCGGTGGAAAATGTGAAAAATAGGCTACTTAGGGGTTTTCCTTGCGATCGCGTCGAATGTACCGAAGTGGAGGCTGTTTGGAATTTGTCCTTCGTTGAACCTGGAGATAACTGCACTGTCGCTTTCGAGTGACGAAAATGAGCGCTCTCAAGTGAAATATTATACGTACGTTGCAGGAAGTTGCTGTCATTTAAGACAGACGTTGAAAAGTGTCCACTCGATCGTGTGATGTATTAATAAACGAAATTAACTTTAATTGTGGCTTGTGCCTTTTTAAATTCATCTTGCATTGTTCGTTCTATATTTAAAGATAAGAGGAAAACAATTTCGAACAAATCTATTATCTGTTTCGTCTGAAGATTTTATTCTTTTGAATTATTGTGACAAATCTATTCACAATTGTAACTAAGAGAACTGTTAATTAAAAACCAATTGAATATATATATATATATATATATATATGTAGGAATCTCGGCTGAGTCACCAATTTTAGGTATCCCGGACGAGATCCCAATTTATAGAAATTTTATGAAATGATGGTTGTTTATTTGGAATTAAGTAAATAAGATTGGTTTATTAATATTAAATAATGAATAACGATATACACTGATTTCTTAATTCTCACAACTCTCGATACACTCTGTTCTCTTTCTCGCAACTCTCACTCTGTTCTCTTATACATCTCGACTTCTCGACACTCGCTCTCTGACTTCTTGATACGCACTCTCTAACTATATATATATATATGCATAAAATATTCTACACTCTTCTGTATATTATATTCTAATTTAATTCTGTATTTAATATTTTTCATTATAATCTACCTAATGTTACATTATCATTAATATTATATTATTTTATATTATATAATATCATTCTATGTTCTATATTTTATACATACATAAATTAAATCTACATAGAATTTTATTTAGAAAGAGATTCAACCCTTTTTGCATCTGATGCTACAATTATTACAGGCCACAGAAAGTGATGTTTTAATATCCTTGCACTACGACTCCGTGTTTTCTCGCAACAACGTTCATTCCACCGTGTTGTATAAACAGTGGGATGATTCAGTGAAATGCGAGTTACTCTTAGAAAGGGTTTTGTCACGACCATGCCACGGTCAGGCGAGATATGGCGTTGACGCTGTTTTCCTCGAAAAAAGGACGATCTTGGGAAAATATGCGGCGGAGTTTGTTTTTTTCTTTTTTTTTTTTTTTTTTTTTTTTGTTGAGAAAAAGAACAAGAGAAAAAGGGAAAAAGGAGGAGGACGCTGCATCTCTGAAAGAAAGGAATGTAAATGATGATTTGTATGGGACACGGGTTGTTTACCTTGCTGCGAGGGTAAGAGGGATTAAAAGGGATCTCTCGTGGGAAAGACATAAGTGTCGCGTTATACAGCGATGCTTTCAGCGACAGTGTGCAAATGTTGAGTCACTAAACGCGCGTTTCTTCGTTTTAAGAAACCTCTAAAAAAGCTGTTTATCGAGTCATTTTGCACGAAGATCAAGTGAAATTAAATGATCGACTAGTGGAACTTTGGAAAGTTGGAGTAATTGACTCACATTTTCCACGATAAAAAGAATTTGTAAAACTTTAAAATTTTTAGTTCGAAAATTCTATGATCTACAGACAAATACCGAACATTGAAAGTAAAGAGCGTCCCAAGATTCTTGAAAGGGAGTAAAGTAAATAATAAGTACTTTAATTTGAACATGCAATTGCATTGCATCGAGCAAAATTGTGTTTTCAATGTTTGATCAATATTTCCTTACTTTTTTAAAAATTCCTGCTTGAGAATCCTGTGAGAGTCAAACTTGATCAAATCCTGCTTATGTCTTTGGCTTACTTTCGACTGAACGTCGTGTTTTCATATCGTTAAGAAGTTTCCTTAATTGGCTGAAAAAGTTTCTGAGAATAACGTGGAAAGAACGATCGCAGTATATTGCGTGATTTCTCGTTTTAATCTTGCGCTAAAGTTTCGCTTAGGATCGTCAGAGGTCTCGTTGAAACGAGAGAAAGATTGGACCATAAAAATTCGGGTGATGGTCGAATTGTCTTTGAAAGTTCGCTCGGAGGACGATGATGAAATTTTTTTTTATTTACTCAAATCCTTTCCTCTCGTTAGTTAGTTAAATGTATACTATTCGTTTGGAGAGAAGTTCCTCAAATCTCGTTTCTCCAAGGTAATCTTTATCTCTAGATCAAAGCGGAATCGTAGAAAATCGTATTCGGAAATTTACATTTAAATTCCTACCGAGAAAATACTCTGATGAAATCCTACCCGGAAAACTTGCGACGAAAATTGCATTTTAGAATGGAGCCATGATACTTTAAAGTTAAAATTAATGTCCTTGATCAGAGTCTTGTTTCTGAGTTCATCAGAGAAATCTGGTACTAGTTTTTTTTTAAATCTTTGTAAACTTGATGAATGTTGAAAGTAATACTAATCTTCTGGCGCTGAAACATTTTACGAATAATTTCTCGCAATCGGTAATAAAATAATTTAGTTTACTCGTTAGAAGTTCAAAGGGAATAGCACGTTGGACGAACGTATTTTTAATTTTTGGACTTTTGGTAATTTTAAGAACCTCGAGAGATGGTCCAACGAACTCTACAAATTGATAAGTTGTTGTCCCAATTAAAATTTTTAATCCATCGTTGCGATAAATATTGCTGGAAACTTAAAATATTCTTTTCCAATCGTAAAGTGACGTTCACGTTGCGGATTTTTGAGAAACTTAAATTTCCATACATTCGCTTAACTCGCTCAAGAATACGTAAATTTTCGAATGCAAAGCATATTTATTATGTTATTTATTTTATCCATCCGTACGTTATAATTTTCGAAACGCCACTCGCACTTTCGTGCGCAAATAAAAAGAGAGAAAAGAAACTGCAATCAATCGACAGTCACAAACTAAAAATTTCTAAATCTCTGCACGATCACGCTCGCGCGGTTCGAAGAAAAGTTGGTCCGCAATTCTTCCAGCCGCGGCGAACGGTCAACTTCCGGCCGTGTCCTCGCGCAAAATGTCACAATTAAAAAGCGTTTTGCAAAAGGATTTACTGCGCTTATCCGTGGACGTTCTTGCATTCCGCAGAACCAAGTCTCGCTGTCTCGACGAAGTTGAAATATACATGTATTTACGTGTACACGCGGCGGCGCGTACAGACACCGGCCATTTGTTTCCGGTGCGTTGCTTCTTATTGCGGAAGTTGCGCGCACAGTAGCGACCGTGAAACCACGGGTACGATCGAGTCCGGTCGTCAGATCAACGTCGGATGTCGTAAATTCAGCAACTCGAGGAGAGCAAGAACCGTACACCAAATGCAAAAACTTCTCTCTCCGTGAAATAACACGGTTGTTGTGGCCTTTGTGGATGCGCGTGTTGCTCGGACGATGTTATAATGTTTACAACCTTGAATCACGATCGTTCGGTGCTCGTCGTGGCATACGCGTAACGTGGAAGTATACGACCAAGTAAGTTTGTTTCTCTACGAGACGCAAGGCTATTTTCAGTTGCTTACGACCGTGGAAATTTCGTTTCTGAGAATATTTCGAATCCAACGCTGCTTTGAATCTACCCTTGTACGATTTTTGTACACTTTTGCATACTGCGTGCGTTCTTTCCATTCTTGCAGAGTCCTTAAATTTCTCGCATTGAAATTGTCGACCAACGTCGAAACAAATGTAAAATAGTAGGAATTGTTTCGTAGAATCTTGCAGGAATCATAAATATATAAATATATGAATACAATTATACAAAACGAATAGCAATAGTATACACATGATTGACGTGTAACAGTTTTTCGTAAAATCCATGAGAAACAATTGACAAGGTTAACATCAAATTTACCATTTAACTTTATTTTACTATTTAAATTTACCATTCGCGTTGTGTAATTTTTGTATAATAATTTCTATTGCTATTGGTTATTAGATTGGTTTCAATTCTTACCAATCATTTTTGAAAAGTACGGAAACGTCTTTTATTTTCTTGGATATTCAGACGTTTCTTTCCAAACCTTGTCTTTCCTCCTCCAAATTTTAAACTTTCTCCCTTTTATGGGAATCAGGACTGTTTTCCCTTTGGTTTTTTAAATTTTCATCGAGACGCTTGAAACGTTCCATAAATTATTCATACATGCAAATTCGAAGAAATTATATTCGTCTCCACCGTTCGAGACAATTGTGCCTAACAACTTTCTTCTGTTTTCATTTGAAGTACAATTTTGCAATTTTCGTGTTTTTTAAAGAATCGATACACGTAATTATTTATTATTTGTCGTGTAAACTCGTACGTGTATTGTGTATGGAATGAAGCAAATTTATGACAAAACATTCTCTCCGTAAAATCAGTATTTCCTTGCAATTATATAATTCCTTGGTACACGAAATTTTAAACGAAACATTGAAAATTACACGCAGAGCGACCGATTACTCATTTAGTCGAAGAAATACAACACCTACTCTGAGATAATCCCAATTTTAATCCATCCCCGATTTCACCCCTCTGTCGAACTCGACGCTCTCTCCTCGTCTAATCGCCGCCCTAATCGACCGTCATTGCTCGCCAATTCTCTCTTTCACCTCCACTTCGTACTCTCTGCTTTCAGGATCTTCAAATCGACTCCTCGTGCTCGCCGATGAAGGATGATCTTCGCGAAGAATCGTCGTCCGTTCGTCGACCTTTGTCGATCCTCGCCTCGTCGATCGCCAGTGTTCGTCAGACCGACAACGACAGTCACGAAGACGAGACTTATATAGTTAGAAATATAAAGACTTTCGAGGACTAATAATTTCGGAGAGGGAGAGACACCGTCTTCTCGCTGGAAGTTCTTTTTAGCAGCGATCGAGAGAAACGAGCAATTTCGCGGATCGAGGGAATTGAGCCGGTGGAATCGAGTCTCTCGAGGGGAGAGAGAGAGAGAGAGAGAGAGGATCAGAGTGAGATGCACGGCCCACTGTGAAAATGCTGGTGGACGATTGCGGCAGCGCTATGGGGTGGACTTCGGCCAGCGTGCGCGGGGGTTGGTCCACCCCGGGCGGCTGTAGAAATTCCGCGATGAACTTCGGTGGAAGTGTACCCTCCCTCCATCCCGCTGGATCGATAAGATCGCTGCGATCTCAGCATTCTATGCAGGTAACTTTTATTAAAAAAAAGAAAAAATAAAAATCTCGCCCTCGCGAAATGTCGTTTGATCGTCGTCGTCGAAGGGGTGAAGGTGTTCAGTCGCCAACGAATCGTGGATTTATTGGAAGCTTGGTATTAGCGGGTCCAGGACAGTTTGAAATTTTCAAAAAACTCGATTTTTTTTTTTAATAGTTCGAAGTCTTAGAAATAAGATACGAAAGGTCCTTTTAAAACGACTTACTTTGGAGTATAATGATAAATTCTTGGATAAAGAATAATTGAATTTGTATCACTGTTATTATCAACTTTAAGCAGTGTGAATATATATTGTTTTATAAAGTGTGAATCGCACGATTCAAATATTACCTTTGGTGAATCGAATATTAGGGGACTTAGATTCAATTTAGTTGTGAATTGTAAGGACTGTGAGCCGCGATATACAAGTAAAAAAGAGTAAGCAAAGGATACATATGAAAAATGACGTTCTGAAACTATAAACGCGTTTTTTTCTCGAAGCTAGGTTTTTAGAAACGGTGTGCAAGATATCTCGGACCCAAACCCAACCGATTACTGTGAAACTTGGTGCGTATCTTTAGTGTAACATTTACTAAAGATTGACGATCGAACATTTTTTAATTTTTAACAATTTCAAAAAGTACAAACAAGAAAGGAACGTAGAAATTTTTGGCATAAATTCGATACATGAAAAACAAATAGCCGCCACTTTTATAATTTTCACAAAAATCAAAATGTTGGATCGTCAATCCCTAGAGAACATTGTTTTTATAATAAATTCCAGGTAGAGATGCAAAATTTTTTATCCCTCAAATAATACCACGATATCATACGTTAGTTTCAAGAGGTGCTGACGTTTACCATAACAACGAGTCGCGCGATTTATGACAATAACTCGAAATAACGAAACAATAGTTGACACGGCTCGGTCAAAAATGTCCGATCGATTTCTCATCTGTATTCTAGCCGCGACATCTTCACCCCGTCCGACAGATGTCCGTTTAATTTTCACGACGCGTCGCCGATCGCGGTGATTTATCATTAGCTACCATTGTTTGCGTTTCTTTGTGTCCAGGGCGTGCCGGAGACACCGCGAAGATGCATGCACTGCCATCCGGTACACGTGCCGAGCACCCCGAACAATTACGTTCACCACCCGATGCAGTACTACACGCCGAGTCACTGCCCGGAGCCTAGGAACGGTGTCTACACTCCTCATCGGGGCAGTTCTTATCACGGTGGTGAGTGAACATTCTCTGGCTCTGGTTTACAGAGAAAATTTTGCCATAATTTCGTTTTGCTTTGAATGATAAAAATTATTGGTAATAATTTAAAAGTTTGATAAAGTTGAACGATGAGCGTGCCGTGTCGGAATGAAATGAACATCGCAGTTTTGTTTCAACTATCTAGTTTGTTACGGGAAACAGTTGTAAAGTACAAAAGCACATACTTTTTCTATGTTCGTGAAATTCCCAGTGATGTCGAGTATCGAGTTCTTTATATTTCTTCCTTTTTTTTTTTCTTTTTGTATATATATATATTGTCTTTATATTGAATTGTTTGGAATAGTAAATCAGTACTGTGAACATGGCACTGTACATCTTTCGATATGTATCGTAATACATTGTTCTCTTTGAATTGGTAATAAATAAATCAATTACACACTCTAGATTATCTGGACGATATTTATTTTGCTTTGATTATCCTGACTCTTGTTATTGTTGAAATTTTATTATTTTATTATTAAGATCAATAATTCCAATAGATAGATTATTATTTTTAATTTATATTATTTTTGAAAGATTATTATCCAAACGATTTATTTTATTCAAATTTTATCATTCATCATTAGAACGATTAAATAATTATCCTCCATTTAATCATATATGTATTGATATTCCATTATTAATTATAAATAAAATAAAAAATATTTTTGATAAATAGAATAATTTTAATATGGCAGAATAGTGCTTTGAATTTAAGCTTCAAATATAAAATTTTTTATTTTTACTAAAAATTTCCACATGAAATATAATTAGTACACAGTAATTGCATATACTTTGAAGTACGATGCTCCAGTATAGATTAAACGTTCGAAGAATTAATGACTCGTGAATGAGTTCTCATCATTTTATAAGACAGAAAATTAAGTTGTAGAATTTCACTCTAATTTAATATAATAAATCGAGTATAAAATTAACTTGCTAATAATATCACTTACTACTTCTACTACGTGTAATGTATTACCTTAGATTTTTACAATTTATAATAATTTAAAATTTTCTATAATTTATAATAATTTAAAAATTGTTTTTAAATAATTACATTTTTATAATTTATACAATTTGTAATAATTTATAGAATTACGTTAGATTTTCATGTCATTTATTAGTAATATCTAAAACGCAAAGTATCAAGTCGATGCGTCGTGAAATATCGTTTGATCAAGTAGAAATGAAACTCTAAACGCAAACGTTGAATATATTTAAATTTAAATATGATGTTGATACCAGATTCCTGTAATGAACTACATTCTATAGAACAATAACCAGAATATTATATTTATATTATTATATAAATTACATATACATTTATAATATAATATAATTATAATATATTTTAATATGAATTGTGATATATTTATAATATTATACAAATAATATATTTATATTTATCAATAACACACTCTGTGTAAAAACAAGCTTCAGAATTTAATTCGTCTCGACAATTTAAACGTCTCTCGTCAAACAAATTCGTATTATTACACGAGAAAGAAGCAGCCTGAAATTCATTACAAAGGAAAGAGAGTAGAAAGAAATGGATCTCCAAGATGTTTACCGTGGAAATATGGAGTCTTCTCGTCGCGTGTACGATAGTTCGCAATCTGACGCGCTGAAGATATCTGTCTCGTCCTCTCTTTCCCCTTCGCCGCTGGTGTTCGCCGGCTGTTGAATATTGAACGCAGTCGCGAAACTTGACAGAAACGGATTAGGCTGGTGTCCCAGGCAAGCAACGCCGTGAGAACGAAAACAGAAGCATCCTGAGATTATGAGCAAGTTTACCGCGCGGACCAAAGTGGATGGAGTCGTTCTTATACTGACTTTACGGGAGAAGTTGCGCAATCTGGCTGAAAGATGCCCTCGAGAAATCGAATGAAATGTAAAACGTGTCAAACGAAACTGCCCCCCCCCACTCCCTCCCCTCTCGGACAGTGAAAATGTTTACGAATTTTCAGATCGTTTCGTTTTACGTTGCCAAGGTACTTTGCAGCGACCAAGAAATAAATCAATTCGACGAAATCTTTTTTTACCTTTAACTCAGTTCAGTGAAAATTCTTCAATTGAACCTCTGAAATTTGCACAAATCACGCAAGATTTTCGTTTGTTCAAAATATATGGGAAAACTGATTTTACAAGAATAATTGTAAATGGAGGACAATACCTCGATCGTAGGTATTGGTGTAAGAAATATTAAAAGAGCCGGTGAAATAAGTTGAGTAATCGAAGCACACGCTATATTAGAAGCACTACGATACATTCAAGAAAAGAAATACCAATCAGCGGTAATCTATATAGATAAACGCGATAACAAACACCAATACCACCAAAAAGCACGAATGGTTCAGGAAACCGAACTTACCAACGACCATAAACAAATAATAATCACCTGGATCCCGTCACACCAAGGAATAGAAGGAAACGAAAAAGCCGAAGAAGCAACAATAGACCGAACAAACATCCCAAGACTTACTAGTCTCAACGACCAAAGCGGAAAGAGAAGAATAGAACAGAATTTGGACTACGACAAATAGAACCAAGATACACGACATACCACACCGTTTCTACCAAAAAATACCAAACAACAATATAAGCAGAAAAGAAAGGATAGCTATGATTAGACTTCGAATCGGACACTCCAAGATCACACACGAATACCTCCTGAGTAAAACAGAATCACCTTTCCGCAACACCTGCAACCAACAAATCACCACTCAATACCTGCTACGTGAATGCAGAAAATACCGAAACCCAAGAAGTAAATACGGATTAAACCAAAACACCACTCTAACCTGCCAGAAACAACAAAAAAACGTATCAACTACTTAAGGGAGACCCAACTACTAGACCTGATATAAAGAAAAAATTCCAGCACTAAAGATCTCACAATCGATGCGACTCTAAATCCTCAAAAAAAGAAAGTTGAATCAGACTAGCAAGCTCAATACTGCTCGTAAATAAAATTCGTAAATAAATATTATATAATTTTAAATATTAAATATTACCTAACTTCGTAAATAAAAATGGTAGCTTTTAAGAAAAGGGGAATGAAGCTGCCGGATTACGAAGTGACAGCAATTCAACAATTGAACAACAAGAGACAAATAGTTTATAATTAACAAATTATAAACAATATTTATATATATATATATTAATCAAATTTCAAACCAAATATGGCACTTATAGCCTCGAGACTTCTCGGCCGATGTGTGTACCACTCTGTAAAAGTATTCGCGCATTCCTGTAAGTATCGATAACGTCACGCGTATTCTCGCAATCGCGACAGCGATCAACATAAACGTAATCACGGTAAGCTAGGAAATTGTGGAGAGATAGGGAAGATCGTACGGTAACATAGGCTAACGAGACACGAGATACGCGCACTCGTGTTCGCTAATAATAATTTTAATGTCACCGAGGCTCGAGGGTGATGAATAGACAGCGAGTGAAAGGCTCAATTACCGTGCTTCGACGTCGCGAGATTCGATGGAAATAATCCCCTGCCCCCCCCCTCCCCTAGAATTTAGTTGAAACTAAAACTTCGTCCGGGACTTTAAATGACGGTAATAGCGTCCTTTGAGCTGTGAAACTCGATAACTGGACGAGTCCTTTGAAGCCCAGGCGTCCCTGACTGACGACCTCGGAATCTCCTTCGCGCGATAACGCGTCGAGGCTTGAATCGCTTTATTGTGCATAGCTCTCTGCGTCGTCGTTTCGTTTTTCTCCAAATGTTCGAACGAGTTTCAACTTCGTTGAGCAAAAATGCGAATTGAATACGCAAGTATTGCCGTGGCTGCGACTATCAGTTGCTGCAGTCTGTCAGTATGTATTTATGAAAATCTGACTTCTGTCTGAACTGTTTGTAATTTCGCGCGACAATTTATTCAGCCTCAACGGGAAGTACTTTCACGATCTCGAGTTCGTTTTTTTTTTTTTTTTTTGTTATGTTTTGTTTTTTCAAAGATATTTTTGACAACATCATGAAACGGACGAGAAAGACACTTGCTATCGGAAATTCAAACGTCTCTGAAATCGCTAAAAAATTACCAAGGTCCGCCGTGAAGGCAAAAATTCAAATAATCGCTGAAATATCGCTAAAAAATTGTTTCCATTACCAAGTCCATCGCAGTCTCCGAAATTAAAGTCTCGATCTCAATATTTAAATTATCGCTATTGATTACGGATTTTAGTTATTATAAAATTATTGCCATTAATTGTACGTTTTTGACTGAACTTGATCAATTAATTATTTATTTTTTGGTATTTTTCCCAATTTACGTTAATTTAATGTATTTTATTTCTCAATTATATCTAGCTAGACGAGAATGAAGCTGTGCATTGCAACATACTCTTAAATAATCAGGTTGACTTGACATTTATAAAGAGCGTCGTCATATTACAGAAAACAAAATTCCAGTCAGGTCTTTCTCTCACCGAATAAACTGAAAAAGAAGAGAGCAAATTATTCGAAAAAAGAACTTTCTGGTATCTCTAAAACGGCAGCACAAACTAGTCGAAACAGTTTGTTACTTCGAACTCATTGTTTTTCATTTGATATAAACAAATACGCGAGTAATCTGCGTGAAAATAGACGGACCGTAGGCGTTTGTCGTAAAATTAAATTACTCAAGCAACAACATCCATCGGCTCTCGTCGCTAATTGACGTAAATTCGAATAAACTGCGTATTCGGCGTAAATACACGGCCGTGTAAATACGCATAATTACGAGGGATAATTCAAATAAAAACACAGCGGCGCTCGCACGACTGCGCGATATATATTTACAGTGACATGGGCTGTTAAAATTCTGCAGTGCCCGCTATAACGCGGATGAAAGCAAAATTCAAGCGAAAATTTCACATCGTCGATGAGTCGCGCGAACAACGAACAACGGGAATCGCATACGTTTCAATGAAAAATATCGCCAGGAATTTCGCAAGTGTCCTGTCAGCTGGCAGGGACGCGGAAAGAGAAAAAAAGAAAGGAAAATGGACAACAATTCAACAAGTTGACATTCGCGAATGGCAAACGAACCGTCTGTATGTTCCATTAGGAGAGGAATCAAAATCAAAAAAATCAGATGAATGAAAGAAACCAAAAGAAATGGAGAGAAATTTCGCAATCACAATTTTGATCAAACGATGAAACGAATGAAAAATATTTCTTTTTGCAGTTTAGAAACGTGTCTCTGTAAATTTGATCGGATGTAAATCGGTTTATTGTTTAATTAATTGAGATACTCGGAGTGAGGCAAGATCACGAACCAATTGTCGTTATCAAGTATTTATTGTTCGCAGTGCGATCGCGATTCTGATCGAACAAACGAGAAACGATATATCTCGCACATCAGAAACTTATGTATCACGGAATGGTTTTGTAAATTTGATCGAAAGAAATTTACGTTAGATTATTTAGTATCTCGCAGTGCAGTTGCAAATTTCATTGCAAGCAAAGAAATGAAGAATGAACAATGTTTTCCGTGAATCGAATTATTAAAAAGTATGTTCTTCGGATGGTTTTTGTAAGTTTGAAAGAAGAAGAAGAAGTTAACTGTGAACGTTTCTCGAAATTTAGAGTTTTAACAGTATCAAATTTATATTAATATTCTAGGAATTATGCGGATGCTTGCGAAAGTGCTCCAACACTTATAGATACATGCACGTATTATATTCCACTGCGCGGAACATTTTGAAATTTCATTAGCACTCGATTATCACGATTATATTAGTATCGTTAGTATATTAAACGACCACATTATTCGCTACATTATCAGCCCTCTGAATGCTCGTTAAAATTATGAAACTTTTCATACGTTTACTCGATATCTACGTCATACACGTATCAGTCTCATCAGACACTCGCACAATTTATTTATTCAAAGTTCGGCTGAATTAAACGTTCAAAGATTCAAGCACACCGAAATAAAAAGAAAAAAGAGAAAAAAAATCTAAAATAAACACGCCTCCAAAATCTGCACGCTTGAACTCTTTTTATCACCTTTAGTCCCGAAATTCGTTCTATCCGGGCGTCGATGCGTCGTTGATAAAAAAAAAAAAAAAAAGAAAGAAACGAAAAAGAATTAAATCAGTTTATCGAAAACAAAGCGAACGAGAGGCTGAACGAGAAGCGCATATATACGCTTGGATATCGGGAAATCGGACGAAAAATGGGGAAAATCTCCCATCGGGCCGGATATTTCGGCGAGGTTTGCGTGCACACGCGGGTCATCTACATAATACGAAGCGAGCGTGGTAATACCTGCAACTGATTCGAGATCGATTTCCAACAGAGGGGAAACAAACGGTTGGAGAGAGGTGGTGGGAATGCCATGCAAATACGACTCGTCGAAAGGATCGGTTCGCTTCGATCGCAACTGTCCGTCGTGTATTTATACGTACGTAACAACGGGGGATTTATTCAAAAACTGTGACTGGCTGGCTCGTCGCGGTCAGCTGCGAACAGCTTGTAAATGACACGGCGAATTAACGCGGATCAACACCGTGATCGTTACCGAAATTGTAATTTCACCGGCGTGAACTCGCTGTGCCAGTTACCCTCTCTGTTTCACTCTATTTTCTCTCGTAAATAATTTGGCAAATTTCGGCGACGCCGCGATGGTGGTGGACAGAAGTTTAAAAAGATGAATGCTTCTGCGAAACGTATGTATAATATTTAAGTGTTTGAACAGTGTATGGAAAATTTGTAATTCCCACGTGTGAATGTCAATTTCGAACTTTCGTTCGTTCGATGGAAATGCGAGACAGAGACGGTTCTAGCTGGTCAGAATCGATATTGAAGAAGAAGGAATTGATGTCAGAGAATGTTTCTCAGGTGGTCAGATTTATTTGTAGGATTAAACTAAACGATATTTTTATTGTCTTACGACACATTTTCTGTATTAATTAAGAATGTGTTACTATCTTTTTACTATCTTTTAATAAAATCAAAAACATACAGATGACACTATCACTTGTGTTGACGCATGTCTGACCATAGATGGATTGTTACCATTCACACTTCTTCTCGATCTTCTCCAATTTTTTGACAGCAACGATTCAATGACTCGTACTCGAACCAATTAAAAATTAGGAAGATTAAAGTAAAATAGGAAATTTCCACTAGGAATTTTCGAGACATCGCAAAAAATTTCTCTTTCGTCGAATATTTCTCTGTTTCTTTTTCACAACGACGAGAGAACGTTATTCTCTTTCACTGGTTCTCTTATCTACTTATCCTCTGCGGGATAAATCAAGGATAAATCTTTCTTTCGCAGCGGTATCGCGAAAAACCGCGGTGCATTCAGCTCGTCTCCTGGTAACACAACAAACGTCAACAAAACACTGACCGCGATGAACGGAAAAACCGAGCGACACGTACATATTTCCGTTTCCATTCTCTCGAAGAAAAACACTCGTCCTCGATCGAGATTTCCGATCCGAGACTGACTGAGATACACACGCACGTGCATACAGTATGTATGCTTGGCTGGGAGATATTTGTCAAAAATCGATCGTCAACGAGAGACAAACATTCGCGTTTCTCGTATGGAATCTTCGGCCAGGTGGTAAAAAGCTGATCGGCCGAAGGACCGCGGAGGGATCCGATGATTTAGCTTCAATGCTTCAGAGAACTCTCTCGCGATCGAGAGACGACGCTGGGCTGTCGATCCGTGAAACGATACCGTGCAATCGTGCACGTTTCCCCCGATAACAGATAATTGTTTCCCCAAGAAAAACGCCCGGCCCGAGTGATTTCCTCGGGAAAGAAAAACAAGTCGGCTTTCTCTCCCCCTCCCCTCCCCTCCCCCGAGCTCGTGATTCGAGCTTTCGTTCCCGTGATTGTTTGCCTCGTTGGAAAGTTTCTCGCGCGTGTTTTCAGTGGAATTGAAAGATTATTGCTTTTAGTAGGTAATCAGACGCTCGTTGAAATCTACGAAATATTCATTCTATTTTCCAGAGAGATCCCACTTTGTAATTATCGTATTTTATTTTTTTCTTCTTCAGTTACGAACTTGTCTCATTGGGAATGATTTCTGCCTAATTTTTGTAGTTGTATGAAATTTAAAGATTATTATTATGCGACGAGTTTGATACAACTATTTGAAGTAATTCGAGTAGTTTGAGAGATTCGATAGATTCGCATCGGAAAGTTGTGTATTCGATACGAGTAACGTCAATGTGTTGCAACGAATTAAATATGATTTTATGTAGTAATCATATTTTATTATAATGTTATAGTATTTTTATCATATTTTATTACAAACTGTTTTAATACAATCTGACAAAATACATATTTCTGTATAAAATACCAAAGTATTGAACTTGATAGTAAATTTTATATATATAATTATATATTAATTAAGTTTTATATATAACAGTATTATTATATATAACTGTGTATATTAATATATATATATATATAATATTTTATATATAATAGTATTATATATAATTATATATTAATTAAGTTTTATATATAACAGTATTATTATATATAACTGTGTATATTAATATATATATATAATATTTTATATATAATAGTATTATATATAATTATATATTAATTAAGTTTTATATATAACAGTATTATTATATATAACTGTGTATATTAATATATATAATATTTTATATATAATAGTATTATATATATTATAATTATATATTAATTAAGTTTCATATATAACAGTATTTAACTATATTTCATTATCTCGTAATAATTTGAATAACAATAGGAATCTTCGGAAAACGAAACGTTTCTTGGAATTTTTGAACGAATCCCGCGAATTCTGTTCGCGTGTTTGAAAAATTGTATTCAAACGAATTGATCCAATCCTCGACCCTTTTGTTCCACGACAAATAAACTGTGACAAAAATTTTTCATCTTAATTAGCTTCTTCGCTTCAACTTTCCAACTAACCTCCAATGTTCTTCCTCGTTCTTCCTCTGAACTTCGTCAATCCTGCGTTACTTGTATTAGTATACAGTATCTTTTCATTTTGACGCCCCTCTCACGTCCAACAGTATAATTCCTTTTCGTAGCAATTTCGTCGGTCCACGGTCCTCTTCTCCCCTTTTCTTTTTTCCCTTTTTCCCTTCTTTTCTCAACCTCGTTTTTCAACTTAGAGCCGCCTCCTCCTCGTATTCTGATTCATTTTTCACCGGGGCAACCCAATTTTCTCGCACGATCTCTCTCTCTCTCTCTCACGCGCGCGCGTGCGCTTATCTTCCTCGCTCGGGGTAATTAAGAATATTTCGTCCCTTTTGGCTGATTTTTCGCCTTTGCGGCTCGATCCGCCGCCATTGTGCGCCATCAGCCAACGAAAGGAGAAGAAAGGAAAGAAAAAAAAAAAAAAGAGAGAAGTTCCTCTCTCAGTTCTTTCATGCTCAGAGCGTTCAGCGTTCGTTGCGTTAATGAGACTTCCGTTCCGTCTGCCAACGCTTGTCGACGAATCGAGAAAAGAGTATTATTCACGGTTAGAATCAATTGGAAATTGGAAAGGGATACAGCGAGTTTCTTCTCTTTTCTTTCTCGGATCCATTCGGATCCGCGGGGAAAGAAAAATTGAAATTATCTCACTCTCACTTTGATCGTTTGGACAGAAACGATTCCTCTCTCTCTCTCTCTCTCTCTCTCTCTCTTCCTCTGTGAGAGAGAATTTTGTTCTGATTCAGTCGACTCTGGGAGTAATTAACTGTAACGCCCAGAGCGAGCGGGATACGATAATTAATTATGAACGTAAGCTAGTTTGAATATTCCGGCTTTGTCCATTTTTCGAAAGGGAGCGATCGAAAGGAGGAGATGATAAATTGGTGAAAAATACTCGACGTGGAAGTTAATTCCCATCTCTTCTCGAAGTTATTTGTCTCACTTTCGAATCGAATAACGAGATATTGTTCTTCAGACGCTCTTTAATCGTTTCCGGTTTTTGAATTTATGGATTTTTTCGCTCGACAGGTGTTCAACTTTCACGTTTGAAAATTTTTACTCGTTATCTATCAGCACTGGCATGTTTTCATTGGAAAACGAAATCAGTTCAGAATTGTTTCGCGTACTAACGTTGGTTAATGGTTTGTGTCATATTTGACGTCATTTGGTATAAATAATAAATATGACGCAATGACAACATATTTTAGAATCATCAAAACAAATTACAGATGATTCGAGAAATTGGAATGTAATTTCCATCGTCGCTCGTATAAACTGTACACTATTTATGTAATTACACCACTGATTTTGTACACGAGTACATGCAGTTTATCTAGTAAACCCATCACTTACGTATACATTTATTTACCATTTATATATTGCAAATTTATATCTATGCAATCACATAAATTATACGTGTTCGTCTAATGCTCGAATAACTTCATTCAACCAACAAAAGTTCGTTCAATTATCGTCGACTGAAATATTCAGTTCAAACGAATCGAGTTCCATTGAAAACAAACAACGATTGGTAGCTCGAGTCACTTAAAGTAACTCATCGTCAGATATTTGTTTTTTAAACGACACGCCGTCGTTTTTTTTTTTTTTTTTAACGCGACGAGGGAAGAAAAAACGTTCGATGGCCCCTGGAAGCGAAAGATCACTCCCCAGAGCGGCGTAATAAAAATGCAAACAGCGAGCGCGTCGCCGAGATTCTACTTCAAATTGCTTAAAACTTCATTAGCTCGGTAAGGACGAATTTTACGGGAAACTTTTGCTGTTTGCGGAAACTTCGCCTGCCCGTTGTACCCGTTGTAATTAAGAGCGGAGAGAAAGAAGAGAGGAACAAGAGTGGAAAGGGACGACGTTCAACGACGGAGGCGCGAGAAGGGTCCTGGCGCAATTAAAAACACGCGTCACGTTTTTTTTCTCCCTTTTATTTCATTAAACTGTCCTCATTAATAATTTGCCATTAATAACTTTATCTCAAACTGTTGCATTTTTCACTAACAGTTTCACTTCAAACACTTGGCTTTTGGTTCCAATTGCCACGTTAGTATTTCCCCTTTTTTTTCTCTCTCTCTCTACTTTTGAGTCTTTTCGTTCGTGCAAATTTTTCTTTCCGATTTCCTCCCTTTTTTTTCCATTAATAATTTTATTTCATTCACTCTTTTTTTTTCTTTACCTTTGCATTTTTTTCGTACGTACAAATTTTTCTTTTCTGATTTCTTTCTTTTTTCTCGTTAATAATTTATCATTAATAGTTCTATTTTAAACCCTTGCTTCCAACTGCTGGGTTTCAATTGTTACGTTAATATTATCTCTCTTTTTTTACTCTACTTTTGTGTCCTTTCGTTCGTGCAAATGTTTCCTTCCTTTTTTCTCCCATTAATAATTTTATTTCATTCACTCTTGCTTTAGTTCCAACTGCCATGTTAATATTCCCTCCTTTTCTTCTTCTTTACTTTTCCATTTTTTTCGTACGTGCAAATTTTTCTTTTCTGATTTCTTTCTTTTCTTTCTCGTTAATAATTTATCATCAATAGCTTTATTTTATACCCTTGCTTCCAACTGCTGGGTCTCAATTGCTACGTTAATGTTTCCCTCTTTTTTTCTCTACTTTCAAGTCCTTTCGTTCGTGCAAATTTTTCTTTCCGATTTTCTTCCTTTTTTCTCTCATTAATAATTTTATTTCATTCACTCTTGCTTTAGTTCCAATTTCCACGCTAATATTCCCCCCTCTTTTTCTTTCTACTCACTTTCTGCGTTTTTTCGTTCGTGCAAATTTTTTTCTTTTCTGATTTCCTCTTCCTTTTTTTTTTTTTTTTCTCTTCTTTACAAATGACGGTCGCGCGAGCTCGCGTACGAATCGATCCTTAAAAAAGAAAAATTCGTCCCGCGGCTGAAAAATACGTAGAAATTCAAATTGCGCGGCTCTGTTTCCCGCGGCTTTCACTCCACGGTCTGAAGTAACAGCTTTGTTGTTGCCTCGCCCGTTGTTCCCGAGCGATGCCGATCGAAACTCTCCTATAAAACACTCGAGTAAAAATCTGTCGACGAGTAATTGTTCGTACCGCGGTTTAGAACGGCGTTATTCCTGGGTTAGGTCGGAATAAAAGTTGATTCGGTGGAACGATTGATTGAATTCTATTTTCTTCTCTCTGATTGTACATTTGTTTGTCTGAATTTAACGTTAATTATGTTCTTTGTACGAGCAGTTGTTTTCTCGTAGGAATTTTTTATTAAAAAAATGAGCGATTCTTAAATTTCTTTCTGACAAAACAACAACTTTTTTGCGATCTCATCAATTTTTATATCATAAATATAAATGTAAGATAACTGTCGATTGCATGATTCCTTAAGAAAGAAAGAAAAAATTCTCTGTCGGTTGAGAATATCAAATTTCAATTTCTCCTTTGAAATTCCAATTCCTGCTCTTACATCTAATTTCATTAATAAATTCATTCACGCGTGTATAATTGAAAAAGCACACGAAACATATATATCTTTGTACAAAGTCTGCTTAATCAAAGAGTAACTCATTTTACCAAAAAATTGCACTTGCTTTTTGGATCATTTTTATAAATTCTCATTCTTTGAAACGAATTGCTCAGTCCAATATAAATACGTATCTGTTATAAAATTTCCACGATGTTAATTCAGTCGTTGCTAAATGAAAAACGTATGCAGGAAGAGTAATAAATTTTCTATGATTTTTCACGATGAAAAAAAGGCATCGACACCTTTTTCTTTTTCTTGAACTTCAGACCTGGATCTCGGCTAGTCCTCGTTCTCACCCCAACTGGCATCTCCCTTTCACGAGCACTTTTATCTAACCCCCTTGACTCTTATTTTTCCTCTTCATTTCTTTCAGCATATCTCGTTTCGTGGCACACGGGGTTGCGATGTTGCCATCGCGCGGAAAGAAACGGTCGGTCGAATCTCTTTCCCTTTCTTCTCGCTCGAGATTAATCTTGCAACACAGTGGAATAAAAAAACAAACTTTCGATTGCTCGAGAATTAAATATTTCACTCGCTGGCAGAGGGAAATCCCGACGTGAAACATTAAACGAGCGATGAGTGTTCGTTTCATGGAGGTAAAAAGCTGAGAGAAACTTTTAAAGTTCGTCGCGCACAGTGATGATTGTAGATGTTGAAGCTCAAAGTTGCACGTAATGTGAAAGAGTGCAGTAAAAGTACAGTAAAGTATACTGTAAACTTATGAATTTTACGTACATAATTATATCTCACACATAATAAATATAAATTTGCGTAAAAACTGTGAAATTGTGCGAATAAGATATAGATACTGAATTTTATATTAGTATAAAATCATCGTTGAATCGTTGAATAATACAGAATTTGGCATTCCTTACAATTTTATAATTTTATAACGTTCAGTTTCTTTGATATTTACAGAATACGTGATGATTACGACTTAAACAGAATAACAAAGATTTTTTTTTAAATTAATGATTTAACAGAAAGAAATGTCGAAGTAGCAATATTTTTAAATTACGCGAAATTAATGTCAACGATTATTAATTGTAATTTGTGATTAATGCCAAATTAATATCAAAATCTGAATTTTTTTATGTTACGAAGTGCAGGGAGACTTTTTTTTCTAAATACGATTTTAATCAGAACTTATAGAAAATAATTTCAAGAACTTGTAGAACTCGTCGAAAATGATTCGAATAATATTTACGAACTTACTATGAAAAATGATTCTAATAATATTTAGTAGTAGTGGGAACTTCAAATTACCAACTGGATATCTACGTCGTTAATAACGAAGTGATCGTGGACACTGCAGTATCTGGCGGACTCCAAAGACGCAGGTTTCTGTAGCAACAATTCATGCTTATAGGATTCTCCAGTGATAATTTCGCGGACGTGGGACTAGATAACGATAATTCCAGGATCACAGAATTCGGTAATGATAATTATAGGGTCGTGCAATTGGGCAAAGATAATTTTGATATCACGGAGCCGGACACAAGCAATCCGGAGCTCGCTAAATTCGATAATAATTATTCCAATTTTCTCGAAATTATTCTAAATCTAAATTGTTCTTTGTTTATTCTAAAACTGTAAAATTTTGGGTGTTTTAAAGTCTTAAGATTCTCAAATTCCAAAATTTCGAAATCTCAAGATCTAAAAATTCCTAAGTTTCCAAATTTCCAAATTCCTAAATTCCTAAATTTCCAAATTCCTAGATTCCTAAATTCCTAAATTTCTAAATTTCCAAATTCCTAGATTCCTAAATTCCTAAATTCCTAAATTCCAAAACATCAGATTTGCAAAAATTCCAAACTTTACCCAACATTCGAAAAATTTCTGAAATTAGAACAATCTCAGCACTTTGAAATCACCCAAAACGAACCGATCTCCAGTTCCTGGGAAAGCTGTACGCACGAAGGAATATCGTATTAAATCGTATTAAATCGATGGAATGGAGTTTTAATCAACGTGCACGCCCCTCGGCTTTCGCCAAGGGTTCGTCTTTAATGATGCTGAACTCGCAATAAACAGCGTTTATCTTTATCGTGCGGCTTAATGCCGGGCACGAAACAGGTCGTGCCACGTAAATTCATTGGACGCATCTGCGATCCAGTTCTCGGTGTGTAATTAAGTCCTGCAAATATATCGTCGAATTACGCAAAAACAGTGGCGGCTAATCCGCCGGCTAATCCCGCGCGTAGCCTTCTTAATTTGCATCCAAGCGACCAGATGAAAGAGCATCGATTGCGAAAGTTGCACTTGCACCATACTAACGTACGAGCAACTGTCAGAGGAAATTTTTTTTAGTCAGTTTACGTACTATTCGATTGAAATTGCAATCGATGAATAGAAAATTATGATCAATGTACAATAATGAATACAATATATGAAGATGGAACGTGAAATTTATATGATCGATAAAAATAATGAATGATCGGTGAATAGAATTTGTGTAATTAACGTTTGGATATAATCGATCGACACGATTTGTACGAATGCAACCGATTTATGTGATTTGTACAGACAATGAAAATTGTTACAATTGTTGTAATTTGTATAGTCGACGAATCAATGAATCGTAGATGTTATATACGACGAATAAAATTTATACACCTGCACTTTATCTCTAAATTGAGTTCATGTACGTATCTACATTCTGACACGCGTACTTTTCTTTCTGTTGCAGATACTCGGATGCGTTACATGGACGCAGAAGGAAGTATCCACGATGGCATGATGGGGAATAATAATTGGGTGCTTGGCGATTTGAGAAGTCTTCATCGTTGCGTTCCAGCCTTTCGTCGTCCAGGTAATTAAGTATTCAATCAACATTACAATGGACAACATGGAGTGAAAATATTAGGGGGTACCCATAAGAAATGTTTGCCATTTGGTAATAATAATTTAAAAAAAGAATTCTTTTTGCAATATCAAAAGACAACATTACTTATGGGTACCACTTTTTAATTATTAATATTCAACTGTGGATGTTCCATATATTTATCAATATAATTCTATGGAGAATAAATCTGTATATTATAAATTATAACATTACATTATTCTGTTATGTTATTCCATATATCAAATATTAAACCTATGATTTATTCTACTTACTAAATAATATAAATACATTTTAACGAATGAAAATACGCCAAATACACAAAATATACAATATATATAAAACAAATACAATATACATAATATACATAAATACATAGAACTATTATTACATTATGTATATTTTATATATAATTTATAATATTATTATTATTTTCTATAGAGTCTTATCGTCCCATGAAAAAATTTTAACATTTCTATTAGAATTGTAAATTCATATAATAAATTAATCCTTTCATTCCAGATTTTATTTAAAAATCAATTGATTATGCTACCTTTGTAGAGTCAGTTATACTGCAGCCATTTAATTTATTCATTGGGCAGATTGACTTAAAATTATTTTCAATAAGACATGTTTTTGATAAACAGGCGAATATATTTATTTTGCCTAGTTCCTTATATTTATATTTTATAATTAAATATAATTTACATAATAAATTTATTACTAATTTAATCATTATATTTTATTTTAAAAAACTTAAAAAAATTTTTTTTTAAATTATATGTATATATAATATTTAAATATTTGTAAATTTTTCAATATAAATAACAAATTATGAAATTTTTTCAATAATTAATTAATATCAAAATCATAATTATAAATTATATATAGTTATATACTATTATTAATATCATCATTTTATATATAATTTATCACTACAAAATAGAACTTATACAACGTACAATATACAAAATATACAAAATTCTCATGATAATGCCTGGTAAATAAACTTCTACCAACAGCAATGCCAATGCACAATATTTATATTTACAATGTAACGTACAATGTTCACAATACGAAGTGACGTAAAGTAACAAAAAGTCAGTGACACCGATGAAAATTAATTAACCACCGTGTGCGTCATTAGAGGAACAAAGAAAACAGGAAGAAGAAATAGAAAAATTCGCCGAGACTGTGTAAAAGGAGGAATCGTAAGGGAAGCTTATCTCTCGTTTTAGGTATAGACAGCGTAGGCATGCGAACGCACTTTTACCCAGAGGGTGGCTGGGGGTGGCTAGTTTGCGCAGCCGGGTTCCTCGCCCTGTTGCTCACCACTGGAATGCAGCTCGCTTTCGGGCTTCTTCACGTTCACGCCATGCGACGATTCGGCGAGGAACACCTTATGGATCTCGGTATGTTCTCCTCTTTATATATATATATATATATATATATATATATATATATACTTACACTTTCGCCCTCAGACGGATATTTCCTCCCCTTAGATGGAACTTTACCTCACTCCGTAGGTAATTTTCTCCTAGCGAAACTTTGCTCTTTTGGAAAGTCCTTTTTAAATTATGCCTCGTGTCCCCGAGTTGTTGCTTTATTGTTGATGATTTATGAACCTTCCCCTCCCCCCCATGAGGAGATGAAAGTATTTGGATCGTGAATACACGGAAAATGGGGAATTTTTGAGGAATTTCTTGCGCTTGGGAATTTTAATCCACGAATAGGTAGAATATTTATTAATTAACGTAAGAATAATTTATTATTCTATAATAATAATTTATTAATCAATGTGTTGTAAGAACGGAAGAAACTTCCTAGGAGAGTATACCCTATGGTTCGAAGAAACCTTCGATGTAACGTTACAAAAATGTACAGACTGTGCAAAACAATGTTGACTGTTTATCGACAGAAGAAGTATCGTTGTTTAATTTAGCGGAGAAAATATCTAGATTTCTTCGATTATGTTTTTAGAACTACAAAGTTGCTCAAACATCCACATTAATGATAATGTCATCATCGTGAAAATCTTGAAAATTTTATTTCACAAAAACGAAACAATCAGTCAACAATTTCTATGTACACATCAATTGATGTTGAATTTTGATTAATTTGAAAGATTTCTAAAATCCTAGTTGGTTATTTTCGCCGGTGAATCTCTATTGAAGAGAGACGTTTTCCATTCCCCGGCAATTGGGCAACTCTCTTCTAAATCGTTTTACGCATCAGTCCGATTTTCGAAAAGCGAGGATAGTTCACGGTGAACAAATGGTTCGTCGAGGCGGCGGTGAAATCGTACGATCGCAGACTCGTGAAAGATTCATACGCAGCGACAAGAGTTAAGTGCTGTCTGCTGTTCCCTCCGCGAGATTGATTCGATGATTCTTTAGTAATCGCCAGGGATCGCATGAAACTTTCATTTCGTTCGGGTCGTGCCGAAGTTCAGGAATGTTTGCAGATTATATTGCAAAGTGGGCGAGGTCTGTCAGCAAATTAATTTCACGTTCACGTTTCATCAGCTGAAATAATAATTACAGTCGTAAAAAAAATACAATCGGTGGAAATACAAGAATGGATACAAAAATGGTTTTTCGTCGAAGGTTTCGAAATTTCCCGCTCCGTTTGTTTGACACGTTATAAATCAGTAGTTTAAGTCTTAAATAGAAGAGGCGAATTAATCAGTAGTTTGTGTCTTAAATAGAACAGACGAGAAACATTGAAAAATTATATAATTACAATCAGAATTCGAAGTTAATTAAATATTTAAAAATTAGTAGTTTAAAATGTAGAGGCAGATTGATCTGTATAACGTTGACAAACTAAGAGTTTAAAATTAATTGCTTCGTAGTTTGAAAAGAACAGGCAGAAAAATTACACGACGCAAGATCTAACTTCAATCACTTGTCTCGAAAAGCACAGACAAATTAATCTGTAACAGTCTGAAGTCTGAAATTACAATTCTGTGTTCCAATATTATATTTACTTTGCCACGTTACAGATCGGTCATTCTATAAATGAAAATAAATGAAGAATAAATGAAAAACCACCGAATTAAAATTAACGCGACGTTACGAAAGACTCAACACACCGAAATAAACCTTCCTGCCTCGTTCTCAAAAAAGGAACCAACAACCCGTTCCAAGTAACGATCATCGAAGAAAAATAGATGGTATATCGAGCAACGATCCGTGTTGAAAAACTGACTGATCCCTCGTCAAGCTTCTGCCGCTTCCACAAATAATTCGATTCGAGACAAAGTGTCGCAGGCCGACGAAACTCCGCAGTAAGATGAAGCGTCTGTCGAGGTGTCCTCCTGTTGAGAGCACGTACCTCGTCTCGTTTCACGTTGGAAAGAAAAGTCTGGCGGGTCCCAGAGCGCGGTCCTCGGTCTCTCCCCGAGATTGAGTGGAAAGTTTCGAATACGCGTTGTTCTCGCGCGATGCCTTTTTCCAAAGGCGAAAGTTTAAAGGAAGGGGATGGAGAGTGAAAGGATTCGATATGCGCGGTGACATTTTTTCTGCCTGGCGCCGATTGATTCTGTATTTTAAGCGGCGACCTTTTTCCGCCTTTGACGCAGCCATCGGCCGCTTTTCTCGTTTCACCGCCGGTTAATTTTCCACATTTTTTCACGACGCACATGGCGAGTCTCGTTGAATTACGCAAGAGAAACAGCGCGGACAATTTTCGAACTGGTTTGGTCTACGATGAAGGATCCTACGAGTCTCTAATTATAAGTTATTGTGGAAACCTGGGAAATTTCTCGAGAATTGCTTCTTCCTCAGAGCGAGGCGATTTTCGCAGTGAAAAAATCCAGACTCGCGACTGTTTGTCCGATTCAAGTCCGAGTTTTAGGACTTGAAACACGAGGGTGAGAGGGACGAAGGAATTTCGAGGATGCACTGTGAAGGAATGGGATCGAAAGAATAGTGAGAGCGTACAGATTCAGGGAGTATTACAGCGAGCAGCGAGTTTTGATATCTTTTGTCATCGTCGTATTGGGACTTTTTCGCAGAAAATATAACAAAAAATATTAATTGAAGGATAAAATATCAATATTAATATTTTGTGATTGCTGGTAAGGGTGTAGATGAAAATATTGGAGTTACACACTTACGTGCTAATAAACTAATATTATATTTATTTATTTATTGTACACTAATTGTACAAAAAAGGGTGACTAGTTATTTCCAGAAAATTGCAAGATATTAACATCTATAAATTAATAAAATTATAAAATTACAAATATATAATATAATTTTATAAAAATTATAAAATTAATTAATAAAATTATTAATAACGTCTATATATTAATAAAATGTTAGTTAAGGGATAAAATGTTAGTTTTCAAATAGATTACTCGTACAATATAAACATATGTATATGTAAAAATACATATACATATGTACGCTAATAGTGTACAATAAATAAATATTTGCACTCGTACATTCCTATTTTTACACGTATGCATACATTGCATAAGTAATCCATTTGAAAACGTCCCTTAATTAATTCATAGATGTTAGTATTTTACAACTTTCTGGAAACAACTAGTCACGCTGTTTTCGCCACCTATTAGAACGCTCATTTCTATCAAGCATCAATTAACTTTACGAAATTCCAGAGACAATAGTATGAATAAGACTCGCGTGCGTTGTGTTGAACGTTTCGAGATTTTATCAACAGTTGTTCCATCAAATTTCGATCAAATTTTGAGTGATGTAATAATTAATAATACAACTATCCATCCATTACGTTATTAAGCCCCAACATTTCGTGGGATTACTTTTAACATTCGTTGAAACCGCTTGAAACGGCTGTTCACGCCATCGTGAATTAAATGAATTTCATCGTCATCGTCAGAAATGGTAATCGCCGGGACAGAGAAACAAAGAAACTCGTCCGCGTTTGTATTGACTATGTCGCGAGCCAATTTCACAACACCAGGGAAACGAAAACATCCCTTAATTAATGCGCGGCTTGCTTCGAGACACTCGGTCTTTGGGACTCACTCGAACACGAAAACCATCTTGACGGAATGTTAAGCGACGATTTATCTAAGCAGCCGAGTGTTAAAAGCCGCTTAATTTACGCGGTAGTGAAATGGCAAAAGGTGAAAGGGCCGGGGGAAACTGGCTTGATTATCGCGTCACTTGGAAAAGTGAAAAGTGAAAGCTTCGAGCATCTCGGCGGTGACATTTTCACGATTCTCCTGTAGCTTGACGTGCATCGTCGTACGCGTAGCCTACGCATCATGTTTTCGTATCGATCTCTCTCTCTCTCTCTTTCTCTCTTTTTCTTTCTCGACGGTGCTCTTGGCTCACCCTCGAAGAAACCACGCGGAAGCGAACGGAGCTTCGTGTAAAAAAAGATCGTAGACAGCACGAGCTTTGTTTGCATTTTTTCTTTTCTACGGAGATAATTTCGAATTTCCTTTTTCTTTTTTTTTAGAATTTGCTCTCAAAGATTGGTTCTTCCAGATTAATTTTTCTAAGTGCGATTCAAGTATACTGGTATTAAGTTTTTTTATGGTTTTCTGAGGGTTTTAAGGTATTTTAGGTTTAAGAGATGATTTGATTTTCTTGTCAAGGGAACTTTTTGCCGCGTTGTCTGTCCCAAATTCATTCTTTTTTTTTAAATAAATATTTCAAATGCGAGAGACGATGTTAATAATTAGTAATTTTTTTATTACGTTACCAAGGCTTCTCAGTTTAAATTCACTCGTTTACAAGCAAGTGTCCTCAAGTGTTAGAGAAGATTCGATCTTTTTGTTAGACCTTGAATAATTTTAATAATAATTTTCTTATCGCGTTACGAAGATTCATTATTTTACCAGCAAGTGTCTCAAGCGCAGAGGAAAATTTGATTCCTCATGAATTGTTGTATTTACAATAAACACAATACATACAATATATAAATAAAGACAATAAATATAAAATATACTTCACGCAATGTATTAATATATGACATTGTATACGATACATGCAATATATAACTAAATACAATAAATATAAAACATACCTCGTACAATATATTAATATATAGTACTCTTATATTGTTATATATTGTGTAAAAAATTCGAATATTTTTTTCATTACATCGCGAAAGGTTGTTCGTTCTGGATTCATTTTTCCAAGAGAAAGGGCAAGAGAAAAATTCTCTCCCGCCGAGAATTTTTACATCAAAATTCAATCCGCTTTCTCCTATAGATTAAATTTCGTTCGAATTCTACGGTGCGCCTGAGGCACGTTTAGAATTTCAAGCGGTTCTAAATTCAAAAATTTCAAGCCCTTTCCAGCGCAAACGGCGTCTTCTAAATAATCTGTGAAAGAGTCAGAAATACGCGACGCATCGCTACGCTCTTTGACGTCGTCGATCGCGTTCGAAAGATTGATCGGCCAAGAGACAGCTCGCGGCAAAGCTCGTCTGGCGATGGGATTCTCTGCCCCCGCCGCGGCGTATTGGGAATATCGTAATTTTTGCGGTCGCCGTAAATTGCATCGTCGGCAACGCCGTTCGACGAACGACGCGGAACGCCCGCGTAAATACATCGTTCGATCGATCGATCGTACGATCGATGGGTCTTTTCCGCCCGCGTCGCCGCCTATGATGCACGCTAGATAATTAAGTGGAGTAGGTCAACGATAAGCCCGGCCGGCGACGCCGCCACGTCGGTATCTATCAGCTCGTTCGACAGAGTTTCTTCAGTCTCCTATCAAATCGTTTTGAGACTCGCGAGACACACACACACTCTCTCTCTCTCTCTCTCTCTCTCTCTCGTGACGGCCATTATTTTTCCACCGGCCTTTAAATAAACCTCGACTTATCGGGGACTCGTGTATTTCACGCCGCCGGAAGGGAAAGCCTCTTTCCCTCGGTGGGTCTCGAGTTCTGTCACGGCCACTTTTAACGTCTCTGACCCTAATACCCTTCTCATTTCGCGCGATACCGGCACACCGGGGGGCTGGCAGCAAGAGTAACGAGGGTATTGTCGATACTTTGGATCGATACTTTCTCAACGGTGTATTGTAATGTAAATATTGACAATTGGTGAAACGTAATAATTGATAATAAGGTATTTGTTGTGTGTATCTGAGACATACGGACCCGGGGTTTTTCCCGCCAAACTGCGAGAGCTTATTCTAGGTGCCAAAAGAGGAAAAGAATGTTACGTGAAGCTTGCAGAATTGACGCAGAGTAAACAAGTCAGCTCGATCTTCTTTTCCTCGAACTCGATCGTTCAATACTTTAGTAATTAAGACAGACCCAGCTGCCTGAATCGAGTAGAAGCTACCTTATTGTACAGCAATAGTTTCAAGGAAGCTCCAAGTAGATTCAATCCTTCATTTCCTACGTCAGTTATCCGCTGATAGAAAACGATAGATTGAAAGTCGAAGGCCGTAGGATTTAACTTTCATCCAACATAAGCAGATTCGAGGAAAGAAACTCTTTGCTAATTAATTAATTCGTAGAAAAACTAGCAGATTCACCTCTTGATTGTCTTCAGCGACGTTGCTTCAAATTCAAATTGGCTGTCGTTGTTAAATAACGCTGGAGATAAATAAAGAGAGAGAGAGAGAGAGAGAGAAAGAGCTTCTCGTTTCCTGACAACTCGGGCTCTTACGTTTCAAATATTCCGAAGAAAGGATCCTTTCGAGGAGGCGGCGGTGCCTGGAAA
This sequence comes from Tetragonisca angustula, assembly GCA_036937485.2. Lineage (NCBI taxonomy): Eukaryota > Metazoa > Arthropoda > Insecta > Hymenoptera > Apidae > Tetragonisca > Tetragonisca angustula. Next base: position 1,192,302 of record JAWNGG020000021.1, read on the forward strand.
TCCCCCAGAGAGGCGAGCAGATCCCGGCCGATGGGACGCCGGCTTTATTTCCCGCGGCATTCTGACGAAATAATTCATCCGGCCGCGAGAACGAGGGCTGGGCGAACTCCCCGGGCTGTTACGCCCGATTTCGGTGCAACGGAACCGGGAAACAGGGCCAATTGGAATTATAAAGAGCGACGACACCTTCGAACTTTCTCAGGGACGCGAATGGAGAAGTCGTTCGCTCGATTTCGCGAGAATGAAATTGCGAGCGTGAGCGTTTCGTTCCTTCTTTCCGTGGAACACGAACGTGAATTTCCAATTGTTTTTCGATCAGCATCAAAAAGTATATACAGTGAAATCTCGATTCAACTGAGACATCGTTTGTGAAGTCTTCGTGAACGAATAAATTTTCGGTGATTCAAGTTGATCACTTGAGTTTTTGATACAGAGTGTTTGAAAGTATTTAAAGTGAAATCGTTAATTTCACTTTTTTCTGTAATTCGAATAAATATTGCGATGGTATTTTATATGTTGAAGGTGATGCTAGAATTCATTTAAATTTAACGAAATTAAAGTAAAAGGATAGGAAAGAACTTTGTAATACAATATAGAGTAGAGCTTCTATTTATGACATTTTGCGAAATTTTCTTTTGTGTTAAGTCTTTGGAGATTCACTGTTTCATATCTGTCAAAAATTAGAAATTTCGACCACTTCGATGATGTTAAATACTTTTGAATATTTGCAATTAAACAGATATTAATAGTAAACGACATGGTATAGCGGAGTAATAGAATATAAGTAATTTTATTTCCGGAATTAATAAAAATCTCGAACTATCTAAAATTGTACTCCGCTATGATAAATATAGTCCAGGCACGTAGATAGTTATAAAAAGCGATGAAAATATATAAATACGATTTTATTTTAATAAATATCAAAGGCAGTGTTTTCGCGATAGTAATTGGAAAAAATCATGAATTCTCCTTTTATCACGTTTTGTTATATTTTCTCATACGGGAGATAATTTACAAAATGCACTAAATAACCTACTTCAATTTCACGTGTTTTTCGCGCGATTTTTTCGCGATAATATTTACGATTGCCGAAACACAAAGCCGAGAATTATTTCCTCGAGTTTCGTAAATTTCGCATTGATTGCGATTGACTAAATTTTTTTAAATTTCGGAAAGTACGGAATCCCTCAAATCAAAATACTCGGAATAAAGTTGCGCGATTTTTAAACATCAACACGCATACGCGAATACGTTGAAATATGGACAACTAATTAATCAAATATCACGTGAAAAATACTAAAAATGTGGAGGACGACAAGTTGGAATTAATTAATTAAATTGTACAACTGCTGCGAAGTCCGAGCTAATTAATTAAACGTTACTTTAAAAATGTTGAAACACTAGTGACAAGAGATTGATATTAATTAATCAAATATATAAAAGAACGACCGTGGAGTTCACAAATGATGCACAAACTCTTCTTTAAGTAATTGTATCTCCTCCAATCAATTTTCCCTCAATTGTTCTTCTTCTCGTTGTTATCTTTGAATTTATTAGACACTTTCTTTACTAGGAAAGGAATTAGGGCTCCTTTCTTCAAAAAATTCTTCAATTTTAAATAAAAACTCTGAGAATTCAACGATAGCAAACTCAATCGTCGCATAAACTGACCTCTAGATCTATTCTTCTTCGAATTTTTTATTTCTTCAAAGAATTGCTTCTTCCTTTTCTTTAAAGAAGTTTAAGGAAAAAATCTGAAAACAGATCTATTCTTTCTAGAGTCTCTTCAAATAATTCTTCAATTAAGTTCAAGTAAAAAATATGGACGACGAAAAATTTTAAATAAAAAACAAAAATCTTCAAATAAAAAGTAAAAGAAAATTTAACGATAGTGAGCTCGATCGTCGCATAAACTGACATCTAGATCTATTCTTCTAGAGTTCTTTTTTCAAAGAATTCTTCAATTTTAACTAAAAGATCTGAAAATTCAACCGTAAGTGAACTCAAACTAACACCTAGATATCTTTTTCCTCTCTTCAAATAATTCTTCAATTAAATTCAAGTAAAAGATATGGACGACAAAAAATTTCAAATAAAAAATAAAAATCTTCATATAAAAAGTTTGAAAATATTACGACAGTGAGCTCGATCGTCGCATAAATTGACACCTGGATCTATTCTGCCTAGAGTTCCTTTCTTCAATTTTAATCAAAAGATCTGAAAATTCAACCGAAAGTGAACTCAAACTAGCACCTAGATATCTTCTTCCTCTCCTCAGAGAATTCTTCAATTTTAATTAAAAAACAACTCTGAGAATTCCAATTTCTGTTATAAAAATCTCTCGTCGTGCCCTTCCAAAGATTCTCATTCAGCAGTTTCATTCCGCGTGCGAGAACAACAGAAACTCGATAATTTCCGCTCGCCAATAAAGAGAGAAAGAGACAAAAAGAAAATAACAGGCGCAAGGGAGAAAAGAGAGTTTCAGCGCGTCGAAGCTGATTTCATTTCGCCGGGTTTTCTCGCCAACTCGCCAAAAGTGTTGTGCAAACTCGATACCCGCGTCGCGCGTTGTTGCTCGCAATCGAGAAAAGCGGGGAGGAGGAGGGGAAAGCGGTGCACGTAATAACAGAAGGTAAAGGATCAGAAAAACTCCATTAACATCGGTGGAGAAAAATATGCGTGAGATGCTACGCGGCTATCGAGTGACAGAAGCGCACCACGCGGGCGCGAATTTCGTCACAGCGAGCTGCGACCTCGTCCTCTGGTTCTCTCCTCTCCACCCAGCTCGAATCGGGTCCCCACGACACTCTGAATTACGACGGAGTGCGAATTGTCGTGGCATTTCGATGCGACGACCCGGTTTTCGCCGTGGAACGGAGAATTTTTATGAAACGCGTTATCGGAAATCGTTTTTCTTCCGTCTCCTATCCACCTCGTCGAGAAGGAGGAATCGAAGTATTCCTCTTTTGTTTTCCAATTTCTCTATTCTAATACGTATTTTTCGTCATTGAATTCGGTATTGTTTGAGTGGATTGAAAATGCCTAAAATTTTTCACGAATTCGAAGAATGGTTAATGGCCGATTTGGACCTATTTCTGTAATTATCGTCCTAAACACTTTCTAAGAATATCCCTTTACAAGAGTATTTTATGAGATAACAGTGGTTCAAAAACATATATATATAATAAAAATAAAATATATAAATAATATAATATATATAATGTTTATAACGTATTATATATTAAAATTATATATATATAATTTAATATAAAATATTTATAATTAAATATATATAATTTTAATATTTAATATACTATTAAATAATATTTAATATAATATTAAATTTATAAATATAAAATTTTATATATATAAATAAATATAAATATAAAATTATATATATATAATGTTTCATAACATATTGTATCTATTATACAGCAAAATATCTAAATATCATACAATGAAACAAAACCTACGTATTACTACCTGTAATAAAAATGATCTATATACGATAGATGACAAAAAGTTTCACAGTGACAAAAAAAAAAAAAAAATGGGAAAGACAAGGCATAAATAAAATTACAGTTAGCGCAGGCCTTTCATTCTCCAAGCATTCTCATCTCTCAAACCAACTCCTAATCTGAAACTTAACAACCGCTTGCGCTGGCAACTGATTGCAGACCGTAACGAGTGACCAAAACCGTATTCAATGATTCGTCGCTTTCTTTTTGAATTCGTGGATAGAGACTATTGAGTGGTAAAGTAATAAATTTATTATTTGCTTTGCCTGGGTTATACTCAAATGTACTTAGAAACTGAGGAAATGTTGCAATTTTGGGAACAAAAGAAATTTTCGACGTGGCACGTCATTTCACCGCAAGAGGTTAATCGGCGTTAATCCACGTTCCGTGGCATCTTCTCGGTATTTTCGAAATCTCGTGCCGCGAGAAACCGGAAACGGGAGACTCGAGGTACCAGTTGTCTCGACTCGTCACGCGGCCGAAGAAAACGTCACTTGCGGCCTTTTGCTTGCGTTTATTATTTATACATCCCCGGTAGCGTTCGTTCCTCCGTCCGTCACGAGGCGCTTTCCCGCAGCGACTCGTGACATTCAATTTCCACCTTGTCCCCTGGGAAAATGAGATTTCCCTCCTCGACCGATCCGGTCCACCCCTTCAGACACCCTTCCGTCTCTCGCGGTCCCCGCGATTCAACTCCAGAATCAGATGACTCCACTCTCTTCTTCTCTCTCTCTCTCACTTTCTTGTCGTTCGATTTCTTGGGAATTTTCGAATCGACGGACGTGGTAGCCGAGATTTCAACGTGATTTCACGGAGTCTTGTTCGAAAGAGATTTAGTTTCAGAAATTTTCGAGCGGAGTGGCCTGAAAATGGTCTGAAAATGGATTTTCCTGACCTTCCTGACGGATAAACAGAGAGAGTTCCGACAGAAGAAGAGTGCTTCTTAAATTGCCAAGGACGATGATATCGAGTTTGTGACATTGCCACTTCAAATTGAGATAATTCTTCGGCTGTGTTATTCAGGGTCTTGGAAATAATTGATAATTAAATAACTTGGCCCTGAAGAAATTTGCAGAATATTTTGAATCAATCCCTTCAATCGTTGATATTGAATTGTTCAATTACTTTGAAAGTATCAAGTTACATATAAATTGTCGTTGAAAATGAATGGTAAAAGATTCGATTGACTCTCAAAATTATCAAGGTTATCCAAATTTTCTGTACTCTTTTAAACGAATCGTTTCAAAAGTAGTCTGACTAATTGAAATCCATAGAAAATTCCAAAATCCTTCTTTCTCTGTTTGAAGTATTTAAAAAATTACAATAACAGATGTTATCCGATCTAACTTGAAATTTTAAACAGGAGAGAACCTTGACGATATTTCGAAAATTGCCTGATATCAACCAGCAAATTGATTTCCACATTGAATACCACACGATTGACAAGTGTGTGCCATTTTTATAACTACATCCGAATCTGAGGGTCCGTTTTAACCCAACGAAACTCGCGAAACCTAAAGCTATGAAAAACGTCCACGTTTAGTAATTTCGATGATATCCCCGCGAATGAATAGAAAATCCTCGACGAGCTCCTCTTCTGAAATATTCATGGTCGAGCGAGTCTCGCGCGGATCTCATTGAACAAACCAAGCCCAAAGGGGCAGCAAACAAGGGAATCAAAGAAACCGGCTTATTAGAGCCTCCGGAACGCTGCTCTCGAATAAGTTTTGTGCCGGCAGCCTGCGTCCTTAATGACGTTCCACAGCTGGATGAATACCATGATCGCGTGAACCGCATATCGGATCCTTCGTACGTTCATTAAGGATGCAACACACGATTGCATATCTCCGGCTGCATATTGAACATAAAACCTCGCGATTCGGCGAACGCGAGCTCTCGCTCTTCTTTTCTTCCTCCCCCGCCCCCTTCAAATTATATAGCCACCACGGTGGTTTGCTATGGCCGCAGCTGCTGGCACGACGTATCGGAAAATATTGGTCGGTGTGTTCGTACGTATTCACGAATGTACGAATTAACGTAATTGACGACGTTGGACATTCGAGTGGGATTCGCGGTTCGCGATTGTTGAATTATTGAACTTTTCCGTGGCGATGATCCGCGTGTTGATAAATTATTGAAATTGATGTTGCAATTGATGCGACGAGCGCTTGGAATAGGTAATGGTAATTTTTTTGTGGTAGTCGTAACGAGCAAAAAACGATGGAGGATCAACGATTAAAAGTATTCTACGTTAGGAATTATAGATGTTAGAATTAGTATTCTATATACGTGTATAAAATATTCTACATTATGAAGGATATTCTGTATTCTTGACTTTGTATATAATGTACGTTATATATTATATTATATATATATATATATTTTTTTTTTGTGAAATAACATACAGTTTAGGGGTAAATTGTTGTATTGGAATATTTTTAGTAAAACCGGGCGGTTTGAGCGAAGTTTAATCGCAAGTTTTATCAACTGTTAAATCCTTGCGCTGGCAACTGGTTCGCGGACCATAACGAGTGACCAAACCGTATACGACAATTCGTCGGTTTCTTTTTCTTTTGAACTCGTCGGTGTGATATCACAGGATAGAAATTATTAAGAAGTAATAAATTTATCATTTGTCTTACCTGGGTTACATTTAAATGTACTCAAAACTGAGAAAATATTGCAATTTGTGACAAAAAATTCACGTGCGTGTATGTCGAACGAATCAGTAACAAGAGTTAAACGCACCATTTTCTTTCATTACAGAGAGAGAGAGAAACTCAAATCACACAACATCACAAGAGAGAAACACAAATTATTAATATGTACAATACCACGTACATATTAATAAATTAAATCACGTACGAACCCTCCAATTTTCCTAGAGATATCGAAAACTTTCTCGATCGACAAAATTCACCCATCGATTTCCCCAGAACGGTCAAAAAGTTTCAGAGTCTTCTGACGCTTCGTCGTTATCAGACAGAAAGATTTGACAATGATAAACCTCCGTCGTCGAAATTTCGCCACCTTCTGAAGGGATTCAGGGTTAGCTATGATATCTACAATTATGAACAATTATATACAATTGGTGCGAGGAAGGAGGAAGGATGTAGGATGTGGGTAAGGTGAGGAAAAAGGTTGTGCGTTTCGTCTCATAGTCGCTGCCTAGACTCAGCAGTGGGGCTTATGGCAGCGGCCTCTTACCCCAGACGCTTGTTGTTATAACTATACTCGCTAGGCTGGACGGTCACCCATCCTAGCGGTGTTCCGCACTCTGTTTGTTTATCGAAGATCGCTAGGCCACTTGCGGCTTGTACGAGTCGGTGTTCGAGACTCGTACTGGAGGAACTATAGGCCGCTACACTTCGATTTCAATCGACGAAACCGAGCAACCCCTCTTCGTAAACCACCTACCTGCTCCGCTCGCGATCCTTGCAACAAGCCACCGGATCCCGTAAACTCTGTCTTCTCAACTGGCAACCACGTTAGCTCGCGACAAAGATACGAAGGTCTGAGCGTGGCACTTACAAGCTCGATCAACGTATCGTACAATACATACATATGTACGTACGTGCACGCGGCGTGTCTCGTTGGCCGATGGCAGGGTTCCCGGTGGTATTGTCCGTGGTAGCAGACGCGATATTCGCCAGACGGTAAACGACAACGACAACGACGTCGCCGAGCCGGGCCTCGCACAATGGAAGGTTCTTCCGCGCGTCTCTCCGCGGTCGCGTACGTCGCATCGATTCCGCTAGAAAGCCCTTTCAAATTCGATTATCGACACGCACAAACGCGGGGGAAACGACTCGTCGCGAAACGTCGTTTCGTCATTCTCGTCGGAATTTTCGCTCGTTCGACTAAGTCAGTAGGCAGACTGAAATAGAAATCGCTGTTTCGTTACACCTGGACTCTCTCCTCGCTTCTTTCTGTTTCTCCAGCTTCCCTCGCCGTTTTAAAATTGACGTGAAATTCGTTCTTCCAACTTTTTCCAAAGTGTCAACGTAGTGAAAGTACCGAGTGAAAATAATAATGATGGGACGGAAGAACGAACGATTAGATTTGGAAATTTTTTTTTTTATTGACAGCGAACAGACTGAAGTTTTATTCAATCGCATCAATATTAGTTGTATATTTATTTTTTGTTTAGTTATATTTGTTGTGCGATATTTATTTTATCG